>CM024568.1:24947066-26147066 GCA_014182515.1 Eucalyptus microcorys | reverse complement strand
TGGGCAAAACTTCAACTCCTTTACATAACGGAGTTTTAAATAATTGTCTATACATGTTGAAGAGGATGTTTTGGTTTTGATTTGCTAAAGGTACTTCTATTAGAGTCCACTCAAATGAGTTTAACAAACTCATGATGGTTTTGAAGAATATTAATAAGGCTTGAATTGATAAAACAAGGCATGATGTTGTTGACGTCTACCATAATCATGGGAACACTTTACTTACTCACTATTTATACGTACTACAATTATCTTGAAAGAGGTAAAATTCACCTTGTTCTCTATGGAGTGTCAGGTGAAGTTGTGACATGATGGTCTAGCACAAGATGTAACTTAGAAACTAGTGATTTGAGGTAGAGATGAACATTAGGGGTTTGGCAGCAAAGGTAAAATTAGGTCAAAATCATGTCATAGAAAATCCAATGGTCACATGAAGTGCTATGAATGTCACAAGAAGGAGAGTACATCAGGAAAGATTGTCCGAAGCAAAAAAATAGAGAGGATGAAAGAGTAGTGTGTATCTTTGATATGCTCTTCCTCAATAACAAAACATTCTTGGACAAAAAGAAGACAGATCTGAACTTTTTATATGTCTCTATTGTTGTTTTCACCCCTTTTTCGATTCATTTTTAGGTACAAATGCATTTTCAAGCTTGAAACGTATAAATGAAATGCATCACCGTACCAAAGGCACGGGTTAATAACTACAATGAAAACATTAAAGCCCTTGAATCAAACAAGCCAGCAACTGAAATGGATCGTTCAATCTACTAACAACGAATATGTTATTTGTGCTTGAAGCATGTGCCGTGACTGATAATCGAGGCCCATGCGTATCCACATATAACAAATTAGTATCTTTTGCATGCGTGTATAACAATAAGCGTACTTTGCAAGAGTGTCCTTAAGACAACTTTTTGAGCATATTAAGTGATGAATGCTTTTAATTTTTAAAACACTACTACGCATAATACGAAAAAGCAATGCATTTCAAATTATAGATTCGCCTTTTTCGGTTGCACGAGTGAATTGAGTAAGGGAAAAAAATGTTGCTCCGCTAATAGCGCATGCATAGGCTCCCTTAGTCCATTTATCTTCGTTAAAGAATATCTAGGGCACTGCTTTTTTAGTGCTTTTTGATTACTAATCAGGAGGGATTATTTTTAAAAATTCAGACAGCAAAGCCTGGTAAAGGCTGGGTTCGTGGAGCTTGTCTGACGGTTGTCTCCGCTGTCTCAATAAGATGACAACCCTTGTATCCCGCTGGATCAGCCAATAGAGTAACGAATCCAAAAGTTAAAATATGCACCTTGTCATGGATCGCGATTTATTGGGTACTTTTTAATTAAGAAAAGCTAAATTAGGGTTTGACACTGGCCTAGATCCTCACGCCCAGCTATTGCATTAGTATTGGGATCCACCGGGAGCCCCATACACGTATTATCATGCACTACGTATAGAAAAGCATTATTATTATATTTGGAATAATATTTTAATCAAGTCATAGACAGGTTATGCACCTTTCCACCTAGGTAAGTTAAGAGAAATTAATCTCTACTTAAAAGCACAAGACACATACACAGACATTAAGGAAGGAAATTGCCGGTGATAAAATAAAGAGCTAGAGATAATTAGGATATATTTACTGCATCCAATCAGGTTACAATGGCCACCCTAGTTGAGCACGGTTCCATGGTCGCATCCCTTTGCTTTGCCTTCCCTATGAGGCGAGGGGGCGCGACATGAAGGTTACAACCTCCACCCTTGTTTAACCTCTAGCGAAGGATGGCAATCCTTGTTAATGATCCTCCATTTATAAGAGAGGGAAGTGGGGTTAGTGATGGTTGACACCACTGTCTAGAGTCTAGATCTTGGCATGGATCACGGCCACATATTGAAAACTATAGTCTGGTCTTGACCTGGCTGCCATGCCTAAGTGAGGGTTTTCACCTTTCCCCACCCCAAACCAGATGAGGTAGGGCCTGGTGACCTTGATGTGCTTTTGTTGTATTCATCTCCATCTTTGTTTAGTCAACGTGGACATAGGTGTTCGCACAAGTGTATCTATATTTATTTGGTTCTCATGAACCAACATGAATAAAAATGACCATAATTAGGAAATTCATTTGACCAAAAAAAAAAAAATTCATGTACTGATTAGTAGAACATTTAAGAAAAGCTTAAGAATCAATGGTGCATGCCTTTTTCCCTAGTGATATAAACTATTGAGATTAAGCCAACGAAAGAAACTAGATTCAAGTAGAATTTCTAAATTCGAATAGAGTTTGTGATTTGGGCTTGAAAAAGTAAGAAATTATTGAAATACTTTTCACATAAGATTCATATTCCTAGCTTGAGTTGGCTAAAGGTGTTTCCTATTTTGGATATATATCTTGAGGCAGAAAGTACTAGGGTGGTAATAGACACAGATAGTGATTATAATTATGTAAAGCCTATAGAGCCAACAATTGCTACAGATGTTGAGTTTGACAACATGCTTGTTCGATTTCCTGATAAATATGGATAAAACGGTGGTTTTACTTTATTTGTAGTAAATGAGGTTTTGTCCAACAATCATTGTAGAGCAGGTAGAGGTGTAGGTAGAGTTGACATTTTAATGAGGTTTGCGGTTGTTGAAGTTCAAGCGTGACTTAGACTTGAAGAATATCCGTGATGGTTGAAAAGCCCCCTCCACCGATTCGATTGTGCCTTGACTCAAAGTTATGCCAAGGTGGATCTTGTTGAGATAAGTCTTGAGTTTGAACCCATGAAAGAAGTCCAATCCAAGTAGAAATTCCAAATCTGATGGGAAATTATGGTTTGATGTTTGGACAAGTAGGACTTTATTTAAATACTTTCCATCTTGGATTTGGATTTCTAATTTGAGTCGGCTAAGAGAGACATCTTATTTTGGACACACACACACACACACACACACACACACACACATATATGCATGAATACATATAGCTATTATTGAAGGGGAAAAGATAAAAATTTTATTTTCCTTATACCCTTACTAGATGAGAGAATTTATTTTTGGTCTCTCTTCCTTTTCTCACTCTCTCTTTCTCTGGCTCTTTAAAGAACGTGGGAGTCAAACCCTACACCTGAACCTAAATATCCCCACCCCATCTAATTTTCTTACTACTAAGTCACATGCCCAATGGGTTACTTGATGATAGATTTAAGAGGTGGATTTTGTTGGTTTTCGCCCATTAGTAAGCAGATGAGCTTTTGGCGGTAATGACAATCACCAATTGACGTGAAAAGTAAGCAATTGAATAGTAATAAAAACAAGACAAGCAAACAAATCGAATAACATAATTATATGGTTCAATCATTATGACTTATTCCATGGGGAGAGTAGGACAAGCTTCTACTATAGATATCAAGAACTGAAATTATAAATACATTTGAGTTATTCAAATACTTTAGTATTTCCCAACTTCAATTACGCATAAAAACTCATACAATAATTAACCTTCACAGTTTCTCATGAAATTAATTCTCAATCTCGCAAAAAAATAAACATATCTTATCAAAAGATTCCGTTGCAGCTCCAAAACACTTGATTTTCGCTAAATGTAATTCACGAACATATTGCACGATTGATAATTACAGTTAGAAGCTCCTCTGCAAGCTAATCGAGCAAACACCAACAAAATCCGCCTCTTGAACTAGGAAATCCCTTTTAACCGACTATAACTACAAATCGAACTTCTACGTGAGAAGTATTCCAACAATTTCTTGTTTGTTCATATGTTAAGCCACGGGTCTTCTTCGTGATTGAAATTTCAACTTAGATTAGGTTTTCTTCGTGAAATCAAATTTGATAGAGACGAGTGATTTAGACTCCAATAACCTGTATTTAAATCTCACGGCCGAGGGTCGATTATCTAAAAGCAAAGTAGCAATCTCGAATGAGATTTGGTCAAAATGAATCTAAATCCAAATTAGGGTCTTTGACTAGAGAAATCCATTCACGAGATTAGCTCTAATTCTTAATTCCCGAGCTGTACAATCGAGCTCAACCGTACGGATCTCCAGGCTGTCTAAGTACATTTGGGTGGGATTAAAATGATGCAGATCTAGATTGCACAATCAAGTTTTTAATGACCCGTCTTGTTTATCTTTTCTTAGTCTTAACTCTTATAAAACGCCTGACCTTTTGCTTATTTTATTTTATTTTTTCTTTAATTCGTGGATACATACGTGAAGACTCATTTTCTCGAGAGCTAATGAAATACTGTACAAGTTCCATATTTTTTATCCTAAGAAACGACATTTTTTCCTTATGAGAAAATCACCCAATTAATCCTAAAATCTATTGTAAGGATGTCAATCTAGTTCTAAATTTTTTAATTTTGTTAATTTAATCTTAAATCTTTTGATGATTTGTCAATGAGTCCTTACAATCTAATGTGGCGATCTAGTTATCATTGGTTCTCTTATGGTTGTTACTATGGAAAACCATCGGATTAAGCTACGATTTAAGGGAAAAAAGTGAAAATTTTCTTTTCTTTATAGAGGAGAATGGATGAACCCAATAAATCACCAACTATATATTTTATATGGAGTTGGTGGGAGAAAAATAACGCAAGTATCATAATTTTCATATGGCACTCACTTAAGTAATATAATCTCTTTTTTTTTTTTTTTTGCTCACTTAAGTGTCATTTCAAACTAAAATCAATTATTTGAGTGCTATTTCCAGCAAATCATCTCAAGTGGATTTTTCATTAATTTTCCCATTCGACGTGGATTTTTTTTTTTTTTTTTGAATATTTGAATATTTGATTTATTTTGTTAAATTTTGTTTTTGTTTTTGTTTTCCCTTATTTTTCAAGGCTGGTGAGGGGCCAGCTAGGGTCACCTTCGCCCGCCCCTAAAAAAGGAAAAAAAAAAAAAAAAATTCAAAAATAATAATTGCAAAATAAAATTGATTTAAAAAAATTAAAAATTTATCCACGTTAGCATTGGCGAAACCATGTAAAATGACCGGCAAGGCAAATTGCCAATGACATTTAAGCGATTGATTTTTTTTGTTTGAATTTATGATATTCAAGTGAGCAAAAAAAAAAATTATAATTTATAAATAAGCACCATACAAAAATTATAGCATTTCCACTATTCTTACCCTTCTTATCCCTGAAGTAGGCATGTCTTAGGCCTCTTCCGCACTATCTTCTCATTTTATTTTTGAAAAAAATAAAATAAAATTTGGAGTTGACTTTCTATCGAGTAATTAAAACCTTAGCGAACGGTTTGGATAAAACAACTTTTTCACGTTTAGCGTGCATCTTGGCTTTAATGCTGAAAGGACAGATGCCCAAATACTTTGTCAATAAATTCTTTTGTTTCTACCTTTTGCTTTTTGTGGAAACTCCTCCGGAAGAGGTTCATGAAAAACCTTCGCGAGTCCCGTGCACCAATTAAGTTTGACCTTTGGTGGCGCAGACACAATGCTGGTGGATTTCTGGAGCATTCGAAAAGCGAAAATTCAACGAGCGAGACCGGGACAGGATGTGCAATGCGTGAGACAAAGCCCGCAACTTTTGAACGCAGAAGAGTTACGGACCCCACAATGCAAGTTCGAAAAGCTCGCACGTAATCGTTTTGGGGTAGTTTTTCTGTATTTTATGTCCATTTTCCCATTATATAAGATATTTGTCTATTTTCTTGAAATGCTTTACTATGATTAGAGTTAATTTTGGAGCATTCCATGTGACCTAGGGTTTGCTATCTATATATTCATTCTTGTCGATGTGTTCCGAGAACTTTGATCATTATTTTCATTCATACTGGAAAGAAAGTTTTCTCTAACCTTTCGCTTTTGACCATCTTGAGTGCATGCAGATTTTGTTTATACCTTCAGAGTTGGTAAGATTGCTGGAGAGCATAGTTATGTCTAGTGAGATTATTGTTGATTATTCTAAAAACTTAAACTGTTGGATAAATACATGATTTAATGCAGATGTATGCAATTGATAAGCAAATATGTTCCTATAATACTATGTAAAATAATGTAAGATCATTGTCGACTATTATAAGAATTTAAATTTTTAAATGAATGCATGATTTATTATTTAAATATTATAATAGTTATGAAAATCAGGGGACACGAGCTTTATTGACAGCTTTTCATTGTCTCAAATACATTTCAATATACACATTCATAGAGCGACTCGATTTTGGGGAGAAACTCGGACTAGGGCTAATGAAGCAGCACCGTGGTTGAGTAATGCCCCAAGCCAAGCTTTTGAAAAATCCTGATTAGGTAGTTCAAAACAATTGTCGTTTCATCAAATCTTAGAGGCTTGCTTGTGATAGGATAAAGTTTTCATGGTGTCTACGCAAAGTTCGGAGTCCGTGATTACTATTTGAGGTCAAGATAATTACGATGGACGTGATGGTTAGTGAGGTAGGGAACATCACGGAAATCAGAATTGCACACGGGGGTTGAGGATTCGATGAGTTCAAGGTAGAAATTGCGTATTTTCATGCTTCATTTTTTCTACAGAGGAGCCCTTGAAGAGATCAATCATATATTTTTTTTTGAATTATAAAGGACATCCTAGATCATTGAAAAGTGAAAGCTAGCATAGCGTAATAATTGAAAGATAGAGAGCATTAATGCTAGTGGGAAAGATCGAAAGGAGGACCGACATGGAGTATATTATTTAAGCAGTGGTTTTTGTGCTGACAGACTATGACGCCCATTATCAAATTCAAAACTATGCACACCCACAAAAAGAAAATTTTCTGAAATTATGAATTCTTTTGTTAAGTAAAAAATAAATTATATAAAAAATAGCTTGAATCACTTGCAAAAATGAATAAATAAAATATATTTTTATTATTTATGAAATCATTTAAATGTAAATTATTGATAATAATGAAAATATTTTTGATTGGCTAATTATTTCAAATTAGGCAAATAATCTCGTTTTGGAATTTTTTTGTAAATAATTCAATTTTTATAAAATAAATGGACCCCACAAAGTTAATCAACGATGATTTCAGGAGAGTTCCATAATTGTAAAGATGAAATGACAAGCCGCAACAGAATTACGCCTCATGTCCAATCATCGGAAAATATAGGCCGGCAAGTTAGAAATCTATCTAAAATGATTATAGAAAAGACATCTTTCTATTACAACAACAACGACAAAGAAAATTACGTGTTTGTCACACAAAACCATTGAAATTAATATTTTTTTATTTTATAATTCTCTATCATGACTCACTAAGTAAATTTACCTACTAATCAATATGGTGCCCATTAAAAATGTCTCCTAATTAACCATACATTTGACCCCTCAACGTACTTGTTCTAAATTCGTCATTACAAATAAAGATCAGTAAATTCATATAGCCCTTGGTAATGAATACAATTAAAAAAGCGAAAAATAAAAATTATAAATTATCTAAAAAGGTTAATTGTTTCATAAAAGTATTGGTTACCAACAAGAGATTGGAAAAATGATTTCACAGTAACATTTTCTACCAACAGTTCTCTTTTTTTTTTTTTTTTTTTTTTTTACACTTATCAACTCTTTTAAAAATATATCTACACCAAAAGAAAATATGATTCCTTTATATGTATAAATATATTATATAATATATTCAAGGGTTAGTCCCACATAAAGTAATTTTCTACGAGGCGGTGATCACGATCGACGATGAAAGGGACTTTTTTCTCTATGCTACTTCCTAGGGCGTCGTAGTCTTTCTAAAAAGCATTTGTTCTTCTTCCAAGCTTTATGTTCTTAAGATAGATTAATGTAATCCCACCACCAACGTATGGTCGGTTCCTCCAATCTCTTTTGTCTCAGATTCACAATCATCGCGATATCATCCAACCCTTCTTTTGACAACCTTTTGACGACCCCTAATTCATACTGAGTTGTCAATTTTTGGGTCACCTCGTTTTATCGAATCGAATCTCATGAGCTGATCACGCATGCTAAAGAATGCGATCGTGTTCAAAATATCATATCGTTCATGGGTCACTCTCAAATTTGTTAATGACTATTTTTGTAGACGTGTAAGATCGCGTGAGCTTGATTTGAAAATCGCCAGCTGAGTTGCTTGTTTGTTGTGAGGATTCTATCCCACTCGAGTGCTTGACTTAGAGAGGTTTTCATTTTTCAAACAATTTTTGTCGCATGTTTTTTTGTTATTTTGCGTTGAGAATCGACCTTTTTAAATACCTAAAACTTTTCATGTATCATTTAAGTAATAAATGGAAATTTCCTTTGACCAAAAAACAAAAGCTACCTAAGACTCAAAATTAATTATTGTGTGCTAGTGTATTGATAAACGTTACCTAATCCTACTCCATTTTGTTTAAACTAAAATTGCAATATAGACACATTAGGAAAGTATAATTTGATTTTGATTTTGATTCAAACCAGATTCAATACCCCCGAAATAAAAAGATAAAATATAATTCTGAAATTGAGAAAAGAAGCAAGATTGGAATGTTTCATTGCCCATACCATTTGTTTTCTTTTCTCTTATAGCAATGTTGCTCTTTCGGATTGCAACTTCTTCTTACATGGAAGATAATCCGCTTTTATAATTCATTACGAGTCAGGTCATTTATGAAAAGGCTACTACAAAATGATTTTGTAGGGTAATCCTAGAATCGCTCAATCTAAGCTATTTTGTCACTTTCATTAAAACATGGACCTTCATTTGAGTAAATGCGATTCCTGGCAACTAATTTGACCATATTCTAATGTACAAAATCCTAATTATTCTATCGATTCTCATTGCATACTGATCAAGTCGTGCAACAAGAGATTAAAAAGAACTATTTTATGTACAGATCACCTCTATTGCGGTTTATATAGATGATTACATTTTGCAATCCTAACTAAAAAGATCATAAATTGTGATCCATAAAACGGGAGCCGGAATCAATATTTCAAATTGAAAGAGAGAGAGAGAGAGAGAGAGAGAGCAAAAGTGGCATGTATGTGTGTGTGTGTGTTTTTTTTTTGGTAAACAATCGACTAATTATCAAAATAAGTAATAGATGGATTTAAAAAGAAAGAAAACATTTTCCATTGGTGCATGAAAATGCGTGTCCAATACTTATGCTGGAAACGTTTCGC
Source organism: Eucalyptus microcorys (assembly GCA_014182515.1). Lineage (NCBI taxonomy): Eukaryota > Viridiplantae > Streptophyta > Magnoliopsida > Myrtales > Myrtaceae > Eucalyptus > Eucalyptus microcorys. The sequence continues at coordinate 26,137,941 of CM024568.1, read as the reverse complement.
TTCGCCTCTGATAAATACCCACCTCCGTCTCTCTCTCTCTCTGTCTCTCTCTCCCTCTCTCCTTCCCGCTGTCCGCTTATCCCTTCAAGATTTCTCTGAATCTCAGCCGTGTCCCGTTCGATATCCTCCTTCCCAGATTCGCCATTCTCGCCTCCCAAACGATGCTCCGATCTCTTGCCAGGTCTGCCTCTCTCTCTCTCTCTCTCTCTCTCTCTAGCTTCGTCTTGCCATCTCTTTTCCTGGAACTTCTGGTGCAGACCGGAAGCTCACCACTGAACTTCTTATGAGCTCATTTGACCCTTTATTTCTCTCTCTCTCTCTCTTTCTCTCTCTTCTGTCCATGACGGCAGGGAGTTCCAGGTCGTGGCCCCCGTCGCGTTCCGGAGGCGCCTGGCGTCCTACTCCACCGGAGATGGCGGAGTTGCCGGTGGCGCGGCCGACGGCAAGAGGTACGATGCACAAAGCTCCCTCCATCTTGTTCTCTGTGCTCGCTACCGATCTGTTGGGTGGTGAGATGAAGTTGATTGTGTGGCGAAAATGCTTGATGCGACGCATCTTCTGTTTTTCGTTCTTGGAAGAACTTGAAGGTTTCTTCTTCTCTTGTTCTCTCTCTCTCTCTCTCTCTCTCTCCTCCTGTTTAATTTTGACTTTGGAAATTTAACTTCGGATTTTCCCACGCTGTTTTTGCAAAGCCGTTGACTAATTTTTCTCTTCTTCCCTGTGCTGAAACATCATATATTGGAAGACTAAAACTGTTCCTTGGTTCCCTTTTTTTTTTTCGGGTCCTCTTCATGAATTTCTGCTGAGGTTTATGCAAATTTTTACATTTGAGAGCAGGCTTCGATTCTTTAAGGTAATATTAACTGATGATTCATCGATCGATTAGTTCAATATAACGGATATGCATCACTCTATTATGCTATATCTTGAACTTTGGATCACGAAGAATCGAGATCAATTAAGAAAATTCACGACACTTTTCAAATTCAACTCATCTCTTTTTTTTTTTTCCCTCGGCCTTTGCGAGATTTCTTTACCACTTTTGCTAGTCAAGTTACTTAAATCAGATATTTTCCTTTTACCCATTCCCTCAAGTGGCTCACATTAAATCATTGATCTCGCCACCTTCAAATTTTGGCTAACAAGGAAAAAAAGTCATTACATTAGCAAATTTCCACCTTATATGCATATTCTATTCGCATTAAATTCATTGTCTCTTTTTTACTCGGCCTTGCTAGATTTCTTATACAACTTTTGTTAGTCGATCTGGCACGAATTTACCATATATGGAAAAACCACCGAGAATTCTAGTAATATATGGTATACGTGAAGCACATGAGGGCACATAATATAGAAGGCGCAGGACCTTTTTATAGATAATTTAAAATTGTGCTAAGATTCTCATCTTACACAAAACTCGCAGGTTATTATGCCGCAAATTCAGCATCTCCATTATTATTATTATTATTGCGTTTATATCAAACTCGTGTTTGTCTCCTCTTGTATGCCAACGAAGAGCTTACCTGCCTATGTCATCCGTTAATTGTTTCATTAGTTTCATACTTAATAGAGAACTGTTGACTTTTTCCACATATTAAAGTCAATTTCTTTTTCCTAATTTATTTTACTATTTGTACTGTATATTCGTACCGAAACTTACTTCCTGAACATGAGGATTACTCTTTTGTTGGCCAAAAGTAATTACGTTTAATAGAAAATGCCGCATTGCTCAAGCTCTGATCAAATCTCCTAATTTGAAAACGGGTCATTTTATTGATAAAGGAAAATTCTCACCTTTTGACTTAATGTCATCCCCCTTTTTACGATCACATCTTAAAGCCAATCCTCTTAACCTACCAAATATTTTTGAAGAGCTATTTGCCCTAATCTACACTTGATTGGACGTTCATATTGTTGGTCACATCAATTTGATATGACGTCTTTTCCCTCTCTTATCTTCCTTTAGGCTTCTGGTCAAAAGCCATCGACTGGTATTGCTTTCCATCACATGAATTTTCTCATAGCCAATGATTGATGAATCCCCTCACTGATTGATTTGCCCATGATTGATTCGATCACCAGGCTTGTGGGCAAAGTGGCCCTTATAACTGGAGGAGCCAGTGGGCTTGGTAAGGCCACGGCCCATGAATTCATCCAAAATGGAGCCCAGGTCATCATTGCAGACATCGACTCAGAGCTTGGCCCGCAAACGGCCCAAGGCTTAGGCCCCTCGGCCCACTACGTGCGCTGCGACGTGACGGATGAGTCCCAGGTGGCTGATGCAGTGGACGCCGCGGTGGCCCGCCATGGGAAGTTGGACATCGTGTACAACAATGCCGGCGTGACGGGCCCAGCATATCCCCCGAGCATCGCCGACCTCGAACTAGACAAGTTCGACGAGGTCATGAGGATCAACCTCCGTGGTGCGGTCGTTGGGATTAAGCACGCAGCACGGGTCATGATACCGGCGGGCTCGGGGTCCATCCTGTGCACGTCCAGCATCAGCGGGATCATGGCTGGGCTAGGGCCTCATCCCTACACGGTATCCAAATTCGCGATCCCGGGGCTCGTGAAGTCTGCCGCCGCCGAGCTGTGCCGCCACGGGATCAGGATCAACTGCATCTCCCCCGCCCCAATCCCGACCCCAATGTCGGTGGGCCAAATAGCACAGTTTTACCCAGGCTTGACGCAAGAGCAGGTGGCCGGGATCATAAACGGGCTCGGGGAGCTTAAAGGGGCCCATTGCGAGGATGCCGACGTGGCCAAGGCCGCCTTGTACCTGGTGTCGGACGAGGCCAAGTATGTGACGGGCCATAACCTGGTGGTGGATGGAGGGTTCACTTGCTACAAAAATTTGAGCTTCCCTTCACCGGATCAAGTTGTGTAATGTTGGCATTGCATTAACAGCTTCGTAGTCCCTTTGTTTTTCCTGTTCGTCCCCCCTCTCCTTCATGTGTCTTTTCATTATTATTATTGTTTAGTGTAATTAGTGAAAGATGAATGAGTGATTTCAGTGGTTGACCTATTCTTTTGAAAGTATAATTTAGGCCGTCAACGAACATAAAACCAGCTCGGGTCCATTCGTGGGCTACTGCTGTGATGATAGAGCAGGGAGACGAGGAAAGAGGACAATCGATAAGGAATTTGGATCACTCGATAGTTCTTTAGATAATCAATACTCGTGCTAAATGGCGATCTGCATCTGTAAAAATGGCTACTTGCATCTGCGTATGTATGTGTATCTTGGGTCGATCAGTAATTAGTCACACGTTTCATCGAATTTGGGTCCAAATGACGCGTCGAAATGGCTGAACTTTGGAGAGGAATGCAAAAGAGCAAGAGTGATTCCGACACCTTTCGAGAGTGCTTATTGAATAATCAAATAATCAAATAAGAAGAGTGCTATTCGAAGCCGGACGACGGGGACATCTGGGGCATTGTGCTGCTCCTGAGCGGGACTCCGCTGGAGCTCGTCGGATGTACCCGAGATGGAACCGAAAGCTCGTCGACCCAACCTTGCTCATTACGATTTCTTGCCCATCGCTCCCTTGTAAGTCTCGTTCGTATACCCAGCAAAAACCAAACTCGGTTACCTAGGCAGAGGTCGTTCATGCACGGAGCAAGCCTTGCCCTTCTGCTTTCGCATCCTTCAACGACACAGGAAGGCAATTCAAGTTTCAAGAAAGACCCTAGGGTTTCGACCCTTGTGAACTCATCGACTGTGAAGTCAAATTTTGATCAGATCGGGGTGCGGGGAGCGTTCTTTCCGGGGACAGACAGATGGGTTTTGTCTCTTTTCACACCTCCATAAACGACGAGTTTGGACAACGGGCCTCAATAATGAACACATAGCAGTGACACAATGTCGCGAATGCTCGAAGCTTTTGCTCTTCCTATATAAGAAAGCTAGAAGCAAAGAGAGGCAAGCGACCAACCACCCTAAATCATGCTGGAATTAGAAGGGAGGCATCCTCGAGGGGTCACCTGTTAATACAGGCGGTGTTTCTTTATGTGTATTCATATTTATTTATATGGTTTATACCATTATATCAGCGCCTGTGTTTCTAGGTTGCCCCTTTAGAATGATCACATTTCTTTCCTTTTGCAAAAGAATGGCTCTATCAAGTTAGTCCAATAGTAGGCCAATCATAGGTCGTTGAGAGCAACGAGCTTCGACTCTTTCTCCATATTGATGAGATCGGATGACTCGCCTTCAAGGTTCAATGTTGCAGTTGAGACACTCTAACAATCCATATGTCTTAGTGATCATATTCATATTTTCTTCGATGCATATTCCGAGAATCTTGTGCCCTTTCTTCATCCCCATGATGCCTTCTTACATTTATTGAAACAACTATACTATAATTGAAAACGAGAGGTTTGAGTTTGCCAAAGTCAAACAGGGAGGAAAAAACTTTGGGAAGTCATCGAAATTGCACAATGGAATATGGCCCCTCCATCCTGCGAGCATACATGTTTCTTTTGTCCCTTTTGTGTTCAAGATGCCGACAGACATGGCTCCATACTTGGTACCACACATATGACATTGATTGAACGGTTTTGTTGTTTGTCCAACCTCGAGGCAATTCTTGTAGGCTTTAATTTGGGAAAATTATCCAAAAAGTCTTAAATCCATTATATTTGAGCTAATTCAGTCTTAAATTTTTTAATTGTGCCAATTGAGTCTTAAATATTTTCACGTTTTGCCAATTGAGTCTATCCGGTCAATTTTGACAAGAAAATACCGACATAGCAGTCTAGTCATCATCGATCGTCCTATGTGGCATATTGCCACTAACGTGAACAACTTTTTTAATTTTTTTAGTTACTTTTCTTTTTTTTTCCTTTCTGCGCTAGTGAGGGCGACCCTCGTTAGATTGAACAAGGGTGACCTTGCCAAGCCCTCAAGGGATGGCCTCGCTAGTGGCCAACGAAAGCGGTCCTCGCCTATGGCCAATGAGGGCTGCCTTGCCCAGGCAAGGCAAGGGTCACCCTCGCTGGGTCTCACCCAATGCTGAGCAAGGGTCGTCAACCTTTGCTTGTGGCTGGCGATCCTTGTCAGTACTTGATCTTTTTTTTAAGAAAAAAAAGCAAAGTAATGAAAAGAAAAGAAAAACCCCAAAAATTATAAAAATCAAAATATTATTTAAAAAAATCCCTATAAACGCTGGCTGTGCCAAATAAGATGGTCCACGTCAGCAATTTTGACCAAAATTGGCCAAATAAACTTAATTGGTAAAATGTGAAAAATTGTTAAGACTTAATTGGCACAATTAAAATATTTATAACTGAATTGATCAAACTACAATAGGCTTAGAACTTTTTGAATAATTATCCCCCTTTATTTGCCTAGTTTATAGCAGTTCGTGACTCACGGTTTTTCAGGATTTCCCTGTTATCTTTGTTTTTATAGATTTTATTTTTATTTTATTTTTTTTCCTGCTTCTCCAGGGTTTGAACCTCAGACTTGGGCATCCCCTCCCCACCCCACCCCACCCCACCCCATCCCATCCCAGCCCAGCCTACCCCAATCTCCCAACCACCGGGCTAGATGCCTCATTGACATCTTTGTTATTATTACAAGTGCATCATGAGTATGTACTCTACTGCCGTGAGGTATGATCAAGTGGTAAGCGACTTAGTTTGCAAGTCGAACTTTGAAAGTCACAAGTTCGATTCCCTTGTCTATCCTCAGTTTCAAAACCCCTCGGTTAGTTTATATAAAAGGGTGTGGTTAAGGTGTATGTCTATATTGGGCTCTCCACTTGCATCATAAGGGCATGGGTGGCAGACTCTCCCAATGGATAGCAATGCGTAGGTAGAATTACAAATTTAAGCCAAATATTCTTCTATGAATGATCTATGGTTCATCAACACTAGATAGCCTTTCAAGAAAAGAAAAACTCACAAGTTTATATTAACACGATGTTTGACTTGTTGCTAAATAACGAAAGTGAGAAGATTGTCCAAAAAGTTACGAACCTATTGTACAACAATTCATTCAGTCATAAATTTTTCAATTTTGCTAATTTGGTCTTGAACATTTTGACAACTTACCAAATTAGTCATAAACTTTTTAATTGTACTAATTTAGTTCTAAATCTTCTAACAATTTGTCAAACTAGCACTAAATATTTTAACAAATTGTCAATTTAGTTATTTCGGCTAATTTAAGCCGAATATTGGTCACGTGGTTGTCTAGTCAGCGCTAACTGTCCTACATGGTATAATCGATGCGATATGGGCAAATTTTGATTTTTTAAAAATTTTAAAATTTTATTATTTATTTTTATTTTTTTTTTTTCATCTAAAAAAAAAAAATAACAACACCACGAGGGGCCACCAACCATTGGTCCAAGGTTGGCGACCTCCGCCAGCCACTGAGCAAGGGCTAGCGACCTCTGCCGGCCATTGAGCAATGGCTAGTGACCCTTGCCAATCCCTGGGGAGGGTTGCAATGCCCTCATTGTGGTCCACGATGGCTTGGCGAGGTGAGGGCATTGCGACCCTAGCCTAGGCCTTTGTTGGCCACAACGAGGGCCACAACCATTGCTTGTGGTTGGCAAGGGCTTCACAAGCCCTCGCCTAGTGGCACATTGGGTTGCTTTGGTTTTTAGCTAGTGGCCAACCCCCCCCCCCCGGCCCTATGTTTTTTTGGTAAAAAGATAAAATAAAAGAAAAATAAAAACATTTGATTTTTTTTTAAAAGATTAAAAATTTGTCCATGTTAGCGGCGAGCATGCCACGTAAGAAGATTAGCGTTGATTGGATCGTCACATCACCAATATCCAACCAAAATTAGTTAGATGGACTAAATTAGCAATTCGTTTATGACTAATTTGACAAATTGTTAAAAGATTTATGACTGAATTTGCAAGTTGTGAAAAAGTTTAAAATTAAATTGACAAAATTAGAAGGTGATAGGATTGAATTGGCCGCTCTATAATAGTTTTTTGGACAATTTTCCTCAAAAAAAAAAGACCACTCCTTCTCTATCTTCTTTTTTGTTCTTGTCCGCAAATATTAACTTTTACATCAAGTACTAAACTTAATGGATCACTTTTTGATGACCCGATCCTATGCAATTACCGTTGTTGTTTTAACATAAATAGTGACATATTCAAGAATAAAGTAAGACTTAAGTTTCTTTCTCATACTTTCTCTGTTTACTTACCCTAATCTAGTGATGCTCCATCATCTCTCCTCTTCTGGGGAGACCCAAAGATCTATCCCGCACACAATTTCGGTCCCCCACATACTCATGCCAATCTATGGTCCAAAGTAAATGTGGCATAGCCCATCAAAGGTATTCGATCCCTCGATTCAAATTTTGGGGGAAACAAAAAGGAAAATTAATGTACATTGAATGCAAACGAACAAAAAGCAATAAGAGGGTTCATACTGCTACTTGGACATGCCATATCCGCCACCAATCCCTGAGCAAGTAGAGAATTAGAGATGAAGCTGGTGATGGTAAAGTGAGGGAGGGAGGGAGAGAGAGAGAGAGAGAGAGAGAGAGAGAGAGAGAGAGAGCTCTCTCTCTCTCTTCAATCATAAACAGCTCTCTCTCTCTCTCTCTTCAATCATAAACAGCTCTTAGAGAAAGCGACCCTTCCATGTATTCACATGAAAATATTCATAAGATTTTTCAATTTGGGGTCATTGAATGTGTGAGGTAAAGTGCAAATTAAAACTCTTATCTCCACAGTAGATCTAAAAGCTCATTCACTATTATAAATATTTTAATGAAACGAGTCACGAGATGTGCAACCCAAGTGTTAATGTGCAAATGCCCCACTGCATAAGTTGCCAGAGAATTCCCTTTCCTGGCGTACCACCCAACCCCACAAGCTGTCACTGTAGATAGGTTCCCATGCAAGCCTGTCATGTTGGGTCGCTGGTACATCTCCACGTCCATTTCAAGCCTACAGGACTTCGTGCAGTTTATTGTAGGTCAATCATCGGGGGAGAGAGGCCTCTTTGAGGAAACCCTGATCTTAATGATCTTAGCTAATTAACTTTTTTATTATTATTTTTTTTTTGGGGGGGTAGGAAGAGCGTGAGGGAGGCATGTTCCGTGTTCGTATGTCCCATGGCTATTGATTCTCATGATCTCCGACTAGTATCGCAGTGGAATTCTTATTCGCACACAAATAGGGAAAGCCAACAGAAAGGTTCGACTCTTACTTCATGGTACTAGTGTTGTTGTTGCTTTTGAGTAGAGCCAAACCCCATTATTGGATGGACAAGATAGTTGTGCTAATGCCTAGAATCAAGTTTTTGTTAGGACGGAGTGTCTTTTCTCCCCCATTTGTTAGTAGATTGATGGGTTGCATGCTCATCACTCATATTCTAGTCCAACATATCATTGAATGTGGGGATAATTATTAAAAAAAGTTATAAATCTATTGCATTTATACCAATTCAATCCAAAATAATTTGATTGTGCTAATTAAAATCCTGAATATTTCCACGTTTTGCCAATTTAATCCATTTGGCTAATTTTGATTGAAAATTACTGAAGTTAAAGTTGACCATTTTACATAACATGGCTAACATTGAAATCAAAATTTTTAAATAATAGTTTGATAATATTTTTTAATAATATTTTTGGTTTTATTATTTATTTTCTTTTTTTTTTTTTTTATCAAGTGGCGGCGAGGGTCGTCTTGGCATTGGGTGAGGATTGACCATGTGTGTGGTTGGCAAGGGCAGCCCTTGCTTGATTGTGGCCGTCGAGGGCGACCCTTTTCTAGGCAAGGCGTCCCTCACTTCAGAGTGGGTGAGGGCAACCTCGCCTATCTCTCTTTAGCCATCACCTAAGACTGGCCGTTGGTAAAAAGGAAAAGAAAAACAGAAAAAGGAAAAAAAAATGGAAAAATTATAAAGTTGTCAATGTTAGTACTTTCAAGTTAAAATTGGCTAGATGAACTCAATTAATAAAACAAAAAGGGTTTAGGACTCAATTGTCATAATTAAAGGGTTTAGAATTGAATTGATATAAGTGCAATAAAATTTAAGATTTTTTTGGTAATTTTCTCTTGAATACGCATCATCATTTACACAATTATTTACAACTACAAAATGCCATTGAAATCCTAATTCTCTCCTGAGCCTCGCCATTGCTGTCTTGTCAACAGCACGGAGAGAGAGAGAGAGAGAGAGAGAGAGAGAGACGAGGCTCATTCACGAAGAAGATGAACCCATGCTGCATGGTGAAAGACGGGTAAAAAGATTGGTGGAGGGCAAAGGCATGATGGTAGTGAAAATATTGGTAGGGATAGTGGTCAGGGGCAGAGACGACATGTCCCATGGCTATGGTACGATTAGGGGTGGGGCAATGATCCATGTTCAACACGAGATTCTTCGGGAACTAACTTAACCGGTCCGATTTAGGCCGGTTCTTAAAAGTCCTATGATTGAAGAAAGGTTAGGTTTGTCAAGAAAAGTAAACATTTAAAAAATCTCCAAATGTGAGATTAACTATTGGTTAGAATTTTTTGACATTATTCTGAAAATAAATTTTGATTCTCCTCGAATTCCATTCAATTCTGAATTTATCATGACCTTATTATCAAGTCATTCACCTAGTTGCTCATAATTTTTTCCTTGTAATACAGGGTAGGTCAACTGATTTGACGGATGCATGCATCTCGTCTCCTCCACTTTCATCAGGATAAGACTTCACCCCAGGTCGGCTGGCATGGCCTTCAAAAGTTGATATGCGTAAACGATCTTGTCATTTAAACATTGATCTATTGAATCCCAATCAAACACTTAACGACTCGGTCAATCCCTTGAGAATTCCGCCTGTCATGCATTTAGTGGGATCTCGTTCGATGTTGTGTGCAGTTTAGGGAGACGCGTGGTTAGACGACAACTTCGTACGGCATTAACAGTTCGAACCGAAGAAGTTCGATTCGTTCACTGAAAAATCAAACGGATGAAAGGTGGTTTCACATGAAGGATGAAAGCTACTTTTACGATCGGGCGGCGGTTTGGCCTCTAGTGGTCAAATTGCTTGCTCGCCAGGTTAGTGAATAGAAATCATCATCTGTCAACTGTTATTGGTCAAGCTGTCCAAACTCATCTCTCGCTGTTTTCGTCCGGTGCCATGGCTTCATCTGTCGAAGGAGAAATGCTTTTGCCGAAAGGTATAGGAAAACAACAAATCCATGGGGAAAAAGGCGGGAAAAGTACCTTAAAAAGTCCTAAAAGCTTATTGTATTATTATTAATTTAGTCTTAAACGTCTAATTGGGCCGATTTAATCCTAAAACTTTTCACATTGATACAACTTCAATCTATCCAGCCAATTTAAGTCAGAAATTATTGACGTGGACTATAGTCATCCTATGTAACATGATCGATACAAACGTTGATATGTTTTTCTTTATTTTTTTCTATTGCTTCTCTTTTTGCCGGTGGCTGGCCACAGGCCATAGCTAACGAGGGTTGGCCTTGCCTAGACAAGGGTAAGGCTTGCCCTAGTGAGGCCACCTTGGCCTAGTAAGGATTGGCCTTACTGACCGTGGCTTGGTAGATGATTGACCACTAACATAAAGAATTGGAAAGAAAGAGAGAAAGCAAAAATATTAAAAATTATTGAAAAAAATTTATATTGGTGCCAACTTTGCCACATAAGATGGTCGGCCTTTATGTTAGTAGTTTTCGGATCTAAATTAGTCAAATGGATTGAATCGGTACTAATGATAAACATACCAAAAACAATATATTTAGGTGAATAACGCTTTTTTGAAAACCAGCTATAGATTATTCATTTAAAATGTGGATAATACCACAAAAAACCTCAAACTAGTATACTTATGGAAAATTTACCCCAAATTAATTTAATAATAACCAAAACCCTAAATTGATATATTCGTGATAAATTTTCCCTTTGTTAGTTTTCAATAAATTGAATCAATAACACGAAAAACTACAAATCGTTTTATTTATGACAAATGGAGGATAAAATCTTAAATTGATGTGCCTGTTAATTGTCACTCGTCATCTAATTCAACAATTTAACGGTATAATTTAACGATCATTAATTTTCGAGCTATATTAATTTAGAATTATGATATTGACTACATAAAACGTGATGCTTGCGGCATTAGTGCTCCGAAGGTTTTGATCTTTTCCTTAAATCGCGCTTACACAAGTCGTCAAGTTCGAGGTAATCGTAACGTTGCCGTTCGCCCCGTTTGTCTTCCTCGAGAATCAAAGACCGGGGGAAAAAGAGAAGAAACCGCCATTGTTGACAGCTCCGAGGGGGGGAGGCTTCGAAGGTGGCCGGCCTTGGTTCCGCCCCCTCCGGAAAGCCCTCCCGTCGGCTGCATGTCCGCCGCGTGTCCGACCCTAATCTTATCCCTCTCCCTAATGCAATTCAATTTTCACGTGAAGAGAGAGGACCGGACTTTCTCTCTCTCTCTCTCTCTTCGAAGTGAACCGCCGTGTACGGTCTTCTCTTTCAAGATTCGACTATTGCACACCAACTTGTCCACGGCGATGCTTTGTTAGGGAGCCGTTGATTGATTCGTGATAAAATTTTTACATATTAAATTACGCTTTCATTTAATAATTTAAAATTTTAAAATAATTATAAAAATCCCACAAAATTTCACAATTCGAATATGTATTGATAGAATTCAATGATAAATCGAGAATAGTCTTATTAAATCATGTCTTCATATAATAATTTAAATTTTAGAACCATTAGTAATAATCTCATAAAATCTCACAATTCAAACATGCATTGCTAAAATTCAATTATTAATGAAGTTTCCCGAAGGCTTTCATGCGTCGTTGTCTAAGCTATATTTGTCCAATTGTTGACCTCGCATCCCTTCACCAAAGTTTCCACGTCTGTCGTTTCGAAGGGTGAAATTTAGTTTAACCAGTCGAGAATAATTCGGGCTCGATTAGATGAGACCAACTTGTCTAACTCTAGGTTAGCCTTGAGGTGCTCGAGTGCCTTTCATCGAGTCAACCTCAAATTCGCGAATACTCGATAGGTCTTGCAATCCTAATTAATTGAACATGTTGAAATTCTATTTTTTTTCCCAAACATTTCTCTTAAAGAAAACAAGTTATGGGAATACCCTCGAAATTACATAATATACCCATATCACTTGAGTTTTTTCTAAAGTCTAGCTTGCGCTCGAGTTCTTCCCCAGGTTGATTGTAATTCAGGCAAGTTCAAGCTAAGGTATCTCAAATTTCTAGTCGAGTTGAGGCTGAGCAAAACTCGATCGAGCTCAAGTCAAATTTCAAGTATCGAGCATGCGAGTTGAGTCAAATTAAAACTTGGTTATGTATTGAATAGACTCTACTCCCGTTGCTATTTAGGGAGGGGAATTTCTTTAGAGCGATTTTAGGTACATTAAGATTGATATTAAATTGGCATACTAGATGATGGAACATACAATAGATTGGCCTGAATGAGAGCGTACCATCTAAATATGTACATCTTTAATTCCTAAGAACAAACATGCAGGGACCTATTTAAAGTTTGGAAAAACAAAGTTGTACCAATGCGGCTTATGCTATTTGGGATTTAATAATGCATATATCCAATTAATTAAGTACAACCATCATTGAGAGAGAGAGAGAGAGAGAGAGAGAGAGAGAGAGAGAGAGAGAGAGAGAGAGAGAGGATTGATGGAGGGGAGGAGTGAGTAGGTGCGGTGAAGTGGAGTGGAGTCACGAGAAACTTGGGTGGGTCGCTATGCTTTCAGTCGAAGAAAAGGAAAGGAAAAGAAGAGTTATTCCCTTTACTTTCAAAGTCTCTTCCATCTTCCTCATGGCGATCTCCAAATTCAAATCTCTCTCTCTCTCTTCTCTCTCTCTCTCTCTCTCTCTCTCTCTCTCTCTCTCTCTCTCTCTCTCTCCCCTTCCCCCTCCCCAAAGCCACCACAGAGAATCAATTTCTCACGTTACCCATTGATTCTTATTCCGTTGACCGTTCATCAATGGAGCTTTTTCCAAAAGCTAATTCACATTGTTAGAAACCCTAAAATTGACGAAAATAGGTGTTGGCCATTTTGAGATGGACGCCGATCATATCGAGCAAGATATCGACTTCATAACCATACAATGTTATAGAAACTATGCAAGCCAAGTTGTGATTAGCTTATGTTCGACTCATGATTTCAAAAGGATATTTTCGGGGAGAAAAAGGACGATATTCTAGATCGATACACATGAAAACGGGCCAACACTAATTCTGAAGATTAAGGAGTGAGGAAGAAGACCAAAATTATCTGATAGGCATTGAGGCACACAGTAGTCACCTATGGTACGATGAGCAATGACTAGAAAGGTGTAAAAGCTAGATCAAGACTTAGAGAATACTCTCAACCAGATTACAAGATTATATTGCCTTGATCTAAAAGGTTTGAGTTACTTAATGATTTAGGCTGTATTCATTTTTAAGCTGTATATTGTCCAATCAACAATATCAGGACTACATGTTTAACATATTTTCCATTTCCGAGCTCATTCTTCATTGGGGAGTCTTCCTTGTGCACCCATTTGACGAATTTTACAAAAAAACAAATATTTTTTTAAAAATACTAGCATCAAGTAAAACGGTTAATTAGTAATGATTTTTTTCTCCGAGAAAGAAGTGTCTCATTACTATAAGCATAATATAATAGGTTTAGCAAATGAAACAATGACGTAGTAGAACTCCCTCTTTAGATTACTTTAATATAAACCGGAAACTTGGGGAGATAAAATATTTTATATGCATGATTAAATAAAAGGAACATGTATCTATGTTCTCTATTTAAAAATGGAAAATTAAATTAAAAAATAGAATAGACTTACGGAAAATGAAACATTTGGAGTCCCAACTAGTTCCAAATTCCAATGTTCGACCAATTCGAGTAAGTATTTTATTCCAAGATATGTTATTTTATCACCTGTCCTTGCAAGAGCACTTATACCTCGTATAATCAATGTAATCTAAATCATTTGGCCGACATACAGATTTTAGTGTCGGCTAGTCACTTGTCCAAGCCCCACTGAACATGAGTTTGAGAATTTCATAACCGTTGACTTTACGGGGGACAAATTGAAATTGTTTTAGTTTTCTTGAGAAATATGATTTTTTTTTAGCATTTACAAGTATGTATATATAAAAAAAAAAAAATTGAGTTTGTAGTGTTGGATGTAAGTCGAATTTCAAATTTTACAAATTAATATTGAAGCAAAAGGTTGGAAGCGTAACCATTTGAAACGGAGTTGTAAGTTATGCCAACTTCGATGTACAAGCCAATGCTTTATTCCCGTATTTGAATTCACAATCTATAATCTCGAGTCTCTTCTATTATTTACAACCATTAGAAAGTATTGGATAAATTTCATTAATGAATAATGTGGCGGACAAAACCAATCTTCATGAAATCTCACTATTTGCTTATATGCGAACGATATGATTTATCACAAGTAATATCTAATACTTGCTCAGCAACTATAGAAGAAAAACTTAGAAATTAGGCTTAATTGCAAAAGGCCATATGAAGATTGCACTCACATATTAAATACCATCCCCACTTTTGAACAGTTAAAAGGTACATTTTGAATTTTATCATTTTATATCTACTTGCATCTTGATATTGATATTTACTTATGAAAGTCACCATTTTGCCCTTGCTTGAAAAGACAACCCGCAAATCCAACCCCCATGGCCTATCGCCAGCCTCGAATAGTCCAATTCGAAATTGGCTCGACTAGGTAGTGCTTTGGTCCCTCACGCCATAGCCAAGGGAAACTTCCAAGCTCTTATGACAGAGTCCGCGTGGCCACTGTGAACCCTATCATAAGGTTCGCATTAGCCTCGCGTGATTAAGCTTGCGGGTCGATCGAGTCAAGATCTTAATGCAGGAGCCACGAGCTCCGGCGAGAGAGAAAGAGGAGATGAGGTCGACGGCATCGTCAGGTGCCGCCAAGGGATGGAGAGAAAGATTGCTATGATGTGGTGTGAGAGAGAGTATGTGTATCGGAGATAAATGTGTCCTTTCTGTTCGTAAATTATGTGAATCAAAGATTTTAAAAATGATTTAATACAAAAAATATATATAAATTATGTTTGTGGTAACACAAATACTCAAACTTTTTTTTTATATTACCAAAAATTTTAAACTTGTCTATTGTGACACAACTATCTTAAATTTGTTTGTATCGTAAAACATCACGAATTTATATTAATGTGATAATTGTATGGTGAATGGAATAAAATATATATATATAAATTTGGCTCTTTTTCTGACATAAAAGGAAAAGATTGTGGGGGAGTAAATATGGGATTTTTAGTAACACGAAATAAAAGTACAATAGACATAATTAGAGGGTCTTTTTTGTGCGTTTGCGTTTAATGAAAAGGTGAGAAAATGCTTTATTTGGGCGAGCGGAAATTTCGAGCGGGTATTCTCACAATATTCCTAAATCAAGACTCTCCCAAAAATAACGGCTCGCCAGACCGGGGAAGGAACAGCAGCGTAATAACGACGGCACCGGGAGGGCAAATCCGTCCGCCGGGGAAAATCTCGGAAAACAGAAGAAGGTAGTCCCTACAGAAAAACGAGCTTCCCACCAAGTTTCATCATCGTCGTCATCAGCATCAACAGCAACAGCAGAAGAGAGAGAAAGTAGAGAGAGAAAGCAGAGAGAGAGAGAGAGGGAGAGGGAGGGAGAGGCACGCAGACAGATAACCGCAAAGCGCCACCGTCTCCACTCATTTTTTCACCTCCTCCTCCACCTCCACCTCCTCCACCTCCTCTTCCCTCGAGTACAAAAAGGGCGACAGTAAAAAACCCTACAGCCCTTTTCACCAGTACTTCTCCTTCTCCTTTCTCTCTCTGTTTCTGTCTCTGTCTCTGTTTCTCTCTCTGTTTTTCTCTCTCTCTGTCTCTCTGTGTGAGCAGAAAAGGGAGAGATGGTTCTGGGTCCCAGCGGCGTCGCCTGGATGGACAACGTGGGCGAGGAAGACGAGGTCTCCTGGACCCGGGACGCCGCCGCAGCCGCCCCCACCACGACGGCGGCGGCGGCGGCAACGACGACGAAGCGGCGCGGCACAAGGAAGACGAGCTGGGCATGGCAGGGGCCTCACTACCCACCTTCAAGTCCATGCTCGACGCCGACTGGTCCTACTTCGCCACCAACCCGCCTCACCATTCCCAGCAGCAGCAGCAGCTGCAGCCCGCTCCGGAAATGGCCGACCTTTCCTTCTCCTCCGCCGCCTCGATTACCGATAACGCCCTCCTCCTCCACCATTCGCACCACCCGCACCCGCTCGACTCGTCCTCCTCGTGCTCGCCGTCGCAGGCCTTCGTCCTCGACCCCTCGCAGACCCACCAGCCCTTCCTGCAGCCCAAGCACTGCTTCTCCTCCCTCCTCAACGTCGCCTGGAACAATTCCTTTGACAATGGATTCGATTTGGGCTGCGACGCCGCCGGGCTTTTTGGCTCGGTGCAGGGCAATCAGACCTCGAGCGCGCCGCTTCTGATGGGCGGTTCCGAGCTGGGCTCCGGTTCCGAGCTGCTGCCCGTGCCCAGTCGGCTCGTCCCGCTCGGTGAAAACTCAACCCAATTGCCAGGCGGTGGGTTCGGGCTGACTGGGTTCGAAGGCTTCGAGAGCCCCGGCAACCCACTGTTCACGAACAGGTCTACCAAGGTCCTAAGGCCTCTTGAGGTTTTCCCCCAGACGGGCGCTCAGCCGACTCTGTTTCAGAAGAGAGCTGCCCTGAGAAATGGGTCTGGCAGTAATGGCGGCGGGGCTGAAAAATTGGGGAATTTGGAGATCTCGGTGTCGAGGTTCGGCGAATTGGACAAGAAGAGAAAGAAGATTGATGATGGTTATAATGACGAATTGAGCTTTGATGGGTCCGGTTTGAATTATGATACCGATGAGGGTAATGAGAGCGGGAAGGCTATGGAGGACTCGAAGCACGAAGGGTGCAATTCGAATGCAAACAGCACGGTCACAGTCGGCGATCAGAAGGGGAAGAAGAAGGGGCTGCCGGCGAAGAATCTGATGGCTGAGCGGCGCCGGAGGAAGAAGCTGAATGATAGGCTGTACATGCTTAGGTCGGTAGTGCCCAAGATCAGCAAGGTGGGAACTTTCTCTGACAAAGTTGCAATTTTTTTCAAAAGTTTCTCTTTGTGAGTGTTTTATTGATTAAATGGGTGTTATTTGCATGTTTGTGGCCAGTTCGTCCTTCGAGAGCGCTAGCTTATCTATATAATACCTGCGTTTTGTCTGAGATTGCTTTTCATGTTTTAGTGCCTAGTCTTGTGTTGCCATGATCTCTTATGTGGACCATCTCTGCCTATTGCACAGAGAAGTAGCCATAATGGCTTTTACTTTACTAGCATGTCAGTTGTGGATTAGAAGGGTTTTACGAGTTCTTGTGAACCTATTGCATCTTCAGATACAAGTGCTATGCTAAAAAGAGCCGACGAATAAAGAAACTCTCCAGCCAAATTTTAAAATAATAGATGAGAAATAGATTCGATGCGTCTTAGGATAGGATGTGAGAACTTTGTGCACTGATAAAAGAAGACTAATTTTTTGGCTTTCTGAAGCTCTGTCATCGTAACTTCTGATGTTCTGAATTATGTCTGGCAGATGGATAGAGCTTCAATTCTTGGGGATGCTATTGACTACTTGAAGGAGCTTCTGCAGAGGATCAATGACCTCCATAACGAGCTAGAATCGACCCCGCCTGGATCCATGTTGCCCCCTTCAACGAATTTTCATCCATTGACACCAACTCCACCCACCCTTCCTTGCCGTGTGAAGGAAGAACTGTGCCCGAGCTCCTTGCCAAGTCCCAAAGGCCAGCCTGCAAGAGTAAATTTCTATCATTTGATCATGTTTGCTGTTTTAATCTTGATGTGTTGCTTCAGTTGCACTGTGCACTAAACTTTCTTGAAAATTTTGAGCCTTAGGTGTTTGGAGCATTCATGGAAACTTCAGGTTCCAATGGAGTGAATTTTTGAAATATATCTACCATCACAAAATTATGTTCTCCTTCGCATTAAGGAGGTAGAGAAAATAGTAATTAAAGTGGTCCTTGCGATTGACTCAACTTGCAGAGAATACTAATTCGATGACAGTCCTCTTTGTTTTTACCTTTAAGTCAAAGATTGCTTCATATTCGATTTTTGTGAGAAACCTTAATTTGTCACCAATCAAATTTTGATTTCATTCACTTCTCTAAATTTTGAACTTGCTTTCAAATGGTTTATAAGGGATTAGACATCCAAGATTTGTCTAACCATCATTTCTTTTATTTATGTTATAGCACTAAAATCCTTTTGCAATGTAGTTTCTTCCTTTGAAGTTGAATGCAAAACAAGAGCGCATGGATTTGGGTATTAAGTGTTAAGATCTACTTTAAAGCATCTAAGTAGCATTAATACCTTAATCTAGCCTTGGATTCACAAAATAATATGTCCTCCCTTTTCCACAACCAAACTATTATTTTACATCAATCGTAATCATTTCTTTTACATATTTCAAGTACATTACAATTTCTAATCTGTGCATAAGCACCCTGTTTTGCTTTTTGCAGGTGGAGGTTAGAGTGAGGGAAGGGAGAGCAGTGAACATCCACATGTTTTGTGCACGCAGACCGGGGCTCTTGCTCTCCACCATGAGGGCTCTAGACAACCTCGGGTTGGACATTCAACAGGCTGTCATCAGCTGTTTCAACGCATTTGCTATGGACATTTTCCGAGCTGAGGTGCGTTTCATTCTCTTTCTCCTTGTCCTACTCATAGTTCGACTCGGCACGCAAACTATGCTAAACTAGCTTTCGCTAGAGGTGCTGAACTCGTGTTCTGCTGCCATGCGCTTTTCGTTCTTGCTGATGAGCTAGCGTTGAGATGGCTAACCGAAACATAAATGAAGATGATGCACATCATGAAATGCACGATGCGATAGGAAACGGAAGAAAAGCAGAATAAAGGATAACTCATATTAGCATTAATTAGAACAATATGGCTGTAACGAATTAAGTAAAAATATTGTTGTGAAGTCTTTAAAGATACTACCATCTATGCATCTCCATTTGGCAATCTGTCAGCCTGTTCTCATTCACAAGACGATACCAAAACATATGCATTTTCCACTGAAATCCTTGAAATGCACCCATCATAATTGAAGCATTGCAGCTTATGCTTGCCTTATTTTTCAATTGTCATTTGTTAATCATTTCTCCGATTTTGGTGCGTCTTGTGTCTCAGCAATGTAGGGAAGGTCAAGATGTCCTCCCAGAACAGATCAAGGCACTCCTCTTAGAGTCAGCTGGCTTCCATGGGATGGTGTGACTCGGCGGGAGTAGATTAACTGGAGCGAAGCCGATGCTAACCCTAGTTTCCGTTGAGCTGTTTAGTCTTTTTAATTGTAAATGCTGCCTCCTCTGGTATGCTTAAGCAGAAAGTAGGTTTAGCTAGTTTAATGTTGCGATTTCGAGGTTGAATTACCTTACTTTACCTAAATGGGATGTACTTCCATGAACATGCTTCTAGAGAGCAAGACGATGTTCCTAAGTTTCCAGTTTCATAGATAGAAATTTGCTCTCCCTTTTCTTTTCAGTTTGATTGTTCTTTCATCTGTGCTCCCAGTTCATGTGCTTGTGCTATTAGATGCATTTCTGGGGGATGCGATGGCTATGTGTTTTCTAGTGGCTGTACTTAAGACCTCGTGTGAACTGTGAAAGTCTGGAGGCATGGGAGTCGGTATGCTTGGTAAGCTGCCTAGCAAAAGCAGTGTGTCATTTTGATAGCTGTGCCGCGGTTCAAGGAAACTTTCGGTCCCCTAACTTGTATAGTTTGTGTAATTGGGTCTGAATGGGGAAAGGCATTAAGAGAGAGAAACCACCATCGTCCGGTTGCCACCGAAGGTTTGGCAACTCTGTCCGGCCCTTGCTAGACATGCGTGAGAGAGAGAGAGCGAGCGAGAGAAGGTGAGAGTTGTCGCCTTCGTTGTCGACAATGGTCTTGCCATCCTTACTAGTCCGCTGCTTTAAGAGGGTTTAATTGCCAAAGAAAAAGGGTTGGTTCCAACGTGATGGTAAGTGGGGGACTAAAAGTGTACTAAAGCCGTCGTGGACCAACTATTGCAATGCACGCTCTTCATCGTGGGGTGGATTGTCAAAAGCTAAAATGCCCGTCTCCGAGGGAGCAACTGATAAGTTGGTGTGAAATGTTGACAGCATACAATGATATGGAATGCGCATCTTGAATATCTAAGGTTGGATTAAAGGATTCCGAGGAAAAAGATCCACCTTACGGTGGAGGAAGGTGGAGATGCGATACAGACAAGATAGTTCTTTTGGAAAAATCTTAGGAAGAAGAAGACAAAGGCGACTGGGATGATTTTAGGTGTATTTATTTCGAGAAAAACTTCATGATAAAAAATGTTTTCCTGGAAAATTATTTTTTTTTATTTTTCCATTTTTCAGGTTAAGGAATTCATTTCCCAACTTTAATCATGCATATTTTCTTTGATCATGAATGATTTTCCGATGACCAATCATTTTTAGTGAACCAAAAGTGTGAAAATTTGAAAAATTAATTCGTGAAAGATTCTTTTACTAAAAAAATAGTACACCCTTAAAGCAATTGCTTCTTTAAGGTTACAACCGTGGCTTTACTTCTGGTTACTTTGCAATTCTTAATATCATAGTATTAATACTTGTACATTAAAATATATGAAAATGGCGAAATGTCACCCTTAATGTCTATGGATGCCATATATATGACTGCGAGGTATGATTCACTTATTTCTTAAGTTCTTTAGATAATCAATTGAGTTCATTCATGAAAAAGTAGATATTATGGATAGAACTAAAGGCTAATATTAGAGGGGAATGAAAAATCACCCATCATTTGTATTTATAAGATTTCCCTCTAAATTAAGAATTGGAATCATTTTTTTTTTTTGGAATTTTGGGATAACGTTAAATTAAATATAATGATACTTGAAATTCTAAATCGAGGTATTTCATATCGAATAACAGCAAGATGGCGAGGCACCAAAAATTGTAATTTAAAAAAAAGAAAAAAGAATATCCCTTGAAAGTATTATTAGTCCTACTAAAAGTAACAATTTATTAGTGTCTTGGCCAAATCGAAATAAATCAAAACTTCGAGGGCCAATTTGCAATTTCCTAAAGAAAAGGCGGCACTTCTCTAAACCCTATAAAAGCCACCCCCAACGGCAAATTCTAGGGTTTTCACTCTCCTCCTTCTTCCATGGCGTGCACGATCGACTTTCGCACCCTCGACGAGGGCTTCGGCGGCAAAACCTACAAGCGCAAGCGCGCCGCCGCGGCTTCGGCGGCCGCCGACGATGGCGCCGCCATGGAGATCGACGGCGCCGGCCCCCCGCCGTCGAAGCGGGCGGCGATCCCCTCGCTGGAAGACCCCGACCGGCCGACCACCGCCCCGACGTTCTCCTTCGGGAAGCCGACCTACGACGGGGTGATCGCGGGGCGGGTGTCGGGGCGGAAGTGGAAGCAGCCGCGGAGGCAGCGGGCGTCGGCGCAGCGGGCGAGCGTGAAGGGGACGGACTTCGAGGAGCGGGGGAGGCAGAAGGAGATCAAGAGGGCGTACAGGGAGAGGATGGCGGAGCTGAAGGAGACGATAAGGGCGAACAAGGTGGAGAAGAGGAGGAAGAGGGAGGAGAGGGAGAAGAAGAAGAAGGAGAACATACTGAGGACGGGGACGAAGCTCCAGAAGATCACCAACCCCAAGACGCTGAAGAAGCTCGCCAAGTCGAAGCAGAGGAAGCTGCTCAAGGTCGTCCCCGACGAGCTGGTCAAGAAGTGAAGTTTCCTGTGTTCTTTATTTCAGTGTAACTTTTCCTCCGAGGTCGTTTTGCAGTTTCTGTTGTTTTATGTATAAGAAATGAAGTTTTGAATGAGATTAAGATAAAGTTCATCTCTTGATCTTGCCTTCTTTGAGTCTTCATGTTGTTTGGTGGTTCAATGGGCTTGAATCTGATTGATATCAGCCGATTGGAGTGGCAAAATCCGCAGGCTGTAATGGGTTTAATATTTGTTCAATCTCTGGTTAGGGATGAGGAGATCGATCAGTATCATGGTGATCTCATAATCTTGCCTTGTTTTGAAGTCTTCATATTCTTTGGCGAATCACTGAATTTGAATCCGATTGATATCAGCTGATTGGAGTCTTGAAATCTGCGGAGAGTGTAATGGGTTTATCCTCATTTACAGTTTCTGGTGAGGGATGTGAAGATCGATCACAGGATCGTGTTTATCTCATAATCTTGCCTTCTTGAAAGTCCTCATGTTCTTGGTGATTCACTGATTGATATCAGCTGATTGGAGTCTTGAAATCTGCAGAGGGTGTAATGGGTTTAATCTCATTTGCAGTTTCTGGTGAGGGATGTGAAGATCGATCAGAAGATCATGTTTATCTTATAATCTTGCCTTCTTGAAAGTCTTTGTGTTCTTGGTGATTCACTGAATTTGAATCTGATTGATATCAGCTGATTGGAGTCTTGAACTCTGCAGAGGTGTAATGGGTTTAACCTCATTTTCAGTTTCTGCTGAGGGATTTGAAGATCGACAGAGATAGGGATCATGATTATTTCATAATCTAGCCTTCTCGAAGTCTTCATGTTCTTTGGTGATTCACTGGGTTTGAATCTGATCGATATTCTGCTGATTGGAGTCTTGAAATCTGCTGAGTGTAATGGGTTTAACCTCATTTTCAGTTTCTGGCGAGGGATGAGAAGATCCGATCAGGATTGTGTTTTATCTCATGATCTTGCCTTCTTGAAGCCTTCATGTTGTTTGGTGATTCACTGGGTTTGAGTCTTGATTGATATCAGCTGACTGGAGTGTTGAAATATGCAAGGAGAGCAGTGGGTTTAACAACATTTTCAATCTGTGGTGAGGGATGAGACATTCAATCGATGCTTTGTTATGCACAAAATCATGATGTTAGAGCCTGCGATGGCTTCCTTGACCAAATGCTTGATGCTCGGCCTCTGATCATCCCTGTTAAGAACTTTTGGACGACCATCGCTACTTCCCTTCTCAGCAGGGGTTTATGGTTTATGCCAACACCGATGAGTATGTAGTATTCGGGTTATTTGGGGGATGAAAATAAAGGAGGGCTTTCTTCGATGATGATCTTTTTGTATGGCACGGGGACGCTAATAATCCTTAAATTTTTCCTCATTGTTTAAAGCCATCTAAGCTATCTCGGAAGTTTTGAGTTGTTCAATTCGCCCCTGAACTTCTTAATTTTTTGTTCAATGTGGCCATTAAAGTAATTGATTTTCTGTTTTTTTTTTTTGAATGATTTCATTCTTGAATTTCATTTGTTTATTTGATTTCATCATTGAACCATTATATTTTGGTTCTTTCTCGCTAACCGCCTTCGTTTCAGTTTAGGATCATCTGCGATATAAACTTCGATGACAATAAGTAGTTCTCAACATAATTCATTGACACTACCGAATAGGTAGTTCCTCTCTACTTTCTGGGTAGCTATGGCCTTCTCCTTAGCAGCAAGACCTAATCCACCCCCTACTAAAACCCTAAACGCCCCACCATGAGCTGAATACTTATACGGCAGGTCCTTTCTTTTATCTCTTCCAGCCTTCTCTCTCGGTTTACAGCTTCGCCATTAAACCCTAATGGCTAGTCGATACCCTTCCATCCGCCCATGGCTGCCATCCCCTTTCTTCTACCCACCCACTATACATATCCTAGATCCCTGCCCTCTCACACTCCCCATTTCGAGTCTTCCCTCCTCCACCGACTGAATCAGAACTCCCTTTGACCATTCTGGAGATGCAACGCAACACTTTAGCAGGGTCCAAACGCTCCAGGCCAGCATTTGTGAAGAACGGCCAGGATCTCCATTAGCAAAGGTCCCCTCTTCTTCTGGGTAATCTTCCGAGTTCTGTCTGAGTAGTCTCGTCTTTGAGGTTCGTGTTCTGCTTCAATCCCTTTGTGCCCTGCATCCTGGAAATTTAATAATGGATGGTCAGTATAGTGAAGAGCAAAGACCGGTGGCTCTCTATAAAAGCCTGGTAACTTATGGTTTGAAGATGATGTAGCAAATGTCAAAAAAGGCATCTCTAAAGAGAAATTGACAAAAATGCAGGCAAACACTGTTTGGGAAGCATTACTCTAAACCGAATGTGAACTTTCAAGCTTTCCTAAACACAATGAAAAGAGTATAGAGCAGGGAGTTTTCTCCTTTTCCTTTAACTCAGAAGCTGAAAAACATAAAGTCTTAGACTTCAAGCCATGGTCTTTTTCTAGTGATCTCTTAGTTTTACAGCAATGTGACTCAGATATTCCGGAAATCTGTTATGAATTCACTCATTGTGCATTTTGGGTGCATTTCTATGGACTCCCATTCGGAAGAGTTACAAATGAAGTAGTGAAGGAAATAGCATCGAAATTGGGTGATGCACTAGAAGTGAAATTAGAAGCCAAAGGGAACAACACTTATAAGGTAGGCGAGGCAAAAGTAAACCTGAACTTGGCTAATCTCTCAAGACCGATGTTATTATCAACTTGGGGAGTAAAAGGCTTTGAGTAGAATTAAAATATGAAATACTTCCGCATTATTGCTATTCTTGTGGAAAATTAGGCATCATGCCACCTTTTGTAAAAAGATACCTTATGAAGAATCTGGGCCAAAAGATAACTTACCAAGTAAATTTAGGTAAAGGCTAAGAGCGAAAGTGCGGAAACTCAATCTGTATGGCAAAATTTTCTATGGTAAACGAGCTATTATCCAAGAAGAAGATGATATGGTGTTAGAGACCCCTCTTTCTTCTGAACTTGAGAAAGATAAAAAGCTAAAGGAGAAAACCAAGGACACAATCCTGTCCATCTATGGATAGTAGCATGTGGATGATGATGTCAATAGAAGGGCAATTTGACCTCTTCTTTAGCACTAATGATCATAGAAGATAAAGGAACACAAAAGAGAGGAAGCGGTTGTCTAAATGATGAGTCTACTATGGTGCTCTACAAGGAACAGCCGAAGAAATTGGAAACTTATGTGATAGAGATCCCAGAAGCCAAATAGGGACTAGTAAGGTGCAAATTTAAAGGCACCAAGCTTCCCACATCCAAAAAAGGGAAGAAAGAGATTTTGCCCGTATGGTGCTCAATCGTCAAAGACACCATCAATGGACAAAACTTAGCTGGTGGATACCCCTATTATAGTGGTGGAGAAGTCAACTCAATGGGCTTTAGTTGCTAGCCCTAATTAGTCACCAGATTATCCATTAAGTTCTTAAGTTGGAATTGTCAAGGGTTGGACACACCCCTAATAATTCAAGCATTAAGAGTCCTAGTGACTAAGGAAAGGTCCAGTATTGTCTTTTTAATAGAAACTAAAAATCAAGATCAAATGGTGTAATGTTTGAGAAGGTGGCTAAAATTTCAAAATAGCTTCTTAGCGAATTCGAAGGGAATTGTAAGGGGCTTGGCCATTTTCTGGGATGACCAGGTAATGTTATCAGTTGAGTCACACTCGAATATTTTTATTAATGTTCAATGCCAACTTCAAGATAGTAGACAATGTATGCGAATTACATTTCTGCATGTTCCTAATGACTTTAAAGAAAGAATGCTATAATGGGAGGCTGTCCATAGAGCAAGTGTTACAAACCATCTATCCTGGATATGCATGGGTGATTTTAATGAGATATTGTATCATTGGAAAAAAGTGGGTAAAAAATGGTAGAATATTACAAGCTTACAACTTTAAGAGATTTTCTGCATGCTTGCTCCTTAATAGATTTTGAATGTAAGGGGTGTGTGTTTAAGTAGGCAAATAATAGAGGAGAAGAATTTATTAAAAAACGACAAGATAGAGCGTTATGTACTATAGAGTGGAGAATTGCCTATCTAAATGCTGAATGTATAGCCTTGCCTGCCATCGGTTCAGGTTACAGTCCACTAATTCTATCACTATTTCCAAAGAAGGGACGTAGGAAAAGGGAGTTTATATATGAAGCTTTCTGGTTCAAGGATAAGGAATATGCGCATATAATAAAGAGAGTATGGGCTAAAACAGATTCCCAAAGACTGAATATGGTGAAAAAACTGCGTATAATGGCACAACAACTGGTTTAATGGAGCAAAAATAAATTCTCTAATACTCAAAAGAGAATATGTTGGCTAAGAAATGAACTCCAATTATTGATGAATAGTCCTGAAGTGTCTAATGAGAGTGAGAGAGTAAAGAAGATAAACCAAGACATTGAAATTCTGTGGCAGCAAGAGATGTATTGGGTAATGTGATCTAGAATTAGCACTAAGTTTTTCCATGCAACAGCAATTCAAAGAAGAACTTGAAATATAGATACCATGCTAAAGAACACAAAAGAGGATTGGGTGAGAGAGGAGAAGAATCTTAAGGAGATGATAGGGGTCTACTTTAAAAATCCTTACAAGTTAGTGGGATATAGAAACTTTTAGCCTATCCTAGATCAAGTCCCAAGCTCGATTGATGGAATTATGAGCAAACAGCTAATAGAACCTGTCACTTTGGAGGAAATTACTATTGCAACACATCAATTAGGAGCTATCAAAGCTCCTGGTCAAAAAAAAAAAAAAAAAAAACTCCTGGTCCATACGGACTGAATGAGTTTTTCTTCCAACATCATTGGCAAGATATATATCAGGATATTTTCAAGGAGGTGCAAAAATTCTTTGATATCGGCTACTTAAGCCCCAATATGAACAAAACCCTAATCACCCTCATCCCCATAATCCCAAACCCAGAAAAGCTTGAACAATTTCGTCCTATAAGCCTATGCAACTTTGTTTACAAAATTATTTGCAAGGTACTAATGAATAGGCTAAAACGATTTCTATTAAACCTAATTGCAACAAAACAAAGCGCATTAGTGGGTGGTAGACAAATTCAAGATAACATCTTGATCGTGCAGGAGGTCCTTCATAGAGGGAGAACTTATGAGAGGAAAAGAAAGTTCCAAGCTGTTCTAAAGTTAGATATGCAAAAGATGTACAATCGAATAAAGTGGGACTTCCTCCGGGAATATTTAATCAATATGGGTTTTTTTGTAAAAAGTGGGTGCAATGGGTGATGTAAAATGTGTTTCAACAGTATCTTTTAGCATTAAATTCAACGGGGAACCTATGCCATTATTCAAGTCAACACGGGGTATTCGCCAAGGTGACCCATTATCTCCTTATCTTTTATTCTAATGGCAAATGTACTCTCTCACTTGATGAAGCAAGCAATTGTAGTAGGTACGATTCGTGGAATCAAATTGAATAGTAGCTGTTCTACTCTCTTACATCTATTATTGGCGGATGATTCTATCTTTTTCCTAGATGTTATTCTACTGGAATGTCAAAATTTGGCGGCTATCCTACATTAGTATTGTTTTGCATCGGCCGGCTATAAATCTAAATAAATTAGGAATATACCTTAGCAAAAGCTGCCCAGAGAGCCTGAGGAAGAATACGGTTTCAGAGTTGAGAGTTCTAGAAATTGATAAAACTAGAAAATACTTAGAAATTCCTTTAGATTGGGGTGCCTCAAAGAAAGAAATGTTCACCTGGATTCTTGCTAGAGTTAATATGAAGTTAGAAAGTTGGAAGGAAAACTCATCATCAAAAGTCGGGAAGGAAATTTTGATTAAATCAATAGTGCAAACAATTCCTCAGTATGCAGTGTCTATTTTCAAAATCCCAATTTCAATTTGTAAAGTCATTGAGAAGAAAATAGCCAACTTTCGATGGAGAAATAGCAACAAAACAGATTCGTGGAATCAAATTGAATAGTAGCTGTTCTACTCTCTTACATCTATTATTGGCGGATGATTCTATCTTTTTCCTAGATGTTATTCTACTGGAATGTCAAAATTTGGCGGCTATCCTACATTAGTATTGTTTTGCATCAGGCCAGGCTATAAATCTAAATAAATTAGGAATATACCTTAGCAAAAGCTGCCCAGAGAGCCTGAGGAAGAATACGGTTTCAGAGTTGAGAGTTCTAGAAATTGATAAAACTAGAAAATACTTAGAAATTCCTTTAGATTGGGGTGCCTCAAAGAAAGAAATGTTCACCTGGATTCTTGCTAGAGTTAATATGAAGTTAGAAAGTTGGAAGGAAAACTCATCATCAAAAGTCGGGAAGGAAATTTTGATTAAATCAATAGTGCAAACAATTCCTCAGTATGCAGTGTCTATTTTCAAAATCCCAATTTCAATTTGTAAAGTCATTGAGAAGAAAATAGCCAACTTTCGATGGAGAAATAGCAACAAAACAGATTCGTGGAATCAAATTGAATAGTAGCTGTTCTACTCTCTTACATCTATTATTGGCGGATGATTCTATCTTTTTCCTAGATGTTATTCTACTGGAATGTCAAAATTTGGCGGCTATCCTACATTAGTATTGTTTTGCATCAGGCCAGGCTATAAATCTAAATAAATTAGGAATATACCTTAGCAAAAGCTGCCCAGAGAGCCTGAGGAAGAATACGGTTTCAGAGTTGAGAGTTCTAGAAATTGATAAAACTAGAAAATACTTAGAAATTCCTTTAGATTGGGGTGCCTCAAAGAAAGAAATGTTCACCTGGATTCTTGCTAGAGTTAATATGAAGTTAGAAAGTTGGAAGGAAAACTCATCATCAAAAGTCGGGAAGGAAATTTTGATTAAATCAATAGTGCAAACAATTCCTCAAGTATGCAGTGTCTATTTTCAAAATCCCAATTTCAATTTGTAAAGTCATTGAGAAGAAAATAGCCAACTTTCGATGGAGAAATAGCAACAAAACAGATTCGTGGAATCAAATTGAATAGTAGCTGTTCTACTCTCTTACATCTATTATTGGCGGATGATTCTATCTTTTTCCTAGATGTTATTCTACCTGGAATGTCAAAATTTGGCGGCTATCCTACATTAGTATTGTTTTGCATCAGGCCGGGCTATAAATCTAAATAAATTAGGAATATACCTTAGCAAAAGCT
The DNA here is from genome assembly GCA_014182515.1 of Eucalyptus microcorys. NCBI lineage: Eukaryota > Viridiplantae > Streptophyta > Magnoliopsida > Myrtales > Myrtaceae > Eucalyptus > Eucalyptus microcorys. Next base: position 26,108,919 of record CM024568.1, on the reverse strand, counting down.
GCCCGTAGAGAGCCCGAGGAAGAATACGGTTTCAGAGTTGAGAGTTCTAGAAATTGATAAAACTAGAAAATACTTAGAAATTCCTTTAGATTGGGGTGCCTCAAAGAAAGAAATGTTCACTGGATTCTTGCTAGAGTTAATATGAAGTTAGAAAGTTGGAAGGAAAACTCATCATCAAAAGTCGGGAAGGAAATTTTGATTAAATCAATAGTGCAAACAATTCCTCGTATGCAGTGTCTATTTTCAAAATCCCAATTTCAATTTGTAAAGTCATTGAGAAGAAAATAGCCAACTTTCGATGGAGAAATAGCAACAAAACAGATTCGTGGAATCAAATTGAATAGTAGCTGTTCTACTCTCTTACATCTATTATTGGCGGATGATTCTATCTTTTTCCTAGATGTTATTCTACTGGAATGTCAAAATTTGGCGGCTATCCTACATTAGTATTGTTTTGCATCAAAGCCGGGCTATAAATCTAAATAAATTAGGAATATACCTTAGCAAAAGCTGCCCAGAGCCCGAGGAAGAATACGGTTTCAGAGTTGAGAGTTCTAGAAATTGATAAAACTAGAAAATACTTAGAAATTCCTTTAGATTGGGGTGCCTCAAAGAAAGAAATGTTCACCTGGATTCTTGCTAGAGTTAATATGAAGTTAGAAAGTTGGAAGGAAAACTCATCATCAAAAGTCGGGAAGGAAATTTTGATTAAATCAATAGTGCAAACAATTCCTCAGTATGCAGTGTCTATTTTCAAAATCCCAATTTCAATTTGTAAAGTCATTGAGAAGAAAATAGCCAACTTTCGATGGAGAAATAGCAACAAAACAGATTCATGGAATCAAATTGAATAGTAGCTGTTCTACTCTCTTACATCTATTATTGGCGGATGATTCTATCTTTTTCCTAGATGTTATTCTACTTTGGAATGTCAAAATTTGGCGGCTATCCTACATTAGTATTGTTTTGCATCAGGCCAGGCTATAAATCTAAATAAATTAGGAATATACCTTAGCAAAAGCTGCCCAGAGAGCCTGAGGAAGAATACGGTTTCAGAGTTGAGAGTTCTAGAAATTGATAAAACTAGAAAATACTTAGAAATTCCTTTAGATTGGGGTGCCTCAAAGAAAGAAATGTTCACCTAGATTCTTGCTAGAGTTAATATAAAGTTAGAAAGTTGGAAGGAAAACTCATCGTCAAAAGTCGGGAAGGAAATTTTGATTAAATCAATAGTGCAAACAATTCCTCAGTATGCAGTGTCTATTTTCAAAATCCCAATTTCAATTTGTAAAGTCATTGAGAAGAAAATAGCCAACTTTCGATGGAGAAATAGCAACAAAATAGTTGGTTTACACTAGAGAAAATGGGAAATTTTGAAGCTTAAAAAAGAATAAAGGGGGTCTTGGATTCAAAGATCTACTAGCTTTTAACAAAGCTATATTAGGGAAACAAGCGTGACCAATTTCTCAGCATTCTAAGACTCTTTGGAGTCAAGTTATGAAGGGATTCTACTTTCCACAATATGACTTTTGGCAAGCCAGAAAAGGTTCTCGTCCTTCATGGGGTTGGCAAAGCCTTATAGTAAGGAGAGATGTCATATCCCCTCAAGTTACGTGGGCGGTTAGGAATGGAAAGAAAATTTCTATTAGAGAAGATGAATGGTTGAAGAATGGACCTATTGGAGGCCCAGCAACAAGAAATGAGCCACTTAAAGTGGCTACCTTAATAGACATTGAAGCAGCAAAATGGAAAGAATCGTTGATAAGAACTCTGTTCAATAACCAACAAGTAAAGGAAATTCTTGCTATCCTTATAGGCCTACAAACTATAGAAAATGCACTGGTTTGGACAAATAACAAGTCAGGGTCTTACACGATGAAAAGCGAATATTTCAGCAACAGAGGTACAATAGCTAGCCCACACACAACAACAACAATCTCATCCTACCAGGCTAAACCAGAAGAACTCTGGAAATATATCTGGTAATCATAAACAGCCCCCAAAGTCAAAATTTTCCCATGGAATGCATGTCAAAATGCTCTGCTTACACTAGACAACTTATATAGGAGAAAGATAGTACCTAAACCCGTATTCCCTATATGCATACATGAAGCGGAAATGATTGAGCACACCTTGCTACTCTACCCTTGGATAGCTTAGATATGGAGCAAGAATCCCTACAAATTAGAATCACAAGAGTGGGGTTAACTCAACTCTATGAGTGGCTGCATACGGTGAAAGAAGATCCACGAAGCACTTATAATTTCAACCAAATAGCGACAGCCCTATGGTGCATATGGAAAGATAGAAACCATTTCATCTTCAGGCAACACCTCTTGAACCCGCAACAAACACTATTCAGAGCCGTCGCTTTTCATGAAAACTTTGCGACTTGGAACTAGAAATCAAAAGGGAAGATGAGAAGTGAAGACCCACCTCATAGATGGTGACTATCGAACCCTAGTACGTTGAAGATTAATATTGACACCTCCTTTGCGGGCAATGCCGACACGCCATCAGCCACCGACACAAATAGGGGAGCGATAGCCTACATTTGCCGATGACTCCTTGGGCAGATTAGTTGATGGATTATCCATATTGGTGGCAGCCACCTCGGCAAAACAAGCATACGCTCTTGTGCTCATTGAAACCCTAGATTTTCTCTCACCTAGATCTAACTTGAAGCTACAAGTACATTCTAACTATGAACTTGTGCAAGGCATTCTCACTTCAGAAGTGTCTAACTGGAAACTATAGCCACTAGTGGACCGGGCCAAGATTGAGTTGAAGGAATTTCCAAGCCTCACATTGGCCCATTGCAGCAAAGACAAAAGCGCAAAGGATGAATAGTCTCCCTAGTAATTGGGTAGCCAACCCCGCCTACTCTCTTTGATTTATTATGTACCGATGCTCTTGATGTATATGCACCGAACTTGGTTAAGTAAATTAATATCAATCGAATTTTCGAACAAAAAGAAAATATAATTCATTGACAAGACATACTTACTATACATGTTAATGTGAACTTTTAATTTTTATTCATTATGGTCGTTAAAGTTATTGACTAGTAATTTTTTTGTTCAAAATTTCTTCCTTTTAACTTTTTTTGTTTGTTCAATGCATCATTAAACTATTATATTTTGGTTCTTTTTCTTTAATAGCCTTCACTTGAGTGGTGAGAATCATAAAACATTCTATAAGATAGATCTCAATGATTTTTACATACAACTAGTAATTTTTTGACACAATTCATTAACAAGACATATACACTACAAGTATTAATGTGATCTTAATTTTTATTCAATATGGCCATTAAAGTTTGGACTTTAATGTGTTGGTTCAACTTCATCATTAACTATCATGTTTTGATGAGCTCTCTCTTAGAACTTTCTCATATGAGAATGGTGAGTTATCAAATATTCTACAAGATAAGCCTCGATAACTCTTATCTAAGACTCTAATTTCCAACTCAATCCATTGACAAAGCATATACACTACATGAATTTATTGCTCCTTTGGAATAGACTAATATGTATAATGAATTTCCTTTTCAATTCCAATCGCAATTATGAATTCACCTGCTTGAACGCCCATCAATTGGGTTCATAATAATCTATTTTAAGTGAACTACCACGAAATTAGAATCTGCTCACCTCGATACCTAATTGAATTACGCCAAAAATGATGGGATTTGATTGGACTTCATACAGGTTTAGAAGTAATATTTCCTTCAAAATTTGATGCATATAAGTTAGTTTATCGATTACGCATAACACGAAAAAAAATGTGATTATTTTATTTTTTATTGTTGGTGGAAAGCAATTCTTTTTTTTCTTTTTCTTTTTCCTTTTGAATTAGTGATATATGGGTGATTTCTGTTTGAAGAAGCTCGTAAACGAGGTTTGCGAGATTTAAGGTTTTTCGGAAATGGGACAGTATACAAGCTGACTCTGTTCTTGTCATAACAAAACAGAGAGCGCTTCATGTAATGATCAGGAAGAGAACCAACGACCGGAGCTCCAACCGCCAACAACGGTCGAGCCTATGGCGAAACTGCACGGACCTCCGCGCGCTGAAGCAGATCCAGGCCTCCCTCGTCGTCCGAGGCTTCAATTCGAACCGGGCGGCTCTGCGAGAGCTCGTCTTCGCCGGCGCGATCGCCGTCTCGGGCACCATCGGCTATGCCCTCCGGGTGTTCGCTCAAATTGCTGAACCGGATCTTTTCATGTGGAACACCGTCATAAGAGGCGCGGCTCAGAGCTTAAACCCTTCCAATGCTGTCCGCCTGTATTCCCAGATGGAGAGCCGGTTCGTGAGGCCGGATGACTTTACGTTCCCCTTCGTGCTCAAGGCTTGCACTAAGCTTTCGTGGGTCAAGATGGGTTTCGGTATCCATGGGAGGATTATCAAGTTTGGTTTCGAGTCTAACACCTTCGTGAGGAACACCCTTATCTATTTTCATGCTAACCGTGGCGAATTGGGCATCGCAAGACATTACTTTGAGGGCTCGGCGAAGAGGGATGTCGTGGCCTGGTCGGCATTGACTGCTGGGTATGCTAGGAGAGGGGAGCTACTTGTCGCTCGGCAGCTATTTGATGATATGCCTGTGAAGGATCTGGTTTCTTGGAACGTGATGATTACGGGCTATGCGAAGAGAGGGGAGATGGAGAGCGCGAGGAAGCTTTTTGACCAGGCCCCGGAGAAGGATGTCGTGACATGGAATGCGATGATTGCAGGTTACGTGCTTTGTGGTGGGAATGAGCAGGCGTTGGAGATGTTTGAGGAGATGAGAAGAGTTGGAGAGAAGCCGGATGAAGTGACAATGTTAAGCCTGTTGTCTGCTTGTGCGGAAATGGGAGATTTGGAGATCGGGCAAAAGATGCACCATTCGCTTTTGGAGTTGTGCTTAGGAGATTTGGGTGTGCTACTTGAAAACGCGCTCATAGACATGTATGCCAAGTGTGGCAGCATCGAGAGGGCATTTGCAGTGTTCAAAGGCATGAGAGAAAAAGACATATCGACATGGAATTCGATCATAGGAGGTTTGGCTTTTCATGGCCATGCCGAGAAATCTATTGATCTGTTTAGGGAGATGCAGAGGTTGGAAATCAAGCCGAACGAGATAACCATGGTTGGAGTTCTAGTTGCATGTAGTCATGCTGGCAAAGTCGAAGAGGGCCATCAGTATTTCAACATGATGCGAGATAGATACGGTATTGAGCCAAACACAAGGCATTGTGGGTGTATGGTGGATATGCTGGGACGTGCCGGGCTACTGGATGAAGCATTTGAGTTCATTCAATCGATGGAAATAGCACCTAACGCCATCATTTGGAGGACTCTGCTTGGGGCTTGTAGAGTTCATGGAAACTTTGAGTTAGGAAAACTTGCGAATGAGAAGCTACTGTTTATGAGACACGACCAGAGCGGCGACTATGTCTTGCTTTCTAACCTATACGCTTTCAAAGGGGAGTGGGATGGCGTCGAGAAGGTGAGGAAAACGATGGGCGACAGGGGAGTCAGGAAAGAGGCCGGGTATAGCCTTGCCGAAGGAGATGGCAAAGCACTCATGTACTATTTGTTCGATTCAAAGCCTAAGTTAAGCTCAAGAGACAAAGCGTATGGAGTAGTTACGAAAGGATAGAGAATTTTGCTTCTCTGAAATGAAAACGCTACCAATTTTACATCCTGTCTGAATTTGAGTCCATATTGTTTTTTCCACTCGAAGGAATACTACCAAACGGTGGTACTCACATCCGTGAACAATGGGAGAAGATTGAATGGCCAGTTCTTGGCCGTCATGTAATCGTGCAAATTAGGATGACGGAAGAATCACCATTGGTAACAGATGAAGAACTGGAGGAACACAGACTAACAAGGTGGTCATTTTTAATGGATCGAGTTTATGCAGTTATGGTATTGTTCATCATAAAGAGTCCTTTCCTTCCTTGGTAGTCGTTTATAGCGCAGAAACTGTTGGCAAAGGTCTTTTTCAAGCCTGGCCACATTCCGATGAGCGAAACATATGAATGTGGCCTGGAAAAAAAAAAAAAACTTTACACAACGTTCGGCACCAAACCTCGCATGCCAACTTCAGTTCTAACAAGCCCAACAAAATTTCAAGACTCGGATGACTGCCGTAGCTGCTGCTACTCCGCCCTAAAGAGACATCAGAAACCAATGGACCACTGCCAGATCATAAAGACAAGTACATATAGGCATAGTTCAAAGGCTTTCGGAAGACGAGACTGTACATGAGATAAGAGAAATTGTTGTCCCATCGAGAAGTTCTCTTGTTGATGTAAAACAGAAATGAATGTAACGATTTCCACATTCCCTAACAGCAGAGACATAAATAATCGGCATTCAGAAACAACATCGATGCCTCGTTGACTAAATTTTTGTTCTCAAGTCACAACATCTCTAAAATACACAGGAACAATAGCTTGGCCTATTCTTGGTCCACCCTCACCAAGATCCAAGAGATCCCGAGTTCAATTCATCTCTTTTCCCTCCCCTATTTTACCTATCCCAAAAAAGGGAGGAAAATTTAGATACACTTGGCTTTTTGAGAAGATGTATACATGCCTTGTAAGCAACTAGAGTCAAAAATCAGCTCCAACTAGATATGCCTGCTGAAATATAAAGGCTTTGAAGGAAGATATCAATCTAACTGCGATCCGAAAAACTAAATTAAAGAAAAAAGCACCCACCACTGAGTTTCCATGAGTAAGTGAATGGACAGAGATCACCCCAACTAAACTAAAACCAAGTGGCTAATAGTTTAGGAGGGGTCATTATAAGACAGTTCTGCACCTCCGGGTGCAACTGCAGTCAGTTACGGTAGTTCTTCTTGTAATTGGTCAAGGAAGCAAGTAGCTCGATTTGAGCACTTACTTTGTATGCACATCAGACCAAACAATACAGCGCCTGACACCAGGTCCATAGAAAAAACCAGCAAGTCTTTCCGCCACTTGTCAGGTGCTCTGTCTAATCTTCCATAGTTGCCACCTCCTGAGCATCCTCAGCACTTAGAACAGGTTCTACAGTTCTTTCAGCCCCAGATGTCTTAGTATGAGAAGTTTCCCCTTCATCATTCTCTTCAATGTCTTCTGCTTTAACATCTTTGATAACTTGAAGAAGGTCCAAGGGGGTGGCAGCAGGGTCCAGTTCAAGGCATCCCTTGGGAGCATTAGGAGCTTCTTGACCAGTAAGCATGTACGAGGGAACCAGATGTGAAAATTGGAACATCTCTTCTCTTGGAATCCTTCTGATTTCCCTGAGGTCCAGATGCCGATGAAACACTGCCCTGAATCGGGCAACTTTCACCAATGGGATGACGAGCACGCCTTGTTCTTCATCAAAGTCTTCTAGCACCTCCACCATGTCATACCTATGTATTATCTCATCTGCAGTTAGCTCGTTCCAATTAGGGGACCAATTTCTATAGAGAGCCCATACATCGCCCTTTCTTGGAAATATGCGAATAACACCACGCACACCTTTGGTCCACCGGACCTTGTGAGAAAAGGCATTGAGAGAGTCATAAATCTCGTATTTTCCCACTCTGAAATCTCCACAAGTTTTTGAGAAACCAGAAGCAACCCAATTCAAGGGGCCTAATTCACTGTTAGTCTTGGAATTAAGCCGGCTAATACGCATCTTGAATGGATTTAAGGAAATCACTTTCTGAATCAGGGCATAAAATCTAGGCATCCCATCATCATCATCATAGACTGCCCAGACATGGTTTTCTCTAAATGATTTTTCTGTTCGGTCTTTATCGAAATCATGGAAATCTGGATCCAGGACAGTCATTGACAGCATCTGCGAAGTTCCAGCATCCGTACTAGGAATGCCTGGGAAGGACTTAGCAGCAGAATATTCTTTCTTCAGATCCAGAGACTCTCTCGGCTTGGTTTTATCATCAGTGCCACCATCTACAGGAACTTTTCCCACCGACTCATTAGTTTTGTCATCATTCCCGTTCCTCTCCCCCTTGCCTGCAGTTTTAGCTATAGTTGCTGATCTCGATTCAGTTAGGCTCTTGAGAATTTCTCTCTGGGCCTTCATAACCAGTACTTTCTGAACTTGAAGCTCAGTCATTTCCCTTACAGCATTAGGCCTTGTGATGCCATTAACAGAAACTGCTCCAAAATTTGCTTGTTTGGAAAAAGGTGCACCCACACCACCACCCGCCATTCCCATTTGATTGGTAACATCCCTCCCATGATCGCTGCCACCAAGATCATCCATACCTTTTCTTCTCTTCACAGCACCAGTGTGACCAGTCGATGACATGCCGCTGTTCTTTCTGGAGAATTGCTTCCTCCGAAGAGCCTCTTCTCTTTTTGTCGCTGCCTGAGCCTCCTCTCGCTCTCTCTTCACTTTCTCATATGCCTGTTGCACCACACTCGCAGCTTGAGCAGCGGTTGAAGCACTACTTGTTCTTGAGAACGGACTCCAGTTTGTGTTGTTTTGCATGTGTGAATCATGACCACTGAAGCCCCCCACACCAGTACCGGAAGAAGGCGCATTACTCCTGCCTGAGTTCATTGTGTCCTTGCTATTCACTTGATGATTTGTGGACTGCTGCTGCTGGGAAAAGTTCCAGGGGGTAGATGACGTAGTTCCATCAGATGTTGGTGGAGCTATTTCTATTGCAAAAAAGGGCTTCTGGCAGTTGGGACATAGCAGGTTGTGATTGAGGTATACTCTGAGATACTCATATTGCATTTTGCAGCGGTGACAAACTGTCCAAAATGTATTTGGCTTTGTCTTCTGGGAAGAGTGCCGTGCTCGCTCCGTAGTCCTATGACTCTTAGCAGTCGTATTTGTTGTAGCAGTTGCATTTGCGGTCTTATCAAAATTGTAAAAACTATTGGTCCTTGGAGTCGCTGATGAAGCTCCGGTCGATTTAGGAACCTTTGGGAAGGTCCTTACAAATCTCTTCTGGTCATATCCTACCCTCTTAACCTTATCTGATAATAAACTCCAGGCCTGTGATATCAGTTTAAAAGCCCCTTCTGCTCCAATAGACTTGTTCTTATCAGGATGCAGCATGAGAGCAAGCTTCCTATATTGTCTCCTCACTGTCTCTTCATCAGCTGCTGGATCCACACCGAGCACACCATACCAATCTGGCTCCCCATTGACTTTGTTCTCTGCAGAAACATACACATCAAGCGTCGCTAACATTTGGGTCATGCCTTCCAGTCCCGGATAAAGACTATGGGCCTTCAAAGCAAACTTTTTGGCTCCTGCCATGTCCCTTGCTATGAACTTTGTCTCTGCAATTTCTTTTGCCCTCGTAGCCTCATCTTTATTGCATTCCATTCCCCCTGTACCTACACAGAGCCTGTAAAAAAAGCGATCAATTTTTTTGCATCTTCTTACAATTTAGTCGGGGGAGAGAGGGAAGGGGGATAAAGAAGAATTTACATAATTGTCTAGTAAACTAGTGAAACATCTTTCACGGTTCCCAAATATCTCAACAAAGCCAGCCTATTAATTTAACAGATTCAAGTGACCCCGTAACGTTAAGTCAACTAATCGGCATACTAGCAGGAGGACTTGCCAACACGTATCAGGTCAAAATCTACCTTAAAAAGCACAAAACACAAAAAGAATACTCAGAATTTTGCAAAACTCACACTTGCGGATCAAACTACCAATAGAAAGTCTACAACACTTTAATGAAACATTGGAGCTATTAGAGCAGGACCAGAGCCAAGGCAACGGCAAGAACATTAATGACAAGGCAAAAGTCACGACATGATAGCATGCATATCAATGGAGGAGTCTATGGCTTACCTTAACTAGGAAGGAACTGATTTACATTGAATCTCGTAAAGGCAACTTAGCTAATGCTTACTTCACACGAAAACTAAGCAAACATGGACCATAGCGATGTAAACAAAACCACAATAGCCAGACTACTAATCATGACTGATACGAATACATTTCTAAATCAACTTAACAAGATAGAACCCATTTTTCAGAAAACTCACTCAAATTGCTCGCATCAATAGAAAACCATAGAAACAGCCACAAGTGAACACACAAAGCAAATTAGCCCAATGCTATGCAACAAGAATTCGTGTTTACCTAATAATAGAAGCAGTTGCTTGACGTCAAGTTTTGAGTTCTCAAGGCCACCGTGTCCAGACCTCCATTACCATTTTATTCTGTTCCTCATGCGGATCCCAAAAGAAAAGCCAAAACCAGGCTTTCGTTTTTCTTGTCAAAAGTCACAACAATTAAAATGCCCTAAGCTCGTTGAGGAAGTGTATGGATGTGTGATGTACCAGACCATTAATGGACCAACTGACCGGTCTCTAGTGAAGATTATAGATCAACACTAGTCCAGTCAGAAAGATTCAAGAAGAGCAGGAGAATCAGAACCAGAATACATGGCGAAATAGTGACAAACACCTGCAACAGAGAGCAGGAAGAGAAGCAGAGGATGAGTTACTATTCTTCGCAGAAGGATTTAGGCAACACATACTAATTGAAAGTGCAGATTGAACTACCAATTGAAAGTCCACAAAACATAAATGAAGCATAGGAGCTATTAGAGCTATTCTGCTTTGAAGGAATATGAGCTGGAATGATAACAACAATATTATTAACATGGAAAAAATCACAAACTCAAAGCATGCCTATTATTAACGAGTCTATGGCATTACCTAAACCTAAGGAACTGAATTACACTGAACCTCGTAACAGATGACTTAGCTTATGCTTACTTCCCACAAACACTATATAAACACGGACCACAGCGATGTAAACAAAACCACAATAACAAGACTATCAATCATGACTAATACGAATTCATCCCTAAATCAACTTAGCAAAGAGAACCATTAGTCAGAAAATTCACTTGAATTTGCATCAATAAAAGCCCTAGAAGCAGACCATTGAACATGCAAAGCAAACTAGCCCAACACCATACAAAAAGAATTCGTGTTTACCTAATAATAGAAGCAGCTGCTCTATATCGAGTTTCAAGTTCTCAAAGCCACCATGTCCAGACCTCCATTACGAACTTATTCTTTTCCTCACACGAATCCCAAAAATAAGAGCTAGACAGGGGCTTCGTTTTTCAGATCAAAAGTCACAACATTTCAATATGCCCTAAGCTTGTCAAGGAAGCGCATAAATGTACGAACCGAGTGCCACGTCTCTTGTAAAGGTTTAAGATCAATGCTTGTCTGGTCACAAAGATTCAAGAGAAGCCGGAGAATCAGAACCAGAATACACAACCTTCAAAAGAGTAACAAGCAACACCTGCAACAAAGAGAAGGAAGAGAAGCGGAGGATGAGTTAACATTGTCATACTTGTAGAAGGATTTGCGCAATACGTTTCAAGTAAAAAATGTACCTTAAAAAGCACTTAATGCACAAAGAATACTCAGAATCATACAAAAATTGCACATTCAGATCGAACTATGGAAAGTTTAATAAACATAAAGGAAACATAGGAGCCATTAAAGCGGGATCCACATTTTAGGAATATGAACCGCAGCAATAACAAGAATATTCATGACATGGCAAAAGTCACAAACTCAAAGCATGCATATCGATCAAGGAGTCTATGGTGTTACCTTAACTAGGAACGAACTGAATTACACTGAACCTCATAATAGGCAACTTAGTTTAAGCTTACTTCACATGAAAATAAGCAAACACAGACCATGGCGATGTAACCAAAACCGCATTAAGAAGACTATTAACCATGACCGATACGAACTCATCCCTAAATCAACTTAGCAAAGAGACCCATTTGTCAGTTACTCGAATTGCTTGCATCAATTGAAGCCCAAGAAGCAGACCATGGAACACGCAAAGCAACTAGCCCAACACTATAAGACAAGAATTCGAGTTTACCTAATAATAAGCGCAGTTGCTTGATGTCGAGTTTCAAATTCTCAAAGCCACCATGTCCAGACCTCCAGTACCAACTTATTCTTTTCCTCACCCGAATCCCAAAAACAAAAAAACCAGAGCAGGGCTTAGTTTTTCTGGTCAAAAGTCATAACATTTCAATATTCCCTAGGCTTGTCGAGGAAGAGCATTGACTATGAACCAATCAACACGTCTCTAGTAAAGTTTAAAGATCAATGCTTGTCTGATCACAAAGATCAAAGAAGAACCGGAGAATCAGAACCAGAATACACAACCTTCAAAAGAGTAACAAGCAACACCTGCAACAAAAAGAAGGAAGAGAAGCAGAGACAAGTTAACTTTGTCATACTTGCAGAAGGATTTGCGCAACACGTTTCAAGTAAAAAAATGTACCTTAAAAAGCACTTAATGCAAAAGGAATACTCAGAATTATACAAATCTTGCACGTGCAGATCGAACTACCAATAGAAAGTCCACGAAACATAAATGAAACATAAGAGCCACTAGAGCAGGATCCGCATTTTAGGAAATGAGCCGCGGGAATAACGAAAATATTAATGAAACGGCAAAAGTCACAAACTCAAAGCGTGTGTATCGATTAAGGAGTCTATGCCGTTACCTTAACTAGGAATAAAATTGAATTACGCTGAACCTCGTAACAGGCAACTTAGCTTATGCTTACTTCACATGAAAACTAAGCAAACACGTGCCCTGGCGACGTAACCGAATCCCGCAACAACAAGACTATTAATCATGACTGACGTGAATTCATCCCTAAACCAACTTACAAAGAGAACCCATTTGTCAGGAAAATTCACTCGAATTGCTTGCATCAATAGAAACCCTAGAAGCAGCCACCAGTGAGAACACATACAAAAACCATTTGTAAGCCCCACCACTCCACAACAGGAATTCAGTTTTACCCAATAAACAGGAGCAGTTGCTCGACGCCCAGTTCCCAGTTCTCAAAGCCGCCACCATGGGCAGGCCTCCATTACCAATTTGCTCTCTTTTTTTCTCTCACCCCAATTTCAATAAAACGAAAAACCAAATGCCAAACAGGGGCTTCGTTTTTGCTTGTCAAAGTTCGTAACTTTTCGACACACCCTAAGCGCATGGATGCGTGACGTACCGGGATCATCAACGAATCAATCCGCACGTCCCCAGTAAAGGTTAAAGATCACCGCCTTGCCTGGCCAAGAAAAAAAGGTTCAAGAACGGCAGGAGAATCAGAACCTGATACAGAACCTGTAAAAGAAGAGTGACAAGCGCCACGCCTGCAACAGAGATAGAGAGAGAGAGAGAGAGAGAGAGAGAGAAGAGGGAAGAGAACCAGATGACGAAAGCTTACCATCCGTCATTGCTGGCGAGGGAGATCAGAGAGATGGACATGGCAAGAGCACGGGCAAGATGGAGAAGAGCGACGCAGCCGATTACCTCTCCCCCTCTCTCTCTTTGGTCTAGGAACTCAAAAAACTTTATCCCATTTTTCGATCTAACGTGAGAAAATTTATAACACTTGTCGACCGCTAATTCAAGTAAGCCAGTCATCAAGGAAATGAGTATCTACGAGCCCGTTTGCCATGGCTGGGCCCATGACTGAATTGTAACTATACAGTAAAATCCTATAAATTACATGTATTGACAATACATATACGAACCTTTAAAACAGTTATAGTTTAAAACCGACCTAGGCAGGACTATTATGTTGACTATTATGTTGGATGTGTTGTCTTTGTTGAACTATTTGCCAAAGACATTAAAAAACCGCAATGCCTCCTTTTACGATCGGAGCTGTTGCTGAAAGCTATACCTATCGGCGATCATTATCGTGTGGCAAAGGTATGCATAGGTCCTATGACTTTGCCCGTCATGTGAGCATGTCTAATTACACACTTTTAGTCATTAAGCCTTGTTTTCGATCGGTTGACTATACTAAGAGCATTAAATTGCTTAGTGAACGGCTTAACGTATGCCTTATTAGTTTGGCTAACTCCTTCCAAGTTGATACATTTATAATAAATTATACCCATCGATGATTATTATCGTGTAGCAAACATATGTGTGGGTCCAATGACTCGGGCAGTCATTTGAGTCGGTCCAAGTACAAACCCTTAGTCATTGAGCCTTGTTCGGTTGGTCAACTATGCTGAAATATTAAATTGCTTATCCTATCAATTTGGCCAACTTAGTCCTAGTCAATACTTATATATATAATGATAGGTAATAAACTAAGATTTTTTTATGTAATAAGTGAGTTAGGGCAAGACTCTTAAGCATCTGCTAGATTCAACTGGGTAAATTAGATTATCTTTAGTCCAAAAATTCAACTCAAGATTAAGTCTTCCTCTGGGGTCTTATTTGGTAAATATTAATGACAAAATGAAATAAAATGAAAGGAATCACCCGTCCAAAAAGAGAAGAAGAAAGGAATCGAGACAAAAGATACAAAATGGGAATGATAATCAACCTCTAAATCCCCGTGCTTGGTAACATTTTATGTTTTAAATAAGGTTCCAATTTTCAAGTTGTAAGTTGCTATAATACTTTGGCAATTATTGAATTTATGATTTGCATTTTACCATATGAAACTTTCTTCTTATAGTCACTTTCCAAATAGAAGCCTCAATTATTTGTGTATTTCATAAAGTTTCCATGTATGTTGATTTACTTACTCATTCATTCCGATGCCTATCATATATTCCTAACTCTCCATGTTAGTGAAAAGGGTGGGGCCATTTTCACCCCTAGATGACTAGATTCACTCTTTTTTGTTTAAATAGACAAAATCTGCCTCGATGATTTCCATATTTGTACAATTTTTAGATATCTTCCTTATTATGATTTTTCGTCAAATTCAAATTTACAGCTATTTTGGAAATAAATCTAGTCCCTTATGCATCATCATTACTTTTGTAACAACCGATTTATTCTTCGTTATTCTTCATTCCACCTAAGTCAAAAGCTCACTTTCCTAGTTAATTTTTTATTATATAACTTCATTAGCCTAAAAAGAATATCGAGTCTCTTTATTACTTTATCAAAAATTTGTGTTTTTCCTTATTATTGGTGAGACACTATTATACTATGTATGTAACATATTATAGGAGTATTTCTAATACACTCAAAATATCAATGTGAAAAAATTATGCATATTGAAGCATTTTGATATTTTTTCAATGACACTTCACGAATGATATCGATTTTTGTTCATCCAAAATGAATGAAATTTCTTTGGCATTTGTGCAAAGCTTTGATTTAGTTGTTCTTCATCATTGAAAGTTTCACATTGAGGAAAATGTAACTATGATTTAGTTTTAGAAAATCTTCCAAGAAGGTTTTATTTTGTTGTATCCAATCATCTCATTAGAAACACGCAATTGTGCTAAAAAGTTGTTATTGTCAAAATTCTTTTAGATTCAACTTGATAATAAATCTATAGATTTGATTGACAACATAAAAAGAAGTCGGGCTTCTTTGAAACTTCTCTCTTCGGCAAAGCTAATTTCTAGAGAAGTAAAACCTAAAAGCAAAAAATATAATATAATACCTCTAACATAAACAATTTACTCATAATTGAAAAAAAAATAATGTGATATTCTTAATTATGACAATTAGATTATACATAAAAATAAAAAGTTGAAAAAGATTAAAAGAAAAAAAAGTATATAATTTTAGGGTCTCTATTTTAAATTGCAATTGAATAATTAAGAGAATTCTTTAAAAGTCCCCTCCTAGTAAAGATAGGTTGGTCATTTCACATATTACGCTACCAAACTCAACTGTTAAGGCAATAATGATATCATTCTCATTCCACTAGCTCTACTCCCAATTAGGGGTAATCGAGTCAGGGTGGGTAGAGTCTAAATCCTGGACCCTATACCCGACCCTGTTATAATCGATTCCCCTTTTTTGAACTCTGTACCTAACCTTGTTTGTATTTGACCTTGTACCCAACACATCCTATTTTTCCGATCCGATTCAAGGTCAAATCTATTTCCACTTAAACTTGTTTTGTAATCTTCCGATATCATAAACAATTTTGAATCTTATATTAATATGTGAGAAAATAACGTAATCCTCCTAATTTGTATCGAAACATTAAACATTTGTAATAAATAAATACATGAACATTTTGACTAAACAAAAAATTAAGGATCCACAAGGCTAATTATAATAAATAAAATCATAAGGTAAAGAATTAGTAACAAACATGGGTCTAATATTATTTTTATTCTCACAACTACTACATGAAGCTACTCATTTATGCAAGTATAACTCATCATAGAAAAGAGAAATTAGGCGAGCCAATCCACGTGATACACAAAAAAATTTGGCGGCGACGAACATCGTCCGTCCGTCGGACGGTGCGAGAGGGAGCCGATAAGGGCGGGAAGCAAGTGAGGAAGAGGAATGACAAAGGAGGAGTGCCGTGCGTGTTTAAGAGAGCCAAGAGAAAAACCGCCTTGTGATTGTGGGAGTAAAAATAAAAATAAGGGGAAAAAAAGGGTTTTGGACCTATACTTAAACCAGTTCCAAAACCGGTCCGAAACCGATTCCTAGGTGGATAATCAATCGGAACTAGTTCCCCGACCGGTTTAAACCGATTCCAAATTTTGGGAATGGGTTCCCGGACCGGTTTCAACAGGAACCGGTTCCCGACCCTGTTTTTCGAGTGGGCCGGTCCAATTTCTGGATATACCTGGTCCCGTTGCACACCCCTACTCCCAATGTCTAAATGGGGCTTGGCTGCTCAATCATTTTTGTAATGAATTTATATGTAGGTTTTTCATAAAAAAAATAAATTATGTGCTACAATTTATATTTTCAAAATTTAGTGTACCGTGTCAAACTTTTACTCATTACTTTTCAATATCATGAAAATCTACCCCTTTTTTTTAATCTATTAAGAGATATTTAGAATTCTTCAAATTTCGAATTAACGTGGCGCTTGAGGAACGGTTGCACTTCGAAGATGGGGGATTGATGCCATCTTTGGATACCTAGCTAGAATGGGAGTTGAGTCCTTATTGTCAATCTGAATATTTTCTCTGGTTGATGCTATTAACATTGGTGCTTGGTGTAGGTTGAATTTGTGTTAGCTTGTTAAGTCAATTGGATTGTCAAGAGTGCTAATCTTGTTCTATGTATATATAAAGAACATGTAACGGTGCTCTTGTAGAGAGTAAGGATAATGCATCCCATCTTCCATCATTTTTGTAACTAGATGTATGATTTATCTCGCCTTGTATGTACTATAGTCTCAAGTAAATCTAGGCTTTTTAATCGTAACTACTCGATTTACATGAAGGGTTGTATGTACTATAGTCTCATGTTAAAGGATGTCGTATAGTTTCTTGTGATAGTCATTTCAGGCGATGATTATCTTGATATATGTAGCATTTCAATGTCAACAACTTCCATTCTAAATTGAGGAACTTTTAGAGTGGATATAGCAAATGGCTATTGAAGTTACGGGTAAGCATGGACCGAGTTGGGCTAGTCCACCCCCTAACCCTAAGATCAACCCACGGTCGATAATTTCTGGGACCGAGGACCGACTTTACTGAGCTTGGAACCAAGGACCGGACCGACCCAATCAATAATTTTTTATTTCATTTTTTTGCTCCTTGAAAAAACGATTGAAGACCGAACTGACCCAATGGGTTCGGTCCAGTTCTAGGGTCAACTCAAAAACCAACCAATAATTTTTTATTTCATTTTTTGTATGTCTTGAAAGGGCAACCGAGGACCGGACCGATCCAATGGGTTCGATGATGAGCAAGGTCAGCTAAGAAAGATAAGCGGTGATGGTCGAGTGGGTGAGCGTCGAATAGAGTAAGCATCAAGTGTAGAGTGGGAAGCAACAAGCCAAGCGAGCATCAAGCGGCAAACAGCACGAATGACCCAAAGCGAGCGAGTCAAGTGTCGAGTAGCGAGCGAAAAAAGTTGTTTCTTTTTATTTTGGTAAATTGAAAACTAAGAAGACATATAAAACAAAAGAGAATGGTTACTAGAGGAAGATACCGTAAGAAGCTGTTTATACCCTTTTGGACGCCATGAAGATTCCTCAAAAAAATATTTTCCTCCTTCATAAATTATGACTATTGACACCATAAAAAATATGAAAAATCTAAGTTATTAAATAATAATGTAAAATTACTTAAACTCCTAATTAAAGATGAGTTTAATGTTGTTAACATCATTTATTTTAAGGTTTTCTCTATATAAAAAAATTATAAATAATATATTATATATATATAGTCGGGTTAATCCAAGTTGGACCAACTCGAGAACCAACGCGCATAGTGCCGGTTCAAAAATCCTAAGACCAATGACCAACCCAGTCTCTTTGGGAACCGAACCAAGACCGGTAGGGTGGGACCGGTCCAGAGTTGGTCCAGGTTGACCCTAAACCGATGCTCACCCCTAATTGAAGTACAGACATATAAAGTAGAATTTTTATATAGCAATTATACTAACCCATTAATTTCACTTCATGTCAGTCTCTCAATGCTCTAAGATTGAACCTTTTCTTTGGCCCATTGAATTTCAATCAGTTGACAGCAGAGCACGTTTCACAGGCTTTTTGAATGGCTCTAGTTTGTTTTTATCAAAGTTCAATCCTTCATACCTGCATCAACCTTGATATGCCACAGAGCAAAGGAAGCCACCATATTCTATAACAGAGCAAATAAATTACATGGCAAAAATTGAAAGACAAAAATCCCCGCTAATATTCCTTCCATGACCGTGAAATCGATCCACTAAGTTGTAGTAATTCTAGGTTTACAGGCCATGAAACCGGTGAAACAACCCACAAGAAATGTCCATAACCCCGCCACGCAATAGATGTGACAACTCAGAATCGGGGTAGTACGGAGGGATGGACTAAAATCGCCTCAGCAGTACGCGGTGAGGCTAAGGGGATGTCTCCCATCCCATATCGCTTAGGAGGGGAGTCTTGGGCTAGCTTATAAGACTTGGGTCCCTCTAATTGTACATACGCGTTTTCTTGGGGTAGTATGGGCTGTCTCGAAAAGAACAAAACTGTGAGAACTTAATATCCAAAGCGGACAATATGTGTATAGTGGAGACCCGGGTCCGTCCTTATAGGTGGTATTAGAGCCGACTCCCGCAGCGTGTGAGACTCGAGTCCGTCCTTACAGGTGGTATTAGAGCCAACTCCCGCAGCGTGTGGGGCCTCACGCAATATGTGTACAGTGGAGACCGGGTCCTTACAATAAAAGCCCTTATGATATAGCACATTATTTACATTCATACATCACGGTAACTATACACATATCCACACCTAGGAAGTCTCTCTTTTGTTGCTGAGTTTGGCCCTCGTGATCGATTCTAGTAAACACCTCTCTGGTATGGACGTTCGCAGAACTCGCCGCCGAGATCATCGCAACCCTCTGCTGGGAAAACCCTGCAAAAGAAATCAAAAGAAGTTCACGGATTTTTCTCAGACAAATTACCGGAATTTTGCCGGTGACGCTTTAAACAATGTATCGGTGGGCTTACGTTTTAGGACCGGTGTATTCAAGATATTCCCTCTCCATGGCCTCCGCAGCCTGCACCGCCACGCTGATTCGGGCCTTAGGATTGAGCTTGGCTTCAGGGTATGTGTCTGCTAAGCACGCTTCGCCACCAATGGTTTCACAGGCTTCTGCTGGGAACACTCTGTCAATGACCAGACTTTTGTTAAGTCACATTTAGCATCTAGCTTTGTCTACTCTTTTCGCACATTCACTTATCAAGAGACACTTCCATGTAGACATGAGGGAAAAACTTCAAGAAAAATGGCAATTCAGTTGCAAAAAAGAAACGGAAACTGGTGTCGTACGAGAACGAGGAGCTGTAATCGACTGTCGCAGTTTCATAGGCCGCTGGAGAAGCTTTCGCCGGGGAGACTCAAGACAAAACTGAAGAAGAGAGCTTGGAAGGCAAAGCCAAAGGCTTAGAGAGGTTCTTGGATGGGGTCACCGGAAGGAGGGGCGGGGCGAGGAACAGAGCTGCCTGCATCTTGAATGTTTTGAGTGTTTGTGAGATTTGATGATAATGTGTTTTGTGTTAATCGCAGAGAGATTGAAGCCCAATTTATAAGGGGATGGATAGGATGTTGGGAAGTGAAGATATTTGTGAAACTTTGGATAAGGTATGACCCTTTTTGACTGAGATACTTTTTGAGAGATGGAGAAACTTCAGCAAGTTCCAAACGTTTTGGAGATATTTACGAATCGCTTGGAAATTTCTTTTTACCAAATATCTTGAGGAAGATACAAAATTGGTACAGCCCAGTTGGGACTCGATCAGTGATGTTGAAGTTGCATGGCGTTGGCATACTGTTAGCTAGTGTAGCCGATGGAGACGATTACAATCAGAAAATGTGAAATCCCTCTTCATCGACGGTTATCGCCATTTGGTTCGCATGTCGGCTTCAAGGTAGAATTTGTCAAGATAAATACCCTTTTGAAATATCACTGCTTACCATATAGTAAGCTCAGAAAACGGGTTATGGAGACGCGCTTTACACTACCAAGATTTCCGTCAACCGATCCATAATGACGTGTAAGTATGCCACCGTGTTGAGATACCTTATCTACCTCTCCAGGAAAATGGATGCCTACGTGTAGAATCTTTATTTTCCTCGTCTGTATGTTTACTGTTATTCATATCTTTTAGTGCTCATTGCACTTTAAATCTAATCAAAATGTTTGTCAGCACCCTCAATGACAACATAGATACAAAATGGCAAAAGCTCGGAACAAAGCTGCATCTCAAGCGATGCCACCTAGATCCTAACACCCGGCTAAGATAATAATCTACAAGGTATGAAGTATGAACTCAAGTTGATCTGAACTTGAACAAAGCTGCATGAAGATTTGGCTTCAGTTCATGTATATTTCCTCAATGATTTAAACGTGAAGATGTGGCAGGAAGCAACAAGTGATGGGGCATTCTCTTGGTTTCTTCTGATGTAGAGAACCTGAAAGCAGAACATGTCAAAAGTGCAGATGCTCATTATACCTCAAAACTGCATGCTAAAAGGCGGAGCACTGCACTTGCAACCTCATCAACCAAGACACGACATTAGGAGATGAATACTCAAGTGAAATCTCCCACCAAACCAATATTAAGTCGCCAGAAGGTATTGATCATGCCTCTGATCTTAGAGTGTGCCGTACACAGACAAGATCATCCAACTTGTTTCCATCCATTTTGTACAGGGATACACCTTCCATATGGATAAAATGATCTCGTGCTTCCTTCCTTAGCTTCTCTAAAGGCATGAGTTCCCATTTGCTGTAATTCGAATATTTCCTGAGATCACTCATGTCTGAAGAACCAGAGACCCGCCCATTGTTTTTAGGGTCTGCATTGCCCCAAACCTTACAACTACCAAACTGTCCCTGTCCACCACTCTGACCAGCTTGACTCTTCTTTAAGCGCAATGCAGCCGCATGAGCACTCCTTATCATATCGCGATTAGGCACATCTGACCAATCTTGCTTCATTTTGGCCCTCATGGGAGAATGGATTCTTATAACCTGACAAGACAAACCGAGTTAGATAAACCGTGGAGAAGAAATTCGCTAAGAACTACATGCATGAGATAATTAACTCAAAATCTATTCCGTACACCAAGGCACTCTAATAGCTGATAATAAGCCCGCCCTTGAAGTGGATTATGACCTTTCTTCGGTTCAGAGAAATAACGAGTCCTGCAAGAAAGATTTGAAAATTGATCAGCAGCACAAATGGATCTACAACTTTTCACCACCCAATTAAAGTGAGCAGGTAAACTCGCGGTTCATTTAGGAGAAGAAAATGATTGCGTTTTGATGGCTATGGTAATGTTCTAGGTACTTATCATCTATTCAAATCGTTTCCATGATAAATTTTCTGCAAAAGTCACTACACAAAGGTACAACACTTTTTTTTGGGCTTTTATCTCATATCAAACCGGAAGCATGTCCCTGATCCTCAACGACACATTAAAAGAACTGCTAGCAAATTTGTCATAACAAGAGTAAGCATATATGCAGTTAGCTGCATACAATTTCACAATAAGAGGAAATCACATATTTGAAAAGATCATTGCAAGCGGTATAAGAAAAGGGAATTGAAGATAAGTGGAATGACTTTGCACACTTGTGGTAAGAAAAATTAAATGTACCAGGCAATCCCAGCTCCTACTCCTAGATCACTCCAACTCAAGTTTAAAATCAGTTAAAAATCTCTCTTTTGAGATCAGTAGTCATCAGATATAGAAACTAAAAGAAAAATCATGAAAAAACATGACTAGTGCACATGATCATACAATCAAAATGCTAAATACATTACTGGAGTTGGGTATCATCAAAAACATCCAAGGAAGCTAACATTATGAGTAAGAATGGAACTAACCATTCTGTATAACCTGGATCAACAGTGAAACCGTAAATGTCAACAATATCGCACATAGAGAGTGCTAGCTCAATAGACTTCATTCCAGTCCCCTTTGCTCCTCTGCGCAACACAATCCCTTGGAACAGATAGACAGGATTTGGAACTTTCTGCGTATGATATAATAAAAAAGGTAACTGCATTGATCTAGAGACAGCTGATTCTAAATAACTTGATTGACAACATTAAGCAAAAATCCATACAGTCCATTGGTTTAGGGCAAGCATTTAGTGTAAGAAATGCTAACTGGATCAGGAATAAGCACAAGGCAGCCGTGGGAATAGGAGCTTTTTGTAGAAAGCATAGAAACTAGCCATCAAGATTTGTTCAACTAATTTATTAGTTGACCAAGGAACTGGAATACATGAACAAAATGCTCACCTTTATCATTGCATTGAAGTCTCGATGAGTCACACTTTTGATTATGAGTACCTCATCATCTGCAGGAGAAAACTAGGAATAATGACAAATGCAGAGAATCTTCATCAACAATGCATGATTCAGAGAAAAATTTCAGAGACAACTCCTTACTATATTGAAACTCAATCAACATGCCATAATCATCAAAACCTCCTTTAAAGGCTACACCCCCATCAGAGGTGAAGGTCTGACCCCTTTTCGAGAGGATTAACCCCTTTTCTATGTCAACAATTTTGGGGTCAACCTCACTCACCTTCAACAATACTTGCAAAAAAAATTAATTGAAGGAGGGGATGTCCATCAAATTACAGTAGAGTACAGGGTGTCTACAAATTTTCCCTAATTCAAATTATTTGTACCATTAAAAGAAGAGAACAGATGAAAAAAGTGTAATGAGACTGAGAACCGAAAGCAGATACAGCTTTGATTTTGTCAATTATGTATCAAGAAATTGGCAAATAGCTAGGGAAACAAGTACTTGGGGAAAACCAGGATTTGATAAATTTCTACTTTGTTCCAAAAGATCAGAACATACCAGACCCATTCAGTATGGCAATCATGTTTCGAGCACCACCACGAACCACGAGGCGGAAATCCCTTTTGTGCCAACATATTTGGCATATTTCTGTATTAAGTGAGAAGCCAGAAAAAAAGGGCCAAAAAAGGAAGCCAGAATAAGCACAATTCCATTTGCTTGCAGCAATCTAATCAACAGGAAGGTACTTGGCAAGAACTAGGAATAAAGCATCTACTTCACAAACATCACTCAATGTATGAAATTCATGTGAGGGAGAAACAAACTCAACGATTATAACCACATAATGTATACAATAAAAGTCAATAGACAAGAAAGTACATGCATGTTTCTTCAAGAGAGAAAAGGCAACCAAAAAAAAAAACTCAGTCCTTTAGTAAGTATAAAGTTTCATACATAATGACAGGAAGCATAATAGCTCATGTACCTCATTAACAGGAGCCTCATTTTCTCTAATTACAGCATCATGACTGTCTATCTCTTCTCCAAACTCTGTCTTCAACAAATCTCCAGAGTTTCCGACAACAGCACATCTGTGAAACTGTCGGGGGTGAAAGGGAGGATTTGATGGTAGAATCATATTCAAATGCTCCTCACAAAGAGTTTGATTGTAGCATTTATCAGCACCCCTAGAACCAGTCAATAAGCACATGTTAGCAGCTGCCAGGCATTCCAAAATTAAACTATTACAGATGAATGGGAAAAAAGATAGTCAGCAAAAGATTTTACAGCTGTGCTATTCTTTTTGCCGCATATTCCAGCCATCCATCTGGCCGAGCATCAAGATATTCTCTAGTCAGCACGGTAGTCATGTTACGATACTGCACCCTAGACACATTAGCTCAAATTATCTCCCCAAAGACTCTACCAATGATCCAGACAAAAGTACAATGGGACTGACCTGTTCCCATAACAAGATGGCCTCACAGACATCATACTTGTACTCCAAGGGCTCAAAGATCTTAAACTGTGCATTGTACTATAAATAAAGACTACAAAGGTCAGCCACTCAGAATAATAAACCATCAGGTTGAAGGACTAAATGACAAGGAGAGAGAGATCCGACCCAAGTACTGTTAGTGCCTTTTGGGAACTTCAGGACTAAGTTGCAATGATCAATTATGTGCGCGGAAAGCCCAAGCCCTCTCTTGGCCTACATCAGAGAATGAATGACTCAGCACCCAGCAAACTTCAGCAATGAAGATTCATCCAAACCCATTGCGCATATGCAGCGAATGCACGCAAATGCTATAATACCAAGCTATAAGTAGCGACTAACTTCGCAATATCAACCAGAAAAGGGACGGAATCCCCTCCCAAGCCCAAATAACAAGAACGCGACCCATCTACCAAAGTCAGCCAAGCCAAGCTTAGCAACCACAATTGCGAAACGTTCACCACAACAGCTCCAAAACATCGTCACACGATTCAGAGAGATGGGTAACGCGGATCGGGTCGAGAAGGTTTTCGGGGACTAACCACGCATTGTTGCACGCTGGACTGGAAACCGGACAAGACCCGAACTTCCCGGCCGTCGAGATCCGAACTTTGGTCCCCTGAAAAACCCACGAAAGCGAAAGAAGGAAAGGAGTAAGGGATCGAAATGGGCAAGTGACCGAGCCCAAGTTTCGATACGGGAGGGGAGGGAGGGGAAAGAGGGAGGCGGGAAACGGGAGGCGACCTGCGAAGAAGGAAGATTGGGTGGCGAAGACGAGGAGGCAGAGGAATGCGGCGGCGCAGGCCAGATGCGGGACCGCCAGCCGCCCGCCGTTGCTGCCGGAGGAGGAGGAAGACGACGGTGCTCTGTGGTGGTGTCTCATCCTTCCTTCGCCGCCGACCGAGAGAGAGAGAGAGAGAGAAGGAGGGAAAGACAGGTAGAAACGGAGATCGCCGTTTCTTTCCTCTCTTTGACGGGGGGGGGGGTCTCCTGAAAACAATGACGTGGCATATAACATCATGGGTTGAAATCGAACTCCTTTTCTTCTTCTTTTTTTTTACTCTTAATCGACAAAAAAAAACTCACATTCTAAAAAATATTTGCTAAAAATGAACGTCCAAAAATATTTTCATCCTTCATGAAAATATTTAGACACAAGCTAAAAATATTTGCTAAAAATGACAAAAATATTTTCATCCTTCAAAAATATTTAGACACAAGCTAAAAATATGCTAAAAATGATCATCCAAAAATATTTTCATCCTTCATGAAAATATTTAGACACAAGCTGTTGTTGATAATAGCTAATTTTTTATTGGCTAATTATTTCAAATAATAAAATTAATCGTTTTAGCACATTTCATTAAAAAAAAAAAAAAAGCTGACCAATTAGTCAACCAACAAAACTACTCGTTATAAATAACATTTTATTGTTGCATGGAAACATATAAATATTTACTAATCTAGCTAATATTGAACTTGGTAAAATGAAATGGTTAAATAATTTTAAAAAATAAGTTTATTCGAGAATAGCTGCTCCTACTATTTTGGTCCAAAGCCTTGAGCGTTGTATAAAGGACAAGTTGTAGAAGTAACTATTACCTTCTAGTTGAAATTGTCATAGGAAATTATATTTCAAATTACTCATTTTTCACGAAACAAGGAAATCTTAATAATGAGATAGAGTTCTTTGGTTCATCGTGAAAACAGTAACCGGCAAATTCCATCTGTAATAAAAAAATTTATTGACAAAATACTTACTTGATAACGCGTTAATAACTTATCAATAGATTTTGATAAACACCATAAGTTGATATTTAGCAACTATATCAATAATCTTCCAATATTTACTTTTATGGGTTATCAACTTATTGAACCTACTAACTCGGAGTGATAACCTTAATCTGAATAATGCAACAATATCCGTTGCATTGTGAGACTAACTAATCCTAATCACTTATCAACTTTTGATCTATTTGGTTTTGTAAAGTACGAATATAGTTTATTCTTGTAGCTTAAGGGCCTTTGAAGTTAGTAACTTTTATTTTTTTCTTTTTATTTTGGTCAAAGTAAATCTTATATCAACAAATATCACATTAAGGTTATGTTTGGTCATCCAAATTTTTAAAGATACAATATGAAATCCAAGAATTTTGCAATATTCTATCACTCATTTGATGAATCATAATAATAAAATCGGATATATTTACATTATAGCATGTACATTATTTAGCATAAATTGTATATCAGTGTAAATAAATGTAAAAATTCACGAATGAAGATGATAAAAATCTTTCGCGACACTCTTGTCTACTTTGTTTTTATTTTCCTTTTTTAAAATTTTTCCTCTCTTTTTTAAAGTATTTTCCTTTTTATTTCTTTTTCCCCTTTCCATCATTCTCTAATAAATTTTTATTAAATAGTAAGCTATACTAATATACCTAAAGTACTACAATACCTTAAAATACGTAATAAACATAAATATATGTATATATATTGAATTTGCATTATAATATAGAATTAAATTCAAATATATATAAGTAAAAATAAGATTAAATTAAAAAGGCTATATTGTTATTTTTCATTATTTTGAATTTTATATATTAGACTTCAAATATTATTTTTAATGAAATATAATTTGAATTTTATTAATCTAAGAAGTTTGTTATTCGAGAAAAATAATTTCCTATTATGAATATTAAAAATCACATCCACTTTTATCTCATCTCCCTCATAAAGTAATTTTATCAATGTCATATCTCTCTTATATCCAATTTTATCCTATTTTAAACAAGTTTCAAATGCCGAATAAGATATAAACTAATATTAGTCCCTAATATTTTTTTTTATTTGGATTGATTTCGAAAAGGACAAATATTTATTATTGTTGCTAGTACCTTTCAAGTTGATTTGACTAGAGTATCTACATTTCACACATAAAACACCCACTAACTTTCGTTTTAAGAACACCAATATTTGTACTTCCAAGTTTACCAACAACTTTAATACCATAACGATAATTATTTTTGTGACTTACCAACGCCTTTGAAGTTATAATTTTCATTTGAAATTACCAACCCTAATATGACTGATGTACCAACATTTGTTAGGTAAAGATGGCATAGTAATTTTAGTCACTTGCAACATTTTTTATGACTCTATTTTGAAAATTAACAACTTTCATTTATATTTCTAGAATTACCAATTGTTTTAGTAAACTATCAATATTTATTTTCGTGACTTACGACTAGCTTTTATTCAAATTTATCAACTTTAATTTGATTGATGTACCAATATTCATCACATTATGATACCAACTAATTTTAGCCGGTCACCAACTTTTTATCTTGCTTGGTTTTGAAAAGTACAACCATTTTTTAATACTTCAAAGATTACCTTAATAATTTATTTTGTCTTACCAACGCATTTGAAGTTACCAATTTTTCTTCGGAATTGTCATTCTCAATTTAATTGATGGCATCTTAATGAAACGAATATTGGTACATCAGTTGAATTATAGTAAGTAATTCCAACTAAGTTTTAGTAACTTCATATACGGTGAGGCACAAAAATAAAAGTTAGGAAGATTATTAAAGTAGATAATTTTAAAAGTAAAAAAGAATGTTAGACTTTTGCAAACCAAGCAAGATAAAAAAGTTGATAATGACCAAATGTAGTCGATATCTTGATGTGAATAATGTTGATATGTCAACTAAATTAAGGTTGGTAATTTTGGATAAAAATTAGTAATTTCAAAAGAGTTGGTAAACCACAAAAATAAACGTTGGCAGTCTATTAAATTAATTGATAATTTTGGAAGTATAAAGAAGTGTTTGTACTCTTCAAGATCTATCATGCTAACAAAAAAAAAAGTTGGAGAGTGACTCGAAATAGTTAGAATCTTCATGTGACAAATGTTGGTACACTAATCAAATTAAGGTCCATAGTTTCATATGAATCTTAGTAACTTTTTTTTTCTTTTTTATGTCAAGGATCCGCCTAGCTCACCTTACGGGAGAACAGCACTGACTATATCTCGGAGGAGACTAGCCGGTAACCCACCATCCGGGGCCCCCACTTAAGTCACGGAACTGCTCTGGGAGTTGTGGCGAACTGTGAGAGTCGAACCCCGACCGAGGTCAAGCCTCAACCAGCGCAGCCATACATGGGTGGGTTATGAATCTTAGTAACTTTCATAGCGTTGTTGAACCATAAAAACAAATGTTGATATATTATTAAAATTGTTGGAAATTTGAACAATGTCATAAATGTTGGCACACCATCAAGTTTAGATCCGTAACTTTGCAAATTCAATACCTCCCGATGCATTGGAAAGCCACGAAATATATCTTGACAGATGATTAAAATTGCTGACAATTTTTTAAAACATATATAAATATTGGGCTCCGTAAACAAGTCCGTGGAATGTCGGAGTTTTCTGGGGTGAAGAAGTAAAAAAGAATTGTTCAAAATATTCTAAACATATTGTAATTTTACTAATTAGTCCTGAACCTTTGATTTCATCAATTCAATCATAAATATTTTTACACTTTGCTAATTGAGCCCATTCAAATAATTTTGATCTGGAGTTGCTAACATGGATGTCAGCTACTTTATTTGGCATGACTAATGCTAACATGGATAGATTTTTAATAATCTTTTTTTTAATCTTTTTTTGAATTTTTTTATTTTCCTTCTTTTCTTTGCTTTTTTTTTTTTTTGTCCTTTTTGTCTAGACAGCCCCAAGCAAGGCAACCCTTACCCAGGCTGGGCAAAGGGCCTTCCTGCCCTTGCATGTGGCTACAATGGCCTTGGGTGAAGGCTTTGTAGCCCTGCTGGCCATGGGCAAAGGTGTGAAGGCCTCACCAAATCTAGGCATGCCTCACCCAATCTGAGTGAGGCCTTCGCGATCGATGAGGGTCACCATTGACTCTCATGGACACAAAAAAGGAGAAAAAAAAAGTAAGGAAAAAAGGAAAAGAAAAATAAAAATTCGAAAAAGATATTAGAATACTATTAAAAATTATCTACGTTAGCGCCGATCGTTGCCATGTAGGATACTCGGCCTCCACGTCAACAATTTTCAGACATAATTGGTAGAATTGACTCAATTAGCAAAGTACAAAAAGGTTTAGAATTGAATTGACAAAATTAAAAAATTTAAAATTGAATTGGCAAAATTACAATATGTTTAGGATTTTTTGAATAATTTTCCACAAAAAAGCATAGCTGAATTTAAGAGGATACACACTTATGTTTTGATCATGTGCATCCTACGTAAACTATTGTGATTAGACACTTAGGGATCAACTTGGTTAAAAGATAGAACAAATTACATGGTGCGTTTGGTTCAGCATTCTCAATAGGCTTTCAGCCTCCAAAGCCCATTTGAGGAAATGTTGTACCATTTGGCAACTATTTTAAAAGAGCTTTCAAGTGAAAGTCAGCATTGGGAAAGTTGAAAGCTCAATACTAATAGGGCTTTCAACATTTGGCCAAATATTGAAGCTCATTTTTTTTATTCCAAAACTACCTTACCAATTCTTCAAATTTTTTATTTTGTCTCTTGTTATTTTTTTAATTTAAAAAGAACCCAAGGGTGGTTTTTGCTGGGCTTTTGTGTGACGAGCACTTCCCCCGCCTCGTCTCTTCACTGTTTCATAGAGAAGGAGTGAGCCTATACCTCAATCTATCCTCGGCTTTACATGAGCATTCATCGTCGCTATCGAAAGAAATCGTCACTCCAGACCGACTATTTTTGTCACCCCGACCTCCTCCACTCTTGGCATCACCTCTCTCCTCCCCTCCACTCTTTTAATATATGCCTTCACCATCACCAAAAACGGCCTGGTCTGGCAAAGGCATTAATCTAGCTGATGGTTCTTGAAAAAGCGATTATATCTACGAAATCAATGCTTCCAAGATCTTGAAAGCGCGTTGTGCAAAGGCATTAATTAGCGTATCAGTCTCTTAAAATCGGCGATTATATCTACAAAACACATGCAATGCATCCTAATAAACGCGAGACAGTCTTCATCATTCATCTCAGAAAAATTACCATCAAATGAGTTGCCATAAAAATCCGGAAGAATTGCAAAGTACATAATGAGGATCAAACGGAAGCCTTGAGAACTCAGACTTGACAAAAATTTTACTTCCCATTTCCACCGGTCCATGTATTTTTTTACTGGAGTGAATAGAGCACTTGACTCTTATACAAAGAAAGCCTCAAGAATTTGCAGCCTTATTTTTTTCCTTTTTTTTGGCGACACTATTTACACCCCTATATGACTAAGTCCACCCAATTTCTACCAAAAAAATAAAATTATCATCTATCATTTAGTTGCAATTTAAATTGGACTTTCCTTATTTTTTTTAGTTTTTCAATATCTATGTAGGATCTACTTACCATAGTTAAGGATTTAATATGGTTAGGTTTTCTTTGTTATAGATTGTCCATGTCTATAGTAGGCACTATGTTTTTTTTTTTTTATTGTTAAATATTACTTCCATAAAAATTTGTTTTGTCGAAAAGAGAAATTTCCTAAAAATTTAGTTCTTTATCACATTGTCAATTATTTTTATGCATGAGTTGTTAAGCAAATGAAATTTAATTAAATCAAAACATTGCATAAATAAGAATTTTTTTTTTAAATGCCAATGAAATGTCATTATTTTGGATTGATAAAAATTAATATAATTTATGAATTGTTCAAAAAACAACATCAATATACCTTATTGTGCATAATGTTTTTAGTGTTTTCCTATATATTGATCTAACGTCTTACATGCTCTGTATAAGGGTATCTCGCTAGTATAATAAGGAAAAATGATAAATTCTTTGATATTGTAAAGAAAGAGATTTGATACATAGAATAAATTAATGAAATTAATAAATTCTAGTATTAGTGCCATGGCATTTTTCGGCACATTTTTAGTTTTGAAATTGGATACCTAGTGCAGAAAGGGAGATTTGTCATCCCACGACTGAATCCTCCGAAATTTCCACACATTTCACTATAAATGCCCCCGATTTCCCCTAGCTCTCCTTTAGAGCTTTGCACTTCCAATGTCTCTAAGATTGACTTTTTCTATGAAATTTCTTACCTCAACGAAGATAGTAAAATTTCAAAGACTCGCCTTCACTTATAAATCCGTATTCTACTTTTGCTAGACCATCCTCTTTTTCACCTATCCGTTCTATTAAGCGACTTATTAATCATATTCCTAAATAAGTTAAAGAATATGTCCAGTTTTCAAAATTTGACCATCATCCTATTCCAACTACTCAACAAGGACACTTTGTCACCCTTCAAATACCTTATGACTTTCAACGAAAATGGATACAACATGGATATATGCACCTTCACTTTAATGCTATTAGACTTGCTTGATCCTTTCACGGAAAGAAGAGCTTACCCATGGTTGCTCAAATGGTTCTCTTAGACACTCATTTTTTAGACTACCAGCATGCTTGCATTGGTACTATTCAAACCATGATTGTCATCAAATTTAGTAAGAAAAATGAAGAAACCACTTCCTCTATTTTTCCTACTATTTTTATGATGCAACCCCTGGACTAAATCCAAAATCCATGATTCAGTCCTTTGACTATGGGGGATGCCCTATTCATTACTACAAGGATACCCACACAGGACACTGTTTTTGGGATCTTGATTGTTAGTGTTCCCTTTGTACAAATTCTCCGGATGAAGAAGAAGATGCCATTAAAAAAAAAAAACGGTTAAAAGATAGACTTTATCAAAGATACTTTGATGGAGACCCCACTATCGGATCTCTTAGTGAAGATGGAGGAAAATACCAATTCATGGTCTCGTATAGAACACCTTAATCAAACCTTCTTTCGAAAATCCTTGAACCATGTGAACCCCTTTGACCTCCCCAATCACCACCTAGAAAGTATTGGAATATGATATGCGGAAACAACAAGACTTGCAATTTACGTCAACACAAAATCACCAGAGAAATAAATGAAAAATAATAAGGACACCAAAAATTCACGTAGTTTAGTCCGAGTATCGGTACCTACGTCCATGGAGAGAACTAGCAGCAAATAATTCACTATAATCGGAAAATCAAAGTTTATAATCATTCACACGCTCGAGTATTTCCCACACCTAAATTTAAGTTCAAAATCAAAATGTTTATAAATAAATAACTCACTTGAGTATAAACGCATGGCACAAAATTACTGCGCATTCAAGCTCAAAGTAAAACGCTCTACGTACACTAAAACCAAAAACTCGTCCGCATGTTCTTTCTTGCGTACGGATTAGCGTTCTTCCTTCTCTTGATTGGGTGGCTTGTGCAGCGACTCCTTTCTAGGTTTCTTTTCTCGTGTGGCGCTCCTTAGCTTTTGCAACTCCACAAAAAAAAAAAAAAAAAAAACGCTGAAGTTTTGCTTTTGTACATGGGTGCCTAGAGTCAACAATTTGACCTTGGGACCCACCCTGTGAAACTCCAATATCGTTTCTTCTTTTGTAGGTACAAAAGATAGAAACTTGTTTTTCTTTATTTTATTTCCTCTTTTATCTTGTAGCTGTAGATAACTTTTTTTTCTTTGCTTTCATTGCACATCCAAAAAAAAAAAAGTCCAACACAATAAAAGAAAACTTCTCCATCCAATTTGTAATCTACTTGAGAAATATTTCTCGACAAATTCGGTGTAACAAATCAATATCTGAATATTAATTTAACAATTCTCCATCTTGGCTCGACGTTTGAAGCTAAGTTATAGTACTTATCATCCATGCTGCTCTCCCAACACCCCGATGGGCATTCACTCTCTACAGATGTCAATAGAGCTCAAGCAGAGCTTGAGTTTTCTTTTAAGGAACAAACTTAATCATTATATCTGCCGAGTTATCTACTGTAGCAATCTTATGGACAATAACATTATCCTTAGCTAAGACATATTGAATGAAGTGGTACCTAATGTTGATATGTTTCGTTCACTCGTGATAAACTGGATTATACACCAAATATATCGCACATTGGTTATCACAATGTATATTCACACTTTTCTATTCTAACTCAAAGTCCGAGAGCAAATTTCATAATCATATCACCTATATCGTTAAAAGGTTGGTGCCATGTATTTTGTCTCAGTCGAAGACAAGGCAACGTGATCCTATAAAAACGCTTTCCAACTAATTGCACCACCAACTAGCGTAAACACGTACCCTACTAAAAATCCACAATCATCCAAGTCACCGGCGTGATCCAAATCCACAAAACCAGTGGTTTCACTACCATTACTAGGGGTGAGCAGTGGTCTAAGGTTGACCTTGGACCGACCCTGGACCGGCCCAACCCTGCCAGTCCTGGTCCAGTTCCCAAGGGGACTGGGTCAGTTCTTGGTCCTGAAATTCTAGGACCAACACTATGCGGGTTGGTCCTCGGTCTTGAGAGTTTTGGGTCGGTCCAACCCTGGACCAACCATGTATATTATATTATATTATTTATAATTCTTTTATATATTCAAACCTAAGTAAAATGTCTGTTAAAAAAAAAAAACCTAAGTAAAATGATGTTAAAGCTGTTGATTCCTCAGGCTCACAGTCACGGACAGACGGCATCCAATTCCAAAAGGCGTGAAGTTTACGCCGTAAAGGTCTTCACGGCATCCTCCACAGTCCAGAGTATGTTCTTCAATCTTCACCGTGAGGACCAAGGAGTCCTCACAGTCACGGACTCGCGACGTCCAAAACGGCGTGAAGTTTACACCATAAATCTCCTCACGGCTTCCTTCCCAAAAGTACGTTCTCTTCCATTCTGTCTTCCTTGTTCTTCAATTTGCCAAAATTAAAAGTAGCAACATCCCACTCGCCTCTGGTTGCCCACACCACTCACCTCTGACCGTGCGTGCCACTTGCGCCACTCACCACTCGCCGCTCACCACTCGCCCTTTGCTGTCGTCACTGGCCTCGTTCAACAGTTGCCACTCACCACTCATCGCTAGCCTCACTCAACGCTTGCCGCTAGCCTCGCTCAACGCTTGCCGCTCGCCAGTTGACGCTCGCCCCAATCGACGGTCAACGCTTGCCTCTCACCACTCGCGCCGGTCGTCTCGCTTATCGCCGAGTAAATTAGAAGGAAAAAAAAAAGCCCTAACTAGATTCCCTAACGCTCAGCTCACCCTTGTTTTCCGAACACAACTTGGTTAGTGAGTTCTGCTTTATGCTTCATTTGAGATCTTCAATGCTCTTGATTTGTGTTGAATTTTTATTTTTCCATGTTTGCTTTGCGTACGTGATCAGTTTGGCTGGGTATTAGTCCTCGTGGCCTCCCCTTTTGGACCCTCGATTGACAGGGGCGATTGCATCCGATGTGTTCTTTCTGGGCTTTTCTTTCCTTTTTTGGAGATGGGTTTTAGCTTTGATTGGAGAACCGAATCGTGCTCATCATCCATCGTGATTTTAACTGAAGTAGCAATCGAACCGTATTTATGTCATGTTTTTAAAATCTAGATCGTTGCATGTTGGAACAACAATCTCGATAAAGACACGAGCTTGTAATTTATGAGCTGAAATTAGGTAAAAAATGCCAAAGTTTTGCTGGGAAAAGAAAGGAAATTTTGGTGAATATGTATTGGTATTTACAATTTAGTTGCACAATGCCACATTGTCAATGGATGTGTAATTTGAATTTGTAGGTTTGCTTTTTTAGGGAGTATTAAAAACAAGACGAAAAAAATTATCGATCGGTCCCGAGTTGACCTTGGAACCGGACCGAACCCATTGGGTCGGTCCGATCCTTGGTCCCAAGCTCAATAGGGTCGGTCCTCAATCCTACAAATTGAGGGACCGACACTGTACGGGTTGGTCCTAGGGTTAGGGGGTGGCCCGGACCAACCCGGACCATGCTCACCCCTAGCCATTACTATCCCTCCTAGTACACTATACCCACGTCTATTATCCCTTTCAAATATCTGAGGATCTACTTCACAACTTCCAAATGAGCTTTACCAAGATGCTTCATATAGCGACTAACCATGCTCACCGTTTGTGAAATATCAGACCTAGTGCACATCATAACATACATAATACTATCCACGGCACTAGAAAAAGGAACACGAAACTTATGCTCCTCCTCCTCCTTAGTCTACGGTGATAATTTATTTAAAAGTTTAAAGTGCTTCACTAAAGATGTACTTACAGATTTTGTCGACTTAATATTAAAACGTGCTACAATCTTCTCAATATATTTCTTCTAAGATAGATGTAAAAGTCCTATAGCCCTGTCACTCCAAATCTCTATACCCAATATTTTCTTTACAGCACATAAATCTTTTATCTCAAATTCAGCATTTAACTGCCTCTTCAGCATATCAATATCAAATATATTCTTAGCTGCTATCAGCATATCATCAACATAGAGTAATAGATAAATCAAAGGAACCATTCTCTAATCTTCTAAAATAAACATAGCTATCCATCTGACTTTTTGAATATCCTGACTAGCCATGAACACATCAAAATGCTTATACCATTACCTAGGAGACTATTTTAGTTCATACAAAGATTTCTTTAACAATCAAATATGATCTTCTTTATCCGAAATAGCAAATCCCTCTGACTACCTCATGTAAATCCGCTTCTTTAACTCACCGTAAAGAAACGTAGTTTTCACATCTGATTTCTATAACTCGAGATCCTGTGAAGTAATTAAGGAAAGTAAAACATGAATAGAAGTATGCCTTACCACAAGAAAGAACACCTCATTGTAATCAATACCCTCACGCTGTGTATATCCATTTGTCACAAGTCTTGCCTTAAACCTCGCTACCTAGACACCGAGAATGCCATCTTTCCGTTTAAAGACTCATTTACTTCCGACAATATTTTGGCTCTTGGTACTTTGACCAACTCCAATGTTTGATTTCGATAAAGTGATTCTATCTCTTCATTCATAGCTCCTAGCCACTGCAACGACTCCAAACTAGCCATTGTCTTAAAGTAAGATGAAAGCTCATCTGTCTCCACCTCATCACTTACAGTCAATGCATAAGCAATATCTGTATAACCATAACATACCGATGATTTAATTTGTCTTCTCTGTCTATTTGCGGCTATAGTGTGGTGTGGCTTTACTAGTTGTTCACTATCACCGACTTCAAGAACTGCAGTCTCATCTGCAATCTCAACTTTTGTTACCTTAAAGTTTCCGGAGTCTCTACCTGAAACTCCACCTCACTGATGACACAATGATATGTTTTCTCTGCTGGTTGTGTTACAAAACTCCTCTGTTGAAGCATTGCATTCTCGTCAAATATCATGTCTCTGCTTATTAGAAAACCGAGTGATCTGAGATCGGTACACCATAGTCGGTAGCCTTTCACCCCTGTACATAACCTAGAAATATGCATTTCTTCTCTCTCGGCTTAAGCTTACCACTATTCACATGAGTATACGCAGGACATCCAAATAAACGTAATCCAGAGTAATCAATAAGTTTCCTCGATCATACTTCCTCAGGAGTCTTCCACTTAATAACAGATTATGGAGATCGATTAACAAGATAACATGCCATGTTTACTACTTTGGCCCAAAATTCCTTACCAAGTTCTGCATGCGAAAGCATGTATCGAGTTCGCTCGAACAAAGTTCTATTCTTCCGTTCTGCCACACCATTTTGCTGTGATGTCCCAGCTACTGTACGATGTCTTACATTCCCGTCTTTCTCGCAAAACTAGGTAAAAATTTTACCATAAAACTCCATGCCATTATCGATTCTCAAGCACTTGATTTGTTTATCTGACTACTTCTTAATTAATGCCTTAAATTTCTTAAACTGATCAAATACATGATATTTATGCTTCAAAAAATATACTCATATCTTCCTCGAATAGTCATCGATAAATATCAACATATATCGGGCACCTCCTTTAGAATGAATTAAAGACGGGCCCCAGACGTTTGAGTGAATGTATTCAATCGGTCACTTGGTTGAATGAAGAGCTATAGTAAACTTAACTCAGCGCTGCTTCCTAAAGATGTAGTGCTCACATAAGTCTAGTTTTCATGTCTTCTGACCTTTCAACAACTCTCTATCACTCAGTATTGTCATACTTGCCTCGCTCATGTGCCCTAAACGCATATGTTATAACTGAGTCAAGTTAGAAGTCGACTCATCTAATGAAACTACAGTGGTTCCAGTCACGATTTCTCTCTAGTATATGATAAAGAGTATTCACTTTCTTCCCCTTCATCACTATTATGGCACCTCAAGAGATCTTCAATACTCCACCTTCAGCAATGTACCTACACTCGATGTCGTCGAGTGTCTCCAAAGAAATAAGATTCTTCTTGAGCTTCGATACAAGTCTCACGTCTGTCAATGTGCACACCACCCCATCGTGCATCCGAATCCGAATTGTCCTTATCCCTACAGCCTTGCAGGCTATATTATTCCCCAAAATAACGCTATCACCATATGCAGTCTAGTAAGTAGTAAACCAGTTCTTATTAGGCGTCATATAATAAGAACATCCCGAATCTAGCACCCATTTGTCTCTTGATGAAGTAGTAATCACACATAAAACAGCTTATGCATCACTAATGCTCCCTTCGACAACATTCATCACACTACTTGTAGCATTCTACCTATCACCTTTATTCCTCCGCTTTGGACAATATCTCCATATGTGCCCCTCCCCGTGATATTTAAAGCACTTCATGCGTCCCTTGGACTTTTTATGGCATGATTTTGATCTACTTTTACCTCTGCTACTACTAGGCCCTCGATGTTGTTCTCTACCCCAAATCGTCAGTGCTTGCACTACTCCTTGCGCTAGACCGTCATCTCGCAACTTTCTCTACCACTACTTAGAGAACAAAGCGGACTTTACCTCTTTCGAGGTAATCATAGTACACCCCTGCAATAGTGAATCAGTAAAGTGCTCCCATAACTTTGGTAAAGAGGCTAACAACATTATGCCAGGTTCTTCATCATCAAGTATTTTACCGACATTCTTCAAATCCATCATGAGTTTATTAAATTCATCTAAGTGGGTTCTGATAGATGTACCTTCAATATATTTAAATTGAAATATCATCTTCAACACATGCAAGTGATTGTTCAAACTTTTCTTCACATAGAATGCCTGAAGTATTGCCCATAATGCTGCGACATCCTTCTCCTCGGCAACCTCTATTAAAACCTCATCCAACAAGTTAAACAGGATTGTACTATTTGCTCTTTTCATTAGCTCTACCCTCTCAAAGGCTTTCATTATAATCAGCAACTCATCTTCACATCCAGTGTCTTGGCCAAATCTTGAGTTGTCAATAACGTCTACATCTTGATGCTCCATAACCCAAAGTTGTTTCTCCCATTAAACTTCTCAATTTCAGATTTCCTCTCAGACATCATTGCAATAACAAAATTTTCAGATAATAATCAAATAAGCAAAAGCTCAAAATTACAATCAAGAAATCCAATCCTGAGCTCTGATACCAATTGTTGGAATATAATACGCTGAAACGACAAAATTTTGCAATTTACGTTAATGCAAAATCACTAGAGAAATAAACGAAAAATAATGAGGACACTAGAAATTTACGTATTTCGGTGTGAGTATCGGTATTTACATCCACGGGGAGAGCAAGCAACAAATAATCCACTATAATCGGAGAATCAGAATTTACAATCATTCACACGCCCGAGTGTTTCCCACACCTAAATTTAAGCCCAAACCCAAAATGTTTATAAATAAACAAATCACTTGGATATAAATTCACGACACAAAATCACCACAAGTTCAAGCTCAAAGTAAAACGCTCTATGCACACTGAAACAAAAACTCGTCCGCATGTTCTTTCTTGCGTACGGATCAGCGTTCTTCCTTCTCTTGATCGGGTGGCTTATGCAGCGACTCATTTCTAGCTTTCTTTTCTCATGCGGTGCTCCTTAGCTTTTACGGCTCCACACAAAAAAAAAAAAAACAACCCGAAGTTTTGTTTTTGTATGCGGGTGCCCAAAGTCAACAATTTGACCTTGGGCCCCACCTTGTGAAACTCCAATGTCGTTTCTTCTTCTGTAGGTACAAAAGATAGAAACTTTTTTTTCTTTATTTTATTTCCACTTTTGTCTTGTGGCTATAGATAACTTTTTTTCTTTGCTTTATTTATACATCCAAAAGAAAAAATTCCAACATAATAAGAAAAATTGTCAATCCAATTTGTAATCCACTTGGGAAATCTTTCTTAACAAATTCGGTGTAACAAATCAATATCCGAATTCAAACTCGAGACATTAATTTGACAGATGAAACCTTCATCTGAAAAGCCACTTGTCTCACCCTTCTATAAACCCATTCACAAATGGGTTAAGAAGAATTTATTTCCTCTAGAAGTGCCCAAAGCACCTCAATTATCGTGTTTCCCAAAACCAAAACCACCATCTGTCCTTCTATCTGTTTGTATGTGCCAACCCTTAGACTTTTCACCTTTGGAAAGATTTAATTCTAGTGCCCCATTCCCAGCATTAGAAGAATTTACAGATGTTCACGATTAGTTTCGTCATATGCTGAAGGTCTCAAATCCTATAGATATAAACAACCATGGAAGGCAAAAGAAAGTCACGGCTGCTGAAGCTGTCTTGAATTAACAATTAGAAAATGCTTTTGGCCTAGAACAATGTTCTTAAGACAATTGACACCAAGCTTTCAACTGTCTTAGCCTATCTTGATCATGTTGATTAGAAAGTTGATCAAACGGCTTTTGTTATAAATAAATTGCTTGAGACATTCTAGAAGAAACTTCAGCAAATAGAATTTGGTAGATATGTCTCTCATCATTATTTGGAAGACCATATGGTTGAAACAAAATAATGGAGGAGATAAATTAAGTTCCTACATGATGGAAAATTTATTCCTCCCCCAAATCCATTTTCCCAGCCTTGGCAAATGATTCCAATTGAAGTGGGTCGTTAGGGCTATATAAATTGTCTCAATTATTGATGAAGCTCCAAAACAAGATCAAAAGGATATTGTTATGCTTCGAAACCGTATCAAGGAAATAAAAAAGGAAACAAAAATTAGTAAAGAAAAGAAGCCAACTCCTAAACCTTTTTCGGAACCTCCCTCTACTCATATGGTCTTTTCCACTTGAGGCATTCTTGCGAGATCAAAGCAAACAAAAGATATTAACTATTGTTACATTTGACTCCACCAAGCAAAATACCTCTAAATCAGCTTCAAAGTCATTTCTCTTTCCTCCGGAAATACTTCAACCTCTGAGTCACAAACACCAATATCCAGTGTGCCTACTATCTTTATGGGCGATCCCCCTGAAGGAAAAATGGTATCAAATCCATCTAAGCCAGAAGTGATACACTTTCATGACCTAAACTTGGAACAGAAGTCTTCAACCTCAAGATACTACTTCATGCTCAATGACATCCCATATTCCAAATGGCCAAATAGATTACAAGAGTTTCATGCTTGGCTCAATACGAAAGCACTTTATGTTGAAAGTCGATATGAAATACTAACTAAGTTTGTGAGTAGATTTATAGGAAGCCTAAGACTAGTAGAAAACTATTCCTAACCAAGGTCAATGACATTTTTACTCCAAACAGATTTCTATCAAACGATCCATATGATCCACCACTTCTTTATTGGTAAACTAGAGGATCTTCTTGAGCTTAGAAGAAGAGAATTTTTCGAAAGAAAATACTTCTATTTACGAAGAAAGCATCTTAATTGGCATTTCCAAGAAATGCTTAAATTATTCTATGCTTTTGGAGCTGATCATAACCTAAAGTAAGTATTTTTGGCCTTCATTCCAAAAGAAATTGGTCACACTGTGGAAAGATCCATACAAAATAAGCAGAAGATGGTTGCTAATGTTCCACTTGGGGAACTCCAATAGAATATGCATCTTGCTATTGATGATCTCTACATCCAAAGGAAGGCTTTCAGAGGTTACCTTAAGAGTAACAAAGAACTTGATTGGGCTTGTCAAAAGCTTGAGTTAAGAATCAAATATTCAAATAAAGACTCATGTAATAATCCTTCTTGTCAAGATCAATGCAAAAAACAAAGACACTTCAAAAGATTCTCCTTAGGACATATAAAGAAAAGGCGCAAAATGGCAATTCTTGCAAAAAAAACGCTCTAGATGAAGCTCTTCCGGAAGATGCAGAATTACATTTACAACAAGAAATACCAATAAATACCAATTGAATATTCTGAAGTATCACTCGAGGATGATGATATTGAATCAATCTTCTCCCTAGAAGATGAAACAACCAAACATACTGCGTGTGTCATCCAAACGTGGTAACAAACTAGTGACATTGAAAACTCATTAGAAGAACCTAACAAAGAGGTATTCTTCTTCTCTAAACCTCCCACAATCCAAGATCTTTGCGCATGCACTCCTTCTATCCTCCCATATTTCCCTGTGAAAATATACCTATCAAAGTATGTTAAGCCAATTTCTCTTATTACCCTCCTTGACACTGAAGCCAGTGCTTCTATTCTCAATACAAAGGTACTTCTAGAAAAATACCGGATGTCATACACTCGGTATTTTAACTATGCTTCTAGAGATACCTTTGTTATAAGAATTCAAAGTGAACTCATCACCATATAATTCTTTCCCTAGTGTTCAGTCACTACCAAGATCCTTGGCTCTAGCTCATCAGATGAAGATATCATTATTGGTTTGAAAATCCTTACACAAATTCCTAAACTTAGAATTGTGCCTAATGGACTAAGGTTCATAAGGTAGTTTTAGGAATTTCTAGACATCTAAAGATTTTTCACTATTCATATGAGTATTTTGGATCCAATTCTGCAAATCCTTCTTGGGGCATGTGCAAACTCTCACTCAGATTTTGTCTAAAAATGCTCCAACCCTTTGTGGAAAAATCTTGATTTCTTCATCAATCTTCTTTTCAAGGAAAATGAGGATGTCAATCCTATCAAAGCCAATCACTATGGAATGAATCCAAAACATTTGTTTTTAGCACAAAAAGAATATTAGGATTTGCTTCATCAATGATTAATAGAGCCCTCCGACTCCCAATGGGCTTGTAAAGCATTCTATATGAACAAGCGAGCGGAGTAGAACAGAGGAAAGATGAGACTAGTTACTAATTTTCAGCCTCTCAATCAATTTTCACAATATGATAAGTTTCCTTTGCCACATTAGAATTCTTTATTCTCTAGCCTCACTCAAGTTAAAGTGTATTCCAAGTTTGACCTTAAAGCTGAATTTTGACAATTGGGAATTCACCCTAAAGACAAGTACAAAATTGGATTTTGTATTTCAAATCAACATTTTAGTGGACAATGCTCTCTTTTGGCCTCAAAACCACTAATTCGCTATTTCATAAGGCTATTTGTAGAATTTTCTAACTTATTTTGATTAATGCTCAAATTTACATTAACGTATCCTCATTTACAATCCAGATAAGAATTCTCATTGTAAATTATTAGCCCAATTTGCAAACCTGGTGCAAAAACATGGCATCATGTTATCCCAAAAGAAGATGATCATTACCCAAAGATAAATTGAATTTCTTGGTATTCATCTCAAAGATGGAACGTGTTATCTCAATCCTTATATTGTTGAAGCATTACAAAAGTTTCCTAATGAAAACATTTCTCATAAGCAAGTTCAACAATTTCTTGAGATTGTCAATTATCTCAGGAATTTTGTCCTTAAAATCACAAAGTTTGTAAATTCACTACAACAAATGCTCGAGAAAGATGCTCCTCCGTAGGGACCATAGCAAACTTTGTTTGTACACAGGCCTAAGGAAATTTTGTAGTATCTGTCTTCTTTACATATCCCTTCCATGGGAAAAAGGGTCTTGCAAACAGATGCTGGTGATAAATATTGGGCTACTGTTCTTTTTGAAGAAATTGATGGAAAGCGACGAGTTTGCGGACACAAGAGCGCAAGATTAACGCAAGCGGAAATACATTACCACTCTACATTCATTAAAAAGTTTGAATTCTATCTTATAGGACATCATTTCCTTGTGGAGATGGACATGTAGTCATTTTCTCAAATGTTGAGGTTCAAGCAAAAGCAAATTCCACATCAACAGCTTCTTAAATGGGCATAATGGTTTTTAAAGTATTCCTTTGATACCAAACATATTACAGGAAAAAATGAATATACTTGTTGATTTTCAATCTAAACCAAAAGAATTTGCAGCTACCACTTTCATAAAGGGAAAAGTGCCAAAAAAGTCATAAACATTTTGTCTTTGTGCCGATTTAGTTCTAAACATTTTTACGATGTGCCAATTCAATTCTTTCCGACCAATTTTGGCCCGATTTTGTTGATCGGATGCCGGGCGGCTAACATGGCCTAATTAGCGCTGACATTAACAACTTTTAATAATATTTTAATTCTTTTTCTTTTTCTTTTTTTCTTTTTTTCTTTTTCTTTTTTTCTTTTTTTCTTTTTCTTTTTTTCTTTTTTTCTTTTTCTTCTCCTCTTTCCAGTGAGGTCGAGGTCGACCTCGCCG
The DNA here is from genome assembly GCA_014182515.1 of Eucalyptus microcorys. NCBI lineage: Eukaryota > Viridiplantae > Streptophyta > Magnoliopsida > Myrtales > Myrtaceae > Eucalyptus > Eucalyptus microcorys. The sequence continues at coordinate 26,065,153 of CM024568.1, read as the reverse complement.
GCCACCTTGCTAGTGGCTGCGAGAGCAGCCTCATGCTAGGCGGCAAGGCTCGCCCTCGCCGGATCTAGCAAGGGTCGAGCCTCGCCCATGGTCGGTGAGGGCAAGCCTCGCTAGGCCGCCCTCGAGGCATGGTTGGCGAGGCTCACCCTCGCCGGATCTAGCAAGGGTCGAGCCTCGCCCATGGCCGGCGAGGGCAAGCCCCGCTAGCTAGCGCAAGAAGGCGGCTCCGGCGAGGGTGAGCCTCGCCGCCCAGGCCTCGAGGGCGACCTCGCGCCGAGCAGGCGAGGCTCATCGGCGCCGATTAGACCACATTAGCTAACCGGCGTCCAATAAGCAAAATCCGGCCAAAATTGGTCGAAAATGACTGAATTGGCACAACGTAAAAAGGTTTAGGACAAAATCGATACAAAAAAAAAGTTTAAGACTAAATCAGCACAAAGACAAAAGGTTTAGAACTTTTTTTGCACTTTTCCCCTTTCATAAATATATACATGGTAAGAAATCCAAGAGGTGGTTTCAAGGCCCGAAAAACAAAGCCCAAATGGCCTTCGTATTTATACCCGCCAAAAATCCCTAAGCTAGTCTAAAATAATATTCTTGTTGAAAATCTTAGAAGACTTATGTCACAATATCATTTCTATATTTTTAGTGAATATAGTGATTTTCTCCTCAAGCCAAATGGACTGTATCTAAGATATCCAATTATTTATCCTCTCACTTTCTTCCTAGAAGAAGAATCTCCAAAAAAACTTAAATAATTTTATTGATATTTATTTAATCTTTACACCATTGCTATTAAGTTTCGAACAGGCAAAATGCCTCTTATCATTGGCAAAATTTTCCAAGGAGAAGCCAAGTATAAATATTTTGGAGAAATGCTTAGTAGATTCAAACCATTGGGTGCATGAAAGAATATTTTCTAGGCCCAACTCAAAGCATGCAGGCCTGACCCAAAACTATATACAATTGTTTTATTCTTTAGGCCCTGGATATTTATCCGACCCAATGAGGATAAGTGTAAAACTGCAGCAAATGTTAGAGTATCCACATATAAACTCAAACCTGTTCCAACTAAGATTTTTACAACACTTCATTATAGAATCTCAGCTTATCCTCAACGGTATTGAGAATTGCAAAGAATATTATGCCGGCGCAACCAAGTCATCCCACTAGAGGCATAGCTAACAGAAGATGATTCTACTTTTTGGGACCATTGTGATGATTATTGTGCAACCTATCCAACGATCGATGCTTGCCTAAGAAGATATTACGAAATTGATGTATTTTACACTTCTGAGTCACCGACCAATTCACAGGATCCAATTTCATCATCATCACAAGACCCATGGGGAGAATTGCTGTTACAAGATCCTTTTGACCATGGTAAATTGTAACTTGCACTCAAACTAGGTCTTGACAAAGAAATTCCATCACTTCAACCCAGGTATCTACCCCAACCCGACATCTCAGCAAGTTCTACTGATGCTTTGGCAAACTCTCATCAATCATCCAAAAACAAAGGCCATATGAATTAAATACATAAGTTTCTCTAGCAATTGAAGAAGTAGAGAAGCTCCTTGAAGCACTCAAGCAGCATTATCCAAAAAAAAACTTTCAATCCTCCTGATATTTTGCCCACCTCATATTAGCCTCTAGATGATACAAGTACTGAACATCTTGAAGTCTTAGAAATTGAAAGAATCATCAAAGAATACCAAAGGCAAAAAGATGGAGAAGACTCGGACTAGAACAATAGCACTGAGGAGCCTATTCATAGGCATAATAAGTGAAGGAACTAAAGACTCTACTAGAGATTTGTTCAAGATTAAATAAAAGAGGCAGAGGAATCACATGAATGATACGAAAATTTTGACCCAAAAAACTATAGCAAATTATTCAAGTATTGTTTAATATTGTTTATGTACATTTTGGTACTATAGCGTATTATTCATGTATTATTTGGCACTATTTATAGTACTATAGCACTATAGCAAAAACCAAAAAAGCGGCATAATGAGTAAAAAAATCAGTCTATCAAAGGAAAATTTGATAGATGCAAATAATTGGCTTTTGTTGGTCAAGGGGAATCTGTAAAATTCTAGTATGTTGTCTTTTGTCTACATAAGGCCATGTATGTAAAAGTAAAAGGGTAGAACGCACCATCTCCAGAAATAATATTGTGTGATTTACTATGAATCCCTAAAACCTCCCTCCTCTTTTCCTTTCGGTCTAGTATGATTTTTTTTAAATTAGAAATGTTACGATCAATTTTAATAATATGCTCTGCACTTGCCACAATATGGAACCTGTGTATCAGAATTCTACTACCCACAAAATTTTCTATGATATGAGTCAAAAAATGAAAAGGAATTTGATGGCTAACAAATAATCTCTATTATGAGACCAAGAAAGGGTCGTGCCTATGAGATAGCATACCTACCACAAATTCTGTTCTTATTTTCCTTGGCTTGTATCATAGGCAAATTTTCTATTTTAAGATCAGAGGGATAATAATAAATAAAATTTATAAGATTAATAATAGGATACCTACCACATATTAGATTTCTAAAGTCCAACTAGAACCTCTCCATCCACATGCATCGGATAAGGCGACAAAGTTACTATTGATAGGAAGTTTCAAGCACAAAATTCATCTCATCTAAACTAGGCGCCCCCCCCCGGGGAGGGAGGTGGAGGGGGGGTGGACTTAGCTATGAAGCACGAACACACTGTCGAAGCTTTCGTGTCGTGTTCAACACGTATCGACATGTCGGACACGCAGTCAACACGTGTTGAATTTCCAACAGTCATCAACCCCGAGGGGTGAAACACGAACACGCTGTCAGAGCTTTCATGCCGTATTCAACATGTGTCGACGTGTAGGACACGCAGTCAACAACCCCTAGGGGGAAGGGTTGGACTCGGCTATGAAGCACGAACACACTGTCGGAGTTTTTGTGTCGTGTTTGACACGTGTTGACATGTCGACACGTAGTCAACAACCCCCCAGGGGAATGGTTGGACTCAACTATGAAGCACGAACACGCTAGGACTCAACTATGAAGCACGAACACGCTATCGGAGCTTTCGTGTTGTGTTTGACACGTGTCGATATGTCAAACATGCGGTCAACACGTGTTGAATTTTTCGACACGTGGTCAACTTTTCTCGACGCGTTCCAATACACGTGTCCGAGAGAGGATCGTTGAAGAAGATGATGGAGGGTGGAGGCAAGAGTGAGGGAGCAGAGGCGAGGCCGTGATGGTGAGGGAGGACCAAAGGAAGAGTAGAGACCAAGGCAATGTAGAGGTTTGCAATTGCGATATTGCGATGGAGGGCCAACGGCGAGGCTACGATTGCGAAGGAGGAAGGACTGGAGGCAAGGCGGTGAGCGATTGCGATGAGACGACCGAAAGAGAGTAGAGAGGATCGTGCAAGGAGGAGGAGGAGGAGGTCGTAGTTAATAAGTGATGGGGGCAGGGGGGAAGAAAGGGAAAGAACCGGAGGCGGAGAGCAGGGCCCAGGGGATTGGGGTGGCGCTTAGGGGGAGAAACAACGGGTGATGGGGGTCGGAAGAAAGGGAAAGAAACGAGGCAGGGGGTGGGGTGGCGTGGGGTTGAAGTGGGGAGAGAAAAACAACAGGCGAGGGGGGCCAAGGGGTTGGGGTGGCGTGAGGGGGAGGGAGAAAAGAGATGATAGAAATGACAGGTGATGGAGGAGGACACCACCAGGGAATGAAATTAGGGGGCTGGCGTGGAGTGGGAGAGAGAATAGAGGGAAATGACAGGTCACTGGGGGAGAAAAGAGGAAAAAAAATTGAGAGGGGGTTGAGGTGGGGTGGGGGAGAGAGAAATGAAGGAGGGAAATAATTTTTGGGGATGAGGGTTCGGGAAAAAAAAAAGGAAAGGGGGAAATAATTTTTGGACAGTGAGGTTATTTTTGTTAGAAAAATAAATAAATTGGCTAACAATAGTTGCCAAAAATAAAAATAAAAAATATTCAATAATAATAAATTTTGATCATTATAGAATATTATAAATTTATTTAAATAAATTGATTACAATCTTTTGTTAGTCATTAGTTTCATCTATAATTTTTGTTAAAGTTAGAAATATATTCCCAAATATGAGTACGCATTAATTATAAATGTCTTTTAAATCTTTCAAATTTCATATGAATAGATTTATTAATATTATTAATGTGAATTCATTGGAAGCTCTTTTTTATTATTAATTTATTTATAAATTTGAATCAAATTAATTAAAAATAAAAACATTCATTTTATATATAACGCGTCGTAACGTGTCGGAATTCTCTATTTTTTAGAAATGGCATATCAACGTGTCATATCGTGTTACGTATCCGTGTTGCATGTCAATGCTACTTAGGGACTCAGTCGACCTCTTGGGGTTTGTAATTTGCTTGCTGCTAACTTACTACTATTAGAGCAAAAGTGTCTTGCTTAATACAAGGTAGAAATATTTTACTACTTTTTTTACTCTGTTCAGCGGATATATGTACAGCAGCTCTCTTGTCATTAGTAGAAAATTGAAAGAAAGGAGAGCATAGGGAGCTCAAGATTAGCTTATACAGAAGAAAGGTTTAAAAACTGCCGCACGTACTGTTAAGGAGAAATATGTTTCTCCTCAAGGACCAAAGACCTGAAGATAATCGATGTCGAGAAGAAAAGTGCGAATTTCCATTGCAGTGAGTTCGACCACCAGCTCTTCAGGATCGATAGGCCCTCCTCTCTTTACAAGTTCCTCAGTGGAACTCTCGAAGATAATCAAAGTCCAGAAGGAAAGTTCGGATTTCCATTGGGGCAAGTTCGACCACCAGCTTTTCAGGATCGACAGGCCCTCCTCTCTTTACCTCCGGTTCATCAGTAGAACCTTCGACTTTCCAGATTAACCTCCTCTTCTCCATGTCCGCTCTTTCTTGATTGGCAGACAGATTCATCTCCGTCACCTTGTTTATCTGAAAGAAGGCAATGAATATTAATTTGGAGAAATTTGACCAGCAACAGACAGGTTCTGCATGATGCAGCTCTCACCTTCCTGCTAGGGAACAGCCCTCTCAATTCTACACTTGCCAAGGTCGAATATTCTTTGTCCTCCCCAACCTGCATGAACGGAACATCCACAAATATATTGTTGAAGCATAAGATGAAAGTTTGAGGATGTAGCACTTTAGCAAATGAAGAACACAACTGGAAGTCCTCATTTCTCTCCTTGAAAGAGTGAGTTCTGTGTAGATATGCAGTGTGCACATCCAGTATCATTTGAGTTTCAGCATGGTTTCTCAGAACGTATCACACATAAATTTCAAGGCTGTCATCAATCTCGGTGCATTGTACTCTTAAACAATCTTTCCATAGGGACTTCCAGAAGAGATGAGGAAAATGGGTGGCAGATTTTAAAAATCTTGAGGCTAATTTTTAGCATGTCCATCCAATCATGCAGAAATTTTAGAGAAGACCAAAAAGCTTCTGCAACCTAGCTAAAAGATTAGCCGTCTTACAACAAACGAAGAATAATGTGTCATGACTGATGTTGGACAAATTAAATCTTGAGCATCATATGATCAATCTAAAAAATGTAGTCAATCCTTATATACCATTATCTTTTAACAGTGTATATATCACAAAGGCATATAAAACCACTCAACAGGAGAAAAGGAAAAACCTCATATAGGTGAGCCAGCCTAATCAACACTTTGCCATTTTCAAGTTCCTGCAAATTTGAAAAGAGGAAAAGCATGTAAACTATGCAACCACAATCACAAACAGAAGGTAAAGGCATCTAAAGGTTACAGATCTCATTTAAATTGGCTACTAAACAGATTCCAGAAGATTTTTCCAGTACCTGGAGAGTTATTAGGGCAATATTGCCGGGCAAACTATAGGAAGAATCAATTCCTGAAAAGGTTGTCACGCGAGAAGTCAGTGGCTCACCAACATCCTGCAAACCAAAAGCACAAAAGTTCAGCATATATAACCCCTATAACCCCAACTCAATTTTAAGTCCTTTTACCTTCTCACTGAATGCTAAAAGAAGTGGAGAGTATATCTCCTGACCAACAGTGCGTCGCCACCTTGCACCTTCTCCTTTGGGATCAATTCTAAAGTAAAACTTTCCTTGGATCTATAAAATCAAAATCATAAATTAGCATGACTGCTGCCAGCCTATATCACTGCTGAAGACGAGGAAGAGAAGAGAACAAGCACCATGTGAAGCTATCATGTAACAATTATCAGCTGTATAATTATTCACTATGTATTACACAGTATGAAGTCCTGAAATTTAGACAACCAGGAACATGGCAGTACGATCCGGAGGTTTGTACATAATATGTACTTCAACTAGTGTGATTTAAACATCTGCCAGTCAAACACTTCAGATCCATCTTTAATTTGTATAAACTGAGGGCATTCATCTGAACTACAGACATAAGGCACAACAAAGGTTGAGATGTGAATAAACTAAGCATAGTTCAACTTGTTGGTACATCCTGCTAAATTGCTACAGCAACTATGTGCATAATGCAACAGGTCTTGCCTTTTTCTTCATTGTTATAGAATGCATGTATCAAATCACACACGAAAGCTATGAAGGACAAGCACTGTTGCATCTTAATCCAAGCTTTCAAAGGAAAGAAGCCATATAGATAGTTATGGGAGGAAGGCAAGCATAAGCACCAGGACTTATACCTATCTGATTTATCTTATGCGGTCTATGGCAGCGATGTGATATCAGAACTTATTAAGGGAACATGGTAATGAGCCTAGTACAGCAATGAAGTCAGTCAAACAAGAAAGACATTAAAATAGACAGAAAAAGGAGTCAATCAGGACACAGATGACAATCAAAGATAGATTCTCCAACAGCCCCTACTCCAATAAAAGGATATGCATAGACATCCAGGTAGACATCATCTCCAAGCACAACACATAAATAATATGTAATAAGATGATTGTGCAATACGATGCTTGTGAAAATGAGGTTGAGAGATTTGCTTACGGTCAAGCCTTCACATTTATCAAGGACGCAAACTGTTTCATTTAGAACCTCACCAACACCTCTTACATCATCATGAAGAAGCCTCCTGCAACAACGCTTGTTCATTGAGTATCACAAAATGATAACTAAACCCTGGAAAGCGAGGCTATAGGCCTTTTATGTCACACAAGTAAATTATGAGTATCATGGAGAGAATAGAAGAAAAACAAGAGCATAAACCTATGGAGCATCAGCTCTATTTCACCATCGACTAAACTAGATCCTCCCACAGATCGATCCACCAACACCGAAAGCTCCATGCTACCATCTTCCACATACATTCCCAAATTTATCTGCAATATTCAGCAATAGGTAGAAAGGAAGAATTGTGAAAAGTCCCCAAAAATGTGCACATCACAAGCGCACTAAATGCATCGAAATCAGAATGTTGGCATGAATACAAGGTAAAGAGCACGATCTGGACAGAAATGTGTGTCTATCAAGCAATTAAACAAGTTTGATTAGACAAAGGTATGTGAAGACAATCCATAACTTCCTGAAACTGCTATAAGTTTACCAATCACTTCAAATTTTTCAATCATGTGGGATTAAATAACAAAGGCATAAAGCACAATTTTTCATCTTTTAAAGCAAACACATATAAAAAAATCAGGAGCAATGTGGAAGAAGCGTGAGCTCATCGCATAATGCTGGTTACACAATACTGAGCCTTTTCTTAGTATAGGCCACAGAGATCATTTTACACCATGATGCTCTGTCAATCTGTAAATTCAAGTACCTAGGCTCATTCTACACTATCCACGTCCTTTTCGCCTTTCCCCGCCCCTTTTATTGGAGCCTTTTCCATTGGGGTCGGCTATAAATATCAATAGACTAACTTCTTAGGCTATTAAATAGCCTCTTCCAAGGCAACAGATTATGTCAGATTGAAAGAAATTTCTTTCCAGATATGAAGGCTGGGAAACTTTCATTTTACTCTTTGAACTAAAATGAGATACTACAGAGAGAAAAAAATACCATCCTTTTGAGCATGCTTTTGAAATTCCTAAAGTTGCTTTTGTGCCTTCATATTTCTCAACTCAGAAGTTTTTAGAAAAAACAATCAGAATCCTAACAAACATCTCTGCAAGGATCAACATTGAGTGATAGCCTAGTAACACATATTGCTGCTAGATTACACTGGCCTGCATAGCTGGGTAATGCCCAGGTTGAGTGAAATAATGGAGATGCCAATCCTCTGGAATAGGCAAGGGATCAAAAGCAAGAATTTTATTTGTACCCAATTGTGAGAATAAACTAAAGGACAACTCTTTATCTCAGCATATATTTCCAAAACTTCACCAAATAGTAAATGATATCTAATCTCAATTGAGCAAAATGTGTATAATTCTTTGTAAATCTAGGAAATTATGAAACGTACAGGATAATAATTTCCAGCAACTGGCTGGTTCACTTCCAATTCCCAGTCACTCCTGAAGTCACGGATCTGCAAAATCATTACATAATCAGATTGAAGCACATGCAAACAGCGTCAAATAGCATGATTCAAGTCCTTTTCTGAGGGTTGCTATCTACAATTAACAGTTCCTTGCAAAGTGATAATGAGGTATGTTTCTTAAAGAGAATCTGAATTAAAGTTTGCTAGATGAAGAAGAGAAATGTATGCTATATTATCAACTCAAAAATTAGGATAAGTAAACTGCAAGACTCAGATATTTGTACAAAGGTTACCGGCAACAGTCAACATACCCTTTTGATGAAGTCACGTCCATTAGAATCCGTGTAAAATGTCTTATTGGTCTTCATATTAGTCCTTATTTGAGTGATGATTTCTTTACCAGTCCCATCATCTGTTGGTATAGGCCCAATCTAAAATCACGAAAAATAGAATGTTGAGCCCAGTCTTGCTTGATTGTGTTAGCAGAAAGGAGGTCTTAATCTCAACTAACTCAATCAACAAAAGAGAGAAACTTACAGTGAACTCAACTTCAGCATGTTCCTTTCCCTTGTAAACCCTGGTAACCTGTGGAAGAAATTTGTTGTTTAGCTATCCATTCGTTGTTGCCATACCTATCCATCACAATAGAGGCTTGGAGATGGGCTTTGAGCATTTGACGGGACTAATGATTAGCAAGCTGAAGATGCAAACCTATTTGGCTTCATATAGGTTAGAGATAGAAGCACTCTTTTAAGTGAGTGACAATACTTTCTTCCTCATGAACATAAATGCCACATGGAATGCAAATGTAAAATTGCAGCAAAATGCACAAGCACCAATTGCCAAAGAGGCCAAACATTTCATTAACTGTTGCAAATGTTGGCATTAACTGCAACTTGATTGATTGTTTACCTGAAGGTTTATATGTAAAAAGTGATATAGAGAGCCGTTTCCCCAACCATATCACTGATTATAGTTATTTACCTGAGATATCCATTCATTAAGTTGTTGGTATACTTCATCCACCAATGGACCTTGTATGATGGTCAATGGAGCCTACAAGAAGCAAGAAAAGAACACATGTTAGAGGCATCTTCAAGTTTATTAATATTCCTCCAGTGAGGTTTGATGAGCGTACACTACCTGGCCTTGTGATTTTAAGGAGTGTGTCATATTTGGGCGGAAGACATAGGCCCCTGATGCCTTCAACAGAGAGGTAGTATGGTTAACTGAAGTTATTTAGCACCTTTATACAAACGAACCAAAAGAAAGAACAAAATGCTATGCCCTAGTAAATCAAAGAGGGACACAGACCAACTGATATAAGTAAGTATCAAAGGATTAACTACCTGAGGATCCTTATCAGTCCCATCATTTCCGAGTAATACCCATATGATTGCTCAGCTGCTGCAGTAACCTTCAGCGGCAAAACAATTTGGGGGACAAGTGTTAGTGTTTGCCAAATAAACTTGTGATGAAGAAAAAGAGAAAAGCATTTCAAGAAAACAAGAACAGCAAATCATGTTACGAGAAAACATAAAGGTTTGTTTGGGAAAAATATGGAATCTGCCAGGCCAGCAGTTTTGTCCTTCCCACAGATTTGGAGAGGAAGTAGGAAGGAAAGCAGTAATTTGTCTCATCTTTCCATATTTACTCCCAAAAGTAAAAGAAATGACAAAATAGCAGATGATAAAATAGGAATTCTGCAATAAAGTGTAATTCTCTATATCATACAAAAATATCTAATACCACTTTCCTTCATCCCACTTTCTTTCTATCAAAATCATGAAAGGTTAGCTAATTTTAGCTTCTCCAATTTTCACTCCCTCCAATTCCCATCCCTTTTCTTCTTCACCCTTTTTCCCAAACTCAAACAGAGATGGAACAAATCCAAGAGAATGAGTCAAACTGGTCCATACTACTCAACACAGAGCTGAAGCTTGAGAGAATTTGCATACCAGAGTTCGACTATTGACATAATGAGAAAGTCCCCCTTCGTTCATGGAGTAAAGCAGCTTTAAACTCCCTTGACCAACTTCTATCGTAGCATTAGTATTTTCTTCTGAGGTGTATACAGTTGACATGATTGAACTACGATCTTCAGCCACAAATAAAGCACACAGAAAAACCAATTTTGGAATTAGTATCACTAATCCAAGAGGAGGAAATGGATAGATTCTACTATTCAATGTTGGACCAAGGAGAAAATTGCTAACCTCTTTTCTTTGCATTTGAAACAGTGTAAGTGCTGAAACCAAGAGGAGGAACAGATACTGGAAATGCAAGCCAATACTTGACTAAATCACTTGAGGATGTTCCCAAATATGCTTTCACATAGAAGCTTTTCAATTTTGAAGTGGCATTGGACACAGGCAGCAGCTGAAAATCAACTTCTACTCCACTGGAATCATGAACGACAGCATTTTCCGTGGAAACCTGTTAAGATCAGTTCCGATTATTTAGGCTGCTCTGAAGAGACTTTGAAATTGCAAACAAGTCAATTCTAACTTCAAGAGACTCAGTAAGTGGCTAATCAATGCATGAAAAAGAAAATGGTATCTATCCCATGATTAGGAATATTCCGGTACATTGCTACATTCAACACCATCTTTAAAGCACTCGTGTTAAGACAACAACGTCTTTTGTTCCAGTGGCTCTGACATGTTGAAATTTGTAGTTTTGAATATTTAAACCTGTCACAAAAGAAGCAAACTCGAAACACTTACAGGTATTCGTACCACCTCCTCTCTGTGCCACCCAAGAGGATTGTATATGACAACAACCTGATTCAGAAATACCATGCGTAGAGAAATTAGCATCAGCTTAATCCTTCAACATGACCAGTGTTTGAGCTAAGATGATATCATACCAAGCTTTTCCCATCAGACAAAGCAGCTTCTGACATAGGACAGTGACTGATGTTAAGAAGAGGACACTGCAACAGAGAATTTAAACCAAGAACTTTGAGCAAAATCTAAATATTAATAAGTGCATTGTTCCAAAGAGATGCTTGGCAGCAAAAGTTGTTGAACAAGCACAAACAGTACAAGTTAATCGACGTATTCTAGAAAAACTGTTATGCTCAAAATGAGAAGAAGAAAGTTGAGTGACAGCCCCATGTCCAAGAGGCACTAAGGCCATTCACAAAATATGTTCAAAATTATAACAAGAATGAGAACATATTTATTCTGAAGCTCATTTCTCAAAACTCAACCTGATTACTCAATCAATCAATGTCAGTTGACTTTGCATTTTGTCATAAAAACTAAAGGTTCTCCACATAATCCAATAATAAATAAAGTATTCATCAACAAATATCCACCAAATAAGTTTAACCCCATCAGCATGGAACAATAGTATGATGCTTCCATAGCACATCATGGGCGAATTCATCATGTATCAATATTCTTGGCAAAATACATCAATGTCAAAATCAAATTAAGAGCAAATAGCTAATGTGAGATTGCCTGCTGAAAGCTCAACGTTGACTTCTGCTCTCCTGCGCCCACTTTTGGCTTGGCCAAGAATGCAAGCGAAGATGCAACCATCTTCTCAGCCTACAAAATGACATGCTCTTCACATTACCTATTATGCCTATTACCCAAATTGATATAAAGCTATCACATTAACTCATCAGACAAGCACCTCCATGTAGCCTATTGATAATCTCAATGCATAATCAGCAGCAACATGCTGTCTTTGAGTACCACTAACAGCATCATGATGTTGAGCAATTGCCAGGGCATCAGCCAGAGCATCAGTATTTGGTCCTGTATTAGCCCTCCCTTTGAAGAATTCCAATTGCCTTGCAGCCTATCCCAAATGTGGAAAAAGCAAAAAGCACTAACTTATATAGGTTTAGTACATCATCTACCAGGAACTGATAGAATTCCCTCATACCATGTGAGAGAAAAATACTTCTATTATTCAATAATGTCCTATATATACATAAAATAAACCCTAAAGTTCCTAAGGACTATTTTACCCTGATATTCTAACAATCAACAAGCAGTGAACTTCAAGCCAGCCTCTTACCACATAATAACCACTCAATACCCTGACATAACCTTTAAATCCAGGCCTACTTGTAAAGTATCCTGTCCAGTAGGCATTTGGACGATCTGCATACCTAATATAGCATTGAACCGTCAACCGCAAGGTTCGAAAATAGAAGCTTGGGAAAGGAAAAAAGAGTTAGGCAAACTCACGGAAAAAAATCATCAGTTTTGAGAGGCCACTGTTCATTTGCTGCATATTTTGCATCTGTGTATATGGATGGTGTAGAATACAGAGCATTAACACGCCCATCCTGAAAGTAGTTCAGGTGTCAAAAAGGGAAAAAAGAATGCTTAAATGGTAATAAACTCTTGAAACACTTCATGGTCATGACTATTTGATTTTAAGAAGGCTAATCAAATACCTTATTGACATAATGAATGAACTTGTCCATCTGCCTGAACCATGACACAGCATATTGATATCTGAAATCTGTACCCATGGTCCACATTATATGGTTGGTTCGGGTCACGTTGGCCTGGCAAAAACAACATATTCCTGAGATGATTCTAGAGGCAGATTTATGATTTGAAAGTATACGTTCTTCATAATGGGAAAAAAAAAAATTCAGCTTAAGTAGCAGTAAGTACTTCCAGTATAGCGTAATGGAGAATATAATAGATTAGCCTATCAACAGTCCCCCTCTAAAAACGACAGGAGTAAGAGAGAAAAGAACCCCGTATGTGAAAAAATAAATACAGGAAAGAGAAGAAAGTAGACACAAAACTAATCAACAATATAGACTAATAAGAGAAAATCTTTGCCAATATTTAGCCTTTAATTTATTCACTGGTGAGTGGCTCAAATAAAACTGGAATGCTAGAAGTCAAGGTCATCTAAATGAGAAGGCTCTTTGGGCATACAATAAATCTCAAACCTTCCTTATGTGAACTAACTTATTAAGATGAAGTCCCAAAGTTAGTTTATCAAGAATTAAGTAATGATGAGATGTGATTAGAATCACACCTGTGCCAAAGCAGCTGCTACAAAGGCATTGACTCGCTCTTGGACATTATAATCAAACAGGAAAATATCATCCTTCATAGGTTAAAAAGATAATTAGCTCAACAGAAATATATTTGTTAGAATATCAATGTCATTTCCATGTGTTTTACAAGATTTACCTGAATAGGAGGGGAAACATCATTTATCTCAAATACAAAACCATCAGGAGGGTCATAATGCCTAGGGAATACACCAGTGAAGATCTGTAAATGGTTTGAATATCCAGCAGGGCAAGAACAAAGTGTTAGACGCAAATCATTAAGAAAGAAACAAGTACAATTCAAGTGATGAAACAAATTTAACTATAGAAGACTCATCAAGAACAGAAATTTAGCAGTTCAATTCTTAAAGGAAGCACGAGTCATTCCCCTAACCTGAGAAGATGATCCAAGGGACTTGGAACCTCGCCATATAACTTCAAGAGTTTTATCCTTTAGTCTCTTCGCTCTATCTTGGTAGTCGATGCGGGCAAAGAAGAGAGAGTCAAATCCTAACTGCACAGGAATTTGGCAAAAGAATATAAGTAAATCATGCAATATACATAAAACTTATGCAAAAAGACTCCTTCATATCCAGAGAAACTAAGATCTCATAACTTCAGCAGCCATAATACAAAGAAGATCACAATCTGTATTTTGTGCATCACCCATTTTCAAATAGAAGGCCCACAACAGAAGGTGATCACCAAGCACGAAACAGATTCCAATTTTTAAGAAAAAAAAGGCTACATACCTCTGCGCCAAGCAAATAAGCTTGAACAGCAGAATGTCCAAAAGGATCAATCTGCCAACCCACTCTAGGAACCTGATTGAATTCCTTTTTGATATACCAATGGCCTAAAGTCGTCTGATCAATCAAGTCAATGTAATGTGGGGTCGCCTCATCATGCATACACATCCCGCCATTTCTTAAATGAAGCAAACCAAAAAAGCAACCACAAGAAAAGGGGGGCAAAAAAAAAACCCAAAGATCAGTATCAGAACCAGCGTCGAAAACAACCAAAAAACGAATCTCCACATGTAAGAATCCAAGTAATTCACCCTCCGTTCTCAGTGCATTAACCATGCGTTACATGCAGAAACATTATTCAATTACACAATGCATGCAACCATTAAATTCACAATCAGTCACAAGTCCGAGAGACCATTTTCCATCGAGTAACCAAATGTGGAAAGACAGTAACGAGAAAGATTCGTAAAGCCGAATGTACATGAACTCCAATCGGCCCGAGTCGACGAGCTCCTTCACTTTAATCCTCATTGCCTCGCTCTGCTGTCTCCACCATCTTTGGAAAAAAGCCTTCAAAAAATCCAAAAATAAAAAAATAAAAAAACAACCACATGCCCAATCAAACCACCATTCCTCTTCACGCAACCCGAAAACACCACTGAATTTTATTTTTTTTAAAAAGTACCATTTCGACATAAATGAACTTGCGATTCTTATCATCCAGGAGCGCCGATATCACCGAGTCCAGCACGTTCTGCACGCATGCCCCCTGCGGAACCAATTCGAGCCACGCTGATTTCACCTCAGTCGGAGCAAATCGAACAAAGCACCGAAGTAGCACGGGGTGTCAAAGACCCCTTTTTTTTTCTTACCCGGATGGAGTTGTTGGCGCCGACGTAGTACTGGTCGACGGTCTTCAGCCAGCCGACGTCGTCGTGGGAGTGGGGGACCAGGTGGACGTTGAGCTTGCCGGGGCGATCCCGGCGCTCGCGTTGTAGGCCACGTGGGTGGAGACCTCCGCCGCGGCTGGGGAGAGGGACAGGAGGAGGACGACGACCGCCGCCGCCGCGAGCGCCACCGGAACAACCGCCGTCGCCGCCGCCATCGGTGCAGCAGCAGCAGAAGAGCTCAGAGCATTAGCAGCGTCGAAGTGGAGAAGACGACGATTGCTTGCAGCTTGCAGAGAAGAGAGAGAGAGGGATTTTCAACAGAGGGAGCGTGGAAATGGAAGCAGTTGCGTGAGTGGCTTCTCGGGTTGGACTGTCTTGGAGTGAGAAGCAAGAGTAGAGAGAGAGAGAGAAGTGATGTGACGTTCCTTTTTGGATATTCATATTCAGTTGTTTTTTTTTTTTTTTTTTTTGGGGTTTTTTTTTCTTTTTCTATTTCTGTATTTTTGGGGTTGCTTTTTTTATTATTTTAATGTATTTTGGGTTGAGTTGTCAAGTGAGGAGTAGATGGGATAAGGTTTGATGATTTAGATTAGCGGGAAAGTGGGACAGTGGCTGTTTTATTTAGTTGAGAGTGAGGTTGGGGAGGAGGGGGTCGTTGCGGCTGGTAAGTAAAATACACTGTTCTACGGGGGCAATTTTGGGAACTTGACATTCATTCTCTTGGTTTGACTCAAAAGTCAATGCCCCCGGGAAATTAATATTTACTTGATCCGTTTGTTTCGTGAGAAAATAAAATGATTTAGAAAATATTTTTACAAAACAATTACTGGTATTATTTGAAATAAATAGTTACTAGAAAATATTTTTATTATCCATAGTAATTTATATTTTAGATATTCTCCATATTAACCCATTCATTTGTTTTGATAAGTGAAATAAGCAACCAATTTTAAGAAAGTAGTTTTCCAAATCATTCATTTTTTTTTTTTTTTTGTAAATAAACGGAGCTTAAATAAAAGGCCTATATTGATTATCCATTCTTTACTAAAGTTGGAAAAATCATGCATGAGATATCACACGCTAAAATTGGGGGTCTAGGGCAAATTAAGGAAAATAGACTGATGGGGAATTGGGCAACCTCGACAAGTATTGGGACCAAAATGTAATCAATGTTGCTAGGAGAATTCCTTTGCAAGGGTTTGGTCACATCAAGTTGTCATGCATTTATCTAGCACATGGAAGTGACTACTTAGGCATATTAATCTCATCGAAAATCAATGTGAAGGTTCAATTTCGCTAGGAAAAGCGATTGTAAAACGATTATATAATTTAAAAACATGATGCAAGTAAAATTGTTCAATTAGTCCTAAACTTATTATACAAATGTCAATTCAATCATAAACCTTTTTTTAATTTTATCAATTTAGTTTTAAATTTTTGCATAAAATTTCAATATAATCCTTCTGTCAATTTTCACTAAAAATCTTTGACATTATCAATGCCTCATGGGACAGCGGTCGACCACCACATTATCAATTTTCAACGAAAATTGACGAGAAGGATCATACAAAAATTTCACGCGAATGTTTTGAACTTAATTTGTAAAATTAAAATATTCAAGACTAAATTGGTATCCATGCTAAAGGTCCAACCATTCAAATATATACACATTACGTCTGTGCCGAGGATGACATTATTCCATCTCTAGAAAGCAAAAGATAAACGAGCGTTTAACACTTTGAGCACCATAACAAAAAGGTCCAACCAGTCCGAGGATACACACATTGCTTGTGTGCAAAGGAAGCTATTATTCCATCTTTAGAATGCAAATTAAATAATTAAAGATCGTAATCGAAAAATGCGCAAGACGGTGAACATTGCCTATCGCCCGTTGGCAACCGAGATTCATTCAAACACCACCAGTCTATGAGAGCAGCTCCTCTCATCGTTGCCCAATGAAGAAGGATCGTAGGGAACAAAGACACGTTTCAAGAGACCAACACAAGATATACACATTGAAACTCCAGAAAATCCAAACGCAAAAGGAGTATGAGAGAATTAGGACGCAACAAATGAAAACTGCTCTCTTCTCGAGAACATTGTGTAGGCAAGTTTCTAAACAAAAATACATATTTGATAATGACACAATTTTTGTCTCCCAAACGAAAATTCATTTCATACACCTTAAAATTTCTGGGCTAAGGGCAGCAATTGGCGAGTGACGAGAAGATTTTTTTTATTTCTATTTCTATTTCAAAAAAAAAAAAAAAAAAATACTTCTCATTTTTGTTCCAAACTTATTTTCCAAACTTATTTCTAAACTAAAAATTTACCTCAGGAATAAAAAAAATGAAATTATATTACCCAAGGAATCTCTATTCCAAATCTAATCACAAAATTAGTTCAAAAAAAAAAAAATCACAAAAATAAAAATATAAAAAGATAGAGAAACGGAATAGTTATCATTCGCGCAATTAAAGGCTAATGTCAGAGATGGACAGTCATTTTCACGTGCAACGCACGTTTAATCTCAAGTTGTATAAGTGGAAGAAAGCATGAGATTTCACAAGCCTAGTTGTCTTCCCAGGAAGATAACCCTGCCAGGACCACTTGATGGAAACAGCAAGGCACTTGACACTCCAAAGTGACCGCATGGCGTGAGTGACTTGAAAGGAAACCAAAGTGCTCACAATGTAAGAAATCAACCGCACAGGTTCTACAAAACCAAGTCTTTTTTAGTGAGGGAAAAGCACCTTTTGTTGCTTCCCCTCTCACCCCTGAATTTTCATTTGCAGATATAGTGGGCAATCAAAGCCCAAAGTGTCGTAACATGGGAAAATGACAGATCCTAAATACACAAAACGGCTTCCTTAACCGACAAACGACGTGCGCTTCTTTGATTTTCACAACAGAACCTATTTGCTTTCCCTCTCCGTTTCTGGCTATAGAATCTAACCTACTGTATCTAACCTGTCACAGCAGAGACAAGATTACAGGAACAAACAAGCTTACACAATAGCACATTACCACAAAATTTGCTTGGCCGAGAAAACCATAAGAACCACAGAAAGTGGAACAAGCGCTTGGAATGTTTTACTGTTTTAGAACAAGCGCTTCCTACAATCAGCCGCACCACAGTAGCATGGCATTCTTTTCACCTTTCCATCAGGGACCAAAAACACTATCAAGCGCATAGCCATAGTCATACGTGAGCTCCTACAGATGAAATAAGTGGGAGTCAGTCATGCTGAGAAGAACCAGAACAAACCCACTTAAAAGATGTCAGTTCCTCAAAATTAGCGAGTACCAGTGGTCCACACTTTCAACAAATCTATCAGCAAAAGTTTACTAAAATAAAAGCAGTCAGTTTGCATGAATATGCAAGGCTTTCAGACTAGCAGCTATGTGCATGCACCTATATCTTGTAAGCGCACATGTAAGTACAGACAGAGAGAGCTACAAATTGACACAGTGCTGATGAATATATTTAAATAAGTCTATAGCTACCAAGCGAAGAGTGCATCACGAGAGAAAAATGAATTACCTGCAATGGTGGTATGTTGTCAGCCGCAAATAGAACCACCCTAGCCAGCTTAATGTCTTGGTGGGAACTTAATACGCATTGGACAAATAGATTGGGCTCGCAGCTATGATTGATAAACCTGGCAATGTTTCCAGCTAAACCAGCATCAATGCAGAACTCTGGGACCTCAGATTTCTGTTCATCATGCTTTTCCACCTGATCAGCTGTCCCAGAGGATGCATCTCGTGACCTCCTCTGATCATGGATGAGAAATATGAGAAAGATGAAGTCACATTTAGGCTGTTCTTGACAGAAAAATGCATTTGACAGTGACTTTGAGTTAGCTTTCACACAGTTACATGCTTTTCCTTTTTTCAACTTTCAGTCTAAGAAGACAATACTACAAAGCAGTGTATAGATCTTGCATAACTCTTGTTAAAATTTGAGAAACAGCCAGATGACAAAAGAAGAGAACAGCATTCAGGAAAACTTGAAAACAGACTAGTCAAACTATTCTCAAGACAGCAGTAGAAAAAAAGTTGCCAAGCAAACTTTTGAACCATCTAGATATCTTAAATATATATTCAAAACAAAGCACTATTCTCCTGTACAAATACCTTGGTAACTAACCTCCATATTTGTAGCAAAATTTCAAGAATTTCAATTTTAAGCAATGAAAAGGCTGATCATAGACGATATGCCACCTACCACATAATACTAATGCTGACAAGGAAAATGCTCAATTCATTTCTCAATGCTATGTCATTCCCATTTAAAAAGGCTAAAAATTACAATGTCAAAAAACTTAAGTTACTGAAAGGAAAGAGGGTTCATGCAGATAAGGTCGCAATAGACTTCAACCCCATAAACAAGTGAGGTGGAATAAAAGTAACAACCCTTCTCACGTGCAAATCAGAATGAAACCATATGTATGCACGTGGAACTGCAGATCAGGGATCTACATGCGAAATAAACATAAAACTGGCAGGACAGATTAAAACTTGACTCTTAAAACCATGTCAAAAGTATAACCCCAAAGCTCAAGCTGCTAGGCCATGATAAATCCCTATACAAAAGATGTGGACAACACTTCAGCGCAATGCAACAACAAATTTTAAAGGAACTTTTGATTAAATGACCAATCACTTTATCCCCGTGATACAAATGCCTAGCACTTATTTAGTGAAGTTGAGATCCATCTATGAAATGCTTAATAAATAAAATTGCTCTAAAAATTTAACTACAATATTCAGTGTAATTATCCAGTTAATGGACTAGGTATTGTTCAAGCAATCACAAGCAATTAAAAAAAGGAAAAGCTTGTATCATCACAAGTTCATACCAATCCCCACAAATATTTGGACTCATATGCAAGAGTATAGTTCGAATGGAGACAGCATATCCCAATAAATGTCTTTTTGATAAAAAAGAAAAAGAACACCTATAACTCCATCAAAAACAAAGATTTTTCATGGTGTAATAAAATCAAGCTAGTTGTACACTACTCAGGGTTGGGCTTGCCAAATCCCAGAATTTTACTAGCTCATTATCAATCTCGAGTTAAGCTCAAGCTCATGGATACTTGAGCAGTTGCTGAGCCCTTATCAAGTTCATGTACTTATTATATTTTGTTGACCTTGACTCTATATTTACCATCATACCCACTTTGAAAGCTTTATCTTACCCCTATTCATTATGGAAATATTCATTAGCCAGATTAATTTAGGAACTAGTAATTAAGTCACCCTGTCCTGAAATATGGTGCTCCTAAAATACATACAAAAACATCTAAAGACATGTTGCATATAGTAAAATATTCCCATGCAACATATATATCAATGAATACCTGTGTTACAAATCTTTTTCTTCAAACTTGCATGGGATTGAAAGCATGTAGCTTGTTTACATGTATGTGTGCATTTAACTTTAATAAGTGGAATTTTGTCATGAGAGGCAGAGTATCAGATGCTAACCTCCCTTCCACCAAGACCCCTCATGGTTTGCAAGCAATCAATATCAAAAATGTAGTTATTCTCAGAGGCATTTTCCATGTCTTCAGCCCTATTGAGAATACCAATGTATTCGCATACCGGTGCTCCCGAAGGTATAAAGTCCCATGATCTAACAGCCCAACCCTTTCGTGGGGCTCGAAACACCTGGAATCCATGAGCAGAATTCAATCTGAGAAAAAGAAGTGGCTTGACATGTCATTGGGAAGGATTTTATATCATTCAATCAAAATACAACCTCGAGACGATATCGTATGCCTCTCTGAGACACCCGATTCACACAAGCAGGTCCACAGCCACAGTTTGGTCCACATTCATAGACAACATCCTTAGCTTCTATTAATCTGAAAAGCACAAAATAACCAGTGAATTTAACACATCCGTCCATCCTTTGAGCCCATGAGAGAGAGAGAGAGAGTAATGTATGACAACAAGTCCTGACACGAACTTGATATAACAAAACCATGTCAAGAGAGATAATGAATAAACTCAAAACAAGCAAATTTCTTCAGGCATCACACCCAAAATTTTATAAACATAACACCTAGGATTCCTTTGCATCACACAATTCCAAAAGAGAAAGACTTCCTATACTCATTAAATTGTCAAATCTATTGAATAGAAAGAATCAGAACTGTATACATACTCTTCTAAAAATCCCATTCCCAAGTCAAATAGAAAACTTAGATAAAAACATAAATCTGACTTAAATGGAATTAAGAAAGTCCACTCTAAATATAAAAAAACATAGAAACTTTCTGAAATCCTAACAGATAAGAGTCAAGACCTCTAACTGAATTCAGAGAAGAATCCTCATCAAATTAGGACACTTATTTGAGATAAGAATTGATGCAATCTTCTATCCCCTCCAAAGCTCGACAATAATGGAAACTTAAAAACAAATACAGACTCGATCAATCTTGTGGGTTGCACATCATTCTCCCTGGCTGGACAAAACTAGTCTCGAGTTTTGAAATGGCAAATAATTGGATTTTGCAATTTCATCCTAATCATACTATGCTCCAAAATTGAAGCCAAATAACATTCTCCATTTACTCTGAGCATTCTCTAAGAATCCTTCAGGAATAAAATCCTCGTTTGAATGCTTCATCTAAAATGGCATCAACAAAATCAATATCCTTAATTATGCTAGCGGGATCTCTTTTTTTTCTTCTTCTACCCGAACAGCACTTTCATTTAACATCAATAAGCATCATGGCCTAGTTCTCCCAATGAAAACCAGGGATGATTCAAGCTCACTTACATGCTTGATTCATCAACATCCCTAATCTTCTCCAGACTACTCACAGCGTCAAGTAACTCAAGATCTTCTTCCTCAACCATGGAATTTTCCAACACTTGAAGATTTAGGCCACTTTCAGAATTTTCAAATTTAAAAGGGACTTTGTCGACAGTCATTTTGTTTGGTTGAAATTCTACAGCAAGGACAAACTTCCTTACTTGCTCAGAAAGCTAATCAATTCAGCCCTTTTGTTGCTAAAAGAGCTCATGAATTATGATAGTGAGTCTTGCTTTTGCATTCTCATGATCCTTAAGCAAAGTGTCAAACTTAGAGTTCAACTCACCAAACTCAGAGCTCAACACAGTGTTGCTCATCATTGAGGGAGAAAATTACAAATCATAGCTTAAAGAAACCCGGTTCCACAGCCAAATTTAAGTAGGACCAAGAATCCTAACGTAGTGAGCCTGATTTAATACAAAATTGAAGAAAAATCACGACAAATGATAATTCAAACAAGCAAATTCCTTTAAACGCCACATCCAAAGCTTCTTAAATATTACATGTGGGGTTCCTATAGCATTTCATTTAAGAAGAATTGCATCACAATATTCCAAAGCATAGACTTGACGAAATACAATAATTCATCAACACTGTAGATAGAAAGAACTATAACTGCATATGTACTCTTTTAAAAATCTTACTCCCATTTAAAATCAAATAGGTATCTTAGATAGAAATATAAATCCTACTTATAACAAAAATAAGAAACATAATATTATACTCCAAGACTCAAAGGCCAATTTGATTATGCAAAACAAGAAACATATACTCATCCACGAAAGATATTTATTTACTGACAAAAAACGTGCATAGAGTTGGACCACATCAAGAGAATGATGATTGTTAGCTGACAAGCCAAAAAAGAAAGAGACTCTAAGAAATCACGCCATTGAAAAGCCAAGCAGCAATTCACATTGTTGCCACAGCTCAGCTTCCTCATCACATTATGTTGATATATATCACATTCAAACTAACAATCACCATATCTGCAGGGGATCGTTCCTCAATTGACAAGCAAAAGAACCATACTTGGTCATACGGACTGTAATGGAATTGACGCATCAACCAAACCACATAATTCGACAATCCTCACCTGCCACCATCTCGCTGCACATATGGAAAGTCAGAACCATTCAATTTAGCACATGAACAGATTTTTGGATCAATGCAACCTCCTCGGCAGTTACAACCTGTGGAAGCTGAGGGAAGAATTACATTCTTTGCAACTTGAATAGTCTTGACATACGTGTATCCTGAAATATAAGAACCCAATATCAAAGCTAGTTCATATTGGTAGTTAACTTATACCCAAAGTGCAATTGAATTGTGAGATGTCCAAATCGTGTTATTCACTCCTAATGCTTCTATACATTTTGCAAACAATATCTCTGCCAGGTCTGTCCACTTTAGGCTAAAGGAAAACCCTACGTGGCTTATTTCAGTATCCTCTCTCCTATGTGGTTGGGAGGCACTACCACCACAGGTACAAAATTAACGCAATTCTTCAAATGTAGCCTACATCCACCAATGTCGATGTCGCCACCATGCAACGCAGGCACCCTCTTGCCTCTGCCATCATCTCTGACAAGTATCTCTCAGATCTCACTGATCCAATCTCAAAAGACATGCAGAACAACCAAATCTTTAGCAGGGTTTGCTCTCTCTAAATAAAGGTTGCAATCGTAAGACAACCCACTATCGAAGGGACATGCTACACCTATATGATACACTGATCAAATTCACCCAAGTTAACCTTCATCCAAAGAATAAGATGTGACACACCCGTGGCGAGCTATCAACAAGTCATACTCCAACAGACTTGACCATCAATAGGTTCCATACTTAAATGCACAAGAATGTGTTAATTACTTGCCTGTAGGAGCAACAGGAGGATCGTCCACTAAATTTGTAGCTGGTATAGGAATATCCTCTTTACCCCCAGTGATATCCTCGCATACCAATCTTATTCAACAAATATTCGATACAGTGAGATATTCCTTAAATCTTCGACATAAAAGATTGTTTTCCACATATCAGATTTTATAAGTATCATACCCGCGTATTTCTGACACAGAGTTAGGAGCACGACCATATACAAACTGAACCTGCCGTTGGGAAGACAAACAATCAAAGAAGAGATCAATCAATTTACAACCATGTTGACAGTAACTACAAAGTAATTAAGTATAAATACCAGACATGAACCATGAATTGGAACTTCCATTCATAGAGACAAAGTGGTAACCAACTCTTGAAAATAGAAAGGGAAGCTTCAGCACGAACCAAGACTTGGTACAACTTGAATATAATGTAAATCCAAACTGATTTCCCCACTAGAAGCACTTATTTTGACAAGCAAAAAAGGTTGCAACCAAACAAAAATTAAATCTACCAAACATCCCTTTCTCCTTCCCTCAACAGGTCCCATCCTGCATTCAGGTTTTGCCTTACGTGCGTCAAACAAAATGTTTAGGTCATTTTCCTTCCTCTCCTTCAGCTAAGATGAATTTTCTTCTGGTTATTCTCTTATTTTCAAGATAGTTGAATGATTCTGACCTACTTTATACAAATTAATCACTACTCCTAATCTGAAGTTACTGGACTTCTTTCAGCTTGGACGTGTGCTTCTTTTGCACTTTTTTCCTCAGTCATCTTTTGATCTTTCCCCTTAGGTTTGTCTTTGACTACACAAATATTTTTGTTTACAGGTATTCAAGGCAATTTATAAAAATCAACAAGCAAGCTTATCTCATATACGTTCCTCCTATTAAAAAATTTCTTCAAAATTAGCCAGGATCTATACAGAACTACATGAGCATAAATTTTTGAAAATGGCAATTACATGTCATAGATGTAATAAATGTTCAAAAAGATGAAAAGCCACAGAAACTATTCCACAGACAAGTATCCTGCATGTTGGCCATGTCATCATCTAGAATCACTCAAACAACCACATGGGTTTTTACTAGGATCTATACAGAACTACATGAGCATATATTTTTCAAAATGGCAATTACATGTCATAGATGTAATAAATGTTCAAAAAGATGAAAACCCACAGAAACTATTCCGCAGACAAGTATCCTGCATATTAGCCATGTCATCATCTAGAATCACTCAAACAACCACATGGGTTTTTACTAGGATCTATACAGAACTACATGAGCATATATTTTTCAAAATGGCAATTACATGTCATAGATGTAATAAATGTTCAAAAAGATGAAAACCCACAGAAACTGTTCCGCAGACAAGTATCCTACATTTTAGCCATGTCATCATCTAGAATCACTCAAACAACCACATGGGTTTTTACTTATTATATGTATAATTAACTTAATTTAAATGCATTTCTTGCTACTGATTGGACAAGTATTTTCTGAATCAGCCTCAACAACATGTTCAGGTTATAAAGAAACAATAAAAACTACTAGCTAACAACAGGCTACCAAAAATAGAAAACTCTTACAGAGGTTTTTGTATTTTCCCCTTTTTGGGTGGTCAATGTATACTTACATAGTCAGAAGGATAATATATGCCATGGTACTTCTTTTCATCTTTCACATGATTCCCACCTTTGTAATGCTTATATATTTCATTGTTGAGATGCAATAGATTTCTTAAAGCTCTTATTTTGCACGTGTTTCTTTTTGTTTTCCTTTTCACAACAGTCACCACCTAATATTACACCGGCACTACTTGGCTTTGCCTAAAGGCCTTAGCAATTCTCCCACAATCAAAAAATGGATATGGGTTTTAGAATGGAAGTAGATATTCAAAAGTGTACATTTACATGGATGTATGTAGTAGGCTCATTCAATGATACTAAACAAGCTCAAACAATCAAATAAAAGACAATCGCAGACCTGATTGGTAGTCAACATGGGCTGCCCTGGCATCCTCCTTAACCGAAATTTGAAGACAGTATATCCAGATATACCCTTCTCCGCCCAGTACTTAACAACCTATTCGAGCAGAAAAAGATAAAATGTGCTTGCAGAAATCATATATCTACATAATTTACAATGATTTTGTGTGCCTCCTAAACTAATTTCACATTTCATGAAGCATTTTGTGTGCACAAGCATGCTGGGGCATGTGAAAATGGACCAGCGTGTTTCCTTTTGTCGAGAATTAAAACTCGATAAAGTTTGAGGCAATGAAGATTTGATGTTCCACAGCAGAAACTATCTGACTCGCAAATAATGCAACCTCTTTCACTGAACAGCCTTGGTACCTGATACAGTCCATCATATGTATAGACTTTGCCACAGTAGCTGCTTCTAGATTCGTGACCACGTATCACTCTGACAGGCACATTTTGGTCAATGCAATTCTGCAATAGCAAATATTGACTATATATTACTCCAATTTTTATCAGACGCCAATAAGAGATTCATTTTATGTGCCCAGGAAAAGAAGTTTTTAAGAAGAGACTTAAAGAGGACATTAGAACCCACCTTTAACAATAATGGAAAACAAAGAGAATCAGGTTTCATATTTGCCATCTCAAATCATATTGGAAGGACAATAAGATGGTATATGCGCTGCCATCCTTATCAAGGATAAGATGAAAATTGGATACCGTAGCATTTATATAACATCACAAAATCATCAGTATCATCATATTGTAAATAAGATACTTGACATGATATGAACTAGAAATATCAGTGTGCAGACAAATTAAACTCCAATGAGTCAAACAGACAAAAGGGTGTTAGAGCCTCATCTTATAGTAATTAGCCTCAATATAAAGGTTCCACAAGTTACAAAAAAAGAAAAGAAAAGAAAACAGTTCGGAGCTAAGGATTCTCATAAGGGCAAGCATTTCAGAATGAAAAGAAAGAAATACTGAGCACAGAATGATGTGCATACCTTAAGAGCCAAATTCCCACGCTCTAATACTTGATCCTTAATTTGACGCTTATCACCAGTTAGATTGTGCCCGCCTTGACCAGTATATACAACATCATCAGCATTATCCTGATCATCCTCATACATGCCCGACAGAACTATCGCCACGGCAACAGGGAATGTGTAATTACTGTATTCCTAAAACCAATGCACATAACCACCAGATTCATTTTTGTGCACTTCAAAAGCAGTTTCAAAACATCTAACTAAACGCAAATAATGTTTGAAAAACCAAAGGTCCTGAGACAAACAAGTCATAAAATATAGAGTAGTATTACAAAAATAAAAGCCTGGATAGAGCAAGAGTTTTCTCAGTATACTGTTTACTTGTGAACAGGGCTTGTCAAATTAATCCATAACTATACACGGTATTCAATGACAACCAGGAACCAGAGAATAAGCCTGGATAGAGCAAGAGTTTTCTCAGTATACTGTTTACTTGTGAACAGGGCTTGTCAAATTAATCCATAACTATACACGGTATTCAATGACAACCAGGAACCAGAGAATCGCTTTACAATCTAACAACAAAAGAAATTGAAAAGAAAATCTACCAAGCAAGAAGTAGATTCATAGAATCCAGTCAATTTTGACAAGGATGCCCATCTTCCCTCTCCCACAAATGGCATTAGTATGAAGACTTGGAGGACCAAGGGTTATTCAGTCTTTATAGGGTGTTCTAGAAACTTCACACTTATTAAACTTGAAATAATGCTCATTGAGGATTGGCTTTTCACAAAACATCTTGAAAGTGCTCAAATATTGATCATTGCTGCGATAATCTCTCTCATCACTGCTTTATGGCAAGATTTTCTATAGCAACAAGAGCTGCCCTGCGCCCCCAACTTCATTCGTTAAAGAGCTAGCCTGGTTATCATCATTCCTTCTTCCCCCAATGCTCTTACAGACTTAACTTTATCTTGACAAGTCCCTTCCATTCTGTACCCCAATTACTCAAAGATACTCCATAGCTAACATCCGACTGATACTTGAACCCTAAAATCATTATCCATCAATTATATTGAAGCCAACTAAATTGCTGTTTAAGCCCTTATGGATAATACTATTATATCGGATGCTATTACTTGTGACAATCAACCGCAATTTTCTTTTTTCCAACAGTAAACCTTCCATCACCTAAATGAGCAACCTGGATGATGTCAAGGAGGCCTCAATTTAGTAAAAAGATGAGAGAAACCCACTATGGGCTTGTACATCTGATGAGAAAATTGCAAGATCTTAGCTGAGAAAATACAGTTTAGGGATGGCAGTGATCCAAATGGGTATGAAAGAAATAAAAAGAAGTGGGGTTATTCCCTAGTGTCTTTGTTTGGAACTAGGGACAGTGGAAGGATAAAAAACTTGGATGGACAATTTTAAAAATTTATAAAGTTTCTGTGAGTATGGAGAAGAGGGAAAGTTCAAAATTGGGCGCCTTCTCCCCTCTCTTTCTTCATCTTCCTCTCCTCCCTCTCTCCCAAAGATAAGCTAAAAGATCTAGAAGTTTACAAATCTCAAGAGGAGATGATAATGAGTGTGCCACATTGAGAGAATTGAGGTAACTAACTTAACTAGTGGGAGGAGGTTTTTCTTGTTGTATGCCTTTTTGATTCCCTTCTGATAGAATTTGAGATCTAGTAAGTTACAACTCCGAAACATAAAAGTACCACAAATGCACCTTCTGCACCGCTGGATCAAGGATGCTTTTTTCTGGTTTTGGGTTTGGTGGGTTGTTGTTTTTTTCTGTGGGGGGGGGGAGGACACTCCACCTCCCCAATTTCTTTTTCTATTTAAAGTTCTATTCGGCAAGAGAATTAACTAGTGCTTCCCATTGTAAAAGCTAGGAAGCTCATCCACCCAGCTCTTTGACATTTCTTTTCATCATTTGGCTAAATATTATAGTATGTCCACAAAGTACAAAAAGTTGGCTGAAAAGCACAAAAAAAAAAAGGGAGAAAACAAGAAGTATGTTATTTATGATCCAAAAGGACTAAGTAAAAGAACTAAATTACTTAGGCTTTGCATGTCTACACTTAAAGAGGTGATTTTTCCTACTTTTTACCTTCCCTCCAAGAATTAAAAAGGGAAAGAAATGTTTTCAGTTTTTAAAACTGTGACAGAATTATATATGATTCTGTATATCGATCATTGTGCATTTTGAGAAGTTTCGGGTCTTACCCAATAAATAAAAGTCAAACGATGACTGCTGCAAATTTAAATGAAGTAAAGGATAAAATTAACCCTAACTACAAACAGACCCCATCCTTGTACCTTTATAATCAATTCAATATTAGTATTATCCAATATAAGGCATAATTAGTTATGACATAAATATCAAGTCTTTCAAATACTTAACTAAACTACTACTTAAGTGAAAAGGCCATTGCCAAAAGCCAACACCACACCAAACACCATCTGTGTCATCACGTTAAAATGTGATTTCAATAACTGATGTACCTCATTAAGTGCTGGCACTAAGAGCACTTACTAATGGTAAAAGTTTCAATAAGCCAAAGACTTACCCCAACATTACCATGGAGAACCAAAAAGAAACAAATATATGTTCAACCAAACAGTGCGGAGAAAATATAGCTGGAGAATCCCTTCTTCATAATCAATGCACTATTCAAGATGCCAAAAGTAAACACTCCTCATTCAATCTACTAGTAGACCTAAAGGCAATTACAGAAATCTAACGAAATTTATGATTCCAGCCCTCAAAAAGACCAATTGAAGGGAATAAACAGTCATTACCTTTCTATAGGCTTGGCCCATATAGTCGATACCATTCAACCAATGACTATGAAATCCAACGACAACCATTTCAGCCCGTGAAAAGAACTGATGACCAACATTAATACCTGACATTCAAAGTAAAATATAAAACTCGCAGAATAAGTTTCTTTTGTATTTTCATGTCAAAATCATATAGATCCTAACTGTCCCAAAATTTAGAAAGTCCTGACCAAGACCAACATCATCATTAAGTAAACATAACAATGCAAACCACCTACCTGGAATATTACCAAACCTTTTCTTAGGATTTAACACACAATTGGTCTCCAGCATCTGAGGTTAGAAAATGAATAAGTGAGTCACATTGTTACAACGCATGGCCACAATCTTCTTTTTCCAAAAAATAAGGACAAGCAATGCGAAAGCAGCAAGCTTGAGAGGGTTCCAAGATGTTCAGAGAAGAATCAAATTGCATGAACACCAGGTGCTACAATTGTCAGAAAAATTGAAGTACTATGAAAGTATCAAAGCATGCACAATTACTTAAGTTGTGAGAAATTATACATAATTCCACATGTCATTTTTTGAAATGTTTCAAGTTCTCTCAATCAAATAAAAGTCAAAGTGCGATCCACATAATTTACAAAAAGTTAGAAATTAAAAGTAGAGAAGTAACCACTGATTGACCCTATGAAAACACAGGATCATGTCAACGTGCCTTGGATATTGCCTTCAAATCGGGCCTCATGGCTAATTTCTTGGTATCTCCTTCCGTTGAATTTCCTTTCTGCATCATTCTTGGAGAGATGCCAATAAGTATCAAAACAACTACATATAAGATTCTGACCAAAAAAAAAAAAAAGACTACACATACGATGATATCACTTATCACAATAAAGCGAGAAGTGCTTTTGTTCACACATTTATATTCTACAATGGGATTACACCGCAAGAAAAACAGTTCCAAAAAAATAACAACAAAGCATTTCACTATCAAGAGAGGAAAGATCAATTTTAAATTCGATAGAAGAAATAATCAGGAACTTGATACAGAATGGTAGTTAGAAAATTTTTACTCATGAAAAAATGTGAGAAAAGAAGGCCTAGAATTTTGAAATACATAATTCAGCCAAACTGCATGCAATGCAGGAGATCTATGCACTGCCACGACTTGAGTATAATAAGAACAACATAGATAGTTGTGTGTGCAAAACTAAATTTCAGAATAAGGAAGCATATTGTATAGTGGCATTAATATTGCAACAGTGACCTTCGTCACAAGAAGCAAAAGGATTGCAATGAGAACACCTTTTGTGTTGCAAGGTGTTGTAACTTTTAAGACACTCATGTCATCCATTAGTCTAATTTTATTTCGCACATAAACCTCTCATTCGAATGGTCTTCTTCCATTTAACCAAAAAATACATAATCTTCTTCCTCTATAAGTGCTGTTCATCAAATTGGACATATTCAACAGGTGAGGATGGGGGATTCCACAATACTTCACTTGATTCAGGTTACATGATTGTTAAGTGATATATCTATCATATGCTTCTTTTAGTTATTATTCCTCTCTTCCCCAACTAGCGCAGATATGATTATTTTATCTATTCCATTCAATTCAAAGGAAGGAATTTCCTTTGTCTTCTCTTCCAGTTAGGTAACAAAAAGCTTTTGTGAAAAAGAGGATAGTCGTTTCACAACAAAGGATGCTACAGATGGCCAGATTGCTTTTTTGACAAGCCTGATGGGTGATTCCACTTCATAAGAGAAAAGATACAAGTTAGGCTTGAAAAGAAAGTAAGAATCCTACTTCTTGGATGGATCAACAAGCTGACTAATATATTATGGGTCCCCTTTGTCTTAGTTATGGTTTTCTTGAAACTCTAATAATGTCCTGCCTTACTTGATAGTGCATTGAAAATGCATAAACTGAATTACTCATTGATTATCTGGAAAAGATATTTAAATATTACCCTAGAAATTGGTCTTCCAACCATTAATTCAATGCAATGCACAGTACTTGTAGCTAGCACGCAAATAATTTTTTGAAGCAGTGACAATGATTATCCCGAGAATGAATGCTAAAGAAGTAGAGGACCTGAACTAGATATCATCAATGCTCAATTTATGGCACACAGGAGCACTTATGCAAAAGGCGGTAACACCTTCAGCTTTGTTTAAAAAGAACATAAAGTTATTCTCAACAGGGAGCATGACGGATTAAACCACAGAAAATCTCATACAGTCCAATATGTCTCAGGCACAAACAATCCTTGTAGAATCAAAGAGAGAAAAAGAAGCTGCTTAAACAACATATGAGGACTTGAAATGAATGGACTGAAATGGCCTGGAATCTGACAATAATACGGCAGCTAGAACACGATATGAGTGACACTAATAAGAAAATGATGAAAAAGACACTGAGCTTGGAGTTAGATTTAGATTGCTTTGAACCTTTTTGTTGTTCCTACTCAAGAGAAGAAGAGGTCATGCAAACGGGTATCAGCAATCGCAACCATATGGCATCTTACACTATAAATTTTCATGGAAATGACAATGGCAAACCATGGTCCAGTCATTCATAAGTAGAAAGCTAGCCCACACACCACAAAGGCGGCTAAAACTGGAGATTGGTGAAGCAGACACTAACCTTGGATTTGGATTTAGATTTAGGTTTCTGCGAACCTTTAGATTTTTCCGCCTTCTCTCTGTTACATCTTTTCTCCTCTTCCTGATAGCCATTGCGCAGACAACGTCATTTCAAGCAAGAACGGAAAAGAAGGCCGACTGAAAAGGACAAGTGCATAGCTACGGCTGAGTCGTCAGAAAGAGAGAAGCCACTGAAAACTGACCTGAACAAAGTGAAGATAATGCTTGTTGAACAACCTCAGAGTCTCCTTGACCTTAGCAAAGTCGCTCTTCTCCCCCACGGTCGCCACATTATCCCCGCCGACCGTCACCGGGCTCTTTCTCTCCACTTCCGAACCCGCATTCTCCTACCAGCTCGACGCAGCCGCCGCCGCTCTCCCTCCCCCCGACAGCCTCCTCCACCGCAGCCGCCGCTACGCTCTCCTCCACCTTCGGGGCCTCCTTCTCCGCCCTCGCGCTCTCCCCTCCCGACCTCTGCCTACCCCCGACATTGCGCCGCTTCCCGGCGGCCGGAGCCTCGTCGCTCTTGTCCAGGAGCTCCACCCTCCGGCGCACCAGGAGCTCCTTCTCGGCCCTCTGCTTCGTCTGGATCCTCACGCTGCACCTCCTCTGCGTTCCCGTCCCCGTCCCCGCCTCCGCCCCCGCCCCCGCCCCCGCCCCCACCTCCGTCGGGGAGGAGGAGGAGTCGCGCTCCGCCTCGCCCCTCCCCTTCTCCTGCTCCTTCTCCTTGTCCGTCTTCTTGTCGCGCTTGCCGGCCCCTTCCTTCCCGCCCTCGCCCTTAGGGCTCTTGCCGCGGCCGCCGGCGCTGGAGGGGGCGGCGGCGGCGGCGGAGACGACGACCTCCGCAGCGCCGCCGTCGCCGTCGCCGTCGGCCCTCAGCTCGTCGCTCGACAGGGAGCCCATGCACTGCAGCGACGGCACCACCATCGGATAAAAAAAAGTCAGGTCCAGAGCCGGAAGAAATTACCCAATGCTCTTGAGGCGCGCTGCAAGAGGAGCGCTGACGAGGAGAGAGAAAGGAAGAGAGAGAAAGGTAGAGAGAGAGAGAGAGAGAGAGAGAGAGAGGGAGAGGGAGGGAGGGATTGCTATTCGCTGGCTGCTTCTCCTTCCTCCTTCCTCCTCCTCCTCCTCCTCCTTTTTTTCCTCTCTTCTTCGAGCTCTAATCTCGAGAATAATGGAGCAGATGGACAGCGTCCGATCTGGGTGCGCAGGAAGCTCCGCATTTTCTTTTCGCTTTTTTTTTTCTTTTTTCTTTTTTTTTTTTTGGAGAAATGATGAAATCGAAGGACTTTCTTTCTTCTCACTTTATTTGTTTATTTATTTTATTTATTTTATTTCTTTTGCTCGTACAGTTCGCGCGTTTCGCGTTTCGCCTCCCCTCCCTCCCCTCCCCTCCCATTTTCCGTGAGGGCGCCACGGGGCCTCTGTTCCCCTGCGCCCGAGTGTAGGATAGAGGGAGGCTCGCCGCCGCTGCTTGGGACCCGTTGGATCGATCGGAGGGCTCGAAACCGTCGGTGCCTTTGACTTTAACGGCGGGGGCCCCAGCGCGCGCCGGTCCGATACGGGCTTCGTTCGTACAAAGAGCATTTTTGCAGGGGAACCGGACACGCGCCAGCAGGTACGGCGGGGCCCATGTCTGGCGCGCTCCGTGGGTATTTACGCAAATACGGCGCGCCGGGGGCGCGTGGACGGCGCGCGTGGAGCGTGGCGCGCCCGCTATAGAAACTCCTGCTCATCTATTAATGGGTCGGAACTCGGAAGACCATTACTCAAATAGTCAAATGGTCTTCCGGTCATTGATTCGAAACGTGTAATTAAGAATACTCCAATTTTCGGGATAGTTTTGGCGCATAACGCGCGAAAAGCAATATATATCGAAGACCGGAAACTCTTCTTAATTAATTGCTCTGCTAACATGGATTAGGCATTTGTTAACGAAATCCTTACCTTACAATATCTACCGGTATGTAACAGAAAGAACGCTCAGCATTTAAAATATTGTCGATGAACGGTAGAAAGGAAAGACCTACTTATGATTATTGGGAGTATGCGACGCTCCTGGAGCTTTCTATGGTACTGCTCTACGAGTGTTTGGCTCTTCTTATGTCTCTATTGATGGTTGGTGAATATATGCCGAAAGCTGTGCGATGGTGATGATTCTACTTTGACTTTTAATGCTTGGAAATACAATGTGAACATCATGTTGTTTTGTGCTTTTGTTATTGATTTTAGGTGCAAAATGTACCCATGGGAGTGGATTTTAGATGATTTTTGAGGAAAGAGAGATAGGTGTCGAGTTAGAGGGTGAGGCACTTGCTACTTTCGGTCACCGTCAGATGACTACAAAACTCATTAGGAGAGCTAAGAAGCTGAGATGGGAAAAAGAAATCCAAAGATCCATTTAAGTGAAAATGGTTTCTCAGAAATTATTTTCTAACTTTTCGATATTTGAATAACCAAAAACTAATCAATTCAC
Organism: Eucalyptus microcorys; assembly: GCA_014182515.1. Classification (NCBI taxonomy): domain Eukaryota; kingdom Viridiplantae; phylum Streptophyta; class Magnoliopsida; order Myrtales; family Myrtaceae; genus Eucalyptus; species Eucalyptus microcorys. The sequence goes on along the minus strand of CM024568.1, from coordinate 26,030,403 downwards.
AACGAACGTTTTCCACAAATCGAAAATAATAAGTTTAAATGTAGGAGTATAATTTCCCCTTTTAGTAAGAAGGAAATCACTTTCCATAAAACCACCAAATAAATGGAAACAAACAAACCGTTTTTCCATTAAAGTATTTTCCTTCGTCGTGAAGGAAACAAAAGACATGGGAATAGAGATAATCTACAACCCAAAATCTCCACTGTGGCCCGTGGCCAGCTTGATTTTATCCACTCTGGTCAGCTTGGCCGCACAAACACAGCTTTAAAACGCGTTGTATTTATTTAAGGTTACACGATTCCTATTTAGTGCGACAATCCATATCTAGGTAATGCGTACGAGAGAAAAAATGAATAGTTAGGAAAACTGCCCAGCCGCACTCAAGCTCGAGAGCACTCAGGCTCGAGAGCCCTGAAATACCAATGGCAGAGCTTGGACAACAACATCCATCCCAACTTTGGCCCGTGCCTGGCTCAAAAATTGTCTTTAGGAAAATTGTCCAAAAAATCCTAAACCTATTATATGGAGACTAATTCAGTTATAAACCTTTCAATTATATCAATTTAGTTCTAAACCTTTATACGTTTTCTAATTTGATCCTAAACATTTCAATTATGTCAATTTAATCTTAAACCTTTTGAAAATATGTCAATGTAGTTATAAACATTTTAATGATTTGCCAGTGTAATCCTTTCGACCAAATATTCAATATAGATTAGAGACAAAATTTATAAATCATCATAAGATTTAGGACTAAATTTCCAAATTTTCAAAAGATTTAAAACTAAACTGGCACAAATGAAAGATTTAAAACTAGATTGACAATAAATTAACACAATTGAAAGGTTTACGATTAAATTGGCTTATGTACAATAGATTTTGGACATTTTAAACAATTATTCATTTTATCTTACAGCGGGGATTGGGTAATAAATGATGCTAGACTTTCGGCTCAGACAGAACCTGTCAAATGATTACTTCTAGATCATAATGCTATCTAAAATTCAACAAAAACGTACTGAAAAGGGAGCTGCCAAAGGTTGACTCTTGTCCACCAAATGGGTAATAGCACAGTTACGTTTAAATAGAGTTAGGACTAAATTAGAATAATTAAAAGATTTATGACTGAATTGACTTATGCACAATAGGTTTTGAACTTTTTTAACAATTATCCCTTTCATCTTACAGGAGGGATTGGGCAAATAAATGATGCCAGACTTTCGGCTCGAACAGAGCCAATCAAATGATTACCTCTAGATCATAGTGCTATCTAAAATCCAACAAAAACGTACTGAAAAGGGAGCTGCCAAAGGTTCTCTTGTCCACCAAATGGGTAATAGCACAATTACGTTCAAACGGGGTTAGGATTAAATTAGCACAATTAAAAAGTTTATAACCAAATTGACTTATATATAATAGATTTCAGACTTTTTTAACAATTATCCCATTTATCTTACAAGAGAGATTGGGCAATAAATGATGCCAGACTTTCAGCTCGGACAGAGCCCGTCAAATGATTACCTCTAGATCATAGTGCTATCTAAAATCCAACAAGAACATACTGGAAAGGGAGCTGCCAAAGGTTGACTCTTGTCCACCAAATGGGTAATAGCACAATTACGTTCAAATGGGGTTAGGACTAAATTAGCACAGTTGAAAGGTTTATGATTGAATTGGCTTATGTTCAATAGGTTTTGGACTTTTTTAACAATTATCTCTTTTATCTCGAGGGATTGGGCAATAAATGTTGCCAGACTTTCAGCTCGGACAGAGCCTGTCAAATGATTACCTCTAGATCATAGTGCTATGTAAAATCCAACAAAAACGTACTGAAAAGGGAGCTGCCAAAGGTTGACTATTGTCCACCAAATGGGTAATAGCACAGTTACATTTAAATAGAGTCAAGACTAAATTAACACAATTGAAAAGTTTATGAGGTTCTGGACATTTTTAAAAATTATCCCTTTTATCTTACAAGAGGATTAGGGCAATAAATGATGCCAGACTTTCGGCTCGGACAGAGCCCGTCAAATGATTACCTCTAGATCATAGTGCTATCTAAAATCCAACAAAAACGTACTGAAAAAAGGAGCTGCTAAAGGTTGACTCTTGTCCACCAAATGGGTAATAGCACAGTTACGTCCAAATGGAAAGGAAAAGAAACTACTAGGCTGACATTATCCTCCGAGGCAGATAGAGCTAAGCTAATTTTCATGGCATTTCAATATTTAAAATTAATATGTTAGAGAATAAGATAAGTCTATGATGCATTTTATCGAAGAACGTCGCCCCATTTTGTTCTAAAATTCAAAACATTAACAAGCATTAACAGCTTACTGAAAGCTGTCTTAACTTCTCCTTCAGTGTGCTAGACTCCTCTATCCCTAATCTTCTTTTTATAGGAATGAAAGAAGGAAATGGAGAGTGAAGAACAGAGAAGGCAATCGAACAGGCCAATTTGAAATTATCTCCAAACTCATAAATACAAGTTGCCCAATATGATCAATAAAATAGGAAATATGATTTTATCTCTGAAATTGGAGCATAGAAGAACCAAAATTGAATGAACATTGTATACAAGAACTGTCCTTGGACTAGTCAAGCTTACCAGCGAGATCATATTCATCTATAATGTAACGGGTTCAAGGCCAGCACTTTCAATTGATTCCTCATTCCTCCTGCCTCCTTCAATTATTGCCAGCACTTTTCACCATAGAAGAATTGTCTCTGGAAATACAACAAAAACATCATATATAGCCCCTGGGGCATTCTGAAGCATGCACAGAACTGATTTAGAACATACAACTAAGACCACCAGTTTCAAAGACTACACAGTTACCTTTGTGCAAAACAAAATTTCCATAAAGTGAAACATCTATAATATCCAAATAAAAGGAAAAGGACTACGCGCTAAAACCTTTCTTGTTCCTCAGGGATCTCTTCCAGTGGTCTGTTAGCAGGATGCCTCTGACTAGCATCATCATTCGCCATCATAACCAGAGAAGGGTGTAGCTCAGGCTGTGGAAATAGCAACTTTAAACGGAATGCATCGACTCCATTCAGATAGTATCGGAAGAGCCTCTTGGCCCTAATGAATCCAAGACGACCATAAAGTGCCAGGGCTCCTTTATTTGTGACTTCTGCTTCCAAAGTCACCTTCCAGAACAAGAAAAAAAAGATGGAAAGAAAGTCATAAGACACGAGTAAAATTCTACACTACCCTGAAAGTTTCAACTAGAGTATTTGGGAGTTCTTTAATATAATATACAGAAAATATCACTGCCAACAATGAGTGCGAAAGAGCATTAAGAATTAGGTCTTCCTAGAATCACCTTCTAGGTTAATTCAGAAGACAAAGGGAACATTGAGAATCATGTGAACATACTTAATGCCAACACATGGATCAAACCCTTCTTCTTGGGCCAATGAAAGATTTAGAAAATAGGTCGCCCCGCAAACTTCAGTTTACAAATTCAAGCATTTCAAACACCTAGGGAACTCCATTTGAGTTTAAAATCAGTATCAGAACACAATACAGATTTGGACATCAGTTGCTGAAAGATCCACAGGCTTACAACAGTAAATATGGACAGAAAGGTCTCATTATTTGTATCAACACAAGAAAACAATGAAACACAGTTAATGCAAGCTACAAGATCAATCAAGTCAATAGATGTTCAATCATTGATGTCTTCACCAAGCTTTGGTTGAAATTGACCAGTTGACTACTCAAAGAAAAGTTCTAATTAGATTAGGTCTTTTCTCACAGTTGAAATTAGCGGTCTAATGGAGTAGGATTTGAGTTCTATTAGAGTTTTAGTTAGTTTCCTTTTGGAGTAGGATAATTTGTTTCTTTACTTTAGTCTGAAGCAGGATCCATGTGTCGAGTTAGGTTTCATAACTCCTATTTGAAGTTGGGAATGAAACTTCTGAAATCCATATAAACTACTTTAATCTTTCTATTCTAGAATTAATGAAGTTTACAGAAATTGACTGGAACACGAGTTAGCATTAACACTAACTTGTTATACAAGTTGATTTTGTATCTGGTGGATTTGAATGAAGGCAACACGATTATTAATCGTGCCTTGTGGGTTGAAACAAAATTGACCCGAACACAAGTAGCATCAACCCAAACCTGCTAATTCCATATCTTGTCCCAGTTGTGTTGTCTTGTTGTGTTGCAAACTGCCATCCCAAGTCCCATTAAAATAGTAACCAACTAGGACTATCTATGAAGACAAAATAAATCATCTGGCTTTAACTGGTAACTTACAGTTCTTTTGCATGTAATCAGGAAGCTAAGGCAAAGACTTGAGACCAGATCTTTCAAATGTAGATGAAAACAAAATGTCCAAAGCCGGATTAGGTAACACGTTCCATGCTATTCTTATTGATAGATGATTACAAGAGAAGATACCTGGGAAACAATTTTTAGCCCAGATTTCTCTTCTCCTAATCTTCCCATGATCATCCCATTTCCCAACAGTAGAATGATTTAAAGACAAATCAAAAGCGAGGTCTAGCAATGGAAACACTCTATCTCCATGAGCAGTCTAGGTTGAGATGCATGTCTATTTCCAATTGATAGACTAATTGGACATGCATGAGTTTTGATCACAAAGCCGCAGAGGAAGAAAGTTTTCTCCAGTCCTATTGCTGGTATGTGTACTCATAACTCGAATTAAGAACTAAACACTAAGCTCGTCGTTCTAAAGCTCGAGAGCCATGTGAAATTACCTCTTCGCAGCCAGACTTCCTCATGACACTGATGGATCTACTCACAAGTTCCGTGGCTGCAACAAGAAGAAAAGCACGGCACCTCAACTCCACACCCATCGGAGAAAACACAATGCAAGCAAGGAAAATACACTAAGACAAGAGATAAATTTGGTCACTTGGGTCGCTTGCTACTCATAACACAGCATCATAACTACAGAACATCTTCACAAGCTCTTCTCATACAAACACATACTCTTCAAGTCTGCATTTTTATGCGCGATCGAGTTTAACAGAGGATCGCACTTCACCCCTCAATCAATTCAACCGGAGCCCCCGAATCAAACGAAGTTCAGGCGATGCCACCAACTTCAAACGAGGAGTAAACGATTATTACCTATCCCTTTCCCTCGGTAGGGCTTGATGACGACCAGCATCGCAATGTAACCCCGGTAGGTGCTCCGATGCTCGCCCATCTTGCACACCACGGTCCCCACGCACTTTCCCTTGTGAAACGCCTGACTGACACGAAAATCACACGCAAGCAACACCAAGCTAAGCGAGAGAACGATCGTTCGAAATCGACAGGCGCGGAGACCGGAAAACTCGAAGAGGGAGAGGGGGAGTTACCAGGAAGGAGAGCTGAGGCCAGAGGTAGACGAAGTAGCGGTAGGTGAAGATGGAGTAGGGCTCGCTGAGCTCCTGGTCGACGAGGCTCATGATGAGCGGGAGGTGGTGCTCCCCGCCGTAGCTCGCGTACTCTATCTCCGACGCATCGAACTCGGCCTTCTTCTTCTCCTCCTCCTCCTCCGCGCCGCTGGTCGCCGCCTCCATCGGGAAGTAGAGCGCCCCCGACGATGCCAATACGGCGGCGGCGGCGGCGGCGGTGGCGGCGGGAGAACGAATGGGTAGAGAGAATTATCTGGGTAAGGAAGGTGGAGGAGGAGGAGGGAAGGAAGTAGGAGACGGGGCTCCGAACCCGATTGCAGAGGATCCGGATTCGGAGTGGGGCCCGATTGGCGCATTTGACCACCTGATGGGAGTGGGTCCTTTTCCTGCTTTCTATTTTCTGTCCCTCTTTTTTTGTCCTTTTCGTAGATTTTATGGATATTTCAATTCAGCTTTTGTTTTATTTTAGAGGGTATTACCTCAAACGTTTCGAAAATGAAAATATGGTCATGAGAATGATGCACGAGTTTCCCATAATCATCTAGAATTTTGAGAATTTATCTTTCTTATTTCCATATTCTAAAAGAAAGCTCAAACCGAAGAAAATAATTTCCGGTAAGCATGTGCGATGAAGAAGAAAGAATTTCAATATGTGCGTGTATTAACAACAATTAATGCTCAAATTATTATCAAGAAGTGAAGTGACAAATTGTACTTGAATGCTTAAACTTCATGACTATGAAAACAACATAATTATGAGGTTGATTTTAAGAAGCTGCTTTTATATAATTATCACAGTCCATTAGAAAGTTGCAAACAAAATGATGTCTATTAGAAATTTGTAAGCAAAATGATAAAACACACGTTAAGAGTGGTGAATTGAAAGAAGGTTTTAATTTTAAAAGAAAAGGTACAGAGAGAGAGAGATCGATAAAAAAAATTGCCAAAACATAAGAAAAATCTGACATGCGCAAGTATTAGTAATAGTTAGTACCCTGACTACTATAGAAGTGAATCGGCATATTGTACTTGAATACTTGAACTATGAAACAATACAATTACAAGGATGATTTTAATAAGTGGCCTTGTTATAATTAGCATTGTATATTGAAAAATTGCAGGCAAAATATAAAAGACGGATCGAGAGTGGCCAATTGGAAGAAAATTTTGATTTAAAAAAGGGAAAGAAAGAAAGAGAGATAGGACAAAAAAAAATTGCCCAAAACACAAATTTTAATATGTGCCTATATTAGTAACGGGTAATGCTTTAATTAGTTTGTAAAAACATTAAATTTTCAAAACTACGAAAAAATGTAATTACATGGTTGGTTGATTTTAAGAAGCGACCTTGATATAATTAGCATATATCTATTGGAAGGGGGCAAAAAAATAAAAGACAGATCAAGAATAGCTAACCTCAAGGCGATTTTAATTTCAAAAGAATAGGTATAGAAATAAATTAAAAGTGGCCAATTGAAAGAGGATTTTGATTTTATAAGAAAATGTATGGAAAGAGGGAGAGATGGGATAAAAAAAAATTAACAAAAACAAAAATTTCAATATGCTCCTGTAATGGTAGCGAGTAATGCTTTAATTGGTACATAAAACATTAAATTTCCAAAACTACGAAACAATGTTATTACGAGGTCGGTTGATTTTTAAGAAGTGGCCTTGATATAATCAACATATGTTATTGGAAAGTTGGGGACAAAAAAATAGAAGACGGATTAAGAGTGGCTAATCAAAATATTATTTTAATTTAAAAAGAAGAGGTATATAAAGAAAGAGAGATGGAATAAAAAAATAGTAATAGTATTTAGTAATGCTTTAATTGGTACATAAAATTTTAAATTTCCAAAACTATGAAACAATGTTATTACGAGGTCGGTTGATTTTAAGAAGTGGCCTTGATATAATCAGCATCGGAAAGTTGGGGCAAAAAGATAGAAGACGGACTAAGAGCGGCTAATTGAAAGATTATTTTAATTCAAAAAGAAGAGGTATAGAAAGAAAGGGAGATGGAATTAAAAAAAAATAGCAATAGTAGCAAGTGAAGCTTTAATTGGTACATAAAACATTAAATTTCCAAAACTATGAAACAATGTTATTACGAGGTTGGTTAATTTTAAGAAGTGGCCTTGATATAATCAGCATTTGTTATTGGAAAGTTGGGGGCAAAAAGATAGAAGACGAATTAACAGTGGCTAATTGAAAAATTATTTTAATTTTAAAAGAAGAGATATGGGAGAAAGAGAGAGGAAGTAAATAAATAAATAAGGCCAAAAACAAAATTTTCAATAGCATTATTCATTAAAAATTTGTTGTTTGTGGGCAAAAGGAAAGTTGGGGGCAAAAAGATAGAAGACGGATTAAGAGTGGCTAATTGAAAGATTATTTTAATTTTAAAATAAGAGGTATAGAAAGAAAGAGAGATGGAATAAAAAAAAATAGCAATAGTAGTGAGTAATGCTTTAATTGGTACATTAAACATTAAATTTCCAAAACTATCAAACAATGTTATTACGAGGTCAGTTGATTTTAAGAAGTGACCTTGATATAATCAGCATTTATTATTGGAAAGTGGGGGGCAAAAAGATAGGAGACGGATTTAGAGTGGCTAATTGAAAGATTATTTTAATTTTAAAGGAAGAGGTATAGGAAGAAAGAGAGATGGAATAAAAATAATTGGCCAAAAACAAAAAATTTCGATGGCATTATTCATTAAAAATTCGCGGGTTGCGTTGGGGGCAAAAAGGTAGAAGACGAATTGAGCAAAAGGAAAATAATAAATGAGGACGCCGTCTGTGGGAATCGAACCCACGACCACATGGTTAAAAGCCATGCGCTCTACCAGCTGAGCTAAGACGGCTATTTGTCCTTTACTCTTCTATATTTTTATTTGTTCTTTATTTGGGCACATGCGTACCGCTCGCCACGTGTGTTCGCGCTCCTCGGCCCTGCCTCGCGTCGACACCCGGCTTCTCCCCGCACCGCATGCAGCACCGTCTTGCTTTCTGCAGAACAAGAACAGGGTGGAGGAAATCCTTCCGGATCGGTCGCCCTCCCTCTCTCTCTATAATCGAAAGCGGCGCGAGGTGGTTGGCATTCGAACGTCGTGAGAAAGCCGGGCAAGGATGTGGAAGGCCATGGCGGCGGCGGCCACGAGGCGGCTCTCTCTTCTCTTCCCTCTCCGGAGGCCGAGCAGTTTCCCCACGGCGAAAGATCCGGGCTTGTCGCGGCTCGTCTTCTCCGGGTACTTCTCGAGTAAACCGCCGTTTCGCCTTATGGGGAGAGGTGGGTTGGTCGGCGCGCCGTCGCATGGTTCGTCACGAGTTTCAGGTCCATTTCATGCTTCGTCATTTAGTAATTTGCACTCTGTTTTTTGAACGATCTGAATCAGGCCTCGCCTCCAGAGCGCTCGCGGCGCGTGGCGAAAGCATCGCCGTGGCGGACGGCGAGACCCCCGTCGCGGCCGCCATCAAGAACCCCACCCCGAGGATAGTCTACGACGAGCACAACCACGAGCGCTTGCCTCCCGGGTCGCCGAGCAAGCGCGCCTTCGCCTACTTCGTCCTGGGCCTGGGGCGATTCGCCTACGCGTCGGCCGTCCGCCTGCTCATCGTCAAGCTGGTCCTGAGCATGTCCGCCACCAGGGACGTGCTCGCCATGGCGTCGCTCGAGGTCGACCTGTCGAACATCGAGCCGGGCAGCACCGTGACCGTCAAGTGGCGCGGGAAGCCCGTCTTCATCCGGCGCCGGACGGAGGAGGAGATCGAGCGGGCGAGCCGCGAGGACTGGACCTCGCTCCGGGATCCCCAGCCGGACTCCGCGCGAGTCCAGGACCCGGAGTGGCTCGTGGTCGTGGGCGTGTGCACGCACCTCGGCTGCATCCCGCTGCCGAACGCCGGCGACTACGGCGGGTGGTTCTGCCCGTGCCACGGCTCGCACTACGACATCTCGGGCCGGGCCCGGAAGGGCCCCGCGCCGCTCAATCTGGAGGTGCCGGTTTACGCCTTCCTCGACGAGAGGCGGCTGCTGATCGGTTCTCGATGAGTTAATCTTTAGGACGACGGTGTACCTAGTATAAATCTGGATAATTTGGTTGTTGAACTTCGTAGCTTTACGATGCATCTTTGGGCTTTAATTGAAGCAGTACAAGTGATGATGACATTATGATGGAAAGCGTATTTGATATTGATGTTCCATCGTATGCATTTCATGTCATAATCCTAAGAGGAAAAGACATTCCAACAATTGTAGAAATTGCGACAACAGATACTTCTTTCCATAACTTGGAGGGTCTACACAGTTTTTTGGGCTTCCCATGTTAGGAGGGGCACAGCCACAGATGAAATAAATGCGTCTTCAGATTGGTAAATCAATGTGATGAAATTCAAATGTTTTTAAATCTCACCACTTTTCACGTTAAATTACCAGCCGCAGAGTATTTATCGAATTTAATGCTGAAGTACCATTTGCAATGTCTTATCGCTCTGTAAAGAAGTTACGTGACTTATGGTTATGAATCTAGGAAATTTAGGATGCTAGAAAGTTCTAATTTCATTCTTTGATTTAATGTTCAAGTACCATTTGTAATGTCTATGTCACTATACAAAGTTATGTAACTGTAGTTATGAATTTAAGAAATTGAGGATGGTAAAAAGTTCTCATTTGGTTCTTTTATTTTTTTTCTGTTGCATGTATAATGTGGTGAAAAGTTGCTATGTTGCGGGTCCTTAGATCGATAAAGGCTTCTACCATTAAAGGTGCCGTTCAAAAAGAAACTGTTGACCCCAAAAAATGATCAATTTTTAGTTATTTGAGTGCTCGGTTGATAAAATAGAAGTCCCTAACAAATAGAGAAGTCAACAAATTGAAGGGAAGCAATAACTTGACAAAAAGTCATCGAGAACACATCACGTGAAAGTTATTGATGGGAACCTTAATCAAGACTTGAGAAAGTTATTGATGGGAACACATCAGGGCAGCATGCTTACCACAGTTACATCTTTACTTTTTAAAGGTCAATCCGCTTGAAGTACCCTTATTCACACTGGATGACAATATCATATACATGCAATATAGCAATTTTATTTCTTGTCCGATTGTTGAGATGAAAATGCAAGTGCAAAGACAAGTACGGCTATGAAATATTTTGATTAAAAAATTAATGCTCACCAAGAAATAAGTCTAGATAATTTGAATAATATCCAAGAATATTTTATTTTGACATTACATAAATCTCCATAGCATATTGACTACATTCGTTATCATAATAAAAGTATTCAATAGCATAGTGCCAAAGAAGAACCCATGTGACAAAAACTGTCTAGATTGCATCGCACGTTTCACCATTCATGTGACAGTACTTACAGCAGCAATACAACAAATTGGCCCAGTTCCCTTTTTTCCATGTTTTCACTTTCCACAACTGTACTTTTCTTAGATTATGTACTATTGGCTTCGGGCTCTCTCCCCCCCACAAAGGGGAGAAGTTCAAATCTAGAGGCATCACATTCGCGCGACTCACCACGGTTGGGCTAAGTCATGTGATGGTGGCTCAATCCACCCCGGTTTACGCCGCCTGCCGGCCATTATACGGTGATTAAAAAAAAAAAAAAAAAAAAAAAAAAAAGAGCAAGAAAAATATAAATCTTTGCTTTTTTCTTTTTCCAAATTCTAAAGTGGAGGGGGACCAACGTGCTGAACAGGTCAATAAGAAATGGTATTGTCCATATTTCCTCGTTTCATTCTAGGTAACAACTTAGAAACTTGGTTTAATAAGACAGTGGAGATAGATGTTGCGACAGAGATTAGTGCAGTCACCATGTCCTAGTTGGTAAGTTAAATTGAACTTTGAAGCAATGAAGCGATAACACATGTAGATGTTGAAGCAAACATAAGGCACATTCATTCGGTCAATATTTTTAATATACCCTTTGAGATTAGCAGCCAAACAAAAAACAAAAGGATTCGGATAAACTCTGTAGTTGGTGTCCGCTATTCATATGTTTTAATAGAGGGGACTTGTACTCCTGGTTTGTCATGTAAGAAAATCAATTATGCCCACCAAAGAGAGGACTCTTTTTTAAAGGAAATGGTACTTACCATTGCCATGGGAACGATAACCTTGGACATGACTCGATCACAAGACATAACTTTGATTTAAACTTTGATTTTGACTAACTTAACCACCTTTTTTGTGCTGTAAAAACTAGTAAGCCCTTTAGTAAAATACCCAATATTTTTAGAGAAGTCATTTTTTTCATCCTTAATAAATCACAAGGCTAGAAAGACACGTTAATGCCTAGGAAAAGCAAACCTTCATTCGTAAGCTGCCTATGAGTTCGAACATTAAGCACATCATCTACTATTCCCAAAATGAGGATCAACACAAGTGTAAGAGGAGTACCGCAGACATGACCAATTGCGAGAGGCTAGGTGACCGGTAGAGGAAGAAGAGAGAGGGAGAAAAAGGAAGATAAAAGAAATTAAAAAGTTATCAAAAATCGAAAAATAATATTTAAAAAATAATATATTTTTGTTCATGTTAGCACCGGTTATGCCATGTAGAAGGGTTGATGTCCATGTTAGTGAATTCCAACTAAAATTGATCGGATGAACTTGATAGACAAAAAGTAAAAAGGCTTATGACTCAATTAGCAAAATCGAAAGATTTAAAACTGAATTAGCAAAGCTGTAATTGGTTTAAGACTTTTTGGACAATTTTCCGCTATAATACAAATAGTGTTGACCAAATATTATCTGCATAAAGTACTTTAGTTAAAAAAAATAAAAAAAAAATGCAAATTCTCAGCCACTTAGGCAAAAGACAAATTGCAACAATGACCTTCAGCTCCAGCAATGGTTGTTGGCAATTGTGCCAGCCTAGGCAACGGGTCGCAGAGGTCGCGCGACCTCAAGAGAATCGGATTTAGACCAAAGGCGAAGTAGATGAAGGAGAAGTTACTGCCCTCGTCTCAGGTCTCACAATCCCAAGCAAGCCAACATTGGAGTCGGTAGACTAAGGTGATAGGTTGTTAAGGTTGAACAACCTTCGTGGCTTGACCCCAAGTGACAGGCCACTAAGGTCGTATAATCCCAGGTGAGCCGATGATGAGGTGGTGCATCTTAGAAGATCTAAATTTGAACCATAGGTAGACGAAATAGCATGAAGCAGCAGCTATCGTCCTCATCGAAGGTTGTGTGAACCCAGATCTCATGCAACCTCAAGTGACCCACGTAAAGTAGAGGTCAAGAGTCGCATGACCTCGGCAATTGTCGGCCTCCAATGGTGACTTGACAATCTAGAGCTAGTGATTTAGAGAGATGATGAACAATGCAAACTTAAGGGACAAGCGAAGGAAGAGAAAAATTATTAAGGGTAAAATCGAAATAAAAATTCATTACGTTTGGTATCCAGCATTTGATAATAAGAAATGCCAAAATTGATATGGACTTGCCTTGAGAGAAAAACCCTTTAGAAATACATTGCATTTGCCAAATCAGCTTCCAAATTGCTTCACTAACATTGTCTCTGAGACCTTTTATGGGGTTCAAAGTCCTCTGGAAAAGGGTTGCCAAATTAACCTTACATTTCCTTTCATTTTGTTCTTTTTTGGAGAAAGTTACTTTCACGTGTTCCAATGTAACCCACGTACTAATTTAATTTAAATATATAGCCAAAGACTAAAGATGTTACAAGAAAGTAGAAATAACCCATGTTTATAGTAACTCGTAACCCCATGCCATTCAAATCGAATACCATCTCAAATGTTTTCCTTTGTAAAATGTTGTTGTGGGAACTGTTATTTTTATTATATAGCTCGTTAACAACATCACGAAAATGTTCTATCACCGAATTGGGTAGTCCACCCTCCTCAAACTGCATGAGATTTGCTTCGTCTCGAAACTCCCGCTCTTATGTTTAGGCATCTTCAGAATGGAACAGAAGTTTCCTTGAAAAGGCTGACAAGAAGAAAAAATCTACGGAACAAGAAAAGCATGATTCGTTGACTTCATGCCCTCAAGTCCACCGTTCACCCCACCAATAAACCAAAATAATATATAATAAGATCAGCCACCCGGCGCAATCTTTCCTGCCACCCGGCGGACCGGGTCCTAGGTTTTTTGCCTTCGGCCTCAGATTTTCTTACTTTTTCATATAACTTTATTTTATTTATGATATTGAACATTTGATGATTTTTATTTTATTTTAATTTTATTTTAAGACACAATGTTGAATTAATGGACCCATAAGTTTCATTCTCGGAGCTCATCTTTTGTCAATTTATTCTTAATGGCCCAAAGCAAGCTGTGTTCTGTTAAAATAATATAAATCTATCACTAATTTCTTGGTTTACTTTGAAAATGTGATTGGTGACATGAGACGAAAAGTCTAACTTCTGGTTGGCCTTTATCATCATTTCCTTCCGTTTTTCAACGCCCGTGTTAGATTGCGAGACCTACGGTTATTGGTGGGTATTGTCATTTACTAATTTTGGAAAACATTCGTACTGATTTAACTTTATTATGAAAAGTCGAGGGACTTGATTGAAAAAAATTAAAATTTGGGGATTATATTACACATTTCCAGTTAATGGATTAGATTGGACATTTTGCAATAGCTTAGGGGCTTGTGTTGACTCTCCATTATTTGATTAGACAGAATAATTGCTTTGAACATTTATGAATGAGTTTAATGATCACATTAGATGAATTAAAAAAGTCCAAAGACGACATTACATATTGGGACAAACTTAAAAAACAATCAATGTAATTTTCCTTTTACTTCCTTTTTCTAACACTTGTTTGATAAATAGATAATTACTAAAAATAGCTCTAAACCTAATTCTATTGTATGACCGCCAATTCAATGTTAAACTTTAAAATTTTGCCAATTTAATCCTAAATATTTTGATAATTTATATGGTGGTCTAGTCAATGACGGTTGTCCTACGTAATAGATAATTACTAAAAATAGTCATAAATCTATTGTACGATCGCCAATTCAGTATTAGACTTTTAATTTTGCCAAATTAATTCTAAGCATTTTGGCAATTTACACGGTGGTCCAGTCAGCGATAGCTATCCTACACGGCATGAATATTGCTGACATGGATAGATTTTTCAAATTCTTCGAATTTTTTTTGAACCTTTTCTTATTTTCTTTTTTTTTTTCTTCCTTTGGGTGCATGGCTAAATTGAAAATTATATAGTTTAAAATTGAATTGGCCGCGCCGTACGTTAGGTTTAAAACTTTTTTGGTAATTTTCCCTACTTGACAACTAGCGATATTTCCTTTTTTGTCATGACGAAAGCCTTATCTAAATTCAACTCCAATGAGTAAATGACCAGGACGATTGTATCTATCTAGCAAGTCATTAAACCCTCTTCGTATTTTCATCCCAATACATACCGAAATCAAAATGCTCTCGGACCGTCACATCTTTCCATCACCAAAAAAGCACGATGCAAAAAGTTAATAAGCTACCAAAAATTGGTTTAAAATGGGCAAGCGCTATCCTCATTACTATTTATGAAAACCATGGATCCGCCAATATTCGGCAGGAGCGCGCTTTTCCCGTTTAGTCGATTTTTGAATCCCTTTTTTTCTAGTACATCTAGGAAGGAAGGAGTGCAAGCCATAGAGAGTAAAAGGGGCCTACAAAAAGCTCACCCTCTTTTGCAAAATCTGCATTTTGCAATTCGATAGGGCAAACGAGGTGGTGGTTGTGAGAGTCTAGAGAGAGGGAGGAGAGAAAGGTCAATCCGTGAAGAAGTCGCCTGCGGTCCGACGGTCCGGAGGAGGTCGAATCGGACCGGACCGGACCGGCCCGGCAGGAACGAACCCACCGACCGAGCCGCTGGCCGGAGCCGAGCCGAGCGGAGCGCGCGGGGAGGCCTCGCTCCTTCCCCCTTCGATCTCTCTCTCTCTCTCTATCTGGCCATATTCTCGTGGCCTGCGTCTTCCTTCTCTCTCCTCTTCCTCCTCCTCTTTCTCTCTCTTCGAGACCCGAATTGGATAACGCGGATTTTTCTCCGCCCTGCTCCATTACGCCCCTCGCCCTTCTCTCTCTTTCTCCTCTGCGGTTTTCCTTTCATTCATTCGATTCTTTCCTTCCTTCGAGTTTTGTCTTTTTGTTTTTTTTTTTTGGGTGGTGGGGGCGAGCCGATTCTCGCGGCCTCCTCTTGGGTTTCCGCCGCCGCCGCCGATTGCGTTGCGAAAGACGAGGGCTTTTCCGCCGCCGCCGCCGCCGCCGCCAGCGCTTCCCGAGGGAGAAAAGCGGTCCCGGTCGCCGCCGAATTCCTAGGGTTTGCGGCCCCCCCGGAGGAATCGATTCTCCGCGCGGAGAGGTACGCCGGGGTGGGGGGGAGCTGCGGTTTTGTTTCCGAATTTAGGTTTGCTCTGCTTTGCTGATTAATGAGGGGGGGAGCGTCAATATCCGTCGGTCGTTCGTGCGTGTTTGTGGTTTTTCGTTTTTTTCTGTTTTTTTTTTATTGATTTGTTCATGACGTTTTTGAGTCCGCACGGCTTCGCTTCGTTTTGGGATTGGGGGAATTGCTGAATCTTTGCCTTTTATGCTCGCGAATTGGACTTTTTGGTGGTATTTCGGTGTCTATGTGTAATTATGGATCGTATGGGGGATGTGATGCGTCAATTTTTACGTTGCTTTGATGGGAGCCTCTCGGGACAAATTCGGCAAGCGGTGAATTGTGGTGGACTTTCGTGTTTTGCTGTTTAAGGGGGTGTGCAGTGGAGGACTTAATTGGGGCTTTCCTGATTGATGATTAAATTTTGTTTTTTTTTGTTGGCCTCTTCGCAATATGGTAGGAATAAGTTTTGGTTAGAGCATGCAAAGGGGTGGTTAGGTTGACCATTCTGGCTTATTTAATGAAGTGTCCATGGTGAAGGGTTCGGTTTTATGCTGTTTTCTTTGATGGAGTTTGGCTAGTTTGTTTCCCCCAATTATCTAGTCACCACTCTTATTTTGGTTAATTCTTAGAATGTGACTTATTTCAGAGGTTCATGATACCCATCTACACTCTGCATGGGTTATACAGTTTATACTGTCATTTATGGTCTTAAGGCATATTCTAGAGTGTTGCATTTACTCCAATGTCCAATTTAGGATTTTGTGAATGGATGAGAAATTAATATTAGAGTATTAGTTGCTTTATTGCCTTTCCTTTTTTTAGGTTAATCAGTTGGGACAGGCATTGTATTGCTCTTGAATGATAGAAGAAATATAGAGATCTCCTGGTACATATACTCTTTATATCAACTTCATATTGGAAACTTCATCTAACTTTCCTATGCCGTGTGAGATCACGTTCTGGAACTTGAATGCTGGGACTGTGAAATTGGGCATTTAAATTGTTCAATTTCATTGATCTGCATTGCCATTTTCATGCCTTTCGAGGGATTGATTGGTAGTTTTGTGGGTCATTGGAAATAACCTATAACAGCCTCAGTTCTTTGTCTGCTGTTTCTTTGTCCGATTGTCTTAGGATCTGCATTTGGTTTTTGTGCCTAGCATAATGTTTAAATTTGTGGGAGCGGTAGTGTTTTCTTCTGTATTGGCATCTTTTGGAGGATCCGTGATCTTCGTTATCCTTTTTTTGGCGCTGGAGGAAGGGAAATATTCAAATGTAGCTTTTGTGATAGTGTCTGTATTGGTGTTGATAGCCAAAGTACATTGGGTGTTGGCTCGTTGGGTATGTCATTTTCAATTTTGTCATGTATGTCTGAGAATTAAGGTTTAAGCATGAAGTTGAAGGGTGTGTTTGGATAATCTTTTACTTTCTGCTTTCTGCTTTCTACTTTTAGCTTTTTGCTTAGTCCAAATCTTGCAGTGAATGCACGTGGACTTTTTTTTTTTTTTTTTTTTTTTCTTGTTACACTTGAAACTTTCGCTATATACAAATTTTGACACGCATTCACGTGTATTTTCCATAACTAATTGAAATTTGCTTCCACTGAAGCATAAATAAACGCGCCCTAATTTGTCAGATTGAATATTGTTTCTAAGCTTTGCAGTCAATCTTTATCCTTAAACATCTCTTCACGATTTTTTATTTTTTTTATTTTTTTTATATATATGAATCTTTTGTGCATAAAGCATGTGTTTCTACTTAGGTCACACTGTAGACATCTATAAATTGCTACAACTACTGAAATGATGATTATATAGTTGTCTTCGCAATAACATCATACACTATTGTTATCTGCCGTCTGGCAATTTTAATCTATTTGCACATGGATTTCAGATTACGTTTGGATGGAAGATACTCCTTCAATGTTTCAAGAGAGCTTTTCCCTCTAGCTAGCGTGATGTGTTTCGTGGTCTTGTTTTGACATTATCTATTGTGATGGCTGCTGATCAAAGAAGAAAGCTGTCAAATGGTGCTGCTAATGTTGATAGCACTTTGCGTGGACAATCTAGGGCAAAAAGGAAACGTGTGGAATCAGTAGAAGATGGCTTAAACGCAAAGTCTCATATATCTCTTCAGTGGGATGTGAACCAAGCGAGGGTTATCGCTAAGAAGGAGCAAATTGGCATCGGTTGGAGAGATTTGAAAACGTTTGTTGATACTCCGCCGCGTGGTCACAATATCTTGGCTGATGCCTTTGATATCCCAAGAGAAATATTTGACTTGGAGAGTTTGAAGGATGTGCTTTCCCACGAGGTATTTTCATAAAATATGGTCATGTGAATTGCCTGTGCTTTTGCATGTTCAGATGCTCTGGAAACTTACCAAGGTATTTCAATTGGAACATGCAGGCTTGGAAAAGTTGTCTATCAGAAAGTGAGAGAAAATGTCTGAAGCAGTTTCTTCCCAGAGAAGCAGAGGCAAAGGAAGTTGTTAAATCATTGTTCTCAGGAGATAACTTCCATTTCGGAAATCCTTTAACCAAGTGGTTAGCATCGATTTGAAATATCTCAGCTGAAGATAATTTTCTTTGCAAGTATCATTCTGCGTTGATGCACTTTGTGCTTGTGGCATGGTCCGGTGTCCAACATAGAGAGTTGCTCTCTTTCATGTTGGCATGGTGCAATTTCTGACATTAGCAATTTTTCCTCTTCCTGTCATCAAGAAAAGCATACCCATCCGTAGTTGTGATTGCTCTTTCCATTGTTTTATTGCCCAATCAGGTATTCTTGATATGTAATAATTTGTTTTAGGTGACTGTGGCACTTACAGGTTGTCCTCTTTTCTACACCAAACCTTGTGTCTTTTGTTGTACGTTGTGAATTTCTTTTGTGCAATTGAACTTGACGATTCACAGAAAATCATCATGTTTATGAACCTCCTATATGAGAAACTCTGTCGTGCTTTTTGGGATTTGGAAATTCTCCTAGTCATTTGATATTCTTTCTTAACAGCTGGCGCAATCATCTCTTTACTTTTTTAGAAATCCACATATTTGGAGGGAGTCCTTGTTCTTTGTGCATTTGCCGAAGGTTTTCTGTTGGATTGACGAAATTGAGACCTTACTAGGTCATCTTTGAGCAGATCGGATTCTATGAGCCATGTTCATCAACAGAAGAGGAATAGTATTAGGCAAAGTAGAAGAAACTGTTGAATTTGCTTGTAGGACTGGAAGGGATGAACAGTTGAAAGCTTGGTGAAAATTTATTGATATATGCTTGAATATAGATTGAAATCATTCTGATTTTCTGTGAGATTGTAGTTTATCCTTGCTGCATGTCAGAAGAAAATTGCTTTCTTAGATTGGAATTTTTTCCTTACTTCAAAGAGTCAAGTTAACCATTGGGCTCAGCTTAAATGTCAGTATTTTGATAGGGCGTGTTGAATTTTAAATGTCTGTACTTTGACAGGGCTTGTTGAAACTTTTAACTTTGTGAAAGAGTGCTATTTGCATGTTGTTATTTAATTTTAACTCTGTTCTGATTATGAATTGATCTTTTTCTCATTGTATTGAACGCCACTATAATCATCCAATAGTACCTTCCATTCCTTCCTGACATTTGGTTATGAAGTAACGGTTGTTTATTTCTGCCTTTGCTCATTAAAATTTTTCAGTTATTTGGGCAGCCTTACCTGCATCTGTGCTTTTGAGTGTCAAGTCTCATCACCCCCTGCCCGTCATAATTAACAAAAAGGAGATGTAAAATAGTCTGGTAGTTTGACCTTTTCCTTCCTCAAAATGGAAAGTTGGGGATTCTCTGATTCTGAGCTCCTAATGAAACTTGTGACTGCAGGGGTGCTTCACTTCAATCAGGTAATTTGCATCCTGATGCAGTTGTTAGACGTGAACAGCAATTAAAGTTGGAAAAGAAGGAATACTACTCAGACTTAAAGAAATATCACAATGAGTATGTAAAACATGTTCAGCCCCCTTTTTTCTTCAGTATTTTGCTTGTTAGACTGCATTTGCATTGACATCTCAATTGTTTTTCCCCCTTGCAGTATTATAGGATGCTTGCTGAAGCTGAAGGAGAGTTGGGAAAGCGGCAAGGACCCAGAAAAAGAATTTGCCCAGAAGATCCGGAGGCTTGTCCCTTTCTTATATATTCTATATGCATATTGACGATGACAACATCTAATTGAGAATTTACCTTTCACTTTCAGCAGGTCCAGAAAGAATGCAGGAAAAAAGTTCTCTTCACCTGCAAATGGATCCATATTTCGTGAATTTGAAGAGAGTGTCTCTGCTTCATCTGAATTTTCTTCATGGGATGGAGATGAGAGGTCAAATAACAGTGATAAGCACCTATCCACTGTTCTGAAGGGTGTAGTTTCAAAGAAGAGGTAACTGATCCATGCAGAGAGTTCTTTGATGTTTGCCTTCAAGCCTTCCTGAAGGAGATAGGTTGATAGGGGAATCTCCTGTTTCTTTGAAGTTAATGTGGTGTGTCTATTCTGAAATTTCTGAAGTGTGGTCTCTATATTCTCTGGGTTCTTTTGTTTGGTTTAACGAACAATTGTTTAGTGTATTGTGCTCCTCTCATTCTGCTTTCTCTTTTTTTTCCTTTTTATTTTGTTTCAAATTATTTTTGGTTTCTATCCACTGTTCCAAAAATTACTCCAGGTGATCTGTGATAGAAAGTGCTATTGAAACCCTATTTGTTGGAGACATTACACTTTGGCAGCTCCAGAAAAGCTATTTGATTAAATAACATGTGTAGCCATCATAAATGTGGAATGACGTGATATTTTCATTGCTTGTGATTACTAAAATATATTTTATGAGGGGTCATGTCCACTTATGCGTGCATTTATAATTTATGAATCTTGCAAAACCTTTGGTTGCAGGATTGGCGAGAAAGGCAAGGGCAAAACCAGCAATTCATTTGCTGTCTTAGATAATGTGCTTAAGGCGCAAAAGAAGCCAAAGAAAGACAAAAAGCTAAGCAAAAGTAGCATAATCTACAATGATGGAGCCAAATACATGTCCTACATCAAGGTCAGTATTTTCTTACCTTAGGGAGGTTGACTAAAAGGCCACAGCTTGGAAATTGAGTGAATCAGTGTAGTTGGGGCACATGTATCTCCATCTCTGAGAATTGTTTACCTGTTGGTTGATCAGTAGTGTAAAGCATGTGAATTTTAAAAGCATTTCCATGTCCCTTGTTCTGGCCAGAATCAGGCACCATATACTAGTGCTGCCAAGCTCAGGTTCCACTGAGCCAGAAGCATATAATATTTTTCCTTCTATTATTCAAACTATCTGACTATGAGCACGGATCAGTTATCTGGTTTAGCTCCAATCTTTCTTCATCGTTAGGGGACCTTGAACATATTTGGAACAATATCATGTCGTAAAGCTTAGGAACAATGCTTCTTAAACTTATATATTAATTAAGCTTCTCTTAGTATGATTGTTGGAATATTGTGGAAAATTGCTACAAGCTTTGTCATAGTTTGTCCTTTTGTGCTTTCTTGTTCAAGCGACTAGGTGACATGATGAGAATCTGTTTTATTTTTTGACCTTCAAAATCTCCTTTTCCATTGTCTGTTCTTGCATATCATTTGTGCTATGAACCATAAAATTTACTAAAATTGGTTGTTGATATTGGTACTGGAGTTGGCTTGTACATTATTCCTTTTTTTTGGCCACCTGCACTCTTCTAACAATATGAAATTCTCTCTCGTCTATGTTTATCTACTTGATTAAGGAGCATGTGTCAAGTTTGGCCATCGTCCCATAACGAAAAAGAGTCTTCACCTTTTTTGGTCCTTTGGACATGAAGTAGTCATATAATCAATCATTTTTTCAACTCTATTAGTATATATAAGTGTGAAGGCATTCTAGACAAGTAACAAGTGCAATCTATTCCTTGTCATATGATCATTTCGTTTAAAATGTTCAGATCAGTAAGAAGCAGCATGAACTTGCCAAGAGCATGGAGCAATCTGGTACCACCATGCACTCCAAGTCACTCAGACCTCTTTTAGGCAATCTTGATGATTTCAATGTACAACCATATGAAGTATTTGTAGAAGAGGAACGGAAGAGGCTGCATGAATACTGGTGAGTTATTTACGTTATAGCTTCAGTTTTTATTTTCCTGGCATATGTATATTGAGCATCTGTTTTTGCCTAGGGTGCGATTGGCAAAAGAAGATATCCCTTCTACATATGCAAGGTGGAGGAACATGCAAGAGGAGAAACATCGTATGGTTAGGGCATTGGAGCAAGAACTCAACGAAAGAGTAGAATCTTTCACAGAGGTTCTTACTGTCCTCTTTTACCTGCATTTTTTGGCTACCATGTACATGGAACATTTACATAGAGCTATGATTTTTTCTGAAATTCACCCCAACATGAACTTCTACGAGTCTGCTGCGTTAAGAATCTTCATATGGTTTAATCCTGCAGCTTTTCTCTAGGCATTGCTGATGTGTTTTCTTCTGACAGGATGGTGAGGATGAGGAAGAAACTTCTGAAAGTGTGTCTGTGGATGAAAGTGTTGATGGGGGGCAGAACACACTCAACATGGAAAATGAGAAAGAGTCTCTTTCAGGTTCCTCGGAGGATCAAAACGATGACACAAAAGCAGAATTTGCTTTTGATGGGGAGAATGATGAAGAGCCGGAACCTGACTTTTCCCCCGATGGTAGAAACGATCAAGCCACTGGCCTCGCTTCAATCATGCAGGATGACCAAGAGCCTATTCCTGGATCTGTGCATGATCTAAAAGATGTTGATTTGGTAGACAATATTTCTGCTGTGCATGGAGAGAGAAGTCCTGTTCCTGCATCTTCCCTCAACCCACCTATGAAGGAGATATCCCCGCTTAGTGGCTGCCATGATTTTAACCATCTGAATCTCGAGTCTGTAGATAATAGAGCAACCTCAAGAACAGATAATGGTCCTCACAATGTATCAGCATTCTCGAGAACCCCTCTTCCTGTGTCTTGCCACAACCCATCGATGAAGGAGATATCCCCACTTAGTGGCTGCCATGATTTTAGCCATCTGAATCTCGAGTCTGGAGATAATAGAGCAACCTCAAAATCAGATAATGGTCCTCATAGTGTATCAGCATTCTCGGGAACCTTGAGCCACACTAATAGAATGGCTGGTCAGGGACTTCCTCTCTCTTCTGGTGGTGGTAACATCTGGCAACCGGTAAACATGCTCCATCCTTTCTATGAGTCTAATACAGGCCCTCAGGGCACTTCTTCCAGTGAGTTGAAACTCACCCATCCGCCGGTTAATGATGAGCAACGAGGGCACTGGATGGATCTTGAATGCAACTTGCATCAACAATCAAATGAGGGTTCTCTGAAATCCTATCCAAACCCAGACCAAAATGAGCTTCTCCAATCTATTCTTAAGGGCCAGGACATGATGTCTTACAATCAAGAGCAGAAACCTACAGAGTTACACTTTACTCCATCAAACAGTGTTTTGATGGAAGA
Organism: Eucalyptus microcorys; assembly: GCA_014182515.1. NCBI lineage: Eukaryota > Viridiplantae > Streptophyta > Magnoliopsida > Myrtales > Myrtaceae > Eucalyptus > Eucalyptus microcorys. The sequence goes on along the minus strand of CM024568.1, from coordinate 26,007,120 downwards.
TTCTCGGTTCCCCAGTCACTTCCATCAGCAGCCAAGTCTATCTATGCCCCTGGAGCAAGTACAGAAGACTGGAAACGAGGTTGTTTACATGCAGCAAAATATGTCCAACAATATTTTCCCGGATGGAGGTAGATATTTATTCCAGAGGCCTGAGCAAGTGCTTCCTGTCAACACGCAAGATTGGGCTGTGAATTCTGTTCGTGTGCCTGACACTCTACAACCTCCTCTAATTGGTGGAGATTTGTCCAACCAAAACTGGTTTTCTGGTGAACGTCATGTTCGTGGAGGCTGGACTAGTTCAGGCACAGTATGTGCCCTGAGTCAGAGTATAGGAAATGCAAGCAATCTCGATCAGGGTTTGTACAGTGTCTTGTCACATTGCAATCAACTACGTCCATCAAGCACTTCTTATGATGCCATTGGCTCTGCAGAGCAGTTTATTCCTTCAAGGAATTATGGTCTGGTGGGCGGGCCTATGCCCAGCATGAGTAACGTTTTACCTCCGGCAGCCCATTCTCTCGATTACATGAATAGGCGGGACCCAACAACTTCCCTCATGCCTAATGACACTGGATGGATAAACTTACCACATCAGAACTCAAGCTTAAACGACCCAATGGGAAAACCGTTCTTGGGTTCATGGAATCAATAGCAGCAGAGCCTTGTCCATTTATCTTTCTCACAAAATGTCAGAAGGCGACCCCAAGAAGCCATTAGAAGTAGATGCCTGTAGCAGGAGTTTTGACTTGATAGTTTATAGGAGCAACAAGTTGCGAGGTTTTCGAGATCCGCAGGTGTTGGATAAAACCGTCCAGGATAGGTTTCTGTACATACCCATACAAGAGCCAACCCAGCACAGTGTATATAACTAGCCGTTAGATCTTAGATGAGCAAAAATTTTTATGGTAGGACAATTTTTCCGGGCATCTCGAACATGGGAAAAGAATGATTGAGCCTTATTTTTGTGATTCCATCTTCTCATCTCTCCACAAGAGTTCGTCTCTGTAATTTTGGCATCCATTGACTCCTGGAATAATGAATTGCTGATATACAGCCCGATAATTTGCTCATCTCATACCATTCCATAATTGCTTGTTCTACCCATCTATGAATCTGCTCCAGATTGAGCTGCAAAGTGATCCACCATCTTGGGTCTTCTTTTGGGATGCATCACCGACCAAGTGTGTGTACAGACATGGGATTGTTTTGAATGGCTGAGGAACCTGAACCTTTCTGGTTAGTTTCCTCGGCCTAGTCGTGAGGTAGGTAGGCGGTGAGTTGACTGAACCTGTGTTGTTTCGTGTTTGTTTCCTTGAATCAATGATTTGCTCGGTATGCTCCCAGGGGCCCCGACGGAGGCAACTCTTTCTCTTATCATTTGATCAGTCAGATACGTCTACGGCTCTTGTATCTCCCCTCTTTTGCTGCGTGTATTTCTCGTTTGGTTATGATTGTCTTTGTGCCATTTCTCAAGTACTCACGAATCAAGATCACGCGACAAGCGATAACCCATGTCTAAAAAGTCTCTTTTCTTGAGAGAACTGGTTATAATGGCCGGAGAAAATGTGGGTCCTGTACGCATGTGTTGGAAATCGAATGACTTCGAATGTTTTCGCCTTTTCACATTCGTTTTTCTCGCCATGAAGATGATATTCTTTTTCCTACGGAAGAAGCTTTGGCCGAATCGTTTGCTTTGGTCGATGTTTCGGCCTTGGCTTTGGCAAATTCAGATTCCTTTCGTAACGTTTGAAGTGTTTTTAGCTTTCAAGATAACCTTCGTGGCGTTGAAGTTCAAAGCGAGCTTGCGTGACCGAGGCTGGGACTTCGACCGGGGGTTGGTTTGAAGGTATTTTCGCCGGGTGAGAGGCCCAGCCGAGCCGCGCTGTCGAGTGACTCTCCGTGGGAGAGCGACTGAAAAATTACGCTGTCCTATTTTCACTTATTAAAAAAATATTAAAAAATAACGTAGGATTAGAAAGATAATGATAAAAAAAGGCACCCATGTATGTTCTTTCCATTTGAAATTAATGGACTTGACGCGATGAATGAAATACAAGAACACGACAAGTTTCGTCCCTCTGATTCTAGATTTAAACTCTGATGGTGGTTAGGCCTTTTTGGAAATTTTTTTGGTTTCTTAGGCTTAGTTTATTTCATAAAAAATGAATGATTTGAAAACATTTTCTAAAATTGATCATTTATATCACTTAAAATAATTAATAAATACAAAATATTTTTTATTATTTAACTAATAATTTGGTGGACGATGAAAATAATTTTTGTCAATTCAGTTTTAGTTTTTGGGCATCGACACAAGTGATTAATTTCTAATAGGATATTTTTAAAATTATTTATTTTTTGTGAAATAAACGCCCCAAAAAGGAAGGATTAGTTCGATTGCACCTGCGCATTAAGATATCGAAATACCAAATAACTAAATAAATAAATAGGGTCTCAGACAAAATTGGAACGACCGGACCGGTCGGGTCCGGTCCAACGATTGGACCGGACAACACCTCGCACTCGAAACAGTCAGCTCAAATGGCGCTCCCGCCGAATGGCGCGGGTTGCAGAGAGAGAGAAGCATGCAGCGACGAACGGGGAAGACCCCTCGTCTCCGCTATGAATGGGGAAGGACCCCCCTCTCTCTCTCTCTCTCTATATCCTCTTTCTCTCTCTATGATCTCATCTCCTCGCCGAAAGAGCCCCGATTCGATTCCCGCCGCCGACGAAGCGCCGACGAAGGAATGGGGAAGAAGGAGAAGAAGCGAGAGCTCATGCGCTTGGAGCGCGAGTCCGTCATCCCCATCCTCAAGCACCGCCTCGTCGCCGCCTTGTCCAGTCTCATCGGTCAGTTCCCGTCTCGATCGCGTCGGTCTCCTCCGGCGACTCGCATTCCGCGAAGTTCGCGTCTTCCGGTCGTTGGCTTCCGGTTCGAGTTCGATTTGCAAGGTTTTTATTTTGGACACTAGAGGAGGGGTTAAAATTGTCCAAAATGCTCCTGCCGGAATTGTACTGCACAGTGTCGCGGAAACGTCTCTGATCGCGGCTTTTTACTGAAAGGCTGAAGCTTTTTTTTTTTTTTTTGGCGAGTTCTGCAGAGCGGAAAGCCGATCGGCCCGAGTTTGTAAAGCTCTGCGGTCGTGTCGAGTACGCCATTCGTGCTTGGTACAATCTTCAATTCGAGGAGATGATGGTATTTTTTTCACCGCCTTTTCCCTTTTCCTTTCGTGACCTGTCCATTTAGGCCATATGTTTGTTGCCTTGGAATTTTGATCCAACTCCCGTGGATCGTTTTGCAGTATTTGCACTCCTTTTTTGATCCAGTTCACGGGGCTAGGAAATTGGAGCAGCAGAATCTGACTCCGGAAGATATAGATTCATCGGAAGAGAATTTTTGACTGACTTGCTGCAGGTATATCGACTACTGTGCTAACCAAATTGCAAATGAGAAGAGATAACTTGAAGCGGAAAATGAGATCTCATTAGCTGAAATATCTAAAAAATGACTAAGAATTATGAAGAAACTGTATGATGAGTCTTTATGATGCATCCTTGGTGCAGTCGAAATTGGTAACATTTCCCTATTTTAATGGGATGATACTTAAAGGAACAATCTGATCTATTGTTTCCTGAGCTTTTAAAATAGTATCCTAGAATGTGGTCTAGTGAACATCTCATGACAATCAGAAATTTCAGATATGTTGTTTTCAGCTCATCCCATCTCTCCGACTTGTCAACGAGTGGAATTGTGTGTGATGTGATCATCAAAATAGTTTTATGCATAGCTATGATTAATTTGCCAGTCGCAATGCTTCTGTGTGTCCAATTCCAGCTAGTCTCTTTTCTAACAGAGTTTTAGAGAGCTTTCATAGATAGTTCACGCCTGATTTAGCTTGAATTATTCCTTTCTGATTGCTAGACAATTTGTCCTCTTGTGACCAAATATATGTATTTCTGAGGGATCTAAGTTCCGTTTAGTTAGGATGCCTCCAATTTCCCATCAAGTCACTGATTTTCATGATATGCTTATGCCTTTTGCAATGTGATCATATGTACCATAGAATGCATGGTAATCTGATTTTTTTCATTTGACTTTATCAACTTCCATGTGTCAAGACCAAGTACTAAACTATATTTCACACTTATTTCTTCAATTTTCCTTTTCCTATTTTTTTGTTCTCCTTCTTCTGGGTTTTGGTTGGGGAGAGCTTGTCCCTTCTTCAGGGGCTTAAATAGAGTTGCTTTGAGTCAGAAGGCACCTCATTTGTGTTGTAATAGCTTATCTACGCAGGTCATGGAAAAGAGCAACTTCAAGATACTTACTGATTATGAGATTAATGTTGCTCTGTCTGCACAATATCGCCTCAATCTGCCAATCAAAGTTGATGAATCGAAGGTCTGTATTTATCTGGAAGAACTCTGTGGGAAAATGGCACTGAAGAAAACATGCTTATGACCAAAAACACCCAAAACAGAGAAGCATGACATTTATAGCTTTGCATTCTTTTATTGCGTCCTGATAATCTTACACTGATCTTTCTCATTGTAGCTTGACAAAAAGCTTCTGAGAAGGTACTTCTCTAAGTATCCTCATGATGATCTTCCATTCTTTGCTGATAAGGTAATATAGCATGGATACAGCTGAAACAATTGCAAGCTAAATGAACTCTTCCAGTGTGATCCACAATTGCACTCTTTGCTTTTTGCTGAGAAACTGTTTCGTTGGCGATTCCACATGGAAATTATCAAATGCAAGAAGTGGAGAAGTTGCAGTAAACGAAACCCTTTCCCACCCCAACCAATATTTATGTACACATGGACTTCCAAGTATAAACTTTTTTGCACAATTGAAGCTTTATAAGACTAGTGATCCTTTAAGGAAGGTTGCTTGCACATATGTCTTGCATATGTTTTGTTACTAACCATATATTAGGATGAGTTCCATACGTGGAGATGTTAAATTAAGCAGTATTGAAGGGAAAAATCAAATCTTTCAGTACTCTTTAATTTTTATGGGAATCACCAGACCCAAAAAAAAAAAAAAAAATTGTATAGAAATCAAAGAAGTTACAAAAGATGTAAATGTAGTTAATAAAAATTAGGTCTTTGCAAATTCCATGTGTGACATTTATTTTGTGCAGATACCCGATTGATTCAATTTAGATCCTTTCCACTTTCTTTCAAATTGCTACAGGACTCTAGTTTCTTTCCAAGAGGAAATCACTACTGTCTCTATTTTTGTATTGCATGTGAATGTTGCAAAATATATAACCGTCACTTCCAAAGAATCCAGTAATCATCATGGAGAGCTAAAGGTATTTAAGTAGACCTTCCATTGGCTGATTTGTTTTAATGGTGGTTGCAGTTTGATATATTAATCGTTCTTTAGATACCTGATAAATTTTGGCATCTCTCTCTAGCACACGCCCACTTGCAGTTCTGTTTAGGCAGATTTATGGACCACTCATGTGTATCCTTCTACCCATTTTCAGTACATCATTTTCCGACGTGGAATTGGAATTGATCGTAGGACTGATTACTTTTTCAAAACGAAGTTAAACACCATCATTGCACGTTGGTGGAGACATTTTCTGAAGTACACTGGGTATGTCTTTACATTTTAGGGGCCAAATGGGTCTATTATATTCTCAGTTCAGTTTATGTACTTGCTAGGTCAGTTCAGAAAGGCATATTATGCTCGAATATGAGTTTATGTGCAACTGGCTTGGTGCCTCTAGCATTTTATTGGGAACTCTTATAGTGCCCTTTTCTTGCAGAATCAAAAGAGTTTTTTTCAGAAAGTCAAGTGCTCAATCTAATATTAATCCAAGAGGACGTGTTCAAATTAACTCTGAAGCAGAGCCTGACAACTTATACATTGAGCGCATCCGTATTGAAAACATGAAACTCAGGTTTTACTTGACACCTTTACGTTGATGATCTGTGCTTGCTAATTTATCTTTTCTTGTATCGATGTGGAATTTGTGAGATAGGATAAGAGTTCCAGGAGTAGTAAGATAGTATAAGAGTACATGTTCATATAATCCAAGAGTCACATTCCCTCTGGTTGAAGAGGAGGATTAAAGACCACAAACACACCCGCACATGCATACATTTGTATGCCTCAATTGGCGGTGTTCATATATCTGTCCTACACACAATTTGACCCATTTGATTGAATTTATTTCCCCATTAGGAGGAAGAAAGCTTCCATTAGACAAAGATTAGGGCAATTCTATTGGTTGCACTGAATTTGTTTACATTGTCAATTGTAATAAAAGAATCAGAGAAATTCGGACTTCCTTTGTCTGACATTGTTGCTCGCTGGAAAATTGTGAATATCGAATTTTTCCGTATCATTGCGGCAATTAAACATCTTCTCTCCTTTGTATTTGTAGTCTAGTTTGAATCTATCTTTAGAATGTAGCTTCTGATTCTTGTTTTCATCATTTCTGTTCACCTTAAGAAACTGTTAATGCATAAATGAACCACACTAAGCATGCATTAACTTTAAATAATGTGACATCGATTACCAGACTCAAACTTGACAGTTTGCTGAATTCCTTGTGCTTTTGTAGTTGATCTCAAATTATGAGAGAGAGAGTTCACATTTTCTGAGATGTGAGATTGTCTCATTGGTGAACATGATAAGTAGCTTAAAATCATCTCATTAAGCGAGGGAGGGAGGGAGGGAGGGGATTGTCTCATCATTGGACGTGATAGGTAGCTTTAATATCTTATTTAGCTTAAATTATCTTATGGTTAAAACCCACAAGGTAGGTCACTACTAGTTCCAGTAACATTAGTAGTTCATTGGTAGGCGGTTTTATTTTGTCTGATAGTCGAATCTATCAAGTGCTTGGAGCTACTTTCTTAACAACTTGGGGGCCCTATCCATTTATAGTTCAATGGAGGCTTAGACTGAGGAGATAAATACCTTTTCCGTGCTATTTTTCTTCCTGGCTTTGCATGCACGATGCCCCAACCTTTTGTAGCTGATGTTATTCTTCATTTGCATGCCACCAGTATTTCTAATCTGCTCAGCAAGAACACTATCCAAGAACCTACCTTTGAGAGGATAATTGTTCTTTACAGGTATATATAATGTTTCTGGACTCAGGTGTTATTGTAGACAAAATGTGCATGTTTTGTCTCTAAAGATTGAGTAGATTATGTACTCATCACAGCATGCTGTGAAATAATATTTTCTCATATATTGAAGGAGAGACTATCCTTTGCTAGACTGAGGCATTTGGAAGGTTCCTGGTTGTCTACAAACATAAAACAAGAATGTGAATTTACAGGCAAGCAAGCGACGAAGCAGATATGGATAGGGGAATATATCTGAAGCATTTCAAGAACATTCCAATGGCAGATATGGAGATTGTACTTGTGAGTTGTACTTTTTTCCTCTCTCATGCATGCGAGCTAGAACTTCTATTTTGATCAAGGTGTGTCTTCTTATCGCTCCAACATCATTCTGTAAGCTGTGTCTGAAGATTTTGTTTGATAGCCAGAAAAGCAAATTCCAAGCTTAACACCAGTGGACTGGGTCAAATTTGTTGTTTCTGCTGTGATTGGTCTGGTGAGTTTTAGCAAATTCATGCAATAGTTGACATTCTTTTCTATTATACATACACCTGACTCCATCTCTCTCTTTCTCTCTCTCTCCAGGTTACCGTCTTGACTTCCCTTCAAATGCCAAAAGCTGACATTCGGATCATTTCTGGCATCCTATTTGCACTTGTTGGATATTGCGTAAAAACATACCTCACGTAAGTTCCATTTTACAAACCTAACTCATCTCCAACATGGATGATGATAAATTGTTATGTGGTTCCTCTTCCCTTTCAGAAGTTCTGATACAGCCAGTGGTTCACTGTACACACGAGAGAACTTACTGGTTTACAACTTCCTTTCCTTATAGCAATGATTTCTGCACGTGGATAGTTGGTTCTCTTTTCAAATAAGATGGTGATAAACCATCATGATTCTATTTTCACGTATTAATTGCTTGCAGCAGTTGTTACTCATTTCTTCTTTATTCACTTTTTATCTCGACTTCTATAACTGCACCATAATAGTATATTCTGGACTTCATGCAGGTTTCAGAAAAATGTGGTTGCATATCAGAACCTAATTGCCCGTTCTGTTTATGACAAACAACTTGATAGTGGAAGAGGCACCCTTCTTCATTTGTGTGACGACATGATCCAACAGGAAGTAAGCAATAAGACTGTCTGTTTGATGCTTGTCTAACATTAAGAAAAAAATAAACTCTTTGTTCAACATTTCTTCAAATTTTCAATTAACTATCTTTTTTTTTTAACCGTGTTGAAGTATTGTCCACCATTCTATGTGACCCAAGAGCAAAATTGTTTCCAACCTCCGCTGACAATTATAGATCTTTTCCTCCTGATTCGTATAGTCTATCAGTAATTGTTGCGTGCATTGCTTCATTTTTGCAAATATAAGATTGATATGCATATGACATGTGGCTTCTGACACTGACCATGGCCAGCATTTTGACTTTTTTCTCCCTGTTGGAAATACTATATTCTTGCAGGTAAAAGAGGTGATTGTTTCATTTTTCATATTGATGCAAAAAGGAACAGCTACAAGACAGGTAGCGCACATGGCCTTTTTGACAATTGATAGTTTGCAATGTGAGACGAGGGAATCTTAATACTTAAAGCCTGAACACTTATTTTGTGTTGTAGGATATTGATCTGCACTGTGAAGAACTTATAAAAAAAGAGTTCAATGTGAATTGCAACTTCGATGTGGATGATGCTGTTAAGAAATTAGAAAAATTAGGCGTCATAGTTCAGGTAATATCTCTCTCCTAAATATTCTGGTTTTTAATATAGTTACTGTAATTACATCTGGGCTAATCCTTCTGCTCTTATTTTCCTCATCCTTAGTGGTGCACATCTTTTTCCCTCATGCCTCATTTTCCTAGGAAACAACCCCAATCAGCTGTTGATTATCCAGCAGATATAATTGAGCTTAAAGATGCAATATTTCTACCTGATTGGCTGGAAAGAATCATCTTAGCATGTGGATTTCTGTGTCTTATTCTTAATAAGGGGCACCAATCTATATAGTTCAATGCATAAGCATCTCCCACGTAATATTGGATCGGTTGTAATTCTTTTGATGTTTGGGAGAGGCAAACCCTCTCCATACTATTTATGCTCTCTGCTTCCTACTGTGTCTGATAAGAGAATAACCGACTCAGGATGCAGATGGAAATTATTCCTGCATAGAGTTGAAACATGCTAACAAGATCATCGGCACCACTGCAGAGGAGGTTGTTATGAAGGCCAGGGAGGGTGCTGGCATTCCTTGACATGTTCCCGGAATGTAAAAATATTGCACTTTTTTTGTTAATTTTTGTTTCTTTTTGGCCAGTTATATACATTTTTATTAATAGCGGCAGACCTAGGAAGTTTGTTGGCACCTTCGCTTGTATCATGTGCTTAGCAAAGCACCACTGGAAACTGATGGTTAGAAGGTAACGAATGTGGTTTCATGATTCATTCAATCCAATTCCACTTAAAGTCTTAAAAAGTCTTTGCAGTTTATGAGAAAGATGTCCAACTTCAGTTGCGCCCAAGTTCTGTGAAACTGTAGCTGAACATTCTGCAGCTGAATAGTTCTAGCATAGTTTACCGAAACACTCATATTGCAATTATATCTGAAAATCCGATACTATTCTGTCTCAAACCACCATGGCCATGAGCTGATGAAAAAGAAAAAGTATAGTAACAATAGTTCCATGATTTGCAGTATAAATTATAGATGCAAGAGACCGGGCTTTTAAGAGTCACATTGCTCGACTCGCGAACATTATTTTCACTAGAAAAAGCTAGCTCACGCTGTAATAGAAAAGCAGGCAATTTCCAGCATTTCCCTCATGCTTTTATTCTGCTCTTGAGGAGTTGCAGTTTGCTCATGGGGAATTGACAGTTCTTCCGTAAGTCAGATTCTCAGGAAGCCAAAGGAGAACGGAATGCTGGGTCTTTCTTGTCAAGCGATGAAGCATTGCACGTGCCAAATCCTCCATCACCTCCAGAAAAAGCTATCATTATAATTAAAGGGAAACAACACTGTTGATACAATCAAATCAGTTAAGAATAATAACTTTGCTTTGATATAATTATATCCACAAACAGATTGAATACAAGGACAGGTTTTCGTTTTTTTTTTCTTTTTCCTTTCATGCTTCCACATAAGGGGAAAAAAAGAATCAAGAGATTAATGCAGCTGTTCTTTATACACTTAACAGCCAGCTGATCACTTGTTCTTTACGGCTTTTTGGAGAAAAGGAATATATGTAAAAATGAAGTAAAAGAAAAAAAGAAGTACTGCACAAAATTCACACTCAAATATGAAGGTAATTGATTTTCGGTTTCTTTTCATTTTCCCTTTTATTTTGTTCTGAATAGCTGACTTCCCAGTGTCACGTTGGGCATCCCTTCCACCATCACTGTTGTCAAGCTCCTTTCCTTCTCAAGTATCCTGTCCAGCTCCACCATCACATAGTTCATTACTGGTCGCCGTTCACTTGAAACGTCCACACATCGGACTATTAGCCGTATGAACTCTTCCATCCCTTCAATGGTGAAGCTGCTCGCCAGTTTTGGGTCGATGATGTCGGAGAACATGCTATAATCTTGATTGTTTTGCGACTTTACAAAGGAGAAAAGGAAAGAAAATCAACCTCTACACATCAGCATGATCACGACAGTCAAAAAGACTTGCACTCAGCCACAATCACACAAGCAGTCGTAAGAGTGATTTGCCAATTTCTTACAAATAATTCTCCATAAGAGACACACCCCAGGTCACATAGGTAAAGGGAAAGGGATTATTATTATACACTTAATTCTTGGAATGTGGTTGTGTCGTGAAAACATGTTTTAAGGGAGCCACTTTACCCACACAGGTCAGCATGTGAAAACTAAGTGGCTGAGCATAGTACTTAATCAGCATTTTGTGCATGTTATCACTCATCACATACCCATTCAACCAAGCTCTGACTAGACTCTGGAGATGGTGTCTCCGTGGCTTCTCGTCCGCTCACTAATTCCAAAAGAAATACGCCAAAACTGTATACATCACACTTCTCAGAAAATCTTCTGAACTCTTTCACCCTGCATGAGTACAGAGACGATATGTAAGAACTGAATCACATTTCACACAGTCATGATCCAGGAGAAGTTTCTTAAAGGGGTCATACTCTGGGGCAAGAAATATATCATCTGCTGTCACCTCGGAGGATGGCCCTGCAGTATCGGCCCTTCCAAGGAAGTTGCGTAGTCCGGCATCGGCAACCTTTGGAATGAAGTTCTCATCTACCAGCACATTGGCAGTCTTGAAATCCTTGTGTACTAATCGAGGTGTTAAAGAATGAAGATGGACCAAACCTGCAGGGAAGCAAGATCGGTCAGGCTTGCCCATGATGGGGAGTAACTAGAGGATTGGTGATTTGGCATATTTTTTCTAAGAGAAGATGACAGAGCAACTTTGCACGAGGTACATTATATGTGAACACTCTTCTATGAAAAAGATAAAAACTGATACCAGGAAAGCCATAAATGCTCACTGATTTTGCAGATGATCACCTTTAGCTGCCCCTAGAGCTATTGAAAGTCTATGCTTGAATTCTAGCTTCTCGCGTGAAAGCTGAGCAGCACCTACAAAGGAAAGCAATAGAGATTCAACATATGCAACGGCAATAATAACTGCTTGCTGACTTCTATAAGTCATGATAAAATTTAGGATAGTTAGGTCTGTGCAGTGAGGACACTTTGGGTGAACGAGTACATGAAAAGAGGTGTGAAAAGTATGCTTTATCTTCAACTACAAAATACAATTCATGCCATTGTAGTTTTATGCTATTGGAAAGAGCAATACCATACAAGTGAGTGGAAACACTCCCATTTGGTATGTACTCATACACAAGAAGCTGTGTATGGTGGTCCTGGCAGTAGCCCAACAGAGATACCAGATGCCGATGTTGAATAGACGAGAGGAAGCGAACCTAACAGCATCGGCAAACAGAGAAAAACAATACAATGTCAGATAGAGAGAATTCCACCTGTAGAGTTACCCCTGCTGCATGCACAAAGAAGATCAACAAGCAATTGAAGGGAAAGGAAGGAAAAGAACAGGACGGGTCAACTAGATACCCCTAATGGAGATGACAATTCCTCCATTGAAGCTGTGTATATCTATTATAAAGCAAATTATTTTGAAATTCATGGGTTCTTTTTTCAGGGGTAAAATTAGGAAGGAAATCCAGTCAGGTTATCAAAACTGATACCACAAAAAACTTTTGAAGCATGTGTCAAAAACTAACTGATATCCACTTTTTAGTTACAATGGGGAAAGTCATTAAGATGGGATATTGACATCCAGAGAAAATTCCCAAACATGCATGGTAGGCGAAACAATGAAAGCCTGCCAGATTCTGCACAGCATATTAATCGTGTAAGATATTTGGAACTGGCAAATGTTGAAGAGGAAAAATGTACAACCTCGTCGACAAATTCCTGAGTAGGGCTTGCAGAGCGCTTTTTGATGGCTACAAGCATCCCATTATGAAGTAATCCCTTGTAAACCTCTCCGAATTTTCCTACCCCAATCAGATTCTTGTCATCGAAATTCTTTGTGGCCATAGACAATTCTTCCATCTCAAAGCGCCTGGCTTCCCTCAAGGACATCTCAAGGCCCACATGTCTTCCCGCTGCAGATCACAAGAATGAACCAATTAACTACTGTTATAGACTCATTTAGTATCCTCAGTGAGAAAGAAAAGGACATATGGTATTAGCATTACATCGGACAGTCGGTTCAGAGGAACCGCTTTCTGAATTTCCCGACACGCTCCTTCTGTGACATAGGCAGAACCATATGATCAATATAACTATCCCCACCAATGTCACGGCTCCTGCAGCACCTCCTAATATTGCTGCAAGAGGCCTTGACATTTGGTACGGGAACCACTTCAGCTACACAATATAGGATTATTCGCTCGCACGGACAAGCACATCCAACCTGCAGAGACAAGGACACTGCAATGAGATCAGTAGTAAGCAAGAAAACAGAATATATACACAGAAGTAAACCAAGATAAAAAGGATATGCAAGCTATCTAGGGCCATAATGGCGAAATTAAGTAAGCCAATCAAGCATCCTGCCGGTCCAGATACGAATTCTTAATTATCAATGACCTCATATTCCTTAAAGAGCAATTCTATTAGCGGACACAGCGAATAAATGAGGCATTAGAGCTGTCACACCTTTAATTAGGATGAGAGGAAAGCTGGATGGTGTTTGTCCTCAAACAAAACAGCTCTTGAATTTTACTAATATGACTCGTGCTAATGCTAACTCTATTGAAGTTTGAGGGCTTTTGTTTCTATTACAACAACAGTCTACCGGGACAGCTACCTCCCAGAAGCAGAATTGGGCAACCGTGCATCAAAGATATTTTGTGTCATTCGAGAAACACTTCTAATTCCATATATGCACACAAATTACACTACAATCTAGAAGTGCCATATATGGAATTGCAAATCCAAGCACCACAAACGAACCTGTGTTCCAAGAGCAATGCAGACAAGTGACCAGCCAAATCAGCCTCATTGGTTCACTGACAGATTGAATCATCCACCACAATCAACTCAAATCTCACCCTCATTCCAGCATTGACCCTGGTTGAGATCACTCTCTCTCTCTCTCTCTCTCTCTCTCTCTCTCTCTCTCTAAAACCTCAGTACGAAATCACGATGAAGAAATCCAGTCAACTCAAAAACAATTGGGTCTCACAGCTCAAAATTACCCAGCAGCACTCAAACATGATCAAATGTCTTGAAGTTGTGAAGCAGGTACTTAATCAAGAATCCTAGGTGGGCTTGTTTAACTAATTGAATTTCGAATACCCACCATCAAGAAAAAGAAGAAGAAAGCATCTCTCTCTCTCTCTCTCTCGGGTGTACTTTTGAATAAACAAGTCTGTGTATCATCGTTGGATACAGACAATGCCGACAGAAAGTGACCTCGCGCCGACAACACTTTCAGGGGTTTTTATCATCGCTCTTTCACTCACTCACAGCAACACAACAACATCAATGAATGAACTAATGAATGAAAGAATCGATGATGAATGAACGAATTACACCCCCATCTTTTTCACCCGTTGACATGTCCCCCAACCCAAGAGCAGAAAGAAGCCCCCAAGAGAAAAAGAAAAAATCCCAGCTTGAACAAGCGAAGAAGAAAAGCTTCAAGAATTGGAACCCAATACATAAACTGGAACAGTGACTATAAAAGAAAACGATGGAGGGCGAGGCTAAAGCTTAAAAATTGAGTCTTCCTCCTTTTTTTTCTCCCCCTTTTTTCTCTTTTCGGTCGTTTCTTCTTTAAAAAAAGAAAAAAACTGTGGGTTGTAAAGCAGTATAATAGTGGGTTGTCTGCTTCTGCAAGTTGAGAGTTTGTGTGTTGGGTTTATTTGCCGAGAGAGTTCTGTACAGGGCATCTTTGGCGGTTCAACAGATCCATTCTTGTACTACAACAAGAACAGCAACAAAGCAGAACAACTTTGCCCATCTAAAAATAAAAAAAAGTTACCCTCACACTCACACAGAGTCAAGAATCCAGCTTCCAAATGTAAACTTGCAGGAAGTTCATCAATTAAACTAAGAAGACAAAAAAAAAGTATAAAATAAAAAAGGGTTTAAACATGAGAGAGAGAGAGAGAGAGAGAGAGAGAGAGAGAGAAAGAGATATTCAAAGCTGTGGGGTTGCTATCCCCACCAGCCAGCTATGTTGACATTGCTCCTACTTGAGAAATATATTTTTATACATCCAGCAGAAATCCATAAACAAATAGTACGGCCTCCTTTTTTATATACATGGGCAAGGGGATACCCCCAAGGCAAAAGGGGAAGTCCACAACGGCTACCCCATACTCTCCCCCTTCCAACAACGCTTATTTTTAAAGGAGGAGGAGGCAGCAACACATGAAAACAACTTTGGATTCTTGTCACTCTTAGCGTGCACAAATGATGAGGTTTTCAATGATGCAAGAAGGCTGGCCAATGGCATCCCCCTTTTTCTCTCTCGTATTCTTTAAGGACTTCCCCGCCTCCCCAACCCCAAAAGTCTCTCTGCATTTTTTCACACGGGATCAGGGCATGGAAATTCGTTCTGACTGACTGCTGATCCTCTGTTTACTTTCTTCCCTCTCTCTCTCTGTAGCGAGCCAAGAATTGCGGGAGAGCAATAATGCTTCCTCTTCGTGTATAACGTCAACTCCAGCATAGTTTTGAGGGGGATTCCATGATCCCTTTGACACCTCAGCTAAGGGAACTTTTTGGTCTTGTAATTCTTTTTCCCCTGTCTCCCTATGAACAGGTGGTGGCCCCTTCCGTGGCTTTTTCCCACTTTGTACCTCTTCTTTCTTTTGTCCGGGCCAAATTCCAAACCAACCAGCGAAGCTTTTTCACTCGGGGGATAAAAATTACAAGACTTTTCACGCTGGCTCAAGATCCACGAATTTGTGTCTGAATATGGCAAGATATTTAGTTGGCCATTCTTGCAAGCCGATGCGGCATATGATGACGCGGTTGATGACGGCTGGCATGTGTAAAAGGACACGCCCGCAGGAGCCAAAACTCGTCGCGAACATGTCGGCAATAGCCAGACGGCACCTCTAAGAGAATCATATTCTCTGTATCGTTCAGGAGGACGTTGCAGCTCTTTTCTGTACTAATTTGTTCCTCTAAAACGTAAATTTTAGATTCGTCGTGTCAAGTTTCTTGAGTAACAAATTATCAGATGAGTATTTTTGCCCCTCTCGGTAGAAATTCGTGGATTTTCTTGGATCGTCGGAAAGGTCGCGATATTTTACCCTACAGACAAAGTTTCAGATGTTATTGAGGATTTGGTCGGACCCTTTTGTTGATAAAAAGGACAATGTATGTGCCATTTTTCATTTGATATTTTCTCGTAAATAGTTGTCGGTTTTCAGATATTCCATCCACGCTTTTTTCCCCGAGAGGTCCGTTAGAGGGAAGTCTTATGTGTTTACATTTTTTTTTTTTTTTTACTTTTTCTCATAATGCTGTAATAATTTAAATTTAATTTCGTGCAATATATCTAAATCTCTGATAGATACATGAATATTGACTCGTAAAATCATATTCAATTAGTAAATGTCCAGCTTGGACCGACAATACACGGTGTAAGGTTTTAAAGCGATTATCAAATCAAGAAAAGGGCGAAAAAAAGAATTTACTGATTTAAGGAAAGAGAGGCTGAAATATGGCAATAAGCAAACACATTAGATATACCTCGGTGTATATTTTCTTTATTTCTATACACAAATCTGGTTTATTTTTTAGTTTAACTCAATGCAATGAGTCATAAAATTTCAATCGGGTTCAATCAAATCTTAAACCCTTACAAAAAGTGCAATCATAAGTCATAAGCTTTCAATTGGCTCAATTAAATGCTAAACTTTTATTGAAAAGTGCAATTAAATCCTAAAAGTTATTAAAAAGTGCAATTTAAGAATTTCACAGTAGCACTTTTTAGTGGCACTTAGGCAATTTCATATATTATTTATTGAAAGCACAATATTTCAAAGTTTTAGAATTTGATTGAATCAATGAAAATGTTTACGACTTGATCACATAGGTAAAAAGGTCTTGTGACTTTTATTTAAGTCTTCAAAAAATCTGCTTCTATTTTTCTTCTTTCTAAAAGTCTTTTCTCATTGATAAACTTCAGTAATGCAAGTAATCACTCAACATTTTATTTTTCTTAAATGTCAAGGTCAATGTTCTCAGTTTCTTTTTTTTTCTCGAAAGAATTTATCTCTGTATCTTTTCAATAGTTTTCTAGCAATTATTATATTTCTTTTTATCTAACATTTTCCAACAATTTTAAGGATAATTGCCTTATGGATTCTTAAATTGGAACTGCCACTACTACCACCAATGTTGCAATTGAACGAGGACTTGGAGATGGTGAAGAACAAATATCACATATTCATGGGCGGTTCTCGTAGGACATTCAAGAGCATCATCACAAAAGAGTTTGTGGCCGTTTCATGCAACTCACATGAAGCTGTCAATTGTTTGATGGAAAAGTATGAAAGATTTTTGAGCTAAAACTTGAGAAAAGAAAATGCTTTGATTATTGGCATCTTAGTGACTTATGCATTCAATAAGTCTAGAGCCATGTGAATTAAAACTATAGCATTTTACATACTAGATTTCCCATTGTATTAGAAGGATAGAGTGGTGTTATCTTGGATTCAAAAGAGACAAAATCCACTATAGATTATGTGTTCACCTTTGGTAGAGATACTGTAATTTGAAAACCTGCCAAACAAAATTATGGGGGAAATGACAGTCCTGCTAAATTAACATTCGACTTGGTCGAAGTAGATGATTTGATGACTTAATTATGATGATCATTTTCTAGGCCAATATTATGGCCAATATGACATAATGGATGGTAAACTCAGGTGCTACCACATTATCCTCCTACACTTCAATTGGGGAAGGAGAAGAGAAAAAAATATTTATTATCTTTTGGTAAATTGAGTATTGCTCAAATTCTTGGAAAATTGAATGAAACCAACACCTTTCATGTTTATGCATTGTGATTGCCAAGTGGCAACAACCATTGCAATGAAAAAAAAAACTTTCAATGGTTAAAAGGGATATGTCTAGTTGAGATGTGGTGTGCTAAAGCAACTGCTTAACAACAGAATTATGTCCATTGATCACATAAAGTCATAAGTGATTTTGGCCAATCTTCTAATTATTCATTGAGAGGAATAAAACAAGCCAAGTAAGATAATCAACAATGATGGTAACTCAACTTGTGTGATTGACGATCCCATGAATTAGGTTCATATGCGTAATAAATTTATTGATCTAGTGATGTGCTATTAAAGATTTGATGTCCTTCCTAAGATAAGAATAATGCAAAACTGCAAGGAATCAAGAGATTGAGCTAAGCTATTAATTAAATTCCATGGTTATTATTAGTGGCGTATCAAATTGCAGAATACACTTGATGTAATCACCTATATAAGTGTGCAGTAAGGCCGTTCCTATGATAATTATTGGTGATAATTGCTAGAGCACTTATAAATAAACCAAGCACGCACATGGCTTGTTAGTGCAAAACCACAATGAACAACGAACCTTGTGGGAGTGTAATGTGATTTGTGAAAATTATAATTCACAAAAAGAAATTCTTAGTTTATAGAAGTTTTAAACTTCACAAACGAATTCATGAATTATATTTCATTCTTTCTATGGCTGGTTCATAGCCTAACAAATACAAGTTCTGATGCATTACTCTCTAATAACCTATCATTATTATCTTATACTCTTTTCAAAAAATTTTGACATATGTGGGGGATTGTTGGAAATTTTAGCAATTTTCATTTATTTGATAATGACGACTTTGCTAATTATTACGACCACCATGAAAGCAATACTTTTTTAACGGTTTTGCAACAATCGTATGATGGCTTTCTAATGGTTTTCTAATGGTTTTCTAATGACTTTGTAACATTTTATTTATTTCTTTATTCAAAAACTCTTCATTATTTTATAACGGCTATAGAACGGTCATATTCTTCTTTGAGTATCGGTTGATTTATAATGGTTTCCAAATGGCTCTTTCTTTATTTTACATATAAATAGTTACTTTGAACATAATTGGAAAGTGATATCGATATGTCAAAACTAGAATATCTTTATTTTATTTTTCCTATCTCATTAAGTGTCTTTTTTTTTTTCCTTTGTTAGGTTACACACATATTGTTGTTCCTATTCCTTTTAATATTTAGTGTGAACTTTAGAAGAAAGTCTGTTATATCTAGGAAGGATAGCCATTAAGGCCTTACACACAAAGTCCGAAGGGCATAATTATCTTTAAGGACAGTGTTTGCATGCCTCAGATGATTGATATTTTTTTTTGTCATCTTTTCAACAGTTTTCTAGCAATTATTATATTTCTTGTTATCTAATATTTTTCCAAAACTAACAAGTTACATGATTTAATTGTGCATCTGCAACACAACACAGTTATGGGAATAGCACAAAAAAAGTTCTAAATATATTACATTGATACAATTTCAGTCATAAACATTTCAATTGAAAGAATTTAGTCCTAAACCTTTTGTATTTGCTAACTAAGTCTATCCAATCAATTTTGGTTGGAAATCGCTAATATGGATGCTAATTGTCCTACGTAGCATAATCGGCATTAATGTGGACAAACTTTACAATTTATTATTATTATTATTTTCATTCAAGAGCTTGCTGGCAAGGGTTGCAGCTCTCACTTAAGTCATCATTGGCCGCAGGTAAGGGCCCATGCCCTTGCCTAGCTACGAGGATGAGCCCTTGCCAAATTCGGTGAGGGCAGGCCATCTCTGGCCACAATGATAAATTAAAAATTAAAAATTAAAAATTTGTTTACATTGGCATCGATCATGCCACATATGATGGCTAAAGTCCATACTAGTAATTTCCAACCAAAATTGACTGAATAAACTTAATTGACACAAATGTAAACATTTTAGAATTATAAATTGGTTCAATGGAAAAGTTTATGATTGAATTAGTATAAATGCAATAGGTTTAGAATTTTTTGTTACTTTCCCAACATAGTTACAATTTAACCATAGCTATGTCAAACAAGTTCTTAATCTCATAGCTATTAAGAGTTGTGATAAAACAGTTTCAAGAACGATGAAGTGATTTGAGATCTTAAAATAAGAAATGCATATTTTCTTATCAATGTGCATGGATGATTGTATCCAATCTAATTCACCTCTTTAGTGAATTGATTGATAATGGTAGTTGTAGTGATGTTAGGGTTAGTTCAATGATTGAGCTCTTGACAAACAAATGCATATGGTATCAAATCCAACTTGCCAATTTGAACAAATTTGGCATGGATTTGATGTTAGAGTAATTATCTGGTGATCCATATATTGTTGAATTTTAACTAAAGATTTTTCCCTTATAACTATTTAAGGAAATTCTACTCATTTCTTTCATACCATGACTTTTCCAAAGACTCACTAGTCATCTAGCTTAGCTCCAACCATGCACTTAACCCTAATCTAACAATCTCAACTTTGTTTAGATCTCCAAGGGTTAGACTCTGCCAAAGCTCCCAAGGGTCTCTCTCTATCGGGTCCAATGACAGAAGAACCAAATAAGCATAAAATCTCAACATACCACTAACCAAAACCCTAGAACTTCGTCAACTCATCCACTCAACAAATGCCACATCTCAGCCTGACCAATCAAAAGCAGTGGCCAACTTGCGTATGCTTCATATAATCAAGTAAACAAAGGAAAATCCTGTGATGGGCTATGGAAGTCATTATAACTCCAATAATGCTGGCCAAAAATAAATGCACATGATTATTGTGCACTATAGAGCATAGAGCTGTAAAGACACAGAGCACTGGGGCTCAGGCTAGACTCCCTGTCCCTCCATTCATTTTGTCTTCTTCATCTAGGGTATGAGCATGAAAATGCTATGTCACCGCCCAGTCACATATGGACCACATTGTTTACCAAGCTTCTTGCAAACCATGTCCTCTTGATCATCTACAACCTTCCTCTCCATACAATGTCATTTCAAACATTAAAATTATCTTCCTGAGGTTGTCAGGTACTCTGCTGGCATGAATTTACCATTTGTCTCTCCTTCTTCATATAGAAGCTAATCATCTGTTGGCCTATGCTTGTCCAACTCAAGAAGATTAGTCACCCACTCTGTAATTTCTTATTATTCTCTGAATTTAAAAATTAAAAGTCCCTTTGTTGAATCTCTTATAAATTACACTCTATCTATACTCTTAAACTACCGCGGGAGTTCAAGTCAATGACTCAAGGGTATCGAACCGACAAGATTTTCTCTCTATTTTTTTTTTTTTGTTTTACTTTTTTTTTTCCTGTAAACCCATATAAAAGTACAAGAGGACATCCATGAAAGAGACACGTTCAGCAACTTTCTCTATCAATCACTAAAAGCAGACAAAGCTGGCAATTTCTCTATTAAGTTTTGAGTTAAGTTTCGCTAGGGTTTGCTGATTAAATATGGTACGAGATTTCGCCATAAATCACGTATGATTTGCAAACCTACTTGTCATGTGCAATTCTCTCTCTGTAGTTGCCTAGCTAATAAGATCTCTACCTAGATGATTTTTTTTTTTATATTTATTTGTTAATTTTATAATTATTTGTGATGTGCAGCCTAGAGCAGGTATATACATATGGAAGCTATGAGGATTCTAAAATATGTAAGATGAGTAGGTGGGGTTTGAATAATTGATCTGAGCCTACTGAGGCACAATGCAATTTCTGACCGAGTCCTTCAATGAGCCCAGCCACGAATTCCACACCCTACCATCCACCTTTCGTGGAGTAATGGCAATGGAGCGGGTTTCACTCGAAGAGAAGATTCTACTGATTTTGATTAGACTTAAAAATATAGACATTTATGAATTCAATGTGAAAATTCAATTTGGTCTGAAAAGATACGCATCTTCTGATGAAGAAATGGAAATATTACCTTGTAAATTTATGGAAATATCATTTTTACATCTTGCTTCAACTAGGAAGGATCGATATGAATTGATTATGTAAGTATTTTCTTGACTTTTTGGGTGGAAGCAAGGTTGCATTCCCCAACCCATCTGATGATAATTGAGAAGGCCTCATAATCTACCTCGTGCAGGAACGTTTATGGGCTTTAGCAGCGTTTGGTTCATCTTTTGAGGAAGTGTTTTGGAAAAGTGAAGGGCTTTGGGTTAGAGAGGTTCTTTGAAATGCAAATGGTATTTGGAGGTGCAATGGAAAGCAATTTTAGTTTAAATGGTGTATGGCAAAATGATAGTTTGCAAAGGACTTTTGATTTTTTTTTTTCAAAAAAGACCTCAAATTGGCGAAAGGCTTGGTGGTCGAAGGGCCATCGACGATCTAGATTTGGCATTAGTGGTCCAGTGGCCCTTGCCTTAGGTCGTGCGACATTAGGCGAGGACCACCTGGGGTCATCGAGGGTTGCATGATTCTAAATCCCAAGCCGTGTTGCCTAGGTCACATGACCTCATGTGAGGGTCGCCGATGTTAGATTTGGTCAAATTTGGCTGACAAGCAGCCGGACCCCCTTGCCAGTAACGTCGTGTGAGGGGAAGGCATTTCCAAAATTATGAAAGTTTAACAAGGGTAAAGTTGAAAGACAAAACTATACTAGCGTCTCGAAAATACTCAAAATCCAAAGCACTTTCGGACCAACCTTAAGTTAAAGACCTTTTAGAAGCCGTTGGATATGCAATTGTGTCTCCCTAAACCTCTTCAAAAAATTTACTAAACACCATTTGCCTTGGGTCAACTTAAGACCTTTGGAAAAGTTTTCCCATATGCACCTTTCATCCCCACTTTCATGACGCATTTAGGTGTCATCGCTGCCCCGTTTGGATCGCCCCTCCTTTACTCTTTCTTTCTTAATTCGAAAAAAATTACTTAACTTTGGTATCGTACCATTATTCTAATCCTTGTAAAAGTAAAAACAAATAATTGTCAAGTCCTATTCAAATAATAATAAAAAAAAGACAAAAAAAAAAAGTACTTTCTTTCTTAATGCAAAAGACTTGTTATAAAAAAAGTGCATGTTTGTGTTCTTTCTGTTTTTTTGTTTTCTTAATGCAAAAGACTTGTTCAAAATCAATAAAAGAAAAAAAAAAAATTGTTCTTAAACATTTCTCAAGAAACATTTTTTTTTGTTCTTGTTTCTTCTTCTTTTTCTTTGGGTTTGGCCGCCGCCATGGCCTGGCCATGGCGGCGGCCGGCCGGCCGTCGAGGGGCGGCGACGCCGTCGAGGGTCGGCGACCTCGTCGGAGCGTCGCCGGATCTGGGTGAGCCCGAGCTCGCCCGCCCAAGGCGAGGCCGAGCCTCGCTCGCGTCCCCGCCGACGCGGGCGAGGCCGCGCGCCCCCCGTCGGCCGTCGGCCTGGAGGCCGGCCGACCGGCCAAAAGAAGAAAAAAAAAAAAAAAGAATGAAAAAAAGGAAAAATAAAATAAAAACATTAAAAAATTAAAAAAAAAAAAAAAAAGAATAAAGTTTACCAAACATGTTTCTATTCATTTTTTATTCCCAAAACAAGTTTACCAAACACATTCTTTTGTTCAAAAACTGTTCCCAGGAACGAGACGAAATAGTTATTTCGTTTACGTTCTGGAACAATTTTGAAGTAAACACAAACAAATAAATTTAATGTGTCAATGTGCTTTAGACCAAAAAAAAAAAAAAAAATGTAAATGGGCTTGGCTGCGGGACTGGTCAAAACAAGGGATGATTATGGCTAAATCCAACTCCCGCCCCCGACACGGTTTTTATCTACCCGTGAGATTCTTTATTTATAGACGGTTAATTTATTCTCTAAAAAATTTCAAAATTTAATTTCATAAGAAAATAAATTTTAGAACTCCATGGTACTGCATGCATAAATTATGTGGCTCTATCTTAATCATTCGAGTCGAGCGCACACCCAATCAAATTCAGCATTGCTAGAGTTCAATCGGATTTCGCGATCTTACATCTTTCACTTATTGGAAACATGAATTTTCACTCAAAGGTCGGATTCTCACTCTAGCCAAAACAAAAATTAAGGTGATATTTTTTTTTATCTATTTATTTTCTGCCTGGATCGGATCCGAATTCAATCTCGGGTCATTTCGGTTCGGGCCGCAAGATCATGAATTTTCATAATCTCTATTCATCTACGCGAAGCAAAACGTGCTCGAATAAACTACAAGACCGAATTTCCATTGGACTTGGTGTGGCTAATTGCTAAAGCCGACATTAGTGCATGATCCTTGCGGAAATCTCCCTAAAGAAACAAAATATGAATGCCGTGACGAAAGCCTTTGCGAGCGACATCATGCGAACTTGATGAAGACAGTGTCCCGAACGCATATTGCCATGCGCCATCTATTTATGATCACCTGATCGGTCCCGAAATGTCTCATCGGAGGGAAAGCGCCAAAGAACCCGACCCGACGAGAGCCGAACCATGAGCACCATGAGTCCTAGACCCATGGCGCACGCTCTTGCCTTGTTGGTCTTGCTACTGTGCACGGGCGCCGGCCGTGTCGAGGGCAAGGGCGTCGGCGATGGCGATGGCGACGGCGACGACCCGCGCGTGCAGTGCCTCCTTGGTTGCGACCTCAACATGGTCAAGTGCGTCTACAAGTGCGCCAGGACGTTCCATCCCAGGATTTGCGCTTCCAGATGCGCCATGGACAATTTCAGCTGTCTCCAATCTTGCTTTAAGGCTGTTCCAGGGCCAGGGCCTGGGCCTAAGCCACCCAAACCACCCCGGCCGCCCCCAAGGCCATGCCCAGCGCCGCCAATGCCACCTCCGATGCCGCCACCGGTCCCTCCACCGTGCATTCCGCCGCATCCATGCCCACCACACCCGTGGCCACCAATACCACCGCCATTCCCTCCTCCGAGGCCATGGCCGCCGATCCCCCCATGCCTGCGTCCGCCATGCTCGTAAGATTGTCCGCCATACAAATATATCGATACTATACCATGCAATGCCGGAGGTGGAAATGTTGTCAGGGGTAAATGGAAGGGAAGGGGTAACAAACAATTCAATACTGGCTTGGGCGGATAAGATATATGCAAAAATATTCGGTTATGCGATTTCACGAAAGTTTAAAATGTATATCTAGATATCATTGGACTTTCTAAAGTTGGAATCAATAAAGGCAATTTAATTAAGATACCTTCAAGTACTTCGGTTCTTGTCGGATTTCGAATAACTTACATAAAAAACTTTCATCTTTCGTTGTCCCATTATTTTCTTTGCAATTTACTTTCCCGCAATGCACAATCAAAATTCAATACACGTGCTACATTCAAAGTAACAATTTCTCTCGTGCGAAACTGAGAGCGATGGTTTAAAAACGTAACCTGCCGGACACGGTATTGAGCTCCTGTTCGGTCCCTGCTTTGATAGCCCTGACTTGCGATCAAGTTCGGTATGGCCCTCGAACGATCACTTGGCCACATCGAACCCTGCACTCGAACTCCAAATTCGACGCCGACCCAAATCCTTAGGTAAGATTCCATACCCGGGCTCATGTCCAACTCGAAACCGATCATATCCCATCGGAAAGGATGGGCGTTACCGAGCATTGGATAGGATATTAGATCGGGCCCAAATCGGGCCTTCCTCCATTTCTGATGGGCCGAGCCGGGCCGGGCCTTGGGCCTCCGACAACCTCAGACGGCCTCGAATCTTTGCGATTTCTTTAACGTCTGCGCTACAGCGGACTCCCCACGACCCCGCCGCCGACGAATATCCCTCCAAAGGCTCCAACGAAAGCCCACCTCAGAAAAACACGAAACGCGAGCGAATATTCCTTGCTTTTTTCGGAACCACGATTTTTTTTTAAAATTTTTTTGGTGATAAAATATTA
The DNA here is from genome assembly GCA_014182515.1 of Eucalyptus microcorys. Classification (NCBI taxonomy): domain Eukaryota; kingdom Viridiplantae; phylum Streptophyta; class Magnoliopsida; order Myrtales; family Myrtaceae; genus Eucalyptus; species Eucalyptus microcorys. Next base: position 25,981,568 of record CM024568.1, on the reverse strand, counting down.
TTTATTTATTTCTTTCTTTCTCAATCGGCACGCATACCGGAAATTATTAGTATAGAAAGAGATAAAATCAGGGTTGGCAAGAATGAAAAAAAAAAAAAAAAAGAAGGGGAAAAAATATTTGGGAAACTTCCATCCCAAAAAGGGAAATAATATATTATTCCCCCCCCCCTTCCCCCGCGGGGGTAATTCCCCTCCTTTCGATCAGCATCACATTTTTTTCATTATTTAAATAAATATTCGAATACACAAAAACATACGAAGAAAAAACAATAAAATAATATATATTATTCTTCCCGGGTAATTTCCCTCCTTTCGATCGGCATCACATTTTTTTTGGGTCATTATTTAAATAAATATTCGAATAAACATAAACATACCTGAAAAAGAAAAAAAAAATCGAAGGATTCGATCTCTCTCCGTCTCTTTCCTTCCCTTTTCTATCTTAATCCGGGCATCTCCTCCGCAATCTGAAGCGGCATCGCCGGCGATCCACCCCACCGTCGCCCCGCCGGAATCCCCTCGGCGCGCGCCCCGCACGGCGGTCTCCGCCGCCCCTAGGTCTTCGGTCGTAGTCTCCGCTCCGCGCTTCTCCTTTGACGCTGTCTCTCTTTCTCTCTTTCTCTCTGTCCAGGTTTTTCCAATTCCTCCTCGCGTGTTTGAATTCGCCGTCGCCTTTTTGACCTAAATCCGACTCGGATTTAGGCGTTCCGGCGACTCGGTCTCGGGCGCTTGCGTTCGCGCTAATCGCATTCCCCGCGATTCGTCGATCGGCGAGGTGGCGCGTTGCTCTGTTCGGCCGCATTCCGGCTCGGATCTCGGTTAGGTTATGGTCGGAGCCCGATGATTGAGCCGGCCGTGACGAGCTACAAGGTCGGAGGATTCTGTTAGTGGAGTTCTGCGATGGAGGCGCGTGCGAAGAACGAGAAAGGGCGGCGATCGGACGGGTGTAATCCGGTCCGGAAGCCGGGGCCGGTGACGATGGATCACGTGCTGCTGGCGTCGGGCGAGACGAAGGAGAAGAGGGAGCAGAGGATCAGGGGCATGTTCGACTCCTTCGATACGGCAAAGGTCGGTTATTTAGATTATGCGCAGATTGAGACCGGCCTCTCCGCCCTGCACATACCTCCGGAATACAAGTACGCGAAGGATTTGTTGAACGTGTGCGACGCCAACAAAGATGGGCGCGTGGATTACCAGGAATTCAAGCGGTACATGGACGACAAGGAGCTCGAGCTCTACCGCATTTTTCAAGCCATTGATGTCGAGCACAATGGTTGCATTTTGCCTGAGGAGCTATATGATGCTCTCCTTAGGGCAGGTAATGCTGCCTCTTATGAACTTGTGTTGTTCTCGAAGTGTTATTTGAACTATTCGAGATGCTTATTGCTCAATGGCTAGTGTTCTCAAAGGATTGAGAGTCCTGATTTTAGGTTTGGTTGCTTGATTTAATTCTCATTGGCTGATTTGAAGATCATAAATCACTTCTCTTGAACGATCAATTTGAAGTCACACTTAATTGGGATCGCTGATGTCCTTGAGATTCACTAGGGACTTGAGGTCATGTCCTAGTCTTGTTTCCACACCTTGAACCTCAGCATGTTATGGCAGGAGTTGATCAGTTTTCTTTCCTGAATGCAATAATTGCTTCATTTCATCTCCTGTACTGATCAGTGATTTGTTCTTGTCGTCGGTGCCCCTACTAGAAAAATCAATTGAATTGAAAGAAATTCTGTTATATGGACTGTGGAAAATAAGCTCGACAAATTGTTGCATGCATACGTTTTTCCATAGCAATTCTATTTTCAACTTTCAAAAGAGCTCTTCATAGTTGAGGACAATATCTCCAGTAACAAGTTAGTCTCTCACGTTCTGCCAAGAGTATTGAAATTGTCCTTAGTAAAATTCATTATTCTTCATGAAAAAAAAAGAGTAAGACTGAAACTTCTTATGAACCTTCTGAATATTTGTCGAAGAAAAAGAATGCCACAACCAAAATTTCCCTTTCCCCTCTTGCACTCGCTTTTTAGTTTTGTCGTAAATGTTCATTAGTATTTTGCCCTATTCTTCTGTTGCTATTGTTGTGTTTGATATATCACAATGTGTTTGACCTCGGGAGGTCTGTACTTGTCTTTCAGTCAAAAGATACTTCCATCGAGTCCCAGCCTTGCATCATGTGATGTTTGATATTAACCTGTCAAAATTGATTCAGCTACCATCGTGATTATTCCTCTTTATGTTGTGAAGGCAGTTAGCAAAATACATGCAGGAAGTAACAATTCATCTGGTTAGGTAGATGTTCATAATTAAGGATAGGTAGATGTTCAGAATTGAATGAAATGATTGGTTTGATGTTTAGCATTCATGGATATTTAACAAAGGAATACTTATAAATGGATCTGCATAGATTGGTTATTTTCATTCTATAAGCCACACCAGACTCTTGTTTGCAGGCATTGAAATTGATGATGAGGAGCTTGCCCGTTTTGTTGAGCGTGTGGATAAGGACAGTAATGGAGTCATAACGTTTGAAGAATGGAGAGAGTTTCTTCTGCTTTACCCTCATGAGGCAACTATGGAGAACATTTATCGTTACCTGGAAAGAGTTTGCCTTGTTGATATTGGAGAACAAGCTGTGGTACCAGAGGGCATTAGTAAACATGTCCATGCAACCAGATATCTCATCGCAGGAGCTGTGGCAGGAGCAGCATCGCGTACTGCAACTGCCCCACTTGACCGGTTGAAAGTTATTTTACAAGTGCAAACCGCCCGTACTCGTTTGATGCCCGCAATAAAGTCTATATTGAAGGATGGTGGTCTTAGGGGATTTTTCCGGGGCAATGGATTAAATGTTGTGAAAGTGGCTCCTGAGAGTGCTATAAGGTTCTATACTTATGAAATGCTGAAACGTGTTATTGTGACTGCACAAGGAGGAGAAGAAAAGGTTGAAATCGGGCCTATGGGGCGTCTTCTTGCTGGTGGTGTGGCAGGAGCTGTAGCACAGACAACTGTTTATCCCATGGATCTTGTGAAAACTAGATTGCAAACTCACGTTTCTGACGGAGGGAAGATTCCTAGTTTAGGACAAATGACTAGGGATATATGGGTTCAGGAGGGTCCTCGGGCATTTTATAGGGGGGTTGTTCCATCTCTGATTGGGATAATTCCTTATGCTGGCATTGACCTTGCTGCATATGAAACCTTTAAAGATTTGTCCAAGAAGTACATTCTTCAAGATGGTGGTAAGCTTGTCACGACTACTGAAATGGCTTTCAACCCTTTTTTCACCGTTTCACAGTGATTGTGGAGTGCTACTTGTGACTGGCTTTTATTTTTCTTAATGTTGTTTTTAATATTTGTAGAGCCTGGCCCTCTAGTGCAGCTGGTCTGTGGGATGACCTCTGGAGCTCTTGGAGCTAGTTGTGTCTACCCTTTGCAAGTTGTAAGGACAAGGTAAGTCCAAATGGTTCCATTTTATCTTCTCCTTTCCCTACTTGTGCACTCGTTGTTCAGATCTGGGACTAGGATATCTAATTTCTTGCATCCCATCCTGACTTTGCTTTTGATTTTAGAATGCAAGCCCAGCGGCCCGATACAGATGCTGCATATAAAGGCATGTCAGATGTATTTAGGAGAACATTTAAACACGAGGGACTTAGGGGATTCTACAAAGGAATCTTCCCTAATTTGCTGAAAGTTGTTCCATCAGCAAGCATTACTTATATGGTTTATGAGACTATGAAAAAGAGACTACAGTTGGAATAGCAAGTTATGCAAACTTTTCCAGTTGCTACTGTGGGATTGACAAGGCTGACAAATGGTGGGGCGGTTTCATGAGGAAGACTTTGTTTACGTTAATAAGGTTACTCATTTTTGGTAGATCCTATTGTTATTTGTCTAATTTATAATTCAGTGCTAGTTTAAAATATATTGGAGGGGCAAAATTGGCTTGCCCAGCATCTGGTAGCTCAAGCCCTCTTTTTTGGAGTGATTACCAATTAGCCCATGTTGTATGATACATAAGCATACGGCATAAGATTCATAGAAACATGATTTTGTTATTCTTTCTGGCGGCAATTTAATCAGAATCTCGACTTATGGAGTAATTGTGTTTTCTGTATATTTTACTCATTACGAATTCCAGTATTCCATAGTCTTAGCACCTGTTGAATGTTCTTGTGGTTTTCATTCCTCTTAGATTTACTGTGATGTATTCAATTTCTTTTACTGGAACAGTAAGTGACTACTTGCAGGATCAGTTTAATGGACGCATCGACTTGTCAAAATCTTTTTTCTGGGTTATCCATTTCCTATTAACGAGTTGCTTAGATCATGTTGACATACAAAAGATAGCTTCATAGCTCCAGTCCGAATAATTTGTCAGGCTTGGATCCTTGATATGGTGTTTTGACTTATGGAAATTCTGGTGATATCATTCATAACTTGTCCCTGGTATGTGCATTTCAGTTCTTTAACGTGGGCTGTTTCCATATGGGGAATTGGCGCGTGAGCTGTGGCAGCATTACCTTCAGACACACGTACATTGTGTGCGTGTGCGTGTTTGTGTGCGTGTGCGTGTTTGTGTGCGTGTGCGTGTGCGAGTGTGCGTGTGTGTGTGCCTGTGAGAGAGAAAGAGAGAGTTATCTTGCTATACTCCGGTTGCTTTGCGTGAACGAAGAACCCACTCAGTAGTTACTTGATGGCATTGTCCTTCGGTAATGAATTCTTTTGTAGTTCAGTTCTTTCGTATGTGCAGTAGATAACTCTGATTATTATGGAGTTAGAGCTGGGCCCTGGACGATGAGCTGAGTTTCTTGTTCTGTGCATGTCATTTAATCATCGCAGTTGTGAACGTTGAAAATTTATAGCAATCGCTGTTGATTGTTCTTGTAGAAATCAACTGATGCGTCCCAGTTGGGCTGATCATCTTCATTAACTTTGCCTATGGATATTTTGCTTATACAATGCAGATTAATTTAGAGCTTCGATCAATCTGAAGCTATGATCTTTACCATAACGTAATGCTTAATCTTACCATCGGGAACACGCCCTTAGGGAGGATGTAGTTTTACTTGGTACTATGTTAATCTAGTCACAGAGGAACAGATATTATTCTGGAGGCTAGCAGTCTCTAAAATTTCATTCCAGAATCAAATTCTGCCTGCACTGTATCACGACTGGGCTTGATGATTTTTGTTTTCATTTGTTCTTTTCGACCCAATTGACATTCATTGCTTTCTTGAATGGTTGCCGAGTACGACCTTTATTCTGTTCTTTCTACGTCGTTCTCAGTATTTAGCCCTCAGTCGTGTTAGAAAGGACAAGAGTATACTCATCGGAAGCAATAAAAGATGACAGGTGATTTTGTATGAAGAAGTTTGCTCGACTGATCCGTACCTCAAACATATTTCTGTTTCCTTTCTTTCTTTAGGTGATATGCACTGGGCTTTGGACTATTCAGCTACAGTCATGCTAGTTGGGCTTTCGAAATTTTGCAGATGATTGGCGCTTGCGCCGCATATAGAGTCCACCTAGTTGATTTTAGCTGAAGACAAACAACCCATCTGCATCAAGGCGCCCTTCATAATACATTATGGCGCCGGGTGATACACGATGAATAGTTTGGCAAATTTCATGCTATCATCTTCTTCGTGTCTAAGGAATCTCTTCTTCGTGCTTCTGTTGACGGATAGATTAATTGGCGCATTACTTCAAGAGAACAACCGAAAAGCCGAATTGTGGCGCGAACTTGTCGGATGTGGCACTACATCGACCCTTTAAAGAAAGGAAGCAATTTTCGCGAATCACTGCGCGAGGGGTCTACTACGATCATGAGTGCATCCGGAGGACAGATGGATGTGGACTTTTTAGGAGGGGGGTCGGGGACTAGACCTTACGATCGTTCGTCGCGTAGCTTAGCTCGGGGGGGCCCAAGTCACGGCCTTTGTCTGATTCCCTGTCGCGGGAAGTGGCCCGACCCGGGGGCGTTGACCCCGGTAAACGCATTTTGGCAACGTTCGCAAATTTGAATCGATCGGAACACCTTTTGGCCCCCCCCCAAGAGGAGCTGCTGCTAGGTTTTTTATTTATTGCATGCGGTGGGTGTGCGGTGGAACGAGTGGACCAGAGTCGAGGGTTCTTGAAATCTAAATGCAAAAGCCGATTAGGATGCGATGTGATGGGTCATGTGGTATCGGGATGTGCATCACGGCCTAACAGCTGAATTGATATATCGAAGTTGATAATTGATTGATAGGTCCTCCAATGTGTATTGATATCCTGAATACAATAAGGAATCCTATAAATCTTTCGCTCAGTTTGCCACTGTGATCTAGTTGAACATGTATGAAGGACGTATGATTTGAGGAGGAGTAAACTTAACAATGAATTTATGTATGAGGGAAGATTATTGAGGTAGATGTGTGAATTGTGTTAGAAAAGCTCTAAATTGAAGAATTGATATGATACGAAATATTCAATAATTATGTTTAGTTCATGATTTATTGACTCAAAATTTTGAGTAAAGATCGATTTGGATTGTGTATATCGATGTGTTCGGGATTTTCGTTCCCTCTCGATGATCCAAATCGGGTTTCTGTTGCACGACTGATGGGCCGGTTATATCACTGATGACTGTCACTAATGCAAGTCGAAATGGAATAATTTCTCTTGGCTGGGTAGCCAATTTCTACGATCGGAGACAAAAGGATCCGTCGCATCCGAAGGGTCCACGTCATTCCGACGTGGCAGTCCCTCTGAGCTCCTTTCTCATCTTCAATCTCTCCCACCCGCCCATGTATTGCCGAACCGCCTTCGTTTCTGCACACGTGTCACGCGGTGTAAGGGATGAGGAACGCATCAATCATTCAGTTATAAAGTATGGACAGGAAACATCGATGTCGTGCGTCAAATCTAATCCCAAATCTTTTAATTTTTTTTTTAAAAATTATTCGAAATTTTAATTTAACTCATCTTGTCAATTTTATAAAAAATCATTGAAGTGATGTCTTGCCAATAATTTTTCAGTAATTTTTTTATGAAAATTGATCGAAATTATTATATTGAAATTTTACGTAGAGATATGAAACTAATTGTCAAAATCAAAAAATTTAATAAGAAGTCGATATCCATACACAAAATTTAAATTGATTGGGCAATTTTCCCTTTGGAGTTCTTAGAGAGATAGTTATCATAATTGTTTTTTTTTATTTTATTTTCCATGTTTATGGTGATTTGATGAAAGCAAAATGTTGTGCCCTCTTTGGTGCTATCACATATTGTTAATGAAAGATACTAAAGATGTTACAAACTTATGTACTTAAATCACATGGCTGGCAACTTTTGACTCCATGCATGCCAATTTAGAAAATCAGTCGGCAAACATTTGTTACATGGGACAGAAATAGTTAGGATTAATACAAAAAGAAAAATCCAGAACAAATTTATGATTTGAAAAATCCCAAATTATATAATTATGACAAATTTATCTAAATTAATTTTTTGACCATAAAAAATCCTAAATTTATATATTTTATAACAAATGTACACTCCATTATTTTTCATTAAATTGGATTAATATCATGAAACATCACAAACTAATACACCATCGACAAATGGAGGGTAAAACCTCAAACTAGTACATTTGTCAGTTGGCACATATAATTTAATTTAGCAATTTAATTATAAAATTTAACAGAAATTGATGGATAGTAAATTTGTCACATGTATATCAGTTTAGGTTTTTTTTTTTTTTTGTTATAAATATATCAAATAAAAGCTTTCCTGATATTATTCCAAATAGTTTTTTTTTTGTACCCTAATAGTTAAAAGCACCATAATTAAATTATCATTAATTTTCTACATCACAAGAATGCCCCCATATTTTAAATGCATTGGAATTTAATTATTTATTTTTCTAAGGCTTTATTTGTTTCCTGAAAAATAAAAAAATAGAAAATATTTGCTAAATATGATTAATTATATCTCTCATGAAAAGGAATTAATGAAAATATTCCAAAATAATTAGACAAGAAATTGTTATCGATAATGAAACTTTTTCTTATTGGCTATTTATTTTAAGTGACACAAATGTTCATTTAAAAAAATAATTTTCAAATTATCTGTTCTTCTCGAAATAAGGGGAGCTTAAATAATCAATTAAAGTTCGGTTAATTAAAGGGCATGATGAGCTTTGTGGAGTGGCGTCCTATCCAGCCAAACGTGGAAGGAAGTGAGTTTTTGTTGTCTTGTGCAAACTCAAATTAATGAAGGTTAAAATAAGATGGAAAAAGAGAGTTTCTTGGGATGTGGACTAGAAGGTGTTTGTCTCGTCCGTCGCACGTGGGTTGAAATCGGGGGTAAATTGGCGGAGGAATTTGGCCTACAAAATCCAAAACAATGGTTTGCAACTAGGGACCTCCTCCATTGGCGTTGAAGCAATGTTTCGGAAGAAATTTTCCTCCATGGCGAGATACTGTAATATGCGAATGAATCGTCCCAAAGATTCGTCTGTCCGTTGAAAATTATACGAGAAAGGAATTAATGATTATTTTATCGAATCACGTGTGTGGAATCGACGAGTGACCGATGATTTAATTTCTGTCTTAATCGAAGATCGATCGATATCGTATCTCTGAAAAGACTTTCTCACTCGTCTTAACATGATGGGTGATAACAGTAGAAGGAAAACTGTCTAATCAATCTTAAACCTATCATATGGCCATTACTAGATTAGTATTTTGTTGATTTTTAGTGAAAATTGATCGAGAGGATTAGATTTGAATTCTACATAATAATTAGAACTAACGAAATTGAAAAATTTAGGATTAAATTGATATAAGTATAATAAATTTAGGATTGATTGGATAATTTCCTTTAAAAATTCATGGCATGGCTCCAGGGAGAGTTCCATGGATATACACAAGAGACTATTCTTCTTGGGTAGGCGAAAAGAAAGGAGTAGTTTAAGTCAGTTTCCATCTTCTTCTTTTCTTATCATTTGCACCAAAATTCCACATTTTTTCTTTCATTCTTTTGGCCTTTTTCTAGAGGGGAATTTTTCTTTTTAAGAAATCAAATAAAATTAGTGATTTTCTTTGGAAAAACATGGAACAAACATAACTTTCGAAGATGACATATTTTATTCTCGAGATCAAATGCACTAGGAGTCCTTTTCCCATACAATCACAAATTCTTCTTATCCTTTCCTCACTAGTCACAATTGACCCCTTGAAAATGATATACTTATCCCCACTGTGGACTCTTAGAAACAAAGATACATTTTTCATAAATGACTGAATGCCTCACATGAACTTTAATCTTATATTTCCTCATTTTGAGTGTATTACTAGTGAAACTTCCAAGAACAGATAGTCTAATTGACATGGCAATGATTGAAGGTAATGAAGCTAGGTAGACTTATGGTGGACAGAATCAATCATGGTTTAAAAGTTACCTGAGAACCTTTTGAGTTGGCTCCTTTGTTTCCTAACATGTAATGGGTGGTGCATAGTTTGTCAAAATTACTCAAAAAAATTGACATGATGGATCAACCTATTACAGTAATGGTTGATGGACAGATAATTTGCCAACTACCCAAGGAAATATTAAGTTTTGATAGGGGCCCCTCCCTGTCTCTCCCTCCCTTCCTCCCACCCTCCTAAACATATATGAAAATCAAACCGAATCATTGAAAATAATGAGTCCGACATGAATCTCAAGTGCACGGACGTCAGTACATTCACTTTAGTCGCCCTCTCTCTCTAACATCATCAGCATGCCATAGACGGGGGCGGCACTTGAATTTTGGCCTCGCGGATGAGGATTTTTGTAGCATAAATCCTTATATGCATCTCGAATCCAAAACAATTACTCTACTATCTAAAGTAACGTTCGGAAGCACACATACCCTTTCATTCATAGATTCAAGATACTCAACATGAATCCCTCCCATCTTGCAAAATCTCAGCACGTCGACTCCCATTGAACTACGCAGTCACCAAGCCGTGATCAAGTTGAGTGTTGCGCACTACGGCATCAGACGAAATTGCTTATCTCACAATCGCGCCGACGGGGGCTGAAACCTCTCGTGTCGGGTCTTTATCATGCCCGCTGTCTGAGGAGTTCTTCATTTCCAGGAAGTTGCTCATTCGATCGCTTTGATGGACAGCTGATGGCGATATGTTACAGTGGCTACCTTAACTCATTGCGCAACCATTGAACTCGCTCGCACTGCAAAGCTCTCGACTCGGTAACTCGAAAGGGCTGGAATCGGGCTGAGGCCGAGGGATTCGATGAGCTGACCTCGAGTAGCAAAACTCTGAACCCCATGCTCGCTCACCAGCTCTTGGAATCGTTATTAGAACTAATTATTGAGTTTTTTTGTTATTAATCGCAATTACCATCTCACTTAGAGAGGAAAATTTGCACATATAAAGATTTCGAGTTGTTAGTGCTTATCCGGCGTGACATTTACTTCATACTTTTTGCATTTTTTTTTATTTGTTGTTTTAGATTTGACTCTTATTAAACCGAGTACTTTTCATCGTTAGAAATACATAAAATCATAGTAGTTAAATTCATTAAAAATGCTAAACAGTATTGAGTGAGTAAGAAATGTCGTGCTCGTGCACATTCTTTTTGAGCATAAGATCATCTTTTAATTCATTTATGAAAGATGAAAAAAAGAGAAATAGAATCAAATGTTGATAGGTTAGACTCATTTTTTAAAACCATAATGAGCGTACTTTGTGATGTTATGTATATCAGATTGACATTTTCGTTTTGGCCTAAGTCGGTTCGTCGGTCTTGTTTCAGGTGAACATCGGTGTCTTGCTGATATGGAATATATATATTTGTAGGGCAAGAAGTGCAAGAACGTGACCTTATTAATTCCAGAGAGAAATATAAGTTGGTGTGCAGAGTATCAATCTTGAAGCTTCAACTCCAACCCGCCAACCAGCAGGTGCCGGCGTTTAAGGCCTCCCCTCGAATTAAATAGAAGATCATCATCATCAAGAATCCACAGGCCCATGAATGCTTCCCACATGGCTGAGGCAACAAAACACCAACCCCTATCATTAAATTTCAAATTCAAATTCAAAAACCCTAGAGATCCATTGTTTTTTTTACTTTCCTCTCCATCCGCTCCCAAGATGAGGCCAAATCTGCAGATGCTCTGGTCAGAATCTGTCTGCTGATGGAAAGACCTTCCCTCAGATGGGTTTTGGTCAACAACATGGTACTAGTTTTTTTTTTTTTTTGGTCGAAATGGTACTATAATTGAGGTTTCTAACCCCTCCCAACACACTTGCATTTCCTGGAAATTCTGCTGCCCAAGCCTATCTTTCTGACTGCATATATTATATAAGTACGCATGAATAGATGAGATGGGTATGCTTAGTTGAAAATAATTATTTGTGCTGGTGGCATCAGATTGTTGACAACCGCCTATTTACGAAGTTTAGCATTGAACTTCATATTCTTTGCATGGTATGAATCTGTCATATCATATGGTTATGGTGATAATTTTTCGGTGGTGGAGTGCACAACGATTATCCAATATAAAATTAACCTGAGCTTCACATGTCGTGTGATTTTCTATGATTTTTTATTTTTTTTAGATAGAATTTTGATGAGCTCTTTGGGAAAAAAAGTATTTCTTAATGCATAAAATCTTATGCAAAAGATTCGTGAAAAAATGTTATAATACAGGCTCATGCGGTTCAATCATAGTTTATAGGTGGTCTAATGTTTGACCTAGAAGATGGGAAAATTAGAGTGTCCATATGCATTCATTTCTATTTCTTGAGCATCTCTTGATCTAATAAAGTTTTGCATGACATGTTCATGGATAGTGCTCGATCACCTAACTATTTTTCTTCAAATAAAAAAGTGGAGTCAAATGATTAGATTACAAAAATTAAGTAATTAGATTAAAAGATGGGATAAATGGGGTGGTAGTCTGTATATCATGGATTTGTGCTAATGGCTATTTTCGGTTGTGTAGGAATGTTATTAGTACTCCTAAAATTCGATAAACATATGAATTTTCAACCTAGCAAAACCCACATTCTCAAAATTTTAGGATCCATATTTTTCGGGAAAATTACCCAATTAATTCCTAAACCTCCTATATGAATGCCACAATTTTATCAATTTAGTTTCAAAAATTTGCATGAAATTCTAATTTAAACCTTCCAGCCAATCTTCGCCACTGAAAACCGTCAACAATTTCCAAAGCGTTTCCCCTATAGGGTTTCCTATTTTTCCAAAAAATAAGGGCTGTAAATGGTAAGATCAAAATATATTTTTAGAGATATTAATTTAGCCAGTACAAATTATGAAAAGACAACAATAATATGTGAACGAGGTAAATGTTGTTTACGAATCTGGTCTCAAGCTGGAGGGGTAAGAGCATGTGATGAAGACATGGATGTCGGTATGCTAGTTTGGGTGTACTATTATATCCTGTCACCCGTCTTATTCATTACCATATTGCATGGGCCTCATTTAATTCTTCCACTTCCCTCCATCACTTATCCTTCCCATTTTTATAATCTCTTTAGATTTATAATATTGCCTTCCAAAAATATTAATTACGCTTTGACTTCACCCTTATTTTAACAAACGGGTGCGTCCATCGCATACGATACAAAAAGCAAGCCTGCACCATTTTTGAAGGAAGGGGAGGAAAAGTTTGGAGGATCTCTCTCTTTTGCCCATTTCAAGCAAAAGAAAAGGGACAAAGCGCGAAAGATTATATGAAAAGATGCAGACTCTGACTAGGACACGAGTGGAGCGATAACTCAAAATAAATCGAATAAAACAGACGATGATGGGGTTCCGACATTATTCTTTCTTTCTTTGTTTTCACTTACTTTTAGTTAATTATCGAAGAAAAAGATAGAAATTGTGGGTGTTGTTCGAGAATTGGGAAAAAGAAAAAGCTATAAAAAGGTGGAAAAGGGAGAATTCTTTATGCCTTATGGCTGTCCATGAGAAATTGCTGAGAAGCTTCACTAATCAATTTCGAGCTGCCATTATTTACTTCTTTGCTGCTGCTGATGATTCCATGTTCTCTTATGGGATGTCTCTTGCCTCATCTCCTGGCTTTGTCATCACCTGCATTGAGTTTGTATAAATCTGCTCAGCGGATAAAAGTTGTTTGTTGCGTGCACTTTCTTCTTTTGAAGCTTTCTTCTCACCATTTTTCCACGGGGAAGGGAATATTTATGTATATATATGAACAACTAGCGGTACATACTGCCACGAGGAGCCTCTCTTATGGCGAATATGATATTGTGGGTGAAATAGTCAAGCATTGCCTGGCGAATCCTAGGGTTTGGTGTTAGATTTTCTACATCGCATCTTGTGCAATGATATCATCTGATAATCATATCATAAATGAGATTATATTACCCACAAATACATGATGGTCAAGGAATAAGTACGTGTTTGGATTAGACAAACGACGGGCATGGCCAGTTCTCCGACTCTCATAATTTTGAGCACCCACTTAGATTTCATTTATATCTTACGGGATTCATGAAGAGATGAACTTGGGACTGTAGTCCTTAGAAAAAGAATTTGTGTAGCCTCTATCGATGAAAGACTTGTCATGAAGCAGGAAAAAAACCTTTGAATAATCTCATACTGGCACACGACAATATTCTGGTATTGACCTACAGTATACATTTGAGAGTTGTTTTCCTCGGGTGTTCCGCTAGTTCCTCATTGTCTGGCTGTGCAATACTCTTAATAGTCCAATTAGTCGGGTTGGCATGTTCTGATGTTAGGAGTAACCAAATTGATCCAGATTTCTCCCGCTAGAAACCCTACACTCTTCCCTCCCTCCCTGTCTCCCCCTCTTGCCTTAGCCACCGGTTCGCGCTGAACTCGAGGTGACATCACATCGCCACCACCGTCTCACCTTGCCGCCATCTCCCACTTCCTTTCGATGTCCATCTCTCTCTCTCTCTCTCTCTCTCTCTCTCTCTTGCGGCCATTGCAGCGACAAAAGTCGTGACGAGAGAGAGGGGAGGGCGACAAGAAAAGAAGGAAAGAAAGAAAAAAATGGGAAGAGAAGAGAAAGAGAATAAAGGGGGGAATAGATCCGTGCCGCCTTTGTAGCAAAATGTCAATTAATCCATGAAATTTCGCAGAACCTTTTAGTGCATGTAGACGCACACGCACACAAACAGTCAACAAACCCTACTAAAAATTCTATTTCTAGTTTCACAAGATGCATGCACATGCCTCGTGCGACGGGTCATTCTTGGACTCTAAGCAAAAGGGGTACGAGCATGCTCTTATAGACCGAATTTCTAAGCCATCCCCACGGACTTGCTAAGTTAAAATATACACACATAGCACCGAGAGATCATCACGGCGGCAGATTTTTCAACGAAAGAGAAAAGGCAGTTTGGCATTGCTTCCGATAAAATTTCGATGAAGTGATCCTCTAAATCGATATCTAATTTTTTCTAGATTAAATCTTGAATTGGTCAACTTTTGGGGAGGAGAGGTAGCACCTCCGGAATCTCTTGATTGTTTACTTATTTATTCAATTTGTTTATTTTAAGCTAAAAGCATCTCTCAAACTTGATCGTCAGCTGAATTAAGAAGACGAAATCATTTGTTTCAATCATAGTGCATCATTGCACATGTAATGATGGGGGAGGGCTCTATTTATTATTTTCTTTTTTTGGTGACCGAGAATTTGCCGGAGCATGCCCTTGTTGGCTTTCATCGATTTGGGGTCTCACGGGCCTCCGCGGTGGAGGACCTACAATAACTATACTTCGGGGGAAACTGGCCCAGCAATCCACCGCCGATGCCGCCCCCCGCTTTAATCGCTAGCAACGCAGGATTTTAAACTCTCGACCTCCATGCGCTGGAAGGAGAGATCTTAACCAACTGCACTGCCCATGGGTGGTTAGACATTGATCAAATTAAGCTTGTGGGATATCTAAAAGAGCAACGACTTTTCTATTTTTCCTCACCTTGGTTTCATAAGCTTGTGGGATCAAATTAATGTTTCTCATCATGCCACAGGCATGCCCTTTGGACTTTACTGCTGATATATGTGGTGGAGCTCGAGTCGTCTTTAGCATGCCGCTTGAGTATATCTGCATGTGTTTTTAACTTGTTCATTCGATCTCGTTAGGGTTTCTCACACGTTGAACGATAGGGCATCACCTAGATTTGTTCCACACGTGTTTCCTTCCATCAACTTTGGTTTACTTGGGAGATGAGATTGTTAAAAAGCGATGGGTTTTGGTGAATTAGTAGGGTACAATGTCACCCATGAGGCCAACTCCATTTACGTCATAAATTGCGAGAGAACATGCGGGACGGTGCTTTTGAGAGAGAGAGAGAGAGAGAGAACCCTAGGAAACAACAAATTTACTTCTTGGACAAATAGTGTAATAAATGTTCTTCTTGGACAAGTGGTGTAATAAATCTTTGACCTTTCCTAGCGTGAGATTATTATATTATCCTAGAAGTTGGTGTCAATGGCCAAATTGTTTTTTTCGAGCAATTATCAGGTAAAGTTACTATATATTTGCTAAACTTTTTGGACCGTCAAATCTGATAAGATCCGAATGAGATGAAATGGTCCAAATTTGGTTAAGTGTAATTCATGCATCTCTTGCTTTTCTTTCATACATAAAAGGGTGAGTTTGCCATTCTAGGGGAAAGATAAATCTTACTAACTATATGCAAACTGATTTAGGTTTGGGCCACCCGCAGAAACTAAATCTTTAGACTTAATTGGTTCATAAAGTTTGTTTGATGTTCCACGGACCTCCAGATAGTTATTCTCTGTTCTTGTGTCCGCGAGTTTTATGGGAAAAAGTTGGCATGATAGTCGCATGATAGTCGGCCTTTTATGATGTTCACATTGTGTGCTCTTTTACTTTTGGCCCACTGTTTATATTCTTTTCATTTTTGAAAGATCGGATTTGACGAAGTAGACTCGACAGCAAAAGCACTTACGCATGTCTCTCTTATGACGGTTGGGTCAAGTTGACCTTAAATTTGCGATACATGTACAAGCTAATTTAAATAGATCGAAAGTCGATCCTTTCGAAATTCGGCTCTATAAGCTCTCGACTTATCTCGTGTGCTCGAGTAGGCTTGCACCAATCAATCCTTTACACATCCGTCATCTGTCGCCTGTCGTATTCACTGTACCCACATATTTTATAGGTTATCGGGAGGTGGAGAGGAGAAAACAAAACTCGGACAAGCCTTAGAACATACATATATTCGTGTTCATTTTGACTATGTGGAGTACGCATTCAGACTTGGTTTTCCTATACACGTGGCAAAACCCCAGTTCCTCATCTTCCTCTACAAACTAAGCACATAATTGAAGAAAGAGATTGGTCTGTTCACACAAGGTTTTGTGACCTATCGAAAAAAAAGAGTACCATTAACAAGGAAATGGTATCAAGTTCCTGGAAGACATCGATGCTTGTATAATAGAGACTGGAATTTAGCAGTTTCTAATTTTGGATGAATTGAAATCTACACACATCAACTGCTGAACAATTAGATATCTAGATCAGTCGTCGCTCTTTTTTTTCTTCTCTCTTTTTGTTTAGGTCTGTGATCCTTCGTGTAAATTTCTCCAAAGACGAGGTAAGTAACTTTATTAGGTATATTTCTCCTCTTAAATATAGAGGAATCCAATCCACATAATAAAGTTATGGGACCAAAAAAAGAAGCAATTAAAAATAAATCTCACGCAAGCTCTTGGAACTAGGATTCTCCCAACATGGGTTCGATTTTGTCCGTTATGTTATGCGAAGTGCATTGAGCTTTTTGGTTTTGTTTTGTTTTCTTTTTGTTGGCAACCCAGAGCAACATTATATGAACCCTTGGAAGGGAACTGGCACAACAGTCCGCCATAATCTCTTCCTAAATCTTAGTTTTTTAGGGCAAGAATCCTATCGGACCTCGAGTTAAAAGTATGAGAACGCCCTTATTATCAAGTCAATCCCAAGGCTGATAAAGTGCGCCGAACTTAATCATGCCAGAGAGCAATAGAGGATGTTAGATATGCATATAATTTTCAGGACAATTATCTATGTAAATTGAGCCTCTGTTGGTTGATGTAGCTGCCACAAAAGGAAACATTTTCATTCAATGTGGTCACCCGAAGACTTTGGTTCACATGGATTAAGCTTGTGCAAGTGTACTAAAATAATACACTCGTTGCATTATTTGAGTAATGAAACAGGTCAATGATAGGGCAATTAGAATTCAATATATTTTTGTGGGTTTATAGATAATAATGAAGGAGTACAATTTATTTAGGGATTAGGTGGTGTCGGAGTGAGTTTTTAAACACATAGTTTAGTCTACCTTCCCGAACGATTTTAAGGTAGCATGGACTGATATTGGCCTCGTGCATTCAGGACTTTAATCTCGAAAGTGCTTCTAGTAAGGTTTGGACCTAAGATCACAATGAGAAGAGCGGACTCCCTTACAATCCCTTACAATCTAAGCCAACACCTTATCAATGAATTTCTAGTGCGTGTAGGCCTTTGTCACTCATTTTTTAATATACTACAATTGGACTCGGTGATGCCATGGAAAAAAAAAAAATCTAAGTTTTGTGTGTGACACGTTTTTGGGCGAATGTATCACTTCAACATTATTGCCTTTCTTTAAATGATTGTTTTACTTGAAATTTACTTGTATATAATTAATATTAAAAGATTATCTAACATCACTCACTGAGGTTATATATGCTCTTTATATTAATGTGGTCTCCCTCCACTTAATAGTTTAAGTTTTTAGCTTGGACTTTTTATCAATTAAAATTAGGATCAATAGTATCTTCTACCAATAATAACATAGTATTCCCATTTCTCATCATTCTAGTTTTCATATGATAAATAGATTTTGAAAAATGGTATAAGTCATTATAATTTGGATTTCATTCAAAATATCTTTAAAGGATAATGAATAAAATAAACATGAAGACAAAAAGAGGTCCCTTAATGAATTGACTTGAAATATAAAAGAAATTAAAAGTACTCTTCGATGCTTAAAAGATAAGTTGGAAATCTAAAAAATTCTTGAACTAGGTTTTAAAATAATAAAATAAAGAGGAAAAAAAACAAAAAGAATAAGCTAAGTCAAAATCTGTGTTTATTCGGGAAGACAAGGAAAGAGACATTTTTGCAAAAAACAGAAGAAGATAAAAACCAAAAATAGAAAAATAGAAATATTGGAGGCTCCAGAGCTGGGACTCGAACCCTCAATCAACGGCCTGAGAATGCCATACATCTAGTGGGAGATTCGCTAGTTTGTGAGGCTACACAACCATTCAAGAATTGACACGTGATATTTTGTGATGAATGCCCATGGATTTCTTATCAATGTATTTGAAGGTGTCTTAAAGTGTTCTAAAAACACTTGTTAAGTAATCGATTAAGGAAACTTTGTAACTTTCAATGCAGTGACTATTGTCCTTATACTTTCAGAATCAAAGCTTTCACAATTGAATAATTTCACATTAAGCATATTTAACAAGTGTTCTGAAGGTACTCATCAATAAGACTAATGACGGGATTAGTATTATTGACGCAAAGGAAGTTATGTTTGGAAATGATTCCAAAAGATTTTGTTTATTTTGAATAAAGAGTACATATTACAATATTTTAGGCGCCTATTTATAAGAAGGTCGCTAACTAGAAAATAACCAAATAACTGAAATCGAATGAAAAAATTAAGGAAAAATATATTAATAAAAGGGAAAGTCATCAAAACACAACTAGAAAATCTGCAAGCGCGTCTGAAATTTGTGACATCTCGGAAATCAAGGGAAATGCGTGAATCAGATATTGTATCCCATTTGTAATCTCGAAGATCATGCAATCATCTTTGATTTGTGGGATCGCCCGCTCTTATGACGCTCCAATGTTTCTATAAAAGGTATTTGCATGTTGTTCTACATCAACTACCTAGGGAAGTTCATTTTGATTTAAATCACAATTTTTTATAGGCATAACTAGGGAAAGTTATCAAAACATAACTAGAAAATCTGCAAGCGTTTGAAATATGTGATATATCGGAAATCAAGAGAAACACATGAATCAAATATTGTATCTCATTTGTAATCTCGAAGATCATGCAATCATGTTTGATTTGTAAGACCGCCGCTCTTATGACGCTCCAATGTTTTCATAAAAGCCATTTCCATGTTGTTTTACATCAACTATCTAGGAAAGTTCATTTTGATTTGAATCACAATTTTTATAAGCATAACTAGGGAAAGTTATCAAAACACAACTAAAAAATCTACAAGCACGTTTTAAATCTGTGATATCTCGGAAATCAAGGGAAATGCATGAATCAAATATTGTATCCCATTTGTAATCTCAAAAATCATGCAATTCTCTTTGATTTGTGGGACCGCCCGCTCTTTTGACGCTCCAATGTTTCCATAAAGGCATTTGCATGTTATTCTACATCAACTATCTAAGGAAGTTCATTTTGATTTGAATTACAATTTTTATAGGCATAACTAGGGAAAGTTATCAAAACACAACTAGAAAATCTACAAGTGCGTCTAAAATCTGTGACATCTCGGAAATCAAGGGAAACGCGTAAATCAAATATTGTATCTCATTTATAATTTCGAAGATCACGCAATTCTCTTTGATTTATGAGACCACGACGTTCCAATGTTTTCATAAAGGCATTTGCATGTTGTTCTACATCTACTATCAAGGGAAGTTCATTTTGATTTGAATCACAATTTTTATAGGCATAACTAGGCCACCAAACTAATATTATCTTTGGACAAGGCTAGGCTAATTGTCCCTAAAATTTTCAAAAATAAAAATATATGAAATTTCAAATTGTAAAAAAATAAAATTAGGAAATATATGGTCATATAAAAAAAAAACTCATGAAGGCTTAGAAAATTTAAAATAAAGAATCAAATTGGTTGAGATCACGAAGAGTTAAAGAAAGCTAAACTTTAGCCTATTCAGATAGAGCCAAAAAAATAATAAAAATCGGCCGTCTTATAGTCACTTAAATTTTACCAGGTCACCCCTCTTATTTAGTAAATTAAATCTTATTGTATTTTTCTACATGAATCATTGAACGATTCCGATGGTTGGATTCCGTCCGCGGACAATTTTGGTTTTGGGATAGCGATTGCCCCAAGTGATCGATTTCGGCGCCGGTCCACCCGCTCTTTGCTTCCGAAGAGAATACTTCCACAAAAGGACACATAATAATAATATCAATAATGATATAATAATAAAAATAATAATAAAAAGAAGAGAGAAAAAAAATCAAAAAGTCAATTTATTCTATTTCTAAAAAAATTGTAAAAATTCACTGCGCCGGTTGAAATTAAAACATTATTTGGCCAGAGCAAGACAAAAAACGAAAACGAAACGGAACGAGAAATCAAATGTAAGGGGGAGGTAAACAAAATAACGACCGCTCTGTCCGTTCGGGATGCACAGAGCCTCCCTGCGCTGCGCAGCGGCCAGTCGTTATAAATTGCAACCGTCGTCCTGCGGATTTCCCTCGCCCTCCTCCTCCTCCTCCTCCTCTCCGTCGCCCCTTCTTCTTCTTCATCTCCTCTGTTTCTCTCTCTCTGTTTCTCTCTCGTTTCGTTTGCTTTCCCATCTTTCTTTCCTCCTCTTCCTCTTTCTTTTGTTGTTGTTGTTCTTGTCGTATCGTGTTCTTCATTGCCCTTCTTCTTCTTCCTCCTTTTTGTCCGTTTGTGGTTCTTCCGGGATTTGAACCGGTCCGAGAAAGACAGAGCATGCGAACTCTGCCCGTTCAAATCTTTCGCTCGTTGCCCAAAAGCCGGCTTCCGTAAAGAACGAAATCTGGATCACGCGGACTGAGTTCACAACGAGCGCTTCGTCGACTTTGAAGGATTCCGAGGATTTTTCGTCTCCTTCCCCCATTCTTTTCTTCTATTTCTGCGGGTCTGTGATATTCGGAAAGCGCGGCTTTGAGGGCTCCCGGTTTTTGTGGCTTCCCTCTTCTCGCTGTTCTTCCGCATTGGGGTGAAACAGGGGCGAAACCCTGAAAGGGAAACGAAAACTTGGTACTTTCTGCGCGCTGTTTCCATCGATTACTTTCCGTTTTCTGTTATTTGGGTTTATTGGGTTGTGTGGGTTTCGATTGGTCCTGGTTGCTTTGGCTTCATATCTCGAGATTTTTTGCGGCTGCTTGTTTGGTGAAGTGTTCTAGTGAATTGACCCTTGTTTTTTCTTGAAGCTTTTTGCGCCGCGCGAACATGTCAACAATGCTGGCTCGAATAGGCCGACACCGACAGCGTTACGAGAACAACTTGCGGCTTGTTTCTGGGTACGCCGATGTTTCCCATTTGCTGCTGCAACCCTCTCCTCTTTGTTCTGTCGACATGAACAGCTCGCCTGATTTTCTGATGTGCGATCGTTTTTTTTTTGTGTGATGGAAAGTTTCAAATTGAAATTTCCTCGTAGTTTCTGAGAAAATTCAGAGCGTGTCCTAATGAAAAGCATATAGCTCTACAGTAACTTCTTATGGTATGATGGGTCAGTCGTATGATGTAAAAAACTTGGATTCCTACATTCAACTGAACAAAAAGGGAGAGACTAAAGGCAGGGTGACGCACCTGCTCCTTATCTACTAAAGTAATTTCATCAAAAAAGGTATTATCGTTGACTTACGCATGCTTGCAAATTCTCTGTGCGTGTATCGCATCTGTAGATAGTTTTTTGTCATATATGTGGAATACAAGGATCGAAACGTCTTTGCTCGTCACAGACATGTTTAAGAAGAGGGCAAACAGGAAATGCAGATCTTCACCGTCTTTCTTTATCGATAGACACGATATATGGGGGCAGACAGGGACATGAACTTGACTTTTAGCGTTTGAGTTTCATTTTTTACTGCATCAATAATTGTTTCCTCAATTTGTTTATCTTGGTTATCGCTTTCAAAGGCCTGTTCATCCTCACACTTGCGGCTTTTAGAAATAACCGATGTCTAGGCATTCCACATGCACTGACACCGACTTTTTATGACAACATGCTATGCAGTGACTCTACATTATATAGATAGGGACGTGCAGTGCGTTCACATCTGGGGGAGGCGCTATTCGGCCAATGGTTTCTCTAGCATGATTTCTTTTTGGGAAGGACAAGGAAAAAACTGATAAAGCATAGGACATTGAAGCAATTTGTGCAAGTTTACATTGGATTACATGCATTCTTGAGTTGTAGAAACTAAAGAAGATGGTTTTTCCCCAGTAGTTACGAAAGTAAAGTATATCAGAAATTGGAATTTGAGTCTCACAGGATATAAAGACCAGCTAGTGAAGCAATTTCCTGCAGACAAAAGTTATCACATTTCTGGGGGGTGCACTAATGACTTTCGCAGACTCAATTATCTAAAGTTTTAAAGACATGGATCCATACGATCTTGTAAGCTAAGATGTCAGGGTTCATAACACACTACACCATGACATGTTTTGTTTTCCTTTCTTGTTAAGCAGAAGAGCCTTGAGATCTGTCGTTAGAATCGATCGTGTTTTATAATGGCAATTGGAATTAGGTGCCTGGCTTTTAATTTTGAAAGATAATGTAAGGTCTGTTCATCTGGAGCAAGTTACTTGATCTGTTTGAGTCCCATAATTCTTCCATTAGTAGATCATCGTTTATCATTGGTTGCAAGAGATCTCATGATTTCAAAGTTCTCGTTTGTACTTTTATTAACATGATGCCTAATCCGTGCAAGTTAATGCTTTAAAACTCAGCGTCCATTGGAAAGTGTTGCTTATCGATAAATATGTGTAACAGATGCATTCCCTACCGCCTCGCAAAAGGAAATGACTGTGGGACAGATAACTTGGAAAGCAGAATTGAAGTCCTTATGATCTCATCACCAAATCGTGATGACCTAGTCTTTCCAAAGGTATAATATGTCTCGAGACATCAGTACTCATTTTTTTCTTGTTTTTTTTTTCTTCTGTTAAGAGATATTTGCTTTTTACTTTCAGGGGGGATGGGAGGATGATGAAACTCTTGAAGAAGCTGCATGTCGTGAAGCTTTAGAAGAAGCAGGAGTAAGAGGAAAGCTCAATGTAAGTTTTTTGTGTTTTTTGGATCTTCTTCTTCATATGGAAAAGTTTGAGAAGCCTGGCAGTCGCCCTATAGAAAGCCAAAAGCTGGAAAGAATTATTTAAATTAGGCCTTTTCATCTAATATGCCACAAAATGTATCTGATGTGAAATCTTCATTTGCGGGCAATTCTACCTAATCAGATGTATGGTTGCTTTAACTGTATTGTAAGAGCACATGATGAGTACTCAGTAGTTACTGGGGCGTGTTTCTACCTTGTACTATCTGAGGTGTCACTAATATTTCTCATTGTTCAGGAGAAACCATTGGGGGTTTGGGAATTCCGAAGTAAGAGCAGACAGGACATGTGCAGTCTAGAAGGAGGCTGCAAAGGTTATATGTTTGCGTTGGAGGTCACTGAGGAGCTAGAGACGTGGCCAGAGCGCGAAAATCATGATAGGAGATGGGTGAGTGTTTCTTGGAAACTCATACTTTCATATCTAAATCAAAGGATCAAACTTAGGATGTTTGAATATCTTGGTTCAAGTTGGGGACATAATTGGTTGAAGGTTCTAATGGAAATTGCCTTCTGCACTCGTCTCAAAATTTGTTGACCAAGCCATATATCTCTTTCTTATTGACTGCAATCCCCTTGTTGACCGACATTATACAATCACAAAGATCAAGCTCCATGTTCACGTTGCTTCTTTTTTGGAGCCTTTGACTCAGTTATTAATGGTAATCCACAGCTATCTGTAAAAGAAGCATTTGAACTCTGCCGCTATGAGTGGATGCGCAGAGCACTGGAGAATTTCCTGAACATGTTTGAAGAAAACTGGAAACAGAAATTTGAGACGATCGAAGAGTTGATTGAGTCCCCTCCCCCGACCGTCTCGGATTGCCAAATCATCACGCCCAACTTGTGTATAGATCACCCTAATAGTGCCCAACGCCATGGTATGACATTCTCTTGGCTTGTTCCAATAAGGGCTTACCGTTGTCTTGAATGATGCCAATATGTCTCTGGACTAGTATTTATTAGTTTGTGGGTTCTAAATTATTAGCTAACCTGCTCGGGTTGGGGTTTCATTTGTGTATTAGGTTCTCGTGTGTGTTCTAGATCATAGTGTGCCGAGTTTGTCCTTCCAAATGTGAAAAGGATAACGATTTTGTGAAGGTATAGACTGTTGGCACTCTTTTTCTAGATTAATCAAGAAAAGTGTACATTTCTTCAATTCTTATCTGTTTTCTGATGCTGAAGACACATTGAACTCATATTTTCTGGCATGCTGAAGAAGCTTGACCTGGCTTTGTTTTTCTAGTCTCATATTTAGATGTTTGGTTGAGCTACCGTTGATTGATTTGTTATACTTGTTTTCGCTTTCACTCTGATACGCAGTCAGTCGCAATCATCCCCGCAAAGGACCACCTTGCCACCGGTTTAAATAGACAAAAGTGTACTTTAATCCTCAGTAGAATGATAAGTAAACCCAGTTTAAGTTCACCTATAGGGTCAAACATCCTCTTGATCTATTCAGTCAAGCGTCTCTGCACTCAATATCTTCTGTGAACAAAATTATTTTAAAACTTAATCGGAGTTGACATGGCGATAAGAGTGAAGCACAGCTTCATTTCAAGGAGGAGCGGTTCTGTTTTGTTTCTTTAGCTCAGTTCGAGTGACAGGCATTCTCAGTTACTCTAAGCCTCATGAACTACTCCTTAATTACAATGCATCAACTAGCCTTGTGAAACTAAATGGGACTAGTTTTGATTGAAAAGCTAATGTTAGGAGGAGATTTTACATAGATGGATAGGTCAGATGGCTCGATTGCAAAGTGAAAAAACAGACCGGGGGAGATTCATCCACTGGTAGCTTGCCTCTTTTACCATTTGGAACATTGGCGTTTTCTTGACCGAGTCTATCAACGCAGTCGGAGTATTTTGTTCCCAAATATGTCTCCAAAACAGTGGGATGCAATAAAATGAAAACACAGGTGGAATGTTCTTGTGATATTTGAGGAATTTCACCTTCAATGGCCCATATAGTCTCGTTGAAAAAGGGATCACCCTCCTTATTCGCCAATTGAACTGATATCACGGATATAAACAGAATGGCTTGGTTGTTCGATAGATGGTCCGCTGCAGCTCAAAGCATTTGTTGCATTGCTGAAAACCTAAAAAAATAAAGTCCCTGAACATTTCGGCAATCCTTCAATCTTATTGTATCAACGACGGGAGACTGGTTTTGCTAAGAGTGGTGGAGTAGAGTGTTAAATACACTCATCTCCTTCTATGTATTCTTCAACATTTTGTACGTTGAATTCCACCCTCGTTGTTATGTCAAGAGGGAATTTTTCAGCTTGTCTTCATCGCATCATGTATAAGACCTCCAATCTTGATGCTTCATTGAAGTGGGATTCAATGTATTGAGCTGACCGTGTAATATTGGCCACACAATTTTAAAATTGGCAGGTCATTTTACACGCCCAAGTCAGTAAGGTGAGCAGCCCAACTGGTGAGCAGCCCAACTGGTGAAGGCAGGTCTAAGGCTCTGTTCGTTTCGTGGAAAATAATTTTCGGGAAAACGTTTTCCGGATTTTCCGGCATTCGTTTCACGAAAAATGAATTCCTTGGGGAAAATATTTTCCATGAAAGAAAAAAATCTTCTAAATTAGAGAAAAATGTTTTCCACTTTTCAAAAGTGGAAAACATTTTCTTCACTTAATCGTTCTTATCTCACACCTCTACAAATCCCCACTTCCTCCTACATTTTCTTCTTCTTCTTTTCTTTTTTTATTCGAATTATTTTTTAATTTTCTTTTTTCTTTTTAATTCGAATTATTTTTAATTTCCTTTTTCTTTTCTATTTTTTTCTACAAATCCTCACTTCCTCCACCCCTTTCTTCTTCTTCTTTTCTTTTTTTTTATTCAAATTATTTTTTAATTTCTTTTTCTTTTTTAATTCGAATTATTTTTAATTTCCTTTTTCTATTTATTTATTTATTTATTTATTTGTTTCTTTTCTACAAATCCTCGCTTCCTCCTCCCCTTTCTTCTTCTTCTTTTCTTTTTTTATTAAAATTATTTTTTAATTTTCTTTTTCTTTTTAATTCGAATTATTTTTAATTTCATTTTTCTTTTCTTTTCTATTTCTTTTTTTTTCTTTTCTACAAATCCTCACTTCCTCCTCCCCTTTCTTCTTCTTCTTTTCTTTTTTTATTCGAATTATTTTTTAATTTGAATTATTTTTAATTTCCTTTTTCTTTTTTTTTTTCCTTTGTTTCCCATCTTCTTTTTTTCTTAGCTAGTCGTCGGCTGTTGTTAGGCGAACCTCAAGCTCGTCGATCTCAAGCTCGTGCTCGCACTCTTACTTATCATTTTCTTTATTTACTCTACTCTGCAGTTATATATTGCTCAAGTAAAGGACTCTGTATGCTTTGCTTTGCTTCTTTTGCTTGGCGGTTGTTGTTTGTTTTGTCGGCACCCTTCCACTCAATCCGACTTGTTTGTCAATTTGAGTGTAAGTTTTGGTGCCGGACTATTTTTGTATAGTTTTGGTTAAGTTCAATATATTCTTACATTACTAAAAAAAAAAAAAAAAAAAAAGACGCAGGGGGAGAACATGCCATTCAACTGAAAGATTCTCATTAGGGCTGTATATGCTTTGCTTATTTTCTCTTTTACTTCTTTTTAAAATCTATACGAATATTTTTTAGAGTAGATGAACGTTTGGCAACAATGGGGGAACAAAGATATGAAGCAAGTTTATCTGGATTTAAAGGAAAGTTCATATTTGATAAATTTATAGGTCGGTAAGTGATGCATGCCTAAGTGGTGAAGTCTTAGAAAATATTTTCCTTACCAAACACTGGAAAATATTTTCCGAAATATTTTAAGATTTTAGCTGAACACCAGAAAATATTGTCATTTTCCTGGAAAATGACTTCTGGAAAAATATTTTCCGAAAATTGTCCATTTTCCACGAAACAAACGGACCCTAAGAATCAAATTGGTTCCCTTATGAACTGATCCAAACTGGCCTTGCCCATTAAATGTGGGTATAGATAAATAAAGGGAAGTAATAGTTGAAGCTAACTAATTGAAAAATCTATTATTTACCTCCTCGCACTTCTCACAACCCACTTTCTAGAGAAATCATTTCTTACTGTAATGATATATATTGGACTTCTATTTATTAACTTGTGTAAAGATTACCCTAATAGTTCTCAATTCGTTACCATTAATCGGCTAGTTCTATTCAGGAACTTGGAACATGGAATTTGTAAGGCTAATTTTGGGGAAGAACCTAGAACGGAATCATTTTTGAACCTATTTACTCCTAATCAATAAGTTCTTGTACACTTCTTTTTAAATAAAAAAAATATTTATTGAAATCAAATATGTTTGACATATTTCCTCAACTAGAAAAAAATTATTTATATATCTGACACATGCATATCATTATATATATAATACAATGAAAAAAAAAGGACCTCAACCAACTACTGGATTAACCTTGGAATTGTCATGAAATTGGCTAATTCAATTCTTGGCTAGTTCTTAAGTCCATAGGGTTGGTTTCCAGTTCCAAAAAATGGGAGCCGACCCAACAGGTAAGTTCCAAATTTCAAGTCAAAAACGCATCTATCATATAATCGATCACCTTTACAAGTGAGTGTAATGGCACATGCACTGCACATATGGAAGAAAATCCCCATGAAAACGAGATTCGGCTATTGGACGAGGGTAGATCAGGGAGGTATCGGCATTAGATAGTGTGATGCTCTAGATTTTAATGAAGATACCAAACTCATTGATAGGTCTTATCATTTTAGTAGGCACATTTCGACAATCACGTTGGGATATGCGCTCAGTGACATGACTTCCATTTTCTCATTGGCCCATTGGCTAGTGTTGACACGGCACGCCTAATTCGTAGGCCTATTTCTTAAATTAAGAGACTTGAAAGTTACCTATCCACAGCAAATGCACAAACGCCTCCCTTTTTATAGTTTTTGATTTTCCTTTTTTTGGTGACCGAGGAACTGCCGGAGACCCTTTACATGGTCACATCGCCCTTCGATGTCCGATGACACCGTCGGACGTCGTCGCAAGTTACTATTTAGACGTAAAACCTTGAGGAAGACTAGCCCATCAATCCATTGCTAAAGCCCCACTTAAATCGTGTTGATAACGGGCGGATTCGAACTCTCGACCGCAACATTGCAGGAGAGAGCGAATACCACTTGTGCTGCCCACAGGTGGGTGTAGTTTTTGATATTTGATTCTTGCAAAAACGAGTTCGACCATGGTTGTAGAGCTACGTGTATGTAGGGGTGAGCGCGGTTCCTGGATAGAACCGGGAACCGGAGAATCGCACCGGAGGGTCCGGTTCAGTTCCCGGTTCTAAAGGGACTGGTTCCAGTTCTGATGGAAGTGGAACCGGAACCGGAACCGAGAACCGGTTAGGGCGCCAAAAGAAAGCCCCAAATAAAAAAAACCCCAAATCACTTCACACGTTCACACTTCACAGAACTGAGTCTCTCCCGTTCACTTCCTCTGCCCGTCGCCGACGCCGCTCGCCCTCGACGCCATCGGACGTTGCTCGCCTCGCCGCTCAGCCGCTCGCCATCGACGCCGCTGGACGCCGCTCGTCCCCCGGTGGAGGCCGCTCGCTCGCCCAGCCGCCCTGACGCCGCTCGCCGCTCGCCGCTCGCCCAGCCGCCTTGACGCCGCTCGCCCCCCGATACTGCAGTGCATGTGCGAGATGATGAAGTAAATGATTTGCGCTCTTTAGATAACAACTGCTTTATCAATTTGACCCAACTAAGGGAAAACTCCAGCGTCTACTCTTTACAGGCAACAGTTATTGCATCGATACTTTTTCTCAGTCACGTTCTTTCGCTTGATGTGAATACTACAGTCTGTCTCCTCATAAGTGTCCCGATTCTACCCGCGATAGAATGCTTGAAGTGTCACTTGTTTCTTAGAGTGCCCAATATGTCGTACAACCGAACTTCTTGCATGCTTTTCTTGTTAATTTGGAGTTCTTGACATAGTTTGTTTCACCACCTGTTGACTCTTCCAGGTTCTTGCTGGATGCTACTTCTCTGTGGCAGGAGCACTTGTGGGTCTGCTAAAACCTGGGAGGATGAGCATGTTTGGGACGCTGCTAATAATCTGGGGTCTTGTCAAGGAGGGCATCTTGG
The DNA here is from genome assembly GCA_014182515.1 of Eucalyptus microcorys. Taxonomy (NCBI): domain Eukaryota; kingdom Viridiplantae; phylum Streptophyta; class Magnoliopsida; order Myrtales; family Myrtaceae; genus Eucalyptus; species Eucalyptus microcorys. The sequence goes on along the minus strand of CM024568.1, from coordinate 25,952,266 downwards.
GAAAGCCTGTGAATGTGGATCCTGCAAAGGCAGTCTATGTTTATCCTACGATGTTGCTTGCATTGATCTGTGCCTTGTCATCCATTAAATATGATGTGAAGAAGGCCATGAAACCTGCCCCTGCTCGAACAATTGCAGCGCCACTGCAGAGCTCATCAAAATCCAAGCTGAAATGAGATGAATTGTAAGCAACAGTTCTGTTGAGGATGTCACTCTTTTTTTATTAGGATTCTTGTTGTCAAAATTTTTGAAGAGTCTCACGTCGATATATGGATCTTCAGTCCAACTTTTATAATCAATTGAATTGTGAGTTTTATATGGCTTGTTGGGTATGTATGCCTTTTATGACCGAGCAGTCTCTCTTCACTCTTACTTCTGATTCATTCGCACAAGTGAGTAGGTTTTTGCTTAACTCACAATTTAGCAGACTAAAGTAAACAGCAATAACTGCTTATTAAGATTCAGAGAACAAAGAGCAAAGACAAACTGGCTTTACTTGAGGGAAGTTGACTCCTAACTGTAATCCCCATCTGTCAAATTCATCTTCAAAAACTCACGTTTTACTGCTTATGCCCAATTTTAGCCACAAAGTACATTTTCCTTGAGCATCATTAATAGTTTTCATGCCATGTCTGCTTCCTTCTCAACCTCAATGGTCACATGTTTTTCTTTTCCCACTTGGGAATTCTGAGCTCTTATGCAAAGTTGGTAGTGATGCACATGTTAAGGCTCCTTTTCTTTCTTACTTGCTTATTCTTTGTTTCAGGCAATTTATGCTTAAATTGGTGGCCACATGCACATTAAGACTTTTTGTCCCTAAATGACCCCTACATGTCCTGTTGAGGTTTATTAGTGCTGCAAAGCTGCAGAACTTCTGTGATTCGCAAGCGCCTGTTCTACTGCCAAAGAACTTATATGAATAGTGTTGATGGAGAAAGGGAAGATGTACTTACAACTCAATCAATTTGCCAAGGTGGTTTCGTATGTTTTTTCTTTCACATGCTTAAAAGGAACGTCTCTGATTTTTTGTGTTGAGCTTTCTGCAGAATATTCCAATTATGATAGTCATGAAGGCAATGGGAATGGAAAGTGATCAAGAGGTTGTCCAGATGATTGGCAGAGACCCTAGATATAGTGCCCTACTTCTTCCATCGATTGAGGTATGTGTTTGGTCAAGGAAAATTTTTTATGCTTGTTAGGGTCAATCATTTTTCATCTGACAATTCTGTATGCATTAGAGTGAATCTTTAGCGACTGATTTTCTCTAATGCTTGTGATTATGCGCATGTAATATCTTATCTTGTTTTATGATCTTCCGGAGCATTAATTTTCTCATGCTATCATGGCGTGTTTAATTGCCAATGATAATCATTTTTCTGGAAAATGGAATTATGAAAACCTTTGTAGTCCTGGGTAAATTTAGTGAAGTCATCGTGGAAGCGGATAAGCTTAATCCAGTTTACTTATCTATCATGTAGGAAGGATATGAAATTGTATCTGGTTGCATGTTTCTGATTTTGTGTATCTTCTCTAGGTTATGGCTTTTCTGTCTCACAAGTTGCTTTAATCTCAGGAATGTGCAAGCCTCAGTATATTTACACAACAACAAGCTCTTGAGTTCCTCCAGGGAAAGGTTTGAAAAGCTTTGCAACTTCAAGTTCTTGAGTTTCCTATTGCATTTATGTTCTGCAAGAGTTCAACAAGTTCCTTCAACTTGTAATATAGTCCCCATTGGCTCTGCACTTTAAACAGAAAAGAGGGACCACTCCATTATCGAATACATCATGCCAATTGTTTGTTTATGCACTCTGGGACCTATGACTCTTGTGCCTGGCCAGGTCTTTAACGAATAGCATAATCATATATCTCAACTCAACTCTAGATGCAAGTACATGAAATCTCGACAACTAACTTCACTGTTTTTTTTTTCTTTCTGTTCCAGGCCAATAATGCATACATTTTCCCAGGACTTGGTCTAGGCTTGATAATGTCTGGGCTTGCGAACTTTGGTATTCTAAGAGCATGAAAATTCAGTTTGCTGATGGAGTGGCATTAGTCAAAGGGACAGCGAGGTTGTTTTTTTTTTTTTTTTTGGATGCTTTTGCTCCCAAGGAACTATTTTTGGCAATTTATGGACATAGAAGCTTTGGTTTGTCTCTTTCATTCTTCATTATAGTTAAAATCTAAAAATGAAAAAAAAAAAAGAACCTATTGGAACCTGGAACCGACCCTGAAACCTGTGAACAGGGTAGGTTCTAGGTTCTTAATTCTGACGGGTAGGTTTCAGGTTCCAAAAAATGAGGAACCTGTACTCGAGAGTAGGTTCCAGGTTCTAGATGGAACTGAACCGGAACTGGGAACCTACGTGTATGTAGTATATAAAGCAGAGGTTTTTGACAAAACCAAATATTACTTGACAGCAAGACCACAAAATGCAAGCTCTCGCCAATTTGCAAATTGAAAGTCACATGTTCGATTTCCCATTGCCCATTACAAATTTTGGAAACTTTGTTGGTCTGCAAGGGACTGTCATAGGCTTAGGCGAATCGCCGGTTTTGAGCTTTCCTACTTGCATCTGATGGAGCTGAGGTGACAAGCTCGCTCAATGGGCACTTAATGCCTCATTATGGCCTTAAATCAAACATTCCAATGGAGGATGAGGTAGGGTCTCAATCCCGTCCAAAACCTTTGAAGAAAACCAATAATTGAGTGTTTTTTTTTTTTGGGTCGATAAACAATCGAGTTGATGAAGCATATTTTTCATTGATATGTTGTACAATATAAATAGAGATATTACCATCTATACGTATAGTAGAAGTTAAAATAAAAGATAAATATTTGATCTACGTAGAAATTGAATAAAAGATGTTCTACTTATTGCGTTATCTTCACACTGATTTGTTGAAGACTCTACATTTTAATTTTAATTTTTTTTGTCTTTTTGATTTGTTACTTAAATACACCCCTTCAAACTGGTCAATGGGGAGGACTAAAGGCCAAGTTTGGCTCGTCAGCCAACAAAACTATCTTTGAGTTAATGGTTTGGTGAAAATATCACTTGTGAGAAGGATGGAACATAGCGAGTTACAACGAAACCAAAAGCAACCTTTTTTTGAACAAAATGATAATCAATCTCAATGTACTTTATCCAAGCAAGAAAATTTGGATTAGTTGTGATATGCAATGTTGACATGTTGTCCAAGAATAATGAAGGTTAACGTTGGTGGATCCTCATGTCATGCAGTATGTATAAAATCCAAGTAAATTCAATAGCTGTGGAAGCAAGAGCACAATATTTAGCCTTTGTTGCAAAGCGAGCCACAATAAGTTGTTTCTTGACACATTGATATACAAATTGAGCTGAGGAAAGTACAATAAATAGTGGTAGAACACCATATGAGTTTGCACCTAGCTCAGTCTACAACAATAAAGCCAAATAAATGGAGAGAGCTACAAGACAAAATGTGAAGCTCAAGATATAGGGCCCGTTTGGTTCGATTTTTGGGGAATGCATTTGCAGAAATGCAAATACCTTTGGGTGAATGGGGTTTTCCGAAATGCAAATATCGTTTGGTAAAATTTGTATTTGTAATTGACTTTTATTAAATTAAAAAAGAAAAAATATATTTATATATATTTTTTTGAAGTTCGGCCACTGGACTGGATCTAGTGGCTGGATTGCCGGATCCAGTGGCCGGATGGCCGGATCTGGTCCCTGGACGGTTGCCGGGGTCGGGCAACCCTAGGCGACGGCCGCCTGAGGCCGCGCGACCCCAGACGGCATATGTTGGCAAACTATGTTGACTGCAAGCGAGAGAACATATCAGAGAATACATTTTACCATCTAATAGTGAGCAACCATTAAGTATGCATATGTTGGCAAACTATGTTGACTGCAAGCGAGAGATCTAGATAAGTGAGGGTAAATTATTGAAGAGTGCTTATAATGCTTCAAAGATGAGATAGATTAGTGTGGAGCTTATCACCATGTTTGAGCGGTGCCTACTTAGTAGCTATTGGAGTGGCAATCAGCTTACAGTGGGCCATTGATGCATGCTGGAGTAAACAGACATGGTCAAGACGAGATGGATCATGGGAGCCCATATAAATGGGAATGACGAGATTTCCATGTAGGAAGACGTTCTTGACATCTAATTGGCGAATTTCCCAATTTTGAACAATAGCAATGCGAATTATGGCTTATACGACCCGAAGTTCCTAGGAAGTCAACACCCTCATCTTGATGGAAGCCCTTTTTAACAAGTTTGGCTTTCAATCAATCAAGTGAACCATCTACATATGACTTTGCTTTGTACACCCAATTATAGTGAACCACATTCATCGAGCGATGATTGGAAACAAGATCCAACTCTTCAAGCATAGTGGCTATTCAACTAGGGTGTTTTAAGGATAGAATGAACAGTGTGTGACTTGGTAGGGATATTGCTACATTGGCATACTTGGGTTTGGCTTTGAGATCCCAACCTTTGAACATGTAACCACGGAATACATTGAGGATGTGGAAGCTTTAGATTGAGACTAAAGTAAAAGATTTACTCTCTGCTGGTTGTGCCACATTACTAGATAGAGTAGCAAATGAAACTTTTCAGTCTAGTTCTATCTCAGTAAACAAACATGCATGTTTGCTTCTAGAGTACAGATTTGTTGTGACAACCACCTTGACTACTTTTAGCACTAAGTTGGGGCATAGCCCAATGATCGCTAGAAGTTTTTGTTTGTGATGGATTTAAAATTGAATTTCATTGCAATAGCTTCCCCTTTGTCATAGTAGTAACTTGAGAAGAATAGGCAAAAGGAAAATAATGTTCATAAAAGACATGTTGATATATATAAACATGGTTAGTAGATCGATGAAGATAATAATATCCTTTGTACTTTTCACTCTATCATAAAAATACAAATGGTAGAGAGTGCTTGTCAAATATGTTCATGTGGTATAAAGAGTGTTTGAGAAGATGGAAAAAGAAGAATAAATCTGAGGCGTGCAAGCATTACCTTTAGGATAATTCCGCTCTTCAAAATACGAAACTCTATATGTAAAGCTCCAACGGCTATCCTATTGGAAGACAACATATCTTCCTCCTTACTATAGAATAAATAAAGGGACATGAACAACAATGTTGTGTGTAAAACCCAACTAAATGGAAATAAAAGAGAGATTTTCTTAATTTTGGAATGTTATTATTGTGATAAGAAAATTCTCTATATAGACAAATAAAGGAGAATTAATATAGAAATAAATCAACAACGATACAGATTTGTTACAAATTGATTGTGTTAATAATTTTTGTTGAATCTATTATAAAACAATTGCTTTGAATAATTCAAAACCGATGAAATACCAAACAGTTCATCTTATAGTTACGTTAATTGGATAAAACGAGAGCCAAATACTTGAAATAATGAGTAATCAGGGTCCTCCTTTAATAAGATCTATTATAATAAGATCTATTGTGGGCTTTGGTTGCCCAGATCAACCAAAGAAATCCGATTTATCAATTAATTTGTTGTTATAGATGCTTCCACCCAATAGTTGAGTGGCATAGATGCCTTAAATGATGTAGCAAGGTCGAGTTCAACAATGTGCTATTGTTTCCTTTTAGAAGGCAGTGGCCCTTGGCCTGACCGGGTGAGGGCCGGCGACCTTCACCGAATTTGGGGGAGGGCCGCGTCTCTCGCCCCAGATCTGGGCAAGGGCTTAGTCCTTGGCCCTTCCCGGCGATGGCAAGGAGGCGGCGGCGGCGAGGGTTGAGCCCTCAATCGCTGTTCATCTTCTCTATATTTTTTTAAAATGGTTTTAAATTTAATTTAATTAATTTTTAAATTAAAATTCAAATCCGCGTGACGTCATTTTTTCATTTCTTAGCTAAGTCAGCTCTTCAGCGAGCCATGTAGGTGAACGAAATTGATAAAAAGTTGCCACGTAGGATTTCTGGCGAGATTTACCAGAAGTGGCATTCAAGTGTTTTATTTTTCAAAAAAAGTGGCACTTAAGTGTTACTTTATTAACTTTTGGCACTTAAGTGTCCCATTCCGTCGAGTTTTAGCACTTGGGGTGTTCATTTGCCCTTTTTTCTTAAGAAGAAAATATTAGTGTTCCCTTATATGGCTCTAGAAAATAAAAAAATTGAGTCAACATAGCTTTCTTTTTATCTGATGCGTAATATAATATGAATATAAATATCACCACTCATAATTATGGTGTAAGAGAAAACAATTTGATCTAAATGGAAATTGAATAAAAAAAAATCTTAAAAAATCTCCAATCGATCAATTGGTGGTTGCTTTGCTCGAAGTGTTATCTTCACATTGATTTGCTAAAGATTTTGCACTAATGCCTTTATGATTTTGTTCCTTTTTGATTTGGTACTTTAATACCCTTTTCCATCATTCACCCACTTTTAGCTATTGAAATTTAGATAGATAAAATTAATTGTAGCTTATATAATTGTTGACATCCAAAAATACCCCTATAAGCGCGTGTTGATCACAGGGACACAAATTCTAAAATCACTATCATGGCCGTATATGAGTCATAATCTACATTAGCCCAACCCATAAGTGGTTATAAAAGAAAGGGTAATTAAGGACTTTGAGAAACCTTGGGACTGAATTTTAATAGATATACAAAGACATATAATTCCATGATGAATCAGTTGGTTACCATGCGTCGAGGCCAAGGATCACTAATGAAGATACAACATTGGTGGTGAAAATAGGTGGAAGCAGTTAAAATGGCACTAAATTCAAAGAGGAGTGATTAATATTTGTTGAATAAGTCGCGAGAATGTTATCGAACAAGTTAGAAACTAAATATGGATAAGGCAGTTCAACATAGAACATGGGGCGACTCTTAAGAAGGAGGTAACCGACCGTTGATGGTTACCAAATTGGCCTATAAATATCACAAGCAATCCAACAAATGACCCCCTTGAATAATACACAAAATTACTTTATTTTGCCTTTATCCTTAGTTTAGCCTAATTGTAACTTAAGATTCCCTTCGCAGATTCAATTCCAGCGAGTGTTTATATCTTATGTAGTGCTATCGATTAGATTCCAGTGTTAACTCATTGTCTAGCGTCGTTGATTAAATTCCAACGTTGTGTCCTCATCCTTATCTAGGAACAATGTTCATTAGGTGTTGCCTCTATCTAGGATTCCGATATTGTGTCCTTATATGCATCTAAGAGCAGTGTGCACTATGTGTTGTTCACTGTCAAGCATTATTGATTAGATTTTGACGTTGTGTTCTCATCCTCATCTAGGAATAATTTTCATTAGGTATTGCCTCTATCTAGCATTGCTGGTTAGATTTTGAGGTTATGTCCTCATACGCATCTAAGGGCAGTGTGCATTAAGTGTCGTTGTCATTATCAAACGTCGTTGATTAGATTGCGACGTTGTGTCCTCATATCCATCCAAGATCATTTTTACTAAGCATTATCCAACATCATTGATTAGATTCCAACATTGTGTTCTTAGACTTAGTAAAAATTAGTGCTTTCTAAGCATCTTGTTAATATCCAGTGTTGTCAAAGTACTTTCAACATTGTGTAAACTGCTTTAAATTTAATGGGTTTTCATTATTATGTTAAAGTAAGTTTAAATGATGTCATTGATTAGGTTTTGATATTGATTATCATTGATATTAAGCTCGTGTTAAGTCGGCGACTTCTTTGAATTCGAGATTATAAGGCGTATAATCTCGTTCACATTTGAACCTCTTTGTCTAAAGCTAATATAGAACCTGAGTCTCTTTAAATAAAAACCAAAATATAGCACTTTGTGAAAGATATTTTGTTACGGGATCTAGAACCGGTGAAACGTCCTTTTGACACGCTTGGTGGGACTAGATGTTAGTCGAAGAGAGTGCTATGCCACACACAAGAAGTCGCAACAATATAGACGGAGCTACAGACGAACCCTTGCCAGAAATAGACAATATCCCACATTTAGAGTCATCATCTATGTAGTCTACCTTGAATCATACCCAGGTAAGAATGCAGATATCCTAAGGTAGCAGGTGGAGGAATCAAGGAGATTAGTGGAAATTACCCCGTTATACTTTTGTCAATGAGACGAGCCATCAAAGAAACTCCAAATGACTTTGCTGATTACATGATCAGAAGAATAACTGATGTGGCAAGGCCATTGATAATCAATACAAATCACGAGTATGCACGAAGGTAACATGGGATTTAGTATGCATGAAGGTAACATGGGATTCCAGTTTGTACAACCTAGTCCCAAAGTGGAAATGTTCCCATAATGACAAGGTATGCTTTTTTTCCATTACCTCTCTCTTTAAATTTCGGTACTATAGGGTAGAGTATGCCAGCCTTGTCACCTATAAGGATCTTACAAAGAGGAGAAATAGTTTCAGCAACCCAAACTAGTGGATTTAATCCCCAAGGGGCCTCTGATCGTAATGGCATGACTAGGTGGCAACCTCGTAAGGATACCTCATTTGTTGTTATTGAAAATGGCCAGCATGCTGTGAGTGTTCCTAGTATTATGTCTACAGTTCAACCAAATATGCTGCTTATACCCATAGCTATCGACAACCAAGGAATAGTGTGAACTCCGGCTAGGGGGCAAGAGCCAGTGCTCTTAGCTAGGTGGCAGGATCAACTTTTTCAACCGACATTCCCAAATGCTAATTCACACATAACCAACCAGGAATTTCAGCCCATGCATCATAACCCACAACCAAAAATCCATCAGCTAACCAGAATCTACCTCAAGTGTATTAGGCTCCACGATAATCGGTATACCATGTTCCACAGCAACTTGTATACCGGGCTTAACAATAATCTATATACTAGGCTCTGCAACAACCTGTGTATCAGGATCCATATCAGCCAGTGTATCAAGCCCCATAGCATCTGGCGCATCGGCCTCTTCAGCAGGCATGAACTTGATGTTGCATCCCAATTATGGCGCCCAATAGAGGCAAAATTACCTATGGCCATTCTGGGACACAACTAGATGATTGTTTAAACTGCCCTAAGGAATAATATTAGTGATCCTGGTCACATGGGAAATGTCTACCGAAAGCCTTATCCAAATTGGATGGATATAGTTCCATACCCACGATAATTCAAGATGCTAGAATTCACGTTGTTCACTAGAGAAAATGATCAATCAACTTTTGAATGCATTACCTATTTATTAGCCCTGTGTGGTGATGCTACTCATGGTGATCATTAGAAACTTTGTTTATTTCCACTTTCGTTGTCGAAGATAGCTTTGACATGGTATACGACACTACTAACCAATTCAGTTTTCTGGTGGGAGTAAATGAAATGACTTTTCCATACCCAATTCCAGCGAGCTGTCCTAGACTTATCAGTTGCCGACCTGTTGACTATGAGATAAATGGCAAATGAGACAGTTGACTAGTTCATATCAAGATACAAAAGAGCTAGGAATAAATGCTTTGTCCCTTTGCCTGAGAAAACATTCGTGGACGTAGCCTTCAATGGTCTGAAGTTCAAAATCCAAGAAAGAATGGTAGGCTAGCCTTATTCAGACCTATTTCAATTGTCCATCATAGCAATCAAACATGAAAGCTTACTTCGAGAAAAGGATAAAAGACATGGCCTAAGAGGAGATGTCAATTGCATTGAGATAAATGATTTCGATGAAAAATAAATGGAGCTAGCGGAAATATCTATTGCCAAGATGGTTATTGAAAAGCCGTACACACGCCGGGCGTTGAAGCCGGCTAAAGCAAAAGAAAAGTCAAGCATTATGGCTAAAGCTAAAGAATCAATCCACTACTCTTTTGATATTAGTAAGACTGAAGAAATTTTTGATCTATTATTAGTGGATGCTCAAATAAAACTAATAGAGAATGATAGAATATTCTTTCTAAGGAAGAGTTGGTAGAAAAGAAGTATTGTAAATGGCACCACTTATGGAGTCATAATATTTCTGATTATGTGGTCCTAAAGAAGAATATTCGGGAGATAATTCGACAAGGAAAGATAAAGTTTACTGATGACAAAGAAAAGTCCCCAATGAAAGTGGATATAGACCCTTTTCTAGTGATGACCAATATGGTTTCGATAAGATCTTGAGGTGGAAGATACAGATCGTCGCACATCTATGCTCATTGTAGACAGATAATTGAAGATGTTGGTCCTCCAGACCTGAGAGGACATGACTATCCATCAAGGGATCACATTGTTGGCAAATATTGAAGTGCAAGATCTTCCATACCATACCATGGTGCGCCTCGGCAGAATGAACTAGTTCATATAGAAAATCATTGCCCTCGTTGAAGGTCCCATAAATCATTCAAACAAAGGTATGATGAGAGAGATCCTACCATAGACATAATGGTCAACCAAGTGGGAAGTTTGACTATTATGTGAGTTACACACCTCTTCCCTTTTACCCCATAAGGTCATCCCTTTTGGTTGGGGAGACAAATTTCATGATGACGACGAGGAGTATGACTATGTAGTACAATTACATCGTTGAAGGACTTTGAAGGTGCCTCGTGAGCCACTGAAGGGTGAATGGTACAAGTCTCAGGAGGTTCAACTTGGTACTATGACTCGAATTCAGAAAAGAAGGGTTGAGAGGAAAAGAAGAATGCATTGGTTGCAATAGTAAGTCAATCAAATCCATATCACCCAATTTAAGCCAGCACTAATTGCGACTAACATACCAAAGCCCTATAAAACTAAAAACGTGGTTTGGATAAGGAAGTTAGACATAGACGGGGCAACAATAGAATCAAGAAGAGACAAGATGGCCACACAAGCTAAGGATAATGATGAAGAGCTTATGCCTAGGCAGTTGTCCAAGTCAGTTTCTCCTTTAAGTTCATGTATGGTCCAAGTTAGGTTACCAATGAATTCCGAATGGATCGGACTATTTAGCATAATTGATAAGGTTGTAGTGCATGAAAAGGAAGGAGTACAGTTTTCCTTCAATAGTGAAGAAGTAATGGAGTTTAAAAAACCTTCTAAGAGCCTTTCTAATCACCTGAGGGCATTGAATATTAGTGCCAAAATAAATGGCCGCCTAGTTACCAAAGTATTAGTTGATGGAGGATCAACTTTGAACCTTATCCCATATAAATTCTTTAGGAAGCCAGGCAGGAAAGATAAAGAAATAATTTATCGAATATACAATTCTCAGACTTTAATGGAGAGGTTATTGAAGTCAAAGGAATATATGTATGGCTAGCCTATTGGTAGGGTCTAAAACTTCGAGAACTTCCTTTTGCATTGTTGACGAAAAATGTGTCATTTTTCATTTTTTTTTTACATTGTTGTTGTTAAGCAATTTTCTATTCATTTTTAAAAAAATCCGAAAAGTCAAATAATTGACTTTCGGGTTGACTTTTTGATCAATTCTTTGATAACCCTGAGTCAAAAATTGATTTTTCACCAAAAAAGATGTCAATTAGCTTTAATTTCACTTTTTTCAAATCAAATTTTGGAAAATTTAAAGATTTGACTAAAAAATCAAAATTTCAAAAAGAGTCAACTAAAAGATTGTTTTATTTATTTATTAAACTTTTGATCAAAAAAATTGGAAAAAAAAAAAATTCACAGAATACTTCTTTTTAATGTCAATTTGATTTGTGTGTTGAAAATATCATAAAATTCTATTAAGAACCTTGTTTTCCAAATTGGTTATAAATCGATCAAAAATAAAATTACTTTTGTTTTAACCACAATTAAGTATAATTCTTTTTATGACATTTGGTCTAGGGATTATTTTTAATCCACTTGTTCATTCAATTTCGTGAATTGCCATATTGAAAGATGAATTGCCATTTTAACCCTAATTAGGGAGCCAAAATCAATTCTTTATGATTCATAAACGGATTATTGTTTTCCACTTATTTTCTCAAGATAAGTCTAAATCCGAGGTCACTTTTGAGAATTCACATTAGAAGTTTCTGATTTGAGGGATTTCATTTTCTTAAAGGTACAAAAAGTCAAGCTATCGAGCCTTTATTGAAGAAATTTAGATTGACCCATTCAAGACTATGGTTTAATTTCTAAATCCAGGTCCAATTTTAATATTAGACCCCGATTCATATTTTGCCTAAGTTTTGATACTTTAATCCAAGGTCAATTTAAATTCATTAGATGATCCTATACATGGGTAATTAGTTAAATATATCTATTGCAATATTAATTGCAATTCATTTGCAATTTTAGCCATAAAATTATAAAATTGCTCATTTTAGCCCTTAAGCCTCGATTTCATGTACCCATGATTTTGGTCTACTATTTCTCATAATAATCATTCAATTAAGTCAATAGAGAATCCATAAATTGCATTAATAGAAATCAATTGGCTTAATTGAATCAAAATCGGACAGTTTCTCCTCAAATCATGCAAGTTTTCTCTTCAACTTGATCCTTGGAGGACCAAATTACATAAATTTTGAATCCACAAGGACTATATAGGCGTGAAATAGCAAGAACCAGCCATGACCGATAAAAACCAATCAAAAACTAGCCAAAACAGTTTGAATTGGTTTGACCGTTCCGATTGGCCGCCGACGTGGTAGGTCGGTTCAACCCCTTGTCGGTTGATTCTAGACTTCTGGTGATCGGTTTCGAGCTCCTCGCCTCATCAATTTTACTTCGTGTCCTTATATTTTCCTAATTTTTTGAATTGACCCATGAATTTTGGAAATTTGTGATTTAACCCCTAATTAGGACCTTAAGCGTAATTTTCATTTTAAATGCAATTTTCGCAAATCAAACCCATCCAATCAGTCTCCCAACACTTCTTAACGATGTTTAGCCCTTTCAAATTTTTTTATTTGGCCATTAGATCAAGATTTTAACTATCGGATCGAACCGACGGCCAAGATCAGCTTAGGACTAGTATGAAAGGTTTTTCCCTCTAAATGGCTCATTTTATTTATTTATTTATAGAAAACTCTCTATAAAACTAGAATTCTTTTCTCATCTCTTTTCCCATCTCTCTCTCTCTTTCTTCTCTCTCTCTAGCCGAACCAGTCTGTCGATCTAGCTTTGCCAGACTCACATTAGTAGCCATTCTGCTGTCGGTCAGCCCCCTTAGCGGTCGTTCTCCTCCTGTCCAACCTTCACGAGATTTGTTCCAAATCATCTCGAGAATATCTTGTATTTTTTTTTTTGTTTTTTTAATAGATTTTTTCCGGTCAAAATTGCTTAAAACCAAGCATAGGTCAATATACCCAGTACCAATCGAAGATGCATTTTAGTGAAATTGAGCATACAGAGAGTTCATTTGCATTAGGATCTTTATTAAAATTAAACCATACATTGTGTGCATTCTAATGATGCATGACTTGTATGATTTCATCGCCATTTAGTATGTCGATTGCATGTTTAAACATATGTAGGTTCTGTTGCAATTAGGATGTTTAGTAACGCGTATTTGTTTTTCCATTTTCATCACGATTAGTGTGATCATAATTAGGCTTTGAAGTCTAAACAAAAAATTAATGTCGTTGTGCATATTATATGTTAGATTTTTCGTTAGATTTTTGGACATTTCTAGGTGACCACAATCAAGTATGTTTTGTGATATTAAGGTTAGGTTAAGGCCTTATTATGTATGCATTTTATCATGCTTGTTTGGGTCTCTTAGAGACCAAATCTCATGTTGATACCTTCTTGATTATAAAGTGTGCATTACAAGCTTCGTGTGCATATATGATTTGTCATGATTGGGTGCCAAATGGCATGTGAAAATTATGCCTCAATTAGGCTAGTTGCACTTTGAAATAATCAAGTATGTCATTTTAGTCTTAAATCATTTGGTATTATCATTGACTTGTATGACACTTTTGCATGCTGACTTAAGATTAGATGTTTACCCTAATCATTTGTCATATCTAATTCTTTGTCATGTATGAATTTCATGCCATTTGCATATTGTATAAGTGATTTTAGGACTTGATAATGCATGTTTGCATTTTGGTTTGTTAATGATTGATGTGAACACTTTCACAAATCTCAACTTTAGAGCACCGAATTGATTTTGATTGAACTCGGACCCTATCTAGAAAGTTGTAAGGCACGCTTAGACCTTTCAAGTGTCCTTGGTTTTGTACAATTTGCTCATCATTAGAACCATTTTCCATTTTCCCTAAATTAGATTAGAATTTTGACTTAGGATTAAATTCAGAACCTTATTTTTATGCTCATTTAGACAGCCTTTTACTATTTTTGTACCAATTTTTCGGTGGGAATTCTTGAGTCAAACCTTCAACGAAGTTTGTTTGTCACCGTTATCTTTATTGTGGTTAAATTTTATGAGTTTTAGACCTTGTTTGATATGGTAAATCTCAGTTACAATGGCTTGATGTTATGCTATTTTGTCAATTTCTTGATGCGATGATGTGCATTATTGGATTTTTATAAAATCATGCTTAGTTTTTCTTAGGAACCTTTTTTCACGAAAGTTGTTTCATATCATGTTAACATGCTATGTAATTTTTTTAGAAGTAGATCATCAATGGGTACCATTCGATTTTGCTAATTTTATGTACTTCATCTGAAACGTTCTGTTGTGGACCTTTGTTGTAAATGCCTATCTAGATTTTTTAGAATAGTTGTGCATGGAATTAGGCCATGTCATCTTTATGAAATTTGTTTCAAATCCATTGATCTTCATTGTCAAAAGGTTTTCAATAAATGAATTGATCTTTCAATCACATTTTTCCCAATCTTGATTGGAAATACTTGTCCTTGCATATTGAAATGTCTTTGGTACATGTGATGTTTCCAATATCAAATGTTTAGAATCTTTTCAATACTTGATTTGACTTTGGAAATGTCGAGATTTAGACGGTGTTTAAAATGTTTGCGATGTTTGTGAGTGCATTTATACGAGTCCCAAATTATTCTTAGCAATTAAATGCGTTCCATAGCCAAGATATTCCTCTGTTTAAATGTTTTCAAATCCTTTTAAGCTTTTGATTTGGCATTGTGGTTGTCATGAGTTGGAACATATTTAAAATGTGTGCGATGTCTGTGAGTGCATTTATGTGAGCCCCAAACTAGTCTTGGCAATTAAATGCGTTCTACAACCAAGATGCCTCTTTGTCTCAAAATTTTGTTTCTATTTTTCTCAATATTTCAAAGTCATCTTTGAAACATCACATGTACACTCATGCATAAAACCATGTCATTCATAAAAAAATGCTTATGTAATAAGTGACCTGCTAACGATTCACTCAGTTGATTGATTGGTTGAGAAATAAGGCTTAAAGGCTTGCATTTAGAGGTATGTTAAACACAATGTCTAATACCGAGAGAAGATCTTGGGAATTCACTTAAGCATATTTCTAGAGACTTATAAACGTTATTGACCATGCAAAAACACAAATAGTCAATAATGGCTATAAGTTATAAAATAAATTAGGTAGATGTCTAAAGAGACCTACCATGAATAGCAAAGGCCGACCCCAATGCCCAAATTTGGTTGATTCTTAATTTTGCTTCACATGATTGATTACTCTTGATCCTTTGTCGTGCTTTTGACTATTTTGAAGTGTATGAGTATTTCTTCCAATTGTATGTACTTGGCTTAGGTTTAAGGTAAGATTAGATTCTGAAGATGGAGTTGACGTGAGATAATGGAAGGTCAATGTCCATTCTGACTATATTTTTGTACTATTCGTCCTCGACATATATCTCGGGTTTACTCATTTGTATAAACACCCAACAAGTTGCGGGTTCTTTCTTTCTCTTTCCTCTTATTTCTTTTAAGTTTTTTTAGGATTAGTTGATAGATTTACTATTTTACTTGGCTTTTTATTTGCCACTTTGTACTTTAAATTCAATTGCGTGCTTTCTTTTATTTTTTTTAGAATTAGAATTGCATGAAAATGATCACCTATGCATGACCACTTAGTTGAGGTTAAACAATCCCGAAAAAGTAAAAAGAAATGCATATACATCTTAGATAACACGACATACTGCTAGGTACCAAAATGACGCTAATAGAAATATTAGTGTAATTCAAGTCCTTGAACCTAGATATCTAATTGCATAAAAATTGATAGATTACTCTCGATCATCGATTGAGTTTTCTAGCTGACCCCTAAAATTAGGCTAGTGGCGACTCTCGTCTTATTTTTTAGGTTGTCTTAAATAACTAGATCGTTTAATAAACCCGTCGTAAGAGGTATGAACCTTGGGAAAAGATTCACGATCATGATTTAGCATACTCAAGATGGTGAAGTTAAAAGATGAAGTGATGCCATCTTTAGCGAATGTACATCTTAAGAGGGTTGTCATGGTTGTCAAAGTTCCCTTAAACTCATATTTACATTCAGTTTTCTTTCGACCTTAAAACCGTCGATCAAGATGTGCCGCGACATTAATATAAGGTCACTACATCTTTCACTGTCATGCGAGGTACGAGCTTGAGAGAGCTCACGACCATGTACGAGAGAACTCATAAGAGGTTCGTCTCGAAAGGCGAGGTGATGACGCCTTTATGGATGCGAATCATGAGGAAACTCCCATGGTCAAGTACCCCTAAATCCGACCTTTCCTTCTTCCTTTCCCCAAGACGGAGGTAGGAGAGGTTAGGTCACGACATGCGACAACACTTGCATTTATAGACACCCAGAGGGGTGATCTTAGTAGTATTACGTTTTATCGTTTCGACAAGGGAAGTGTTGAATGGGTCAATAAGATGGAACTGGTGAGATGTTTGGATAAGGTTATTTTGGAAAAACCTTATATTATTGGAATACCTCGTTAAGAGGTACACGGCCTATCGGGCCGAACAAGCCAAACAGCCAATATATATGGTTGATGGCATTTTGGACTTTGATGAATTACCAATCAAAGAAAATGATAAAGTGATACAAACTCAAAACCCACTGGAGGAAATCAACCTCGAAGATGAATTCCACTCTCGTCCCATCTATGTAAGTGAATTGCTCGATGATGAGTTTAAAACTCGATTAATATGTGTTAAGAAAATATAAAGACTATTTTGCTTGGAATTGTCATGAAATGCTAGGTTTAGGAAGAGAGGTAGTGGAACATCGATTGCCAATTAAGAAAGGATTTAGGTTGCATGAGCAGATCCTAAGGCGTTTTGTTCTAGAGGTTATACAAAAAATTAAATAAGAAATCGAGCGCCAATTATCTACAGATTTTATATGGATTGCATGGTATGTTGAATGGCTTTCGAATGTGGTCTCGGTAAAGAAGAAAAATGTATTGACTTAAATGTATCGGTAAAAATGAGTACCGGATGCTAATGGCCGACATGTTAACTGATTCTGTATCTCACAATAAAATTATGTCCTTAATGGACGACTATTCTAGGTATAATCAAATCCGAAGATCAACTTCCCAAAATTTTGAATCTGCGTTGGAGAATTTGGCCACTGAAATAGGAAAGTCCAACTTTGACCTGGACTTGGATTTTGTTTAAAATAGATGAAGATATGTTTTCATTGAAATCGGCAAGATAGGAAACATAATCCTATGAGAAGTCGGCAAAAGAATAAGGGTCTCACTTATAGTATATAGACTTGTGGCCGTGGATGGTGGAAGTTGATCATGAAGAATTGGTCTTGAAGCGCCGTCTCGTCGTCGAGTGCTTGGAAGGGATTTCCAAGAAGATTTAGTGTTTGTAGCCGATTAAATCTTGAGGTAAGATTTGCGTATAATTCCTTCGTGAGATTGAGAGATTATTTCTTGAGAAATTTCAGGACTAAACACTGCGTACTTTATTTGGGTGTAATTAGGGCTTGGGAAACACCGAGAGAGTGTTTGAGTCACTCGAGTGTGTAATCTCCTTGTATCGCTTGATCTATAGTGAAATTCGTCGCTGCTCTCCCCGTGGACGTAGGTCTTTACGACTGAACCACGTAAATCCGGTGTCCGATTTATTTTCTTCTTTTGTCTATATTAATGTTCGATCGCTCACTTTTCGTAACAGATATAAACGTTGGTAATTTTCTAGGCTTTCTAGTTCACCAAAGAGGACTAGAAATATATATAAATAAAGAGAGCTATTCTAGAATTGTCATCACCTACCAATAAGAAGTAGATCTAAATAATACTTGGGAAAATAAATTTCTTGCGTCGTTTTATAACTAACTTGTCAAGGAAGATCGAACTTTTTTCCCATTGCTCAGCTTGAAAATCAGGAGGAATTCGCTTGGGAAGATAAGCATCAACATGCTTTCGACAAAGTAAAGGAATATCTGACCAAGCCACTAGTTTTGACGCCATCCAAGGCGAGTAGGCCGTTAAAAGTGTATTTATTGGCGACTGGTACTACAATCGGAAGCATGCTAGTACAAGAAAATGAGGAGGGAAAAGAATAGACAATTTGTTATCTAAGCAGAATGCTGAACGATGCTAAGATAAGATACTTTCCTATTGAGAAGTTGTGCTTGTCATTATAAAATTACATAATTATATGTTGCCGAATACAGTACATGTAATTTACAAGACGAATGTGATTAAATATATGCTAACCAAGCCAATTATAAGGATCGGACAACTAAATGAGCATTTGCCTTATCTGAGATCAATCTAATATATGTGTCGCTCAAAGCAATAAAAGGGCAAATAGTAACAGATTTTATTATGGAATACTTACCCACTATAAAGATTGAAGAAGATGAAAAATTTATTCGAGTATTACTGAGGGTTTTGTATTTTGATGGATCAAACGAATTCGGATCATCAGACATTGGGATTATGATTATGTCTCCACAAAACTAGAAAACTAAATTTATGTTCAAACTTGACTTTCTATGTTTGAACAATCAGACAGATATGAGGCTTTCATTGTTGGTCTCAATATCTTGATTGACGTGAAGGTCCAATTTGTGAGAATCAAAAGGAGATTCATGATTGTTTATAAAACAACTAATGAAAATAACAGTGCTTCAATGAAAATATAATATCACATCACATCCTAACAAAAGAGTTATTAACTAAGTTTGCCGAATGTGAATTAATTCACGTTAGGAGAAGGGAAAATTCAAAAGCTAATGAATTAGCTCAAATGACATCCGATTATAAAATATTGAAAAAGCTCGCAAAACATATCATTACACAAGTAAAAGTGTTATCTTCGATATATAACAAAGTAATGATGGCATCAAGTTGTTTGGTCGAAGGATAAAATGGTTAGGATGAGTTGGATTAGAGAACTCCTCCCATAAATTACTTGAGAAACCCAATTGCCAATGACAAAAATTTTAAAAGATAGGCAATGAAATATTTGTTATTTGGTGAGAAGTTATATTGAAGAATAGTGGATGGATTACTGCTAAGATGTTTAGAAAGGCAAGAATCAATGCTCGTAATGGCCGAAGTACATTAATGAATTTATGGCGCACACTAAGCTGAGGTAAAAATGAAATGGTTGTTGTGTCGATATGGTTACTTCTGGCCGACTATTAGGAAGGATTGTATCAATTATGCTAAAGGTTGTGAACTGTGCCAAAAGCATAGTCCGCTCCAGCATGTGGTGGCCACAATAACGAAACCCATTGTTAAACTATGGCCGTTTCGAGGATGGACAATAGATATAATAGGTAAAATTTACCCCCTTTCATTGAAGAAATATACTTTTATCCTAATGGCAATTGATTACTTTATAAAGTGGGTAGAAGCGGCTTCCTATAAGAATGTAACATAGAAGGTTGTTAGGGAGTTTACAAAGGAACAAATTGCCTATCGATTTAGAATTCTTGAGTCCTTAATGGCTGACTAGGGGATAGTGTTTACGAGGCAAGAGGTGTTAGTTTTGACACCTTATTATGCTCAGGCTAATGGTCAAACTTGGGCTTTGAACAAGATCATCATTAACCTTATTAAAAAGCACTTGGAAGAAAACCCATGAGAATGGGATTCCTTATTATCAACAAAGTTGTGGACTTATTGAACATCGAGAAGATCGAGTATTGGGGTTAGCCTATATATGCTAACATATGGACAAGAAGCCGTCCTCCCATTTGAAATTACAGTACAGTCACTTAGGGTGAAATTATGGGATAATTTATTGAAGAAATAGTATGATAAGTTAACGTATGCCAATGTCGATGACCTTAGTGAAAGTAGAGCCTCGGTATTGGAGAAGTTGGTCACCCAAAAACAAAGGGTTGCCAGAGCGTACAATAAGCATGTGAAGCTTAAGTATTTCGATGTTGGTGATTTGATTTGGAAGACCATTTTACCCACAAGCATTGATAATGAAAGATTTGGTAAATGGTCATCAACTCGGGAAGGCTTATACTTAGTTAGTGATGTTCTTATTGGAAATGCATAACGATTAGTGGAGTTGGATGGGAAAGAGTTCCAACGATTGATTAATGGTAAGTCCTTGAAAAAATACTATCTGACTACATGGGAAATGTGAGAGATTAAAGAATATAAAAGGTTAAAGAACTTCTAGAATTTCCGTTTTATTTATTTGCATTTTTCTTACATTTCTCTCCCCTCTCCCACTCTTTCCTACTCTCTCTCTCTCCCTCCCTCCCTCCCCCACCCCCACTCATTTTTTCCTTTTTCTTTTTTTTTTTCTTCCTTCCTTCCTTCCTACTCTTGCACACTCTTGGCCTTGCCCCTAGTCCAGCTCGTTCAAACCAAGGTGCTATCGAAAGGCAACCACGAAATAATGTAGCTCTATTTCTAGATGGTCGTTGGCTTTCTTGGCGCATTCTTTGGGTTTTGAACCTTATTCATCTCCATTTCAAGGGCAGCTCTCTCTTGCTCTAGGTGTTAGAAAAGGACCAACTATTCTCCAATCAATTCGTCAACCTTTTAAAGCAAAGCCTTGATACCATCGATGTTCAAATCCACAAAGAAGGGACCTCGCCAACATAGCCTCATCGATCTCGTGCTCTCACTGCTCACCAAGGGCCAACCCTTTCTTTAGTCGCTTCTTCACTACTTTCACCCTATTCGAGACAACCTGGTGGAGTTTGGATAGTTGAGTGTGGATGGTATGCAGATTCCCTTATGCCTCTGTGAGTTCACAGCAGACCACGTCAACATTTTCGATCTCTTCGTTCTTACTCTAGTACTCGTGCTCTACGACGTTGAAGGCAACGATGTCCCTTAGGTCAGATTGGAAACTTTTAACACCATGGCTGAAAGTTACCATGAACTCGTCATAGTTGGTGACTAAAGGGTCACCCTTAGGGAGGTTCCTTAGGCACAACATGGGTCAAGAGGCTCTTTAGCATCTCAAGGGCATCGGGCTTGGATGTCAGCAGGATACATGTGAGGTTGAGATAGGAGAGCAATTCCCTCCACATGGCGATAAAGTGGTGGTTGTAGTTGGGAGAAGAGGAGGATTTTGGCATCATTTCAACCTGGTGAGGTTTAGAAAATTCGAAGGTTGAAATTATGGATGAGAGTCCAGTTACTACATGTTTTTTATAGGCCAAGTTTGGAGGTTGAAGAGCCACAACCCTTCACAAACCAAGATCATCAAGCATGAACGTGCGTAACTGTAGGACAGCCGAGAAGATAGGGATTCATGCGCCTTGGGATAATAGATTGATACGATGCATGTAATTAAGATTATATTGGAAATTGAAATGACGTGATGGCTAATCATTGCGGAGGGTGCTTGTTGCGATAAAGCGAGCGATCGAAGAATAATATAGACAGATGAAGAAAATAAATCGGACATCGGATTTACATGGTTCGGTTGTAAAGACCTACGTCCACATGGAGAGCAGTAGCGAATTTCACTATAGATCAAGCGATACAAGGAGATTACACACTCGACTCACTCAAACACTCTCTCGGTGTTTCCCAAGCCCTAATAACACCTAATAACGCACGCAGTGTTTAGCCCCAAAATTCCTCAAGAAATAATCTCTCAATCTCACGAAGGAATTACACGCAAATCTTATCGCAAGATTTAATTGGCTTGAACACTAAATTTTATTGGACGTAATTCACGAACAAGAACGACAAAGAAAAATCCCTCTCAAGCACTCGACAACGAGACAGCGTTTCAAGACCAATTCTTCATGATCAACCTTCTTTCATCCACGACCACAAGTCTATATCTATATATATAAGTGAGACCCTTATTCTTTTGCCAACTTTTCATAGGATTTTGTTTCCTAACTTGCCTATTTTAACCAAAATATAACTCTATATATTTTAAACAAAATCCAAATCCAAGTGAAAGTTGGACTTTCCTATTTCAGTGGCCAGACTCTCAAACGTAGATTCAAATTTGGGAAGTTGATCTTCGGATCTTCTTTGCTCAATTTTGAATGTCCGTAACATATCCAATTCGGAATATTTGTAATTTCACATTGGGCTCAAACTCGAGACATATTTTAACAATCTCCACCTTGGCTTGACGTTTGAACCAAGTCGCAATTGCTTCGCAAAAATCAAACTCTGCCGCTACTTTCCCATAGCCCCTGATAGGCTCAACCGCCACAGATATTATCCAAGTCCAAGCTTTGCTTAAACTTCGCCATAACCGAGGATCTCATCAGAATATCAACTCCATATGCACTTTTAACTGCTCCGCAAGGATTTTCTGACACAACCTCCTTAACCGCAAATAAAACAAAACTATTGTTGCATCCATATCTGTCAGGAGATCGAATACATACCTGTCAATATCAGCATTTACAGCAATCATTGGCTCTATAGGCTCCACCTCGCTACGAGCACCATCTGTGTTGATTACTTTGCTAGTACCCGTATACGCTACCTCAGGAGTTTTTGGTCGCAACTCCACCTCAAGCTAAACACCGTCCAGATCTGTATTAACATTGCCACAAATACTCCTAGCCAAAAGTATCAGAGACTTGTCAAAGGTAACTTCTTTGCTGTCAACAGGTGAATTTATATCGGGGCACTACAACTGATTGCCCCATTCACCTTGTGCATAGCCATGGAATATGCACCTTGCCCTCCAATCAAGCTTACCATTACTCACTCGAAAATAACACGGGCAACCTAATATTCTAATAATAGAATGACCAGCAACGTTACCTGGCCACACTTCTTCAGAAGTCCGCCATTCAATAGCAGTTGATGGAGATCTATTCACTAAGCAGCTTATCATACTAAGCACATCGGCTAGGATTCTCCTAGCAATATCAGCACTAGAGATAATTTTTCGGGTCGTCTCTAGTAATATTCTACTTATCAATTCTGCAAATTGTTGTGATTTACTGACACAAGTGCGGTATTTCACTATGCCCTCTTTCATGCAAAATTTATTTGCCAGCTCTGAGCAGAACTCCATGCTATTGTTAGTTCGCATATGCTTGATTGACTTACCAGTCTCTGTCTCGATCAAAGCTCTCAACCGCGTGATCTTGACACCAGCATCAAACTTGTGCATTGGCACAAACACCCAGGTTTTCCTCGAGCAGTCAATAGACTTTCGAACATATGTATCCGATGTCTCTGGAGCAAAATTTGTCATTGTCTCACCTTGAAGTTTATACAGGCCTTCGTGCTTGATTCCTTTCATTATCACTAGGGCACCTTGAGCAACCTTCAAAACTCCACCTTCTGAAGAATACCTGTAACCAGCTGATTCTAGGGCACCCAAAGAAATTAAGTTCTTTTTCAATTTTGGAATGTGTCTTACTCCAGTTAATGTCCCCATAATACCATCATGCATTCTGATTTTAAGATCACCAACACCCACAACATCGCACTCAGCGTTGTTCCCTAACTGGACTTTACCACTACCTGTGCACTGATAAGTGATAAACTAGTTTCTATTTGATGTGACATGAAAAGAACAACCAGAATCTATAATCCATTTATCAAGCGATGAATCATTAGTGACAGACAAGACATAATCGGCATTATCTGTTACAGCTGCAACATTATCTGCAGAATCAACTATAATTCCCTTACCCTTCTTATTCTTCAGCTTAAGGCAATTCCTTCTAAGATGCCCCCTCTTGCCACAGCTCCAACAGACAATATTAGCAAACCTAGATTGACTACGTCTGTTCATATTAGCATTACTCTTACCCACACGTGTTACGGATCTTCCTTTATTTTCACCTACTAAAGTAGTAGATACAGATTCGTCAGATTCTCTTCTACGAATATCCTCGCTCCGAATCAAATTTCGAACCCCATCAAACGTCAAACTTGTTGACCTGGAGGAATTACTAACAGTAGTAACAGTAGTATTCCAATTATCAGGCAATGGGGATAATAGAATCAAAGCACGTACCTCATCTTCAAAGTTGATCTCAACTGAACTCAATTGACTAACAATCACATTGAGTTCATTGATATGATCTGCGACTAACGCACCTTCGCTCATCTTCAAATTAAATAGACGTCGCATCAAATAGACCTCGTTGATCACAGAGGGCTTCTCGTACATATCCGATAGGGCTTGCATCAAATCAGCAGTGGTCTTCTCTTTTAAGATGTTAAACGCAACGTTACGAGCCAACATTAGCCTAATAACACCCATAGCTCGTCTATCTAGCAAATCCCAATCAGCTTGCTTCATCAACTTTGGTTTCTCCCCAGATAAAGGCAAGTGCAGTTTCATCTGGTAAATATAATTTTCAATCTGCATCTTCCAGAAACTAAAATCCTTCCCATCAAATTTGTCGATTCTCACTTTTACTTCTTCTGTCACCATTGATTCACTTCAACTCAGCCAAACTGGCTTTGATACCACTTGATACGATGCATGTAATTAAGATTATATTGGAAATTGAAATGACGTGATGGCTAATCATTGCGGATGGTGCTTGTTGCGATAAAGCGAGCGATCGAAGAATAATATAGACAGATGAATAAAATAAATTGGACACCGGATTTACGTGGTTCGGTTGTAAAGGCTTATGTCCACGGGGAGAGCAGCAGCGAATTTTACTATAGATCAAGCGATACAAGGAGATTACACACTCGACTCACTCAAATACTCTCTCGGTGTTTCCCAAGCCCCAATTACACCCAATAATGCACGCAGTGTTTAGCCCAAAAATTCCTCAAGAAATAATCTCTCAATCTCACGAAGGAATTACACGCAAATCTTATCTCAAGATTTAATTGGCTTGAACACTAAATCTTATTGGATGTAATTCACGAACAAGAAGGACAAAGAAAAATCCCTCTCAAGCACTCGACAACGAGACGGCACTTCAAGACCGATTCTTCATGATCAACCTTCTTTCATCCACAACCACAAGTCTATATATAAGTGAGACCCTTATTCTTTTGCTAACTTCTCTTAGGATTATGTTTCCTAACTTGCCTATTTTAACCAAAATATAACTCTATATATTTTAAACAAAATCCAAATCCAAGTGAAAGTTGGTCTTTCCTATTTCAGTGGCTAGACTCTCAAACACAGATTTAAATTTGGGAAGTTGATCTTTGGATCTTCTTTGCTCAATTTCGAATGTTTGCAACATATCCAATTCGGAATATTCGTAATTTCGCATTGGGCTTAAACTCGAGACATATTTTAACAGTGCTTGTCTATTGAAGTGTTATAATTGTTCAAGAATTGAGATGAATGAGGGGTCGTTGATCATTAAATGTGACGGAGACCCCCGATTGCAAGTGATTCGAGTGAATCTCGGTTTATGTTGAACGATAATGATGTGAGTACTTTAACAACAGTTATAGGGTGTCAAAAATGTTACAAAAAGTTGAGCAACGTCAGAGACACTAATATTGTGATAATAAGGAGCAAAGGGACAAATTAAAAGGTATAATAAGAAGGTGAGGAAATGGGAAATTCTATTTACAAGATAGAGTTGAAACATAAAGTTCATAAAGCCATCAAAACGAGCAGGAACATATGTAGAATTACATTAAGTGTTGCCTTATCCTTAGTATAAAACTATGGAGTTGCATTTCACTGTTGCAATTGGCTTCAAAATACTAATCCCTTTTGTTCCCAAGCTCCAACAGTTTAAGCTCCAAGGAGACATAGGTTGCCTCCAGGTCAGTGATCAATCTTGATTAAGTCAATAATGCCTACAAGGGAGTATAATCATTCACCTTCAAGATGTCAAAAATGGTGCACTGTCGAGATAGTTCTTCCTTTTTGAAAAAGATACTCTCCTCCAGCTTGTCTAAATCCTTTATATGCTTTAGTCGTGCCCTATACAACTCTAAAGTGGAGCTAAAAGAAAGAGAAAATTCATTGATAGCAAACTAATAGCTCAACATGTAGAGGATAAGGCAAGTTAATTAGAAGAGCAAGGAGGGTCTTGGTTTCACACCAAACGACTATGTCATTACATATGGTGTCATAAAATTTTTTCAATAGGTCATGGAGCTGTGCTCATTTGATTTGAGTAGAATTGTGACCCTCAAAGGGAATTGGCTCATTAGGTAAGAAGAGAGATGGCGAGGGAAAATCACTGGCACCTCTTGAAATTTGAACCATATTGATATGGTTGACATCGGCTGAATAGAGAGGTGAATTAGACATAAGCTGGTCGAAAGTCCTTACATTTTGTCCATTGGATGAGGAATAGTCATCTACATTGAACGGATGATTTAGAAGATAAGCGCATTAAAATGAGAAAAAACAAAGGATTATTTTCACTAATTGAATGCCCAGAATTCCTTAGGGTTTGATGCTCGAATAATTTAGAAGGTTTTTTGAATAGATGCAAAAAACCTAAAGGAAATTGGGTAACTTTGGAAAGGACCTCATCAGCACAGCAAGAGAACAGTTGGATCCGACAGTTGTTCCACCACTCATCGAATAAGGTAGAGTTGTGAGGATAACTCGAGAAGGTAACGGAATGGAAATGCCCAAGGACATTATGGGTAACCTTGTTATGATAAATGATATCGGCTCTATCCTGCCTTTGGCCAAGGCGCAATTTAGAGAAAGGAAAGTTCATTACTATTGGCATGGGTACGCCTTAAGTTAGTCCAAATTGTCATGCACAATAGTGTGGGTTACATGTCTCAAAACTCGAGGAAAATCGCCCTCCATAAGAGAAGTTTAGCATAAAGTCAGAAGGAACTAGAATGCTTGACCAAAATAAGCATACATTGGGCTGCATAGTCCAAGGGCTACCGGCTTTATCATCAATCCTTAGCTTGTAAAAATTAAAGTTAGTTGGAGACAACAATATATTGAGCAAGCATTCAAACAAGGATAAGCCACTAGATAGTGAACGAAGTGCTCAATGGAATTTCCAAAGCCCGAATTCGCTTTCGAAAGATGATTCATGACCTTTAGACTAATGGATTGGAGTCTGCCCCTTCTTATGAAATAGATGGGAAAAGTAAACACGTAGCCAGCCGTGCAAAATCCATAAAAGGACCGAAGAAGGGTTTGAAATGACCTTCAAATAATGAAGTTTGTGCATCCATGATGCCTCGACATAATGCTACAAGAACCATACGACCTAATCTAATGTCAATACCTTTAAACAATATAAGCCATATCAATGAATTCATGGGATATATCGACAAAGCCAACATAACATAAAAGAAATGTGTTCATCAACAAAGATAGGTCCACTAGTCCTGACCAATCTATACATAAACTCATCATAAGAAAAATCTAGGTGAGGTGTGACATCTTGGATTTTTTAGTTTTGCTTTCAATTAAATTAATCGAGCCTTTCATCGATGCGCCTATAGTACTATTCTTAGAGCCGATCACTTGTGAGATAACTAGATTATCTAGGGAAGTCATTATGAGATTTTAATGCGCTAGACTTGAGAATTCGACTAGGAATTGACTACTCGATCGTGTTCATCTGCCGAGGTTATTACGGCACAGTAAAGATCGATTAGAAATCAGAGATAAGTCGGTTTGATTGAGATATGTGGTTAAACATGAGTGATTCCACTAAATTACAAAATTCTCGTCGATCGATACTAGATTGATTTTTCTATCGTTTTGGTGCCCTGTGTCCGTAATCAAAATCTCGAGATTCTCATGACAACCGAGAGTTGCCAATATGTTGAATGAGTTCATTGTGACTCGAAGAAAATCGATCACGAGTCATTTGCACTAAAAATTTCTGAAAGCTACACGGTAGCCTAGATTACGCTAAAATCGCACCGGATTGAAATTAACCATGAATTTAAATCCAATTTCAGAAATTGAAAGTCCTGTCATGTCACAGGTCATTTTAAGAACGTTGACTCATCTTTCGAGGAATTTTCAGAGAGTTCAGGATTTTTACGGAAAATCGATTTGGACGATTCGGAAAACGAACGAAAATTTGGATTGGCCAATTTGAAGGAATTTTTGGCATCTGGTGTAAGTGAATTAGTGAAAGGGAATTTTATGGACTTTTTCCTTAACCAATTGGACCTCAACCGAAGAAGTTTGTTCAGAAAATCAGATTCCGAGAAAAATGAAATAGAATTCGGAATTGAGAGAAATTTGGAGGTTAGAGGGACTGTTTCATTTTGATTTTATTTGGGACTTCAAATTGTAAATTGGCCTTGGGTGACCAATTGGTTTTATTGTGAGAAGTTGAGATAAAAAAATTGTGTTTTATTTAATATTTTTCCTTCCTTCACCTCTCTCTTCGGTCACCCACACACTCTCTCTCTCACTCGCACGAAATTTCCCCCATGGTCGCACGTTCTCTCTCTCTCTCTCTCACACGTGCGAACCCCCCATCGACAGCCCTCTCTGTTGTGTTCCATTTTGCTCCTCATATCATTGACTTTTTCAATCTTATCTCTCTCTCACTTATCCCTTTCTTGCCGACATTCCTCCCCTTTTGTTTATTCTTTTCTTTTTTTATGCTTTTGGCTGTTTTCTTTTGCTCGATCAAAAGACCAGCAACCTTTGGCCTTTTGCATTTCCTTCACCCCTCCTCCAAAGACTCCATTTTTCCTTCTCTTCATGCGCCAGAACTCTGCCCGTGGCTTGCTCGATTTTGGTATAGCTCATGTCTTCGTCCAGCAGTTGCAACCCTCCTCTCGAAGCCATGAAATCAGCCGCTCGAAGCAGCCCTTTAGCCGAGGAACCCGAGCAGAAAATCAAAAGCTTTGTGGGCCAATTTTTGGGCCCGAGCCGTGCCTCGTTGGCGTTGCCACCTTGGAGGAGATCGAGCCTCGTCATGTCCCCGTCGATTTGAACCGAGCGGTTCGATAAACAAGTGAGTTTAACTCACTAATCCCCGCTTAGTAGGTTAATCACGCTTAAAGATTGATTAGTTTAAGTTAAGTTTGATTATGTGGTTAGTTAGATTAGATTAGTGAATTTAATTAATTACCGATACATGTTAGGTGGATAATTAGTGCAATTAGAGCCTAGACAAACTCTAGTATTTAACTAGAGTGGTTCGGTAATTTTTCGGGCCCGTCTCGGCTTCCAATTAGGCTTTATCGGGCCTAAGTTGTATTTTTGGCATTTATTTATTAATTTCCGTAGTTATTTAATTAATTAATTATTTTCTGAAAATTAAAACCGGGATAGTCGATGATCGAAATTTTATGCTGATTGTAGTGGTCCAATCTGTTTATTTAATTGAGCTCTAATTTTTGCTAATTGTGCATGATTTGTATTTTTGTAATTTATTCTTAAATTCATTTAATTTCAGTAATTACTTGGAAAATAACCGATCGTCGGTTTACAATGTCAAAAATATTTTGGTGGATTATATAAAATGGTGGGATTTATGGAAATGAAATTATTACATCTTGGCTAAGGCCGACCGTGTACCCACACACGAATATTTTATCGGGAATGATAAAAATGGTTATTTGATTAAATGATAATTTTCGGCATACTATGAAAGTATGGCTGGCAGCTTCTGGTGAGCATAATAAATATATTAGATCAGTGGATCTGGCAGCTTCTAGTGAGCATAATTGTTGACACCTAAATTTTGGCGACCCGTTTAGTCATTTATTACATTAAAAAACTAGGGATTACTTTTTACCCCTAAAAAAATATTAGATAATTAATTAATTGCATAGCATATAGTTTAAGGTGCATTTATTTTAATTTGCATTTACATTGGGTAGGTGACAAATGAGTTTGATTTGGTGATTCTGAGCTTTAAATTAATAAGTCGGACTAAGCTCTTGAAGATAGCAAATTGATCTAAGCTCATATTTGAAAAAATCCTATTGCATTTTTGAAAAATCAATAGAGAATATTCATTTTTGCAAAGGATATCTAGAAGAGATGTAGAAAATAAAAAGTGATATTGCGTGCGGAAAAGAAATCTTCGCGGATGTTGATTTGAAAAGGAAATTAAAATCCTAATTTTTGGCCTATAAAAAGGTTACTCGTGTAGGGTTTTGCAAGGGCCACACAATAGAAATACATGGCCACATTGAGGTGTTTTTAGTTTTCACGTCAAAGGGGAGCTTCTTTTCCTATTTTCGGTTTTTCTAGGTCAAAATCCAAAATAAAAGGCAAAGAAATTCGTTCGTTGGGAAAAAGAAAAAAGTGAGCAGAAGCTTGGGCTTTTGCAAAGGAGGTACATCAGATATAGGAAGAGGGGACGTGTAGCAGGCCAACAAGGAGGAAAAAAAAAAAAAGCAAAGCAGAGGGCTGCTCATTTTCTTTGTCGTGTAGTCGGCCACCATGCCTTCCGCCCGAGGTCCAGCCATGACGCCGTGCCACCGCACCCCTGTGCCGACGCTGCTCCGCCGCTCGCGTCCACCAGTTAGCTTTGCGTCTTTGCCTCGCTGCGACACCACCGCTATCCCGATCTGCTCGCTCGAGAGCCCCGACGCCGGCAGATCTGAGTCGGTCGTCACTCTATTGCCATGTGAGCTCCCGCACTGGCCCGTGCCTCCTCTACTACTCGTGCTGTGCCACCACTAGGGCTCCTCTTGCCCGCAAGCTCGCACCGCCGCCCAGCTGTGCTGATCCGTGACCACTCGACGCTCCGCTGTTGCTGCTGTATCTTCGCCGACCACTTCCGTCCGCGAACACCCGCAACGACCACCGACTCCACTGACCGACCCCTTTGCTCGCTCGTCCGTCATTAACAATGAATCCGCCTCCGCTGTCGCCGATTTGCAGCGCCCGAGCTCCCTTGTAGTAGCCGTGACTTGAGCGCCCTTGCTCTACCTCTGCCGTTGCTGACCCGCAGCGCCAGAAGCCCCGACGCCCCTGCTCCACCAACTTGCTGCAACCCGAGCCTTTGCCGGGTTGCTGGTCCCCCTCGTCGGAGCTCCGCCGCTCGCCGCCGCCCCTCACCGGACCTTCGGCAGACCACCGCGTTGTTGCCTGTCTTATTTGGAAAAAAAAAAAGCAAAATCAATTTAGGTAGTTTTTTCTTTTATTTATTTATCATATTTTATTTATTTATTTTTATTTTACTTTATTTGTTCTTTTTTAGTATAATTATTCCTTAGTGTAAGGATGAGATGTTTGACATGAAATTGCCTCTGAAATTTGGGATTGATAGTCCGATTTTTGTGCCCAAAATCTGACTTGCAATTGCTTGGAAAATCGCTGATCTGATCTCATGCTCGAGATTCGATTCTCAATTTTGTTTAAAAATTGGCCAACCCAATCTCATGTGCGAGATATGGTTTGCCAATATGTGGATATTGTAACTATCTTATTTGATATGCCGTCATGTTGGTTGAATCAATATATTTTTGTAAGAGGAAAAATTCAAAAAATATTTGAGTTAGGATTAGGTTTGTTTTAGAATATTTCTTGTTATCTTGCATATTTAGAATAGGGATTTTATTTCGAATTTTTAAAAATAAAATAAAAATCCAAAATATGCATTCATTTAGGATGTTAGTTTTTGTTTAATTTAAGTTGCATGTTTAATTATGTGGCAATTTTAAATTTCGAATTTTATTTAAAAAAAAAACATAGAAAATATCATGCATATGTCATGTAGAATTAGGGCATTCATTGCATGTCATTGCATGTTAAGATTGCATATTATAGGTTTAGATAATTTCACCTAAATAGATTGCATGTTTTTGTTAGGAAGAATCATGCACACGTCATATAAAATTAGGTTCATGAGATTGTTCCTAGGTCCATTTAATTACTCGTTATTAGAATTAAGTCATTAGATTAATTTAGATTGCACATTCAATTATTGCATTTCTTTTACTCATGTCATATATAGTTTAAGTTATATTGCTATGTCATATCATTTCATGATAGATTAGTAATATTGCATTGCATTTAAATTAGATTCTCATTAAATAGATGAAAACATAAATTGAGTGATTGCATGTTAATTAGAAACCATATTTAGGATTGTCGATGTGAATTTTGATTTAACATTGCAGATTCTTTCGTTGTTATGAGGTAAGTCCTGCAATTTATTCTCTGCTTTATCTGGATGTTAAATTGGTGGTTTGCGCACCCGCATGATCATATCACATGTTATGGAGATAAATTAAAATCAATTCAAGCTGCCTGCCAAACATTTTTTTCAAAATAAAAGAGAAAAGTACCGAAAGGGCGTTAGAGAAATCTAGCGTAATCAAGTCCCCGAACTCACAATATCTGGTTTGTAGGAGTAAAATAATTCTCCCATTATTTTACTTAAGTGTCTAATCGATCTACCGTAAACTGAATAATGGCGACTCCCTTTTGCATGCTAGATATTTAAATCTAAGTCGCGAATTGGTATGGGCTTGGGAGAGCCCGAGCTAAGTCTAGGCTTAGTAATCCATTAGCCAAACCCTAGGTGGTGCACCTGAAAATTTGGTCGCGACAATAATAAATATATCAGATCAATAGATCTGGCAGCTTCTGGTGAGTATATATAGAATAGCAGATTAGTGGATTTGGCAGCTTCTGGCGAGCATATATAATATACTATATCGGAAATTGGGGCAGCTTCTGGCGAGCATATATAGTATATTATCTTAGTATTTGAGGCAGTTTCTGGTGAGCTATACTATCTATTATTAGCTTAGAGTGAGTAGTCTTGGACTATGGTTGGACTCATAGATAGTATTGATTGAGATGACCGGGGAATGGTCGTGATGACATAGAATCGATTGAGTCAATTGGTCGATGATTCGATCTGTTTTGATGTGTTGAGATGATTAAGTGAAAATGTCAAATATTACTAACTTGCAGGAAGGAACAGAGGTAAAGGTAAGACCTCGGGGTAAGTACACTATCAGTGCTAAAAGTTGTGTACGGCACTCACTTTGGTGTCAAAAGTTTCAATCGGATCACTTAAGTGCCAAAACTTTTGAAAAATGATCATTTTAGTGCCAATGCCGATCTGGTTGGCCGGAAATCCGACGTGGCACTTTTTTATTAATTTTTGAAGCTGATGTGGCTCGCCGGAGAATACAATTAGCATTTAAACAACAAAACGACGCCGTTTGGTGTCTCTCCCCTAATTCAAAACCCTAAACCCTAAACTTTTCGGATAATCTCGGCCAGCCCCGCCCTCTTTGTCTTCTTCTTCTCCTTTGTCGTCCTCTCCGCCGTCGTCTATGGTGTCACCAAGCACCGCCACCTCCTCTACTACCTCAACGAGTTCAGCGATTGCGGCGAGCAAGTCGCCGTCGACCCCTCCGCCTCCTTTGAGAACCTGCGCCTTCGCAACGCCTACGTCGCCCTCCAGGCCTTGAAGCAGGCTATCCTCTCCAACCCTAACAACTTCACCGCCAACTGGGTCGGCCCTAACTTCTGTGGCTACTCCAATGTCTTCTTCTCTTCTGCCCCTGACGACCCCGACGTCCTTACCGTCGTTAGCGTCGACCTCAACCATGTTGACATCGCCGAGTACCTCCCCAAGGAGCTCGGCCTACTCGCCGACCTCGCTCTCTTCCACCTCAACTCCAATCGCTTTTGTGGCAGCGTGCCACAAAAGTTCTGGAACCTGAAGCGGCTCTTCAAGCTGGATCTAAGCAACAACCGGTTCGCCGGGAAGTTCCCGAGGGTCGTGTTGGAGCTCCCGGCACTCAAGTTCTTGGACCTCTAGTTCAATGAGTTCGACGGGTCGGTCCCACGGGAGCTCTTCGACAAGGATCTAGATGCCATTTTCATCAATGACAACCAGTTTCGGTTCGATCTATCGGATAATCTCGGCCACTCCCCGGTGTTATTTTAAAAATTACGATGGTTTTCCCTCCTCCTCCCCCTTCAATCGCCCACATCCCTCGCTTCTGCCTCCGTCGGTGATGGGCCAGTCGCTGTCCTCGACCAGCGAGGGATGGGCGCATGCTTGAGGATCAGGGCGTGACATCCCCATTTAAGCGGTATCAGAGCGAAGTTTAGGATTTGAGTGATAAGGTGCAATGGTCTATGGGATAGTAGTAGGAATGGTCTTTAAATTCATGCTGGTGCATGTCTGTGATAGTTGATTGGTAAAATTGTTTATTGTGTGGATCGCTTAGCTTTTAATTCGGTGAGGATTTGGAAGATAGGTTTCAGTAAAGCTGAGCCATGAGCGACTAGGAGCCGAGGACTCCTAGACAGAGGACCTTATCTTCAGTGACTTAGGCTAGGACACCGACAAGGGTCGGTGCCCGAGGTGGCTGAGGCCAGCACGAGTAGAGTAGCACCACATTCAGTTGGTGCTAGGGTAGCAGCCCCAGGTGATCAGGGTACAGTCGGGATCACATAAGCCATGGATGCTATACGAGAGATGATAGGGCAGGAGGCCTAGAACCAAGCAGCAGACTTCACCGCCGCCGTTGTAGCAGCCGTTACTGCTGCTGCCAATGCTGCTGCCAATGCTGTTGCTACAGCCGCACCTGCCATCGCACCTGTTGAGGTTTCACCAAGAATCGTGGTCACTAGGAGACCGATTCACAAGCTGGTGGAACAATTCTTGAAGTTGAATCCATCTAAGTTTACTGGGATAGGAGACCTCGAAGTCGTTGCTTTATGGATTCAAGGACCGGAAAAGACTTTTGTACTATTGATGTGCAATGAGACCGAGAAAGTTGTTCCTGCAACCTACCAGCTGGAAGGAGTTACAAATACTTGGTAGAGAACCACCCAAGGAGCGGTATTCCTGGAAGGTGTCGTCCTAGAGTGGAACGCCTTTCTTGAGGCCTTCAGCGGGAAATACTTTGTAGAGACTGCCAGACAGATGAAGATGGCAAAGTTTCGGCATCTTCGCCAAGGCTCCATGACTATCGATCAATATGAGGCGAAGTTCGCTGAACTATTGCAATATGCTCTTGAGCTGGTTGAGAATCCAGCGAATCGAGTGCGAAGATTCAGGGACGGATTTAGGCTAGACTTGAGGAGTATACTGATTTCGCTGAATCTGAGAAATTATAATGACTTGTATGAGAGGGCCCAAATGATCGAGAGAGATCAAAATGAAAGAGCCACTGCATCTGGATCGCGGTTTGGATTGAGTCAAGAAGGGATCTGACATGGGAAGAGGCCCATGATCGGAGGAAGATTTCAAATCCCACCCAACCGGAATGGTGGAATTGGGAAGACAAGGCTTGGTCAGAATGGCCTGTGTCGCTTCTGCGGAAGGCGACACGGTACAGCCCCGTGTCCTCGGAGGACGAATGCTTGTTTCGAGTGTGGCCAACAAGGTCACATGGCCAAGGATTGTCCTAGACGACTAAGAGGACAATCGCAATTGCCACCACCGCCACAAAATGGATAGATCAGAGGGTACACACCTCAGAATGCGCCGCAAGGAGGACAACTCAGACCCCCAGTTCAAGGCACGGTGTATGCCATCACTCAAGGTCAGGCAAAGGCTACGCCTGTCGTGATTACATGTATGGTTTCGCTGAATGACCATTCTTCTTATGCTTTATTTGACCTAGGAGCAACTCATTCTTTTATTGCTGAGCAGTATGTTAAGTTGATAGGATTAAGTCCTGTATTATTGGAGTCGGCAATTAGCATATATACACCATTGAAGGTTAAAGTGATAGTTGCTTTGGGTTGTTCTGGTTGCAAGTTAGTGATTGGTGAGCAAGATGGGAAAATAGACTTGTTAGTCCTAGCCATGTACAAATTTGATTTGATAATTGACATAGACTGGCTCACCAAGCAACGAGCTAAAATGGACTGCTATTGCAAGGCGATTCAGTTTGACCCGTTAGAGGGTGAGAGCTTCGAGTTTGTCGGGAATCGAGAAGGACCCTCGATTACTTTGATCTCGTCGCCAGAGGCAACTCATTTGTTAGACGAGAGTTGTTAAGGTTACCTGGCAACTGTCGTGGATACGATGGTTAAGGAGCTGAAGATGGAAGACATTGCCGTGGTGCAAGAATTTCCAGACGTATTCTCGAAGGAATTGCCAAGATTGTCGTCGGAGAGAGAAATTGAGTTTGTGATTGAGTTAGTATCTGGGACAGAGCCAATCTCTAAGGCTCCTTATTGGATCGCATTATCTGAGTTAAAAGAACTGAATGAGTTATTGGATAAGGGATTCATTCGTCCCAATGCATCACCTTGGGGAGCACCAGTTCTGTTCGTAAAGAAGAAAGATGGTTCATTGCGCCTGTAAATCGACTATCGTCAACTCAATCAGGTGACGATTAAGAATAAGTATCTACTCCCGAGGATCGATGACTTGTTTGATCAATTGCAAGGAGTGTCGATATTTTGAAAATTGACTTGAGGACAGGATATCATCATCTGAGGATCAGGAAGGAGGACATTCCGAAGTCAGTATTTCGTACCCGGTATGGTCATTATGAGTTCACAGTGATGCCATTCGGGTTGATGAATGCTCCAACTACCTTCATGGATTTGATGAACCGAGTGTTCAAAGAATATCTAGATTAGTTTGTGATCTTGTTCATCGATGATATTCTGGTGTATTCAGGAAGCGATGAAGAGCATGAGAGTCATCTGAGACCGATACTGCAAACTCTAAGAGTTCATCAGTTGTATGCCAAGTTCAGTAAATGCGAGTTTTGGTTGACTCGTGTTGCTTTCTTAGGTCATGTGATTTCAAGCGAATGAATCTTCGTGGACCCGTCCAAGATTGAAGTAGTTATCAACTGGCCGAAATCGACTACCGTGACAGAGATCATAAGTTTTCTGGATTTGGCAGGTGATTACAGAAGATTTATGGAAGGGTTCTCATCATTAGCATTGTCATTGACAAGACTCCTGAAGAAAGAAGAAAATTTTGTGTGGACAGACAAGTGCAAGTATAGTTTCCAAGAGCTGAAGCAAAAGCTAACTACCGCACCTATGCTAATCATTCCATCTGGTCCTGGAGGATTCGAGATCTATAGTAATGCGTCGTTAAGAGGATTGGGTTGCGTGCTGATGCAACATGGGCGAGTTGTTGCATATGCCTCCCGC
Organism: Eucalyptus microcorys; assembly: GCA_014182515.1. Lineage (NCBI taxonomy): Eukaryota > Viridiplantae > Streptophyta > Magnoliopsida > Myrtales > Myrtaceae > Eucalyptus > Eucalyptus microcorys. The sequence continues at coordinate 25,915,051 of CM024568.1, read as the reverse complement.
CAATTAAGGCCTCATGAAAAGAACTACCCAACGCATGACTTAGAACTCGCGGCAATTATATTTGCCTTGAAGATTGGGAGACACTATTTGTGCGGAGAAAGATTCCAGATCTTCATGGACCATCAAAGTCTTAAATACCTATTCTCTCATAAGGAGTTGAATATGAGACAGCGTCGATGGATGGAATTACTGAAAGACTACGACTGTGATATCCTATATCACCCAGGAAAGGTGAATAAGGTCGCCGACGCTTTGAGCCGGAAGTCTTCAGTCGCTCATATGTTGGTGAAGGAGTGGAATTTAATTGAGAGAGCTCGAGATTCGGTATTCAAGTTTGAGGTAGGCCACCTTTTGAATCTTATGGTCACCCTCAGAATTGAACCAGATGTGCAAATCAGGATCAAGCTACTTCAATCGACAGACCCAGACGTTCAGAAGATTCTACAAGAGGACACAGATAAGAGGAAAGCTGACTTTTGGGTTTCTGATGATGGAATGCTGAGGTTCCGAGGACGATTAGTTGTATCTAACGATGTAGAGCTTAATTATGGTAGTACTAAGATGTATCAGAATTTGTCTCAACACTACTGGTGGTCAGGTATGAAGGCGGACATCGCTAAACATGTCGCCAAGTGTCTGACGTGTCAAGAGGTCAAAGCTCAGCATTGCAAGCTGGGAGGACTTCTGCAACCTCTCAAGATCCCATAGTGGAAATGAGAGCATATCAGGATAGATTTTGTGACCGGATTACCGAGAAGTCAGAGAGGTAACAATTCTATTTGGGTAGTTGTCGACAGATTGACCAAGTCGTTCCACTTTATTGCAGTACGAAAGGACCTCAGTTTGGATAGGCACGCTGAGTTGTACGTGTGCCAAATAGTTCGACTGCATGAAGTACCGGTTACGATAACTTCAGATCGAGACCCGAGATTTACAGCCGCTTTTTGGAAGAACTTACAGAGTGCTTTAGGTACAAAGCTGCAGTATAGTACAACATATCATCCTCAGACGGATGGCCAGTCCGAGAGAACAATTCAGACCCTCGAGGACATGCTGTGAGCTTGTGTGCTAGATTTTAAAGGAAGTTAGGAAGAACAGCTTTATCTGGTGGAATTTGTCTGCAACAATAGTTATCAGCAGAGCATTCATGTGGCTCCTTTTAAAGCGTTGTATGGAAAATCGTGCAAAACACCGGTATGTTGGGATGAAGTTGGGGAAAAAAAGATCATAGGCCCAAAGTTGGTTTAGAAATCAGTAGATGCCGTTGCAGTGATCAGAGGCAGGTTAAAGACCGCTTAGAGTCGTCAGAAAAACTATGCAGATAAGCGTCGAAGGTTTTGGAATTCCAAGTTGGTGATCACGTTTTTCTGAAGGTGTCACAAATGATGGGAACTTTGTGCTTTGGTAAGAAAGGAAAACTGAGTCTGAGGTACGTAGGTCTGTTTGAGATTTTTGAGAGAATCGGGACTCTAACGTATCATCTTGCGTTGCTGTCGAGACTGGCGCAAGTGCACGACGTCTTTCACGTGTCGATGTTAAGGAAGTACGAGCCTGACCCAACCCACGTGCTAAATTTCGAGGAATTGGACGTGGATGACCGAGTGTCATACGTTGAAAGCCTAGTTCAGATTGTGGATCGAAAGGAACAAGTTTTGCGTACAAAGACTATCCCATTGGTCAAAGTGGTCTAACAATACCATGGCACTGAAGGAGCAACCTAGGAGACTGAAGAGTCAATGAGACGTTTGTACCCCCACCTTTTTGCTTAAGTGTGTAATAGTTTAAATTTCGAGGATGAAATTTTTATAAGATGGGAAGAGTTGTGACATCTTGGATTTTTCAGTTTTGCTTTCAATTAAATTAATTGGGCCTTTCATTGACGCGCCTATAGTGCTATTCTTAGAGCCGATCACTCGTGAGATAACTAGACTATCTAGGGAAGTCATTAGGAGATTTTAATGCGTTAGACTTGAGAATTCGACCAAGAATCGGCTACTCGACCGTGCTGATCTACTGAGATCATTATGGCACAGTAAATATCGATTAGAAATCAGAGATAAGTCGGTTTGAATGAGATATGTGGTTAAATGTGGGTGATTCCACTAAATTACAAAATTATCGTTGATTGACACTAGATTGATTTTTCTATCGTTTTGGTGCCCTGTGCCTGTAATCGAAACCTCGAGATTCTCACAACAATCGAGAGTTGTCAATGTGCCGAATGGGTTCATTGTGGCTCGAAGAAAATCGACCATGAGTCATTTGCACTAAAATTTATAAAAGCTACGTGGTAGCCTAGGTCAAGCTAAAATCGCGCCAGATTGAAATTAACCACGGATTTAAATCTGATTTCAGAAATTGAAAGTCCTGTCATGTCACAAGTCAGTTTAGGAATGTTGACTCATCTTTTGAGGAATTTTCAGAGAGTTTGGAATTTTTACGGAAAATCGATTTGGACGATTTGAAAAACGAACGGAAATTCAGATTAGCCAATTTGAAGGAATTTTTGGCATCTGGTGTAAGTGAATTAGTGAAAAGGGAATTTTATAGACTTTTTCCTCAACCAATTGGACCTCAATCGGAGAAATTTGTTTAGAAAATCGGATTCCGAGAAAAATGAAATAGAGTTTGGAATTGAGATAAATTCGGAGGTTAGAGGGACTGTCTCATTTTGATCTTATTTGGGACTTCAAATTGTGCAAGTTGGTGTTGAAATTGGCCTTGGGTGACCAATTGGTTTTATTGTGAGAATTTGAGATAAAACAATTTTGTTTTTTTTAATCTTTTTCCTTTCATCACGCCCCCTCTTGGTCACCTACACACTCTCTCTCTCTCACTCGCACGAAATTTCCCCCCGTGGTTGCACGTTCTTTCTCCATCTCTGTCTCTGTCTCTGTCTCTTTCTCTCTCGGGAACCCCCCATCGACAGCCCTCTCTGACGTGTTCCATTTTGCTCCTCATTTCATTGACTTTTTCAATCTTATCTCTCTCTCAGTTATCCCCTCTCTTATCGACATCCCTCCCCTTTTGTTTATTCTTTTCTTCTTTTTTGCTTTTGGCTGTTTTCTTCTGCTCGATCAAAAGACCAGCAACCTTCGGCCTTTTGCATTTCCTTCACCCCTCCTCCAAAGACTCCATTTTTCCTTCTCTTTGTGCGCCAGAACTCTGTCCACGGCCACTCAATTTTGGTACAGCTCGTGTCTTCATCCAGCAATTGCAACCTTCCTCTCGAAGCCACGAAATCAGCCACTTGAAGCAACTCTTTAGTTGAGGAACCCGAGCAGAAAATTGGAAGCTTTGCGGGCCAATTTTCGGGCCTAAGCCGTGCCCCGTTGGCATCGCCACCTTGGAGAAGATCGAGCCCCGTCGCATCCCCGTCGATTTGAACTGAGTGATTCGATAAACAAGTGAGTTTAACTCACTAATCCTCACTTAGTAGGTTAATCACGCTTAATGGTTGATTAGTTTAAGTTAAGTTGGATTAGGTGGTTAGTTAGATTAGATTAGTGAATTTAATTAATTACCGATTCTAGTATTTAACTAGAGTGGTTCGGTAATTTTCTAGACCTGTCTTGGCTTCCAATTAGGCTTTATTGGGCCTAAGTTGTATTTTTGGCATTTATTTATTAATTTCCGTAATTATTTAATTAATTATTTAATTATTTATTTATTTTCGAAAATTAAACAGGGATGCCGGTGACCGGAATTTTATGCTGATTGTAGTGGTGTGATGTATTTATTTAATTAAGCTCTAATTTGTGCTGATTGTGCATGATTTGTATTTTTAGAATTTATTCTTAAATTCATTTAATTTCAGTAATTACTTGGAAAATAACTGAGCTTCGGTTTACAACGTCAAAAATATTTTGGGGGATTATATAAAATGGTGGGATTTATGTAAAGGAAATTATTACATTTTGGTTAAGGCCGACCGTATACCCACGCACGAATATTTTATCGGGAATGATAAAAATGGTGACATGATTAAATGATAATTTTCGGCATACTATGAAAGTATGGCTGGTAGCTTCTGGTGAGCATAATAAATATATCAGATCAGTGGATCTAGCAGCTTCTGGTGAGCATAATAAATATATCCAATCAATGGATCTGATAGCTTTTAGTGAGCATATTATTATATCAGATCAGTGGATCTGGCAGCTTCTGGTGAGTATATATAGAATAGCAGATCAGTGGATCTGGCAGTTTCTAACGAGCATATATAGTATATTATCTCAGTATTTGAGGCAGTTTCTGGCGAGCTATACTATCTATTATTGGCTTAGAGTGAGCAGTCATGGACTGTGGTCGGACTCATAGATAGTATTGATTGAGATGACCGGGGAATGGTCATGATGACATGGAATCGACTAAGTCGATTGATCAATGATTCGATCTGTTTTGATGTATTGAGATGATTGAGTGAAAATGTCAAATATTACTGACTTGCAGGAAGGAACAGAGACAAAGGTAAGACCTCCGACTCATGTTGTGCTTAGGCAGCCCTTACGGCGTATTTTGTTTCTAATCGAGTCTTAGAGGGTTGAACTTGCTAAGACATTGTCTCATTAGTTATTGTATAACTATTTTTAGGTCCTTAGATGGTGTTAGTGGAGGACCAGAAGCCCCAGAGTTTGGGGAGGTGGAGACTAAAGAATCGGCGAACATGTCTGACTAGAGAGTCATAGGGCAGTTTCTTTTTTGTTAAGCCGATATTTTTGTAAATAGCTTGGTATTGTATATAAACCTATTTGTTTATAGAAAGACTTGTTTTGGATTGAAAAATTGAGGCCCTACTTCCTTATCCCATATTGTTGTTGTGTGGGGATTATTTAATTGCTTCCACATGTGCATTTAAAATGAATGGTTTGGTGATGCGTCCTAGGACATCGTTATTTAATCGATCAGAGAGGGATGAGCACGCGGTCAAGGATTGGGGCGTGACATGAGGAATCTTATTGAAGAACGGACAAGCACTTATCTAGCAAAGTAACGGTCACTGGACTAGTTGGAAGGAAAAAACAATTAGTCAAAGGTGACCAGAAATAGTATAGGCTACCAATTAGCCCATACTCCAGCGAGTCAATAGACATATAACAAAACTTAAAATATTCTTCGATCTTGGCATCATTCCACATGTTTGAGACTTCTTTCTTCAACATTTTATACTAGTTGACAAATCAATTGTCAAAAGAAGGATACGAGTAGAAGTGACAATTGGGGGTTGACCAAGCAAAAACACATATTAAAGGTCGATGTATTGGTAGAATTTCTTCATAATGGCGAGGAAAACATTCTGCAAGGAAAGACAGAGGAGACGAGCTTAAGAGGAGGACCCGAGGTAATATAACCAATCTCAATACTTTAGTCCATAAATATTAAGGAGAGTTTTCCCCTTTCCTCATGGACACGGAGTGCATCTAAGCATAATAAATGCGAGATCACCTCAACACCTATGGAATTTTGAGAACAGTCTGCCATTGTGTGTAAACAAAAGTGTTGGTAAAAGAACAAGACCACTAAGTATAAATAGGCTTTGAGAGTAACTAACTTAGCCCATTATCTTATGTTTGGGGGACATGGATGAGTTCGTGACCTTTGAAGGTCTCGCCATAATTCTATTTGGCACACAATGGAGGAAGTTAAGAATGAAGGCATTTCAAAGTAAAATTTTAAAGGAAGTGTCAGTTAATTAATTTCATTTCGAAGACTTTGGGTGCAAGAAAGATTTTACATCTTATTGAAGATTATACATAAGTTGATCGAAACCAAGGTTCTAGTTTAGATATTCATTTATAACATGACAGAGTTTTGAATTTAATTGCTTTTGATGAGCATAATCTTCTACATTCATCCTCTTAAGGACAATTACAGATTTGTGCAGTCGATTTTTACTTTGGGATCTTCTGTTGAACTTGGTTTCCAGCTTTTGGTGAACTTCCCCCAATCTCCTTTCAATCACCACCTTTTGTTTCTTGAGATTGTACTCCTTCCTTTCAAGATCAGCAATATCATTCATGGTAGCTTGTAGAAATTGGTGATCTTCTTTTACTTATTCTTCTTCTCTTTCACTTGATTACTTGGCTAAAAAAAAAAAGTCTCTTGGGGGATAGTTAATTCTGCTAATCAAGTCTAGTTTTGACAATAAGTATCAAAAATAGATGAAGACCTATTGTAGAAATCCTTGAACCTTAACTTAAGATTTAGAGGCAGAAGATCACTAATATCATCCTCATTCAATTCACCCATCAACGACTTGAGCTGAGAAAGGGTAGGCTTGTTGTTCATTATCATAGATATACCACCATTTAAGAGAAACAGAAATTGTGCCAACTTGTCCATTAGATTATCGAGTTTGACCATTTCTAAGGAAACTCCTAGGGTCAAATCATTAGCGGTTAGGACATGAACGGCTTCATCTAGAGCACTAATAGAATTAGCTTAAATAACTGGACAAGTCTTGTTCTTCTTATGGATATATGACTCAATGGGAATAGAAGAAAGAGCTTGGGGAGAGGTGACATTAGTTGTTAAAAATGCAATGGTTGGTGAGGACTGAGAGGTAGACACTGTCATATTCAGAAAAGTTAACGTCAAAGTTAGACCATTTACTAAATAGAACAAGGAGGCCTCATACATACTAGGATGCAAAACAATGTCTTTGATCAAAGGCTGAGCAGAAATATGCTTGAGTAAGTCCTTGCCACTGGTGGGTGCATCAACAGTTGTCATTTCGAAATAATGTCAATGCCTAAAGGTAGAGTAAACAAACAAGGACATGACAAAAAAAAAAGAAAAACACTTGCCATGAATTGCTAGAAGAATGGGAGTAAGCACAACTCCAGCATTCTCAAGAGTTAAAATGTGGGCTTCTATACCTTGGAAATCTTCTGTTGTGGCCTTCAGTGGACTGTCAAAGTTATCCATGTTGGAGAAAACTTCCTTATCTATTTTGAAGTTGACAAAACATTTCCTTCCATCAAAGTCTGAAGACCGCCGGACTCAAGATTTAAAGTTCGCCCTCATTGACAGTTTCTAGACCGACGAAGAAATCTTATTCAGATGCAATTTTATCTTTAAGGATTTGATCCGTTTGGTTGAAGATTATCTCACGGCTGGAGATAGCATCTAAAGATCTATTATTCGTATTGCAAATAATTCGAGTAATTTAGATCCGTTGATTGGCGAAGTAAACTTGGAAAGATTCTACTTATGGAAACCTAGATCCTGATTGTATGGGCGAGCAGGATTGGTGGGCTATCTTCATTTTCCTTAAGTAACTCGAGATCTCTCTAATTGATTCTGTCCAATGGTTAGATTGGAAGAACTCATTTGGAAGGTGCTAACGGTTATGGAGGCATGGAGGAGTATATAAGGAAGATGCTCTAGTTATTCGAGTGAGTGCGAGATAGAAAAATTCCAAAGTCTGAGCTTCTAGTTCTTTGCTGATTCATTTGTTGAGCGTAAACTTGTACTCAAAAGAGAGATTAGATACTTGTGAGACCTTGAAGAAGTATAGCAAAGTCTTTACACTGTGGAATCAAGGACGTGTGACTGTAACAACTCTTTTGATTCATAGTGAAATCCAGCCGGTGGGCTGTCAGTGCGGGAGAGTAGACTAGGCTTGGTCTAAGTCGAACCACTATAAAACATCGTGTTTCAATTCTCTTTCCCTTATCTCTTTACTTAATTTGTAATATTATATTATTGCAGATCTTCTATATCTTAAGTCTTCCGTTTTCATATAAGTTGAATTAAGTTACTAAGTTTTATAAGATTCATTTTTACACCTATTCATCCCCCTCTAGGTGTTCATACTAGCACTATCAATCCGGTTCATTTGGAGACATGAGATAATTCTCAACTGAAACTAAGGTAAGATCTTCAACAGCTATATAAGGTTGTTTCCCCATCAAAAGGGGAAAAACATCATTCTTTCGCTTGAGATGAGACATTATAACGCCAATCGTGTCTTCATCTGCAATGTATAATAAAGAATAAGGTGTATCCAGACAATAAAGGAAGAAGAGTTAGCACTAGTGTAGCAGAGCTAAAGGAGATCAATTGAATATACCTTTAACAATTCTAGGTCGGTGCTTGATTAACTTTTCTCGAAAGTCTTCCTCCTCCTCCTATTCTTCTTCTTCTTCTAGAACTTCTTGCTCTAGTTCTGGATTCTCTCCAAGATTTTCCTATTTTGGACCCTCTTGTTCTGACAGAATTTATAAGCGTTAATCCTTTCTAAAGCCCTAATCATGAGTTCTGTTGATACAATTGAAGAGTCAAGCTCAAGAGGATATTCCAGCACTGCTTTGCCTTTCTTAGTTGCTTCAGTTGACTGGGGATGACATTGCTTTATGTGATTGAAAATAGTCTTGGTGGCTTTCTCATATGGGCTCTCAAATGTGAAAGAGACCCATCAGCTAATATATTTCGCTATAACTCCTAGAGAAATTGGAAAAAACTTTAAAATTTAGAGAAAATTAACTTTGCATTGTCGTAGTTATTTGAGAGCAATAGACAAAGGACTCATTATCTTGAAAGTTATACTTTTTTTGTATTCATTAGAGGATACGCCATGGAATAGGCAATTGGCATTGGTATACCCTCATAGAGACCAAATTGTCTGGCACAATACTTTGAGGAATAAGCTTCAAACCCATGATAGAATTTCCCTTTTTTACAGAGCCGTATTGGAAGATCAACTAGAGTACGTACACATAACCAAAATGTATTGAAGTTATCTAGGTACTGAGTCTCCATATAGAAAAGGTAATAGAATTCGGGAGTATCATAAGGGAAGAGTTTAATATGAGCATGGTCAAAATTTAACATCTCTTGGAGGAAGTAAACAAATGAGGAAATGTCATCAGAAACCTTCCTAGGAGACAAGGTAAGTAGTTGACAATCCAAATTTTGAGATTTTGGCTGTTTGGATTTCAATGATGGGCTGAATGGAAGAGCACAAGGGATTTTGCTTAACAAGAAAGGAAAATAAAGAGCCATCCATGCTTGTAAAATCCAGAAGGGACCAAATAGAACTTCGGTTTCTTTTGGTGTCATTGAAAGGGCGGCATGGGTAAGACTCCTGTACAAAATAGCTAAGACAAGCGAACCAAAAGCTACTTTCTTTCCTTTCGCAAGATTAGTAGCAAGTCTAAAGAAATCCTTTGAAACTTTAAGGACCGGATTATAGAATACATATTTCGACAGTCAATAAATAAAAAAAGTAGTATGTTCTTTGAAGTGAACAGGACCTGAGGTTTTATGGTACTTATCAAGAAAAGTCCGATAAGCGAGGACATCATTGGTAGGACTGATCGGTTACTGGTCTAGTCCGGTTCCGAGCTAGAATCGGGAACCGGATTGGGAGGATCGGTTACCAAATTCCGGGATTGGGAACTGGACCGACCGATCTTGGAACCAAGAATCGGACCAACTAACAGGTCCGGTGGAATCGGTAAATTGACTATTTTGAGCCAAAAATAAAATGAAAAATAGAATAAATTTGGAGGAATTAGGGTTTTTTTCTTAAGAAATTTAAAAATATATATTATATATATAAAATTAACTGGTCTGATCAATTTGGTTCCCACCTGATATGACTAGTATATTAACCTAGAGGGGGGTGAATAGGTTTAAAAACAATTTATCGATATACGAAACCAATAATAGGCAAATAATAGAACAGAAGTTCTTCGAGACAGATTATGATCAAAGTAAAAAGAGAGTAGGGAAGAGAAAATTGAACTCAAGGTTTATAGTGGTTCAGCTTATTCCAAGCCTACGTCCACTCTTCCTCACTGAAAGCCTACCGGCTGGATTTCACTATAAACAAGAGAGATGTTACAGCAATGCTTTCTCTTGATTCCACAAAGTGTAGATACTCTACTACACTTCCTCAAGATATCTCAAAATATAGTCTCTCTTTTGCGTACAAGATTTCGCTCAGCAATAGACAAAGAACAAGGAGCTTCAGACTTTGAAATTCTTTTATCGTGCACACCTTTAAACAATTAGAACATCTTCCTTATATACTCCTTTATGCCATCATACCCGTTGGCACTTACTAAAGGAATTCTTCCAATCTTCCCGTTGGACAGAATCAATTAGAAAGATTACTCGAGCTATTAAAGGAACATAACGATAGCCCATCAATCCTGCTCGCCCATACAATCAGGATTTCGGTTTCCATAAGTAGAACCTTCCAAGTATACTTCGCCAATCAACGGATCTTTAAATCAATCTTTGATGTTGACTAAAGTAATCCATTGTGTCATATCCAACCAAGAGATATTTGTTTAGACGACAAGATCAAATCCTTAACGAAACGCACAGTCCTGGATAGACCTTCTTCGACAAGCTACAAACTGTCAGTGAGAAAAGACTTTGAGTCTTGAGTCTGACAGTCCGAAGGTCTTCAGACTTAAATGGTCAGACTTTAAATGGTAGAGTTTGCAAGTCTTCAGACTTTAGATGGTAGAGTCTGCGAGACTTCAGACTTTGGATGGTAGAGTCTGCAAGACTTCAGACTAGACTGATGGAAACGTTTTGTCAGCTTCGAAATATTCCAGAAAGATTTCTCCAACACCACCTTGGCACCGGGAAGGAACCTGACCGAACGGCCACCGGTTCCAAAAGTAGGAACCGGAAACCGGACAACCCTCTTAGGGAACCACCCAAAATCGGCCAGTTCGGTTTGGTCCGGATGGTTCTCGGTGCACACCCCTAATCATTGGGAATAGAGAAGTCCTCCAGGGCTTCAATTTCGTATACTAGAATACCATTTGGAACACACCTATAGATGGTGTATATGTCCAAAAATGTCACAAACATGGGTCCTCAAGGGAAAAAGAAGCAAACAACGGAAACCATTAAGCCTTTGTTTAGATCATGAGTCAACATGCTAACCTCTAGTGCCATCTTAATACCTGCATTCATCCATGTCAACCGAGTCAGCAAATTATCTTGTAACCTTAGATACCAGGCATGGAGATTCTCTTTAAATGAAAGGAAGGTTCGAAACTTAGTTGGGGCGGATATCTAGATATCCTTGATGGAGGGATACTATATCAAGAGCTTCTCATTCCTCCTAGTTGGAAAGCAATGCTTGAGGGGCAATGGAATATGGTTGTGATCCAAGAGGGTAGGCCTAAGGAGCAATTTTTCCTTCTATTATTCTACAACACTCAACAATCGAAATTAACAATAACTGGCTTCTTTGGTGTTAAAAAGACGGTCGAAGTTCGAAATATAGGATTCGGGTTCAAATTTGGGAGCTTTGGCAGCCATGGAAAGCTTACGAGTAGAATATGAAAGGTTTAGAATTTAAGGAAGAAGACAAAGGTACGAAAGAGACAATGAAGCGTACTCTTCTATTCGGAATGGGAGACAATGATTCAAAATTAAGGATATCTACTAAAAGTGGAAGCAATGTGTCAAGATGTAATGGGAGCCGTTGATTCGTATCGATTGAGAATATGTTAGAAAATAGAAATGTATAATGATCATGTGTAACAGACTGTGCGCAAAACGAGGTACTTTCTTTAAAAAGAAATAAATTCTTAATTTACTTCTTTTAAAATGGGGCATATGTTGACACCTAAAAGTATCCCTACAGGCAAGTGTTGTTTACAAGGGACAAAAGTTTTAAAATCACCATCACGGTTGTATATGGGCCGTGGCCCACAAGAAAGGGTAATTAAGGACTTTGAGAAACCTTGGGTCTAAATTTCAACAGACATATAAAGACATATAATTCCAAGATGAAATAGTTGGTTGCTATGTGTCGAAATCAAGGATAACTGATGAAGATACTGATAGGGCTAGTAAGAGCACCTAGAGGGGGGTGAATAAGTGATCAAAGAAGTTTTTGCAAAACTTAACAAACTAATTCGACTTCTGAGAATAATAGACTAAAGATGTAAAAGACTATAAACAGTTATATAATGCTACGAATTAAAGTAAAGAGGTTAGGGAAAGAGAATTGAAACACAAGGTTTATAGTGGTTCGGCTTAGATCAAGCCTACGTTCACTCTCCTGCACTGATAGCCCATTGGCTGGATTCCACTAAGAACCAAAAGAGATTTTACAGTCTCACGTTCTTGATTTCACAGTGTAGAAACTCTGCTACACTTCCTCAAGGTTTCACAAGTATTTAATTTCTCTTTTGAGTACAATTCGAGCTCGACAAATGAAATAGCAAAGAATCAAGAGCTTCAGACTTTGGAATTTTTCTTTCACTCACACCTCGAATAATTTGAGCATCTTCCTTATATACTCCTCCATGCCTTCATAACCGTTAGCACCTTCCAAAGGAGTTCTTCCAATCTACCCGTTGGACAGAATCAATTAGGAAGATCTCGAGTTATTTAAGGAATGTGATGATAGCCCATTAATCATGCTCGCCCATACAATCAGGATCTAAGTTTCCATAAGTAGAACCTTCCAAGTATACTTCGCCAATCAACAGATCTAATTATCCGAATTGATATCAATTAGAATAATTGATCATGAGATGCTATCTCTAACCGTGAGATCTTCTTCAACCATACGAACCAAATCTTTAAAGATATACTCGCATCTGGACAAGTCTTCTTCATCGAATAAATCTTTCATTCGTCGGTCTAGAGATTATCAGTGAGGGTAGACTTAAGTCTTGAGTCTTCAGACTTTGACAAAAGAGTCTGGAGTTCGTCAGACTTTAACACTTGAGTCTACAAGTCTTCAGACTAGACTGATGGAAACGTTTTGTCAATTTCAAAACAAATAAGGAAGTTTTCTCCAACAGATACGACTTTGGGAGTGGAAATAGGCGAGGATAGTTAAAAGGGTGCCAAACTCAAAGAGGAGTGGTTAATACTTGCTAAACAAGCCGTGAGAATATTGTCAAATAAGTTAGAAACGAAATATGGATAAGGCAGTTAAATATGGAACGTGGAGCGACTCTTGAGGAGGAGGTAACTGACTGTTGATAGTTACTAAATTGGCTTGTAAATATAGTAAGCAATCCAACAAATGACCTCCTCGAACAATACACAAAATTACTTTATCTTGCCTTTATCCTTACTTAGTTTAGCCTATCTGTAGCTTAAGATTCCCGTTGTAAATTCAATTTCGGCGAATGTATATATCTTGAATAGTACTGTTAATTAGATTCTAGTGTTAACATATTGTTCAATGTTGTTGATTAGATTCTAATGTTGTGTCTCCATACGCATCCAAGAGCAATGTGCATTAGGTGTTGTTATTATTGTCCAGCGTCGTTGATTAGATTTCGACATTGTCTCCGCATATCCATCCACAGTCATTATTTACCAAGCATTGTCTAGTGTCGTTGATTAGATTCCGACATTATGTCTTTAGACTTAGTAAAAGATAGCGCTTTCTAAGTATCTTGTTAATATCCAGTGTTGTCAAAGTACCTTTGATATTGTGTAAACTGCTTTAATTTTAATGGGTTGTATTATTATGTTAAAGTATGTTTGGATGATATCATTGAGTAGGTTTCGATATTGATTATTATTGATATTAAGCTCGTGTTAAGTCAACAACTTCTTTGAACTTGAGATTATAAGACATATAGTCTCATTCGCTTTTGACCCTTTTCTATCCAAAGTTAATATAGAACCTAAGTCTCCTTAAATAAAAACCAAAATATAACACTTGGTAAAAGATATTTCGTTACGGGATCCAAAATTAGTGAAATAGTAATTAAATGTGAAATTCTTTTTCCTTTCCGCAAGGACCAGGAGATTGGATCTAGCTGATCAGTTTGAATAGTCTTAGTTGAGAAATTACCCCCTTGTTTCAACCCGATTATTACCTTTTTGTCATCAAATTTTTATGCTTCCTCGTGCAATTATTGCTGGCGTAGCATATTCCCTCGAAAGTGCTATGTGATTTTTATTCTTGAATAGCTGTGAACATATGTAGTTAAGTGACTGTAGATGACTCGACTGGCAATCAACACTTGACAAAACAAGATTTAGAGGCCACTTTTCTAAATTGGAATTTATTTGTTACAGTCACTTGCAATTTTTCTTTGTTTTTACAATGATGGTGTATTCTCCGTTCTTCGTGTCTTATTTGCTGAAATTGATGGGCATCCATAAACATCACCTGCGGGCCCAAACTCAAAAACGAATTGATTCTACATCTTATTTTAAGTGGCAATCACAAAATAAAACACAAATGGTCTGTTTGCCACGTTGATGAAAGCATAATAATTTTGTCGCAAATTAATATTTATCTTATAAATTGCTTCCCGCTAATGTGGAAGCATTTGTGATTTTTTTTCTTCTTGGGTTTGTCGAAGCACGTTTATGAGTGTTTATGAGAATGAAGGCACAGAACACATGTTTGGATAGACTTTTTACCTTTTATTTTCTGTTTTATCCATATTTTTAAGACGCACACATTTTGACCTTTTCTTATAAAAAAAAAAAAACACATGAGATTTTCACTGCACATAAATTCTTACAAGTGAAAAACCTATATGTAAATTTCATAATCTTTTAAAATTCGAATAATATTTTAAATCTTGGCAACTTTTGCCGAAACATAAACAAATCTTAAGAACCATTTTTTTTTTCATGGAAAAATCGCGTCTTGAGAATTATTTCCTAAATATGATCTGCTCGTATCACTTAAAAAATCGTATTGAGCAAAAAGTATTTTCATCTGGCTAATCATTTTAAACGATATAACCAATCATTTCTAAGAAGCATTTTCTAAATCATTTATTTTACATGAAACAAACGGACCTTAAAGTTACTTGTGGATCGTTTCTATCGCATGACATGAAATATCACCTACCTAAATTAATTAAATAAATAAAAGACTAGAAGGATTGCAGTTCAATGTCCAAATGGAAAGAACCTAAAGACCTCTTGGAGGAAATTCCTCCTAAGCCCCCCGTCAATCTCAACTCGACGCCATCATGATCAGAGCAGTCAAAGTTGTCATCATCCCACACATAATTGAATCAAATAAAAGATCAATAAACCATTGGGAAAACTTATAAGTTTAATCGTAGGGTCATGAGATGGTGTGGTTCTGTGTAATAATAATTTGCCGATGTCCTTTTCAATATCTCATAGTTGCAAACCTAACTATCAATCACGCCACTTCTTTTATTTAGTTGATTAATTATAGAATGCAACATTTTCGGATGTTCTTTTTATGGCTAAGATAAGCACTATGATGCCTCGAGAGTGATACCTTAGATTAAGCCGTGATTTTATTATATAAATATTCTATCAATCGCCCTCTTTTTGCCTAATTAGGCGTTGACAAATTTAATTGGGAAAATAATTGAGGTTTAAAAAGATTTGACTTAGGACATCATATTCTGATATCATGTGAGATTTTGTGATATTATTCACGACTGTTCAAGAAGGTTAAACAGTTAGATAAAGGCATGGTTGTAATATTTAAATACTCCATCAGGCTTCGAAATAAGCTCGAGCTCAGACTAAAACTTTCAACATTGCAAACTTTGGGTCTACCTTCAAGTCGAGCTCAAAGTTCGAGTTTCAAAAGCATTGCCTCCAATCCGCTTGGTTTTTGAACTGAGTACAAGTGAATTTGAGCTCAAATAAACGAAACTTTTCCAACTTGGCTATGCTAATTAAAGAAGAATTAAGCTTGAATAAAATTTACGGAGTAACTTAGGGCACAAATGATAACCATTTTATTCCCGAGCCCTATTTCTAGCTAGAATTAAAATTTTCAATTCCAATTCCCTGGACAAGCGAAAATACACATTTGATAATAATACAATATTTTGATTTGGAGAATAAAAATATGTTCGATAGACATTCTTAAACATTTCCCTTTCGGGCAATTGGTGGGAGGCAAGTGGCAGCCAGTTAGTGGCAAAAGTAAGTAAAGAGAAAAAAAATTTATTTCTCATTTTTATTTCAGAAATAGGAAAATATAAATTTATATTTCTCATTTTTATTCCAAACTATTTTTGGACTAAAAATCATCTCGAAAGCAGAAAAAAATGAAATTATGTTACAAAATAGATTTTTATTCTCAGAAAAAAATAAAAAAAAAATAGAATGATTATTATTTGTGCTTTTAGTTCTTTTTATTACCACTTGATACAAGAATTTCATGTCATATTGCTTTTGGTTTGCTCTATAGCCTATATATATGATATCGGTTGCGTGATTGAAAAGGGGTGGCATGAGTTCACCTCTAGTCATAAAACCAAAATAGAAAATATAAATGAAACGAGAAATTAAAAAAGAAAAAGAAAAAGAAAAAGGAGAGCCAATTTTATTTTGAATTATCCTCCCGGGTTTTTGTTCCAGATGCAATCTCCACCGTCTCACTAGGGCGCGTGCCCCTACGCGCTGGCCCGAATTTAGCCGCCGGCGGAATCCCGCGTCCGAAGAGCGTGGCGTCCACATCAGCCCTGAACTCGCGAATGCCGAAACATCAGATCGCATAGTATCTTCCAGTTTCAACGATTCTCTCAATCATTATCGATTGAAATTAACGAAAAATTGGGAAGTGCTTCGAACAGTGATTTGGCCATTCGAGAATTTAAAATCATTGCAAGAAATGATTTCCAAACTCTGTTTTCCCTTTTTCTTTTTTTAAATCGATTTTTAACTGGGTTCGCTGGTTATCGGTTTGATGTTGAGGTTGAGCGAGATGTGCTGAGTATACCAAGCTTGATTCCAATGATTTTTTTTTTCTCTAGAAACATTGAAACAACGACGGTGTTTAATACGCAAGGCTTGTCCTTATGATCCTGTCCCACCTCTAGTGCACAATAAACTATGTCGACGCCGACCGCGTTACATTGGATAGCTAGCATTGAGGACTATCACATCATTAGTTTTGAAAGTGGTTGAAAAGTTCAGAAATAAATTAACATAATCAAGAAGTTCGGGATTAAATTGACTTACTGTGTGATAATTTGATAAGTTTATGATTTCTTGAACGATTTTCTCACAAAAAAATGAATTATTTCTGTCGAGGCCCTTGATATGATTCAGAGGACTCAGATAAGCACGTTGACTAATCAAGAGGACAGTGATGATGACGACCTACATCAGAGAGCATAGGAAAAATAATGCAGATATTGTGAAATCATCCCTAAATTATTTCCATTTGTTTATAGTGGAAGGCGCGATCTCTAAACTAGGCGAGTGCATTGTATCTGACAATGATGATGACGAACTACATCATAAACCTACTTATATTCCCTCTTGCTTAGTCATGTCGTAGGCTCCCCAAAGTCAACACAAGTTTTCCCACCTTATGAGCTAAGCCGACCCTTAATGCTAATTCCCTTTTGTGTTGATTTGCAATTGATCTGTGTTGTTTCTCTCTTTATTAATTTTTTATGCTAATGAATGAAATGTTACTTTCAACCGAAAAAAAAAAATGCTAATTACTTCGTTAAGGGGAAGGAGCCTTTAGGTCTTAGTCAGACTTGGTGTATCAATAAGTAATCAAGAATAATGATTTTTGTATGGAATGAAATTGATGGTGACTAATTGAGACGGCATAAACATCTTTATGTATGATTTTATGTGGTAGATTAGGCACTTAAAGTTGCCGGTGATTGAGATAAGGAAGAATAAGGTAGGCATCCTATATGGTCCACTAAATTTTACAACGTGGGAAGCGCAATGTGATCTTGCTCTCTTTAGTGGATGCCGATAGCCAATTTCATTTCACTCATCGATTGGATAAAAAGAATTGGGGATGGCACGGGATGCGCACCCCGAGCGAGGCGGTTTTTTTTCCCATAAGAAAAAGGTTGGTGGGAATGTTTGCCAGGTAAAAGGATAGGATTTTGGCGAGGCGAGACAGGAGTGGTAATAGGCTTGGCTCATCATGTTCTCTTGTGTGTTTATATAAGTTTGGAGGTATGGTTTATGCGTTTTGGCATTGCACAGAACCGGGGGAACAAACCTAGCGTGCGATTCTGTGCTGTGCCATAAGACGTGCTAAATCTACCGTGGGCTTTTCACCCACTCTCACTTACATCAGGCGCGAGTGGCTACTATACCAGCCTATCGGTGGTAGTCGAAGCATGCTCCGACATGGAGTCTACCTTTCCTACCATGAGGCCTCCTAATTCACTGTCTATATTTGTCTTCCCGATAGAGAGGGAATATGGAAGACAGTGTGGGGGTGTGGAAGACAGTGTGGGGTCTCCTACCTTTGGGCGGACCTCTCACCTCCTTAAGCCTTTTAAGGATCTGCTCAGGTCCACCACCCTCACTCACCCCAAGCGTAGATGGCTACTATATTAGCCTACTTGGCGATAGCTGAAGCATGCAAGCATGTCTCGACGTGGAGTTTACTTTTCTCACCATGAGGCCCCCTAATTCTCTATCTATATTTATCTTCCTGTCAGAGAGGAAATATGGAAAATAGTGTGGGGTCTCCTACCCCTGGGTGGACCTCCCACCTGTTTCCTCCTTGAGCCTTTTAAGGACATGCTCAGGTCCACCACCTTCACTCACCCCAATCACAGGTGGCTATTATACTAGCCTACTCGGTGGTAGCCGAAGCATGTGAGCATGCCTCGATGTGGAGTTTACCTTCCCCAACATGAGGCCCCATAATTCTTTGTCTATCTTTGTTTTCCTGACAGAGAGGGAACACAGAGGATAGTGCGGGGTCTCCCACCCTTGGGCAAATCTCACGCCTGTTTCCTCCAATGTTTTCTACATTCTCTTTTTGTGTAGTGCTGCAAGGCAATGCATAGAACCGGGGGAATAGACCTAACCTGCAGTTATGTGTAGTGTTATAAGGCGTGCTAAATCTGTTGTGGGCTTTTCACCCACTCTCACTTACCCTAGGCATGGATGGCTATTATACTAGTTTACCATACAGTAACTAGAGCATGCAAACATGCCCCGACGTGGAGTCTACTTTTCCCACCATGAGACCTCTTAATTCCCTATCTATCTTTATCTTCCTGACAGAGAGGGAATACGGAGAACAGCGAGGGGCCTCTCAACCCTGGGCGGATTTCCCATATGTTTCCTCTTTGAGCCTTTTAAGGACCTACTCAGGTCCACCACCGTTTTCTCTTGTGCATTTATATAAGTTTTGAGGTATGGTTTATGCGTTTTGCTTGTCTAATAAAGATGATATATATAGATAATTATGTATATTTTGTAACTTTAGTTAAATAATAGCGATGGTAACTAATATAAAGTATTGAAATATATAATCAATATAACTCCTGATATTAAAATTATTCATTTAAAATTTCAATTTTTGATAATTAGAGTATACGTAACTTTGTAAAGTGAATACATTTTCATCGAATTTCACATCAATTCATATACTATTATAAACTAAACTACTCAAGGGTTAAAATGACATATCTCTAATATTAATTTATCTATTGTTAATTTCATGATATGAGGAGTGATGTTGAATTAGAAATTTCCAAGTCTTTTTTTGAGTGATTTATTGCTTAAATATATGTGAAGATAGAGAAATATTTACCCATCTCTAGAAATATTTTGAAGTTTTTCACCTATGGCCAGGCGAGGCCTCGCAGGATAGCGTCCCCTCACCCAAGATGCCCCGCCCTCGTCTCCTCTTGTGCCCATCCCTAAATAATATTGAGAATTAGACATTGGACTTGCCGAAGAGAATTTGTCTAGAAAGAAATCATTGTATTTTCTTAATGATCAAGAAGAAGATACGTCAAGTTGGTGCCATGATAAGTGCTCATGCGCCTCCCAAGTTCATTTTCATTAGAGGCACTTTTTTAACTAGATGGCATTAAAAATAGTCTTTCTTTTCTGCTAGCATGTTGTTGGGGCTGCAATAACTAGCCCGGCATTCACTATTTAGGCTACTTCCGGAGTTCTCTCCAAAAGCCTAAACTCCGCCGGTCATAAATATGCCTCAAATTAAATATTTTATAGCGGGGCTCAAATTTTTTATGATTGAATCAAACTTGTGATCATGCTCTATATATATATATATATATATAGATATGTACTCTAACTTACTTTTAAATAAATGGCAGAGTTTTTAAAAATTGTTCACATTGGTTGCACCCCTAAAGCATTTTCAGATTTCCCACCAGAACATGTCATTCCTTTTTAAGCTCATTTATTGAATTTCCTAGTTGTGACCTCATGTTGTGAAATGGCAAATCAGCGAAAAGTTCAGGATTAAATTGGCACAATCGAAAGATCATGGACTAAATTGGCCCATTTTACAATAGGCTTATGACTAAATTGACACAATCAAATGATCTATAATTGAATTGGCCCGCCATGCAACAAGTTCAACAATTTTTGGACAATTTTTCTAGCAAGAAATGAATTGTGTTAGTCAAAGTCCCTTGATATAATTAGAACGCAGATAAGCACATTGACTAATCAAGAGGACAATGATGATGAAGAACTCCATTATAGAGCATATAAAAATAATGCAGATATTGTGAAATCTTCCCTAAATCATTTCCCTTTGTTTATATTGGACGGTGCCATCTCTAGACTAAACGATTGCATTTGTACCTAACAAGGATGATGATGAACTACATTAGAAACCTACTTACATCTAGGCTTCTCAAAGTCAACACAACTTGTCCTACCTATAAGCTAAGCCGACCCTTAATGCTAATTCCCTATCGTCTTGATTTGCAGTCAGACCGTGTTATTTCTCTCTTTACTTTTATTTTATCCATTAAAATGAGTGAAATGTTACCTTCGACTGAAAGAAAATGCTAATTGGTAAAGGGGTAGGAGTCTTTAGGTCTTAGTTGAACTTGATGGATCCATAAGTAATCGAGAATAATGGTTTTTGTATGTAATGAACTGATGGTGATGAATTTAGACAGCATAAGCATGTTTGTGTACTATTTTACCTAGTGGATTGGGCACTTAAAGCTGCCGGTCATCGAGATAAGGAAGAATAAGGTAGGCATTCTATATGTTCCCTAGATTTTACAACGTGGGAAACATGATGTGATCTTGTTCTCTTTAGGGGACACTGACGACTAATTGCATTTCGCTCATCAATTGAACGAAAGAACTGGGGATGGCATGGGGTGCGCCGCCGCCTGCCGCCTCGAACAGGGTGGTTTTTTTCCCCATAAGAAAAAGGTTGGCAAGAAAGTTTGCGGGAACGTGAGTGGGACTTCGGTGGGGCGGGACAGGACTAGTACTGGGCTTGCTCCGCCCTGTTCTCCTGCACGTTTATATGCATGTTGAGGTATGTTTTTTGTGTTTTGCTAGTTTAATATAGATGATATATATACAAATAATGTATCCAAGTATAGGTTATCATGTATATTTTGTAAATTTAGTTAAATAATAGAGATGGTGATCAATATAAATTATTGCAATAAATAATCAATATAGCTCGTGATATTGAAATTATTCATTTGAAATTTCAATTCGCGATAATCAGAGTATACATAATTTTATTAAGAGAATACATTTTCATCAAACTCCACTTTAACTCATACACTATGATATATTGAACTTCTCAGGGTTAAAATGACGTATCTCTAATGTTAATTTATCGATTGTTAATTTTATGATGTGAGGAGCGATGTTAAATTAGAAATTTGCAAGTCCTTTTTTTGGTGATTTATTGCTTAAATGTATGTAAGGATAGAGATATACTTACCCATTTCTCAAAAAATATTTTTGGAGTTTTTCACCTACCGGGTGAGGCCTCACAGGACAACATTGCCCCACGCAAGATGTCCCGCCCTCATCTCATCTCTTCCCCATCCCTAAATAGAATTGAGAATTAGGCATTGGATATGCCGAAGAGACTCGGTCTAGCAAGAAATCATTTTATTTTCTCCATGATTGAGACGAAGATATGTAGAGTTGGTGCTATGATAAGTACTCAAGGCTCGCAAGTTTATTAGCGTTAGAGGCATTTTTTTAACTAGACAACGTTGAAAATAGTCTTTTTTTTTTCACTAGCATTTTGTTGGAAACGCAATGGCTAGCTCGGCATTCACGATTTAGGTTGCTTCCAGAGTCCTCTCCAAAAGCCTAAATTCCGCAGGTCCTAAATATGCCTCAAATTAAATATTTTATAGCGGGGCTCGAATTTTTATGATTCAATCCAACTTTTGATCATGATGTATATATATAAAGAAGAGATACGTACTCTAATTTGCTTTCAAATAATAGGCTGAGTTTATTTTAAATAGTTCATTGATTGCACCCTAACGCATTTTCAAATCCCCCACCAGATGAAAAACTTGTCATTCCATTTGAGCTCACTTATGGAATTTCCTTAGTTGTGACCTCATGATGCGGATTGTTTATCTTTGGTTACTTGGAGGGGCAAGCTTAGTCGGGAAGGAAACGTCGACCCAAAATAATTTCTGATTGGAAAGGAAAAAAACGTGAGGAGGAAGCAATTGGTATGCCATTATATCGCGTTTAAATGGCGTAACGTTAACAAAATGGTGTTAAAAGATTATTCAAGTTGTAAATACATTTGTTCTTCCTTGATCAAGGTTGCCCTGCATTAGAACTTCAAGATGCGAATGATAACCGGACGCAATTTCTGGCCATATTTTTCTAGTTTTATCGAAGCAAAAGTACACGTTTGATAATGACATAAAATTATGTTCCTAGAACAAAAATTCGATTAATAATGATATAAAACTTTTTCCCTTCTTAGTGGTCGGTGGGTGAGTAGCCGGCTAGTAGCAAGAGCAAGTAATAAGAAGAGTTTTTATTTTTCTCATTATAGAAAAGTAAAAAAAAAAAATTACTCTCATTTTCATTCCAAACCTTATTTCTAGACAAAATTCGATTGATAACTGGGTTTGCTTGTTATTGGTTTGATGTTGAGGTTGAGCAATGTGCTGAGCATACCAGGTTTGATTCCAATGATTTTTTTTTTCTTTGCTAGAAAATTTCACATTGTGTCGTTTGCCAATGCGTACGTAGGGGCCTATCTCTATGGTCCTATTCTGTCTCTCATGTCCATTCGGCATGCAATAATCCATGTTTGCACCAGCTATACCATGTGAGATGGCTGGCACTAAGTAAATAACCGCATTGGTGGTTTCCAACCAAAGTTAGTCGAAATGACTATATCTGCAAATCTTTAAAAAGTTCAGGACTAAATTGACAAATGATCAAAATGTTTAGGACTAAATCGAGACGAATAAAAGGCTTATGATTGAATTGATAGATTATCAAAAGACTCAAGACTAAATTGGCATAATCGAAAAGTTTATGATTGAATTGACTAACTGTGCAATAAATTCAAGATTTGTTTTTTTTTTTGACAATTTTCCTTGCAAGAAATGAATTGTGTTAGTGGAGGCCCTGGATCATCGAAACCTACTTGTATCTTATACTCCCTTTTGCTTAGTCATTTCGTAGCCTTCTCCAAATCAACACAAATTTTCTCACCTCATAAGTTTACAGTTAGACTGGGTTGTTTCTCTCTTTATTTATGGAATTGAATGGAATGTTACTTTCGACTGAAAAAAGACGAAGAAGCTAATTACTTGATTAAAGGGTAGGAACCTTTAGGTCTTAGTCGAACTTGGTGTATCCATAAGTGGTCAAGAACAATGATTTCTGCATGAACTGATGGTGGTGAATTGAAACAGCATAAGCATGTTTGTGTACTATTTTACCTAGTGGATTGGGCACTGTTAATCGAGATAAGGAAGAATAAGGTGGGCATCCTATACGGTCCATTAGATTTTACAACGTGGGAAACATGATGTGATCTTGTTCTCTATAGTGGGCACTACCGGCCAATTTCATTTCGCTCATCGATTGGATGAAAGAATTTGGGATGGGACGGGGTGCTGCGTGGGCCGCCCGCCACCTCAAGTGGGACGGGTTTCTTCCCCACAAGAAAAAGGCTGGTGGGAAAGTTTGCCGGGAACGAGGGTGGGACTCCGGCAAGGCGGGACGGAGTGGTAATAGATGATTTGGGATATGTTTTATGTGTTTTGCTAGTTTAGATAGATGATTTGGGATATGTTTTATGTGTTTTGCCTGCCTACCACCCAGTCTTTCAACTGGCGCCATCATTTCCCTGTACCACGCCCCAAGTTTCCCTGGGGGAAGGCGTCGCGGGGATTATACGTGGCTGCCCTCTCCCGTAAAAGAGTGGCAAGGTCAGCTAATGGGGTCGGAATCTTTTTCCAAGCCCGGATCCCGGCTTGGGAGGGGCGTAAGGGGTTACTCTCCCCAGGGAGGTTCTCCCCCCATTTCCCTCATGAGCAGTTTAAGGACCAGCTTAGGTCCATGGGATATGTTTTATGTGTTTTGCTAGTTTAGATAGATGCTATATATAAATAATATATCCAAGTATAGGGAATCATGTATATTTTTTAAACTTAGTTAAATAATAGAGATGGTAATTAATGCAAAGTATTGAAAAAGATAATCAATATAACTCGTGATATTAAAATTATTCATTTAAAAGTTCAAGTTTGGATAATTAGAGCATACGTAATTTTGTACATTTCATCAAACTTCACATAAATTCATACACTATGATAAACTAAACTACTCAAGGGTTAAAATGACATATCTCTAATATTAATTTATCTATTGTTAATTTTATGATGTGAGGAGTGATGATAACTTTGAAATTTGCAAGTCTTTTTTTTTTTTTTTGGATTTATTGCTTTAATATATGTAAATATAGAGATATACTTATTTCTCAAGAAATATATTTGGAGCTTTGAACCGATGGCCGGAGGAGGCCTCGCCAGACAATGTTGTATCATGCAAGATGTCTTGCCCTCGTCCCATCTCGTGCCCATCTCTGAATAAAATTGAGAATCAGGTATTGAATTTGCCGAAGAGAATCAGTCTAGAAAGAAATCATTTTATTTTCTCAATGATCAAGAAGAAGATACGGAAAGTTGGTGCTATGATAACTACTCATGGCTCGCAAGTTTATTTGCATTAGAGGCATTTTTTTAACTAGACGGTGTTGAAAAAAGTCGTCTTCTCTTTTCTTTTTCTTTTTTTGTTAGCATTTTGCTGGGATTGCAATAACTAGCCCGGCATTCATGATTTAGGCTGCTTCCGGAGTCCTCTCCAAAAGCCTAAATTCCGCCGGTCCTAAATATGTCTCAAATTAAATATTTTATGGTGGGGCTCGGATTTTGTGGTTCAATCCAATTTGTGATCATGCTCTCTATAAAAAGAAAAAAAAATATGTACTCTAATTCACTTTTAATTAATTGGCTGAGTTTTTTATTAAATTGTTCACACCGATTGCACCCTAAAGCATTTTCAGATCCCCCACCAGATGAAAACTTGTCATTCCTTTTGAGCTCATTCATGGATTCCCTCGTGGTGACATCATGATGTGGATCGTTCCCTCGAGGAGGGGGGTGGGGGTGTAGGCTTAGTCCGGAAGGAAACGTCTACCCGAAATAATTTCGGTTGAAAAGTTGAGAAGTGTTTGTTACGCCATTTTATCGTGTTTAAATAACATAATGTAAAAAAAAAAATGGTGTAAAATGATTATTCAAATAGTAAATGCATTTGTTCTTCCTCAATTAAGGTCGACCTGCATTGAAAATTCATATCGCAAACGATAACTATTTTATTTTTGCCAAAAATAAGTTTTTCTAATTCTATCTCATTTGAGTTTCGAACAGAAAAATACGTTTGATAACAATATAAAATTTTTCTCGTTTGAGCAAGCACTGGATAGGCAATCTATTAGTAGTAAAAGCCAACGATCATAAGAGCTTTTATATTTCTCGTTTTGTTCTAGAAATTGAAAGTATAAAATTTATACTACTCGTTATTTGTTTCAAATGGATTTCTATTCTGAACCTATTTTCGGGAGTAGAAAAATAGATTTGGCCAAAAATGAAATGATTAGCACCCGTGTTAACTCGACCGGTGTACTCATCATACAAACGTGCGGGACAAGAAGATTGGCACACCAAACGAGGACGACACGTGGCGCGTCCGGAGTCGCCGAGCAGCCAATCGCGCAGTCCGAGCCAGCCACACGAATTCCCGGGTCGGACCTTCCTCGACCCGAATCGGATCCGCACGGAAGCACCGATGCCGCCGGATAAACACGACGCCGAATCTGGCTGGCGGGGGAGCGACGCGCGCCTCCCGCGCGTGCGCCTCCGGCCCCGACCTCGAAACGCGGGCAGGCCGTTGTCGTTTCGCCCGGCGACCCAGCGAAATCGCGAGAGATTTAAAATGGAATTTTAATTCGAGGATCAACGGGAGCACACTGGTGATACTCGCTTCTTCGCTCTAGAGATAGAGAGAGAGAGAGAGAGGGAGAGAGCAACTCCGGCACGGCGGCGCCGGTCATGGAGCCGGAATCCGGGGTCCCGAATCGCCGCAACCCGTCCCAGGTTAGGGTTCCTCGTGGCGGCGGTTCGCGTGCTCTTTTTTGAATTCGAACGGCGACGGGGGGGATGGGGGTGATGTCGTGTCGTGTCGCGTCGCGTCGTGTCGCGCTTGCTGTTGCTGCTGCTGCTGCTTTGATCTCGTTGGGGATTTTCGGATTGGTTTCTCGCCGGAAATGGCCCCGTTTCGTCTCGTGGTTCCGGGGGCTCTGTCTCGTTGAATCTGTGTGGTTCTGGCTCCGGGGAGCTTGGAGCTGCTCTTGGCGTTTTGCGTTTCTGTGACTCGTTAAGCTGTGGATGCTGTGTACGGTGTATAAAGTTTGTTCTTTTTTTCCCCGGAAGTTTGTTGTTCTGATAAGCGAGGTGTGATGTGTCCGATGGGGCAGTGATGGTGTAGGTTGTTGGGATGAGTACGCTGCGATAATCCGATCGGAGTTATTTATGCAAATTGTTGATTGTTCGGTTTCTTGCCATTTTTTTTACATACACACGGTTTGTTGGTTGTCTGATTGAAGCTTTCATTCGAATCACTGGGTTTACGGTTTTCTCGGGATGCTGTTTGAGTTAAACATGGTTATTAATCGTTAGCTGTCCCTGACTTTACAGTAGAATTCATTGTTTTGTAGTCTTTCCGCATGTTACGTGAAAGCTCGGGGCCAGACTTTATGAATGTTTCTCTTTGAATTTCTATATGTTGACATTTTATGAAGTTCAGGCACTTGAGGATGCATCATGGTTGACTGGCTACTTGAATGCTTATATTAAGCGCGTGCGTATGTTTGATTTGGTCATGGAACTTTGTTCATGAAGTGAACAGATGTGGGTGTATATGTCTGCTTTGTTTTTTGCTGGTTCCTTAGGATTTTCCTTCCTGTGAGTACAAAGAGATAACCATGGTACAATTTATGGGTATCTATATTTTGCTAATCCCCGTCGTTCATTTGTCTCACATATGGCTGAAGCTTGAATTTTGTCTATGTGGCCTTGCAGCTTTGTTGGGTTAACCTATCAAGGACTTTGATATTAGCATACCAAAGCCTCGGTGTTGTGTATGGAGACCTGAGCACTTCGCCTCTTTATGTCTATACTAGCACATTTGTTGATAAGTTAGAGACACACCGTAGTGAAGATGCGATATTTGGTGCTTTCTCCCTGATCTTTTGGACTCTTACTTTGCTACCATTGGTCAAGTATGTTTTCATCGTGCTCAATGCTGATGATAATGGCGAAGGTATAAGAATTTTACTGTTTCTCAATAGAGTACTAATATGGTTATGATCAGCACACTAAAGGATCTGATGCATGTCAGGTGGGACATTTGCTCTTTATTCACTGCTTTGTAGGCATGCAAAGTTTAGTTTACTTCCCAATCAACAAGCGGCTGACGAGGAGCTCTCAGCCTACAAATATGGACCCTCAGCATCTGTTGCAGCCCCTTCTCCGCTGAAAAGATTCTTAGAGAAGCACAAAAAGCTACGAACAGCTCTCCTTCTCGTCGTATTATTTGGTGCTTGCATGGTAATTGGGGATGGTGTCCTTACTCCAGCTATTTCAGGTAAGATACGCGGAATGTTATTATTAAATTGTTATAAATTAGGATTTAGCGGATGCTTTTACCTACATGTTAAGTTGGTTGTTGGATTGAGTACATTCAATCTACTGCCTTCTTGGTCTCATTTGGCTAGCGGTGACAATTGAAGCTTCTATAGGTGACTGGCACTTCTGTTCTCTTATGGCATCTATTTGGCTGCAGTTCTCTCAGCGGTATCAGGCTTAAAAGTCACAGAGGATAAGCTAACAAGTGGTATGTGCATCTCTGTTCCCATATCCATGTGAACTAGAAATGTGATTCTCATATGTACTGTGATGGTTTACTATATGCAGATGAACTGCTCTTGATTGCATGTGTCATATTGGTGGGCCTGTTTGCATTACAGCATTTTGGCACTCATCGGGTAGCTTTTATGTTTGCTCCTATTGTTATCATCTGGTTGATATCCATTTTTATTATTGGCGTTTATAACACTATACGCTGGAATCCAAGTATCATACAAGCCATCTCTCCATATTACATAATCAAGTTCTTCAGTGAGACTGGGAAGGATGGCTGGATTTCGCTTGGTGGTATCCTCCTCTCAATAACTGGTATGTTGGTGCCAGATCCCCATGATCTATTCACTATAGTGCATGTACTATTCGTTGACTTTTATTCTGGACCTTTGTTGTTTAAGTGGTGCAAGAGATGTTAGTTGGTCCATTGTGAAAGGCTTGGACGCTGATTACCGTTTCTGATTACCTACTTGTCTGCTAATTTTCTGAATTTCAATCTGTTCTGGGCAGGTACTGAGGCTATGTTTGCCGATCTTGGTCATTTCACTGCTTTGTCAATAAGGGTGAGATCTTCTTGCAGTTGCATTTGTTTGCTTCATGATCATATGCATGAAGAGCTCTAATATGATGGGAATGCTGCACATAACCATTATCGATGATTCTAGTCCATTCGTGTAATTGATAGATTTGTGGGGAAAGGCAAATGAAATTTTCATCTGATGAAGAAAGTCAATGCCTCCTGGAAACAAATAGCCTAAAGGGTTGGAGTCCAATAATTTTTTCTATTCTTCATAGTGGATTCTAGGTGGAAAAGGGCTGAAACTTTCCTTGTTGTGCAATTATCCCAAAGTTCGGCTGATGCAACATAGCACTTGGTTGATCCTCCTTTTACATGAAATTAATCTCGTGTATTTTCTTGGTGAACTGTGCAGCTTGCATTTGCTTGTGTCATATACCCTTGTTTGGTAGTTCAATACATGGGTCAGGCTGCTTTCCTATCCAAACATCTTGATTCCTTTCACTACAGTTTCTACGACTCGATACCTGGTTAGCTTATTTTCTCCATAATGCCTGTCCAAGTTCTTTGTATGGATTTCATTTGGCATTTCCTCTGATGTTACTTTTTATCCTTGCCCTGCAGACCCTGTGTTTTGGCCTGTATTTGTCATTGCCACTCTCGCGGCAATTGTGGGAAGTCAAGCAGTTATAACTGCCACATTTTCCATTGTCAAGCAATGCCATGCCCTTGGTTGCTTTCCAAGAGTGAAAGTAGTCCACACCTCAAAACATATATATGGACAGATCTACATCCCAGAGATAAATTGGATCCTCATGATTCTCACCCTTGCTATTACAATTGGATTCCGAGACACCACTTTGATTGGAAATGCTTATGGTAAATTTCCTCCCTTTTCCCCTCTCTACATGAGTCCTTTGCTTTTTCAGTTGGGTAGATGGCTAGATGCTTTAGGAAAATGAACTGTGGGGGTTTGCTTGCATCATAAACTGATCTAAGTGACAAGGACGCAATAATTTTGGAAAAATTATCTATCATGCATTTTGCTAAAAATTGTCTAACATGAAGGAGACCTAGTGTGCTGGTAAGCTTTCCCATTGTTCCCTGGAAGTGACTAGGTCAAGTTGCGACGATAGGTTCTCTGCCATACCAAGATAGTCTAGTAAGTTGTCTTCCGGCATTCTGTAGCACAAGAGCCTCACATTCTTCGATGCTTTTTCATCTGTTAGACCTTCCTGCATAATCTATGCTCATATTTGTATCCACTCCATAATTCTCTACCTAGAAAAGAGATCTCTAATCATCTTTAGGTGAAAGAGTTTGGTATATTGATTCTGAAGCTGTGATAATTTGTTTTCATCTCAATTATAATGAGCAGTTGTCGTTGGTTTTAATTATCCACTTCAATTTTGGTTTTCAGGACTTACGTGCATGACAGTTATGTTCATCACAACTTTTCTCATGGCACTTGTCATTGTGTTTGTCTGGCAAAAAAGCGTTGTAGTGGCTGCAGTTTTTCTTCTCTTCTTCTGGATCATCGAGGGAGTCTACTTGTCTGCGGCATTTATGAAAGTGCCCCAGGGAGGATGGGTCCCTATTGTACTCTCTTGCATTTTCATGATTGTCATGTTTGTGTGGCATTATGGAACCCGCAAGAAGTACAATTACGATCTACATAATAAAGTGTCATTAAAATGGTTGCTTGGCTTGGGCCCAAGCCTTGGTATTGTGCGTGTGCCAGGAATAGGCCTCATATACTCGGAACTCGCAACAGGAGTACCTGCAATCTTTTCCCATTTCGTAACAAATCTCCCCGCGTTCCATCAGGTGCTTGTATTTGTTTGTGTGAAATCAGTGCCAGTGCCGTACGTCTCACCTGAAGAACGCTTCCTGATTGGTCGTGTTTGTCCTAGACCTTATCGTATGTACAGATGCATTGTCAGATATGGGTATAAAGACATTCAACGCGATGATGGAGATTTTGAGAATCAGCTCATACAGAGCATTGCGGAGTTCATTCAGATGGAAGCTGTAGAACCCCAATTCTCGAGCTCTGAGACTTCATCTCTGGACGGTAGGATGGCTGTTATAAGCACCAGGACTGTCCAATCAACTGCAAGCTTAGTAGTATCTGAGGTAGAGGAATTTGATCTCTCCATCCAGAGCAGCAAATCATCGACGCTTCAAAGCTTGCGATCTGCATATGAGAGTGAGAACCCTCAGGTCAGGAGGCGTCAAGTGAGGTTTCAGTTACCAACAAATCCAGGGATGGACCCAGCTGTCAGGGCTGAATTGGTGGATCTGATCCAGGCAAAAGACGCAGGGGTTGCTTATATAATGGGTCATTCATATGTGAAGGCAAGGAGATCATCATCATTCTTGAAAAAGCTGGTGATTGACTTTGGATATTCATTTCTCCGAAAAAATTGCAGAGGCCCTTCTGTGGCACTAAACATTCCTCACATCAGTCTTATTGAAGTTGGCATGATATATTATGTCTAGAGCCTCAAGGATGCTTATTTTCTCTGCTGGGACCCAAGATTATCTTTCTGGTGGGGAGGGATTGATAGGCTCTGTTGACTGCCTTTGGGGAAGGGTATACATTAGACTGGAGGTTGGAGCTTTCGTTCTTTCTTTTTGGTCGCATAAGATGAGGGAGAGTTAAACTGTGACATAA
Organism: Eucalyptus microcorys; assembly: GCA_014182515.1. Classification (NCBI taxonomy): domain Eukaryota; kingdom Viridiplantae; phylum Streptophyta; class Magnoliopsida; order Myrtales; family Myrtaceae; genus Eucalyptus; species Eucalyptus microcorys. The sequence goes on along the minus strand of CM024568.1, from coordinate 25,883,679 downwards.
AGATACACCTAGTGGTTGGTAAAGAAGAGTGACTCCTGCTTGTTATATGGCATCAATCTTCAGTTTTCAGTTATTAGGTTTCTAGATGCAGGCCTTTTTAGGGGAGTATACTTGGGCTGCTTTCAGATTGTATAGCTGGACACAAAAATTTTAAGCCTTCTCTTCATCTGGCTAATTGATTTCCTTTTATTATGTCTTATAGATTGATTTGAAGCAGGCAACTTGATATTAACATGTCGTACCCAATCCCTGGAAGCATTTGTATTGTTCTGTTCGCAAATCCCGGATTATACAAACAAAATGTGCTTATAAAAGGAAATACTATGCATTCAGAAACCTGGTCGAGTTTAGAAATTCTTGATGGTGGGAACCGCTGGAGTTATACGGTGGTTCTGTTTCACGACAAGTGTTGTTATGCCCGAACGTGTAGCATGTATTTGGATGTTGCTGTGCCCTCCTTTTCAAACAAATTTCATCTTTTTGCTTGTGAAAACAAATTTGAATCGAACATCTTTTGGCTCAGCACAAAATGTCTCCTGTAGGTGATTTTGTGCAAGTAGTCTTGGTTTTGGAAACCGGAGTGAAGCTTGAGTATGTGCCGCAAAGTACTGATGACCCGTCCCTCGGTGCTAGCTCGCATCCATGAAAATTTTTAGGTGCTCTTTCAAAAATGGTCCATACATTCATTGCATTAGTTCTCTCTTGGTACTCAATTCTATCTATTCTTAGACGGGCTTTCGCCGTAGCGGTAGAGGAAGCAGTTATGGAGTCTTTTAGCCGATTTGCAAACTACTCGCGGCAAATTTTGATGTCAAAACAGCCTATTTGGAAATATCAGCCGCGAACTAAGGGGTGGTAAAACGGGCCCAAAACTTAATTTTTCAGACTGAACTTTCTGAGCCAGGTTGAGTTTTGAGTAGACTTTCATCAATTGGTTAGAAATGAGTTCAAAAGAAGGAAAGCCAAACCATGCAATGAGCCTTGGTGGATTCAAGCAGACCCGTTTTTGTTATATAATGCATCGTATTGACCCCACCAAACGACTCATCAAGTCATGAACATATCTCAAAAAGTTCCAAATTGCAGGATTTTTTTTATTAGAATAAAAAGATCTTTCAATCACATGAACATGATATAAAATTAATAAAATATAGCGTACCCGAATCAAACGTAGTCATTATTAATCCAATGAGCAAGAAGATGTTTTCACGCGAGTATGAATCTTCACCACTTATGGGTGTATTTTTTCTCTCTTCAATTTTGTGGAAATAGCGGAAGCATGATAATTGAATTCATTCATTCTCCATCCAAAAGAGATCTTCTATAGAGGGAGTGATAGGCTAAGTAGCATCGACACTGACACACGATATGCAACACGGCACGACATGACACGCCGACACATCGTTTCTCCAAAAATAAAGAATTCCGACACGTTGGAACACGTTGTATATTAAATATATATTTTTATATATACATAATAAATTATCATTTTTATGATTATTTCAATCAAATTAATTTTATTCAAATTCACAAATAAATAAATAATTAAAAAATCTTAGAATGAATTTATGCTAAAAACATTAATCTACCATTTATTAATATCATTTATTGTTTTAATTTGACAAATTTAACTCTTTTCCAATAATTCATAAAACTTGGAGAAAAAACAAGCAATTTACATTTCGGAACTCACATGTTAGATATGTCAGAAGAGGAAAAAAAAAACTTGAGGAGTGAATTGTGTATCACGGAAAGTTGGAGTCATAAGAGAAGAGAAGACTATGTTTTTCTTCTTTTTCCGTTTATTATTGTTATTATTGTGTTTTATTTTTTCACATATATACGTTTTGACATCCTATTGGAAATTTTAAAATTGATATTGATATCGGAATTACATATTAGAAACTCGTATGTTGGAATTTCGACTCAAGTATTAGAGAGTACCAAAAAAGTTGATTATGTGTTAGATTTTCTGACACACGTTGACCAAATGTCGGAGAGTGTCAGACATGTGTCAAAATATCCGACACGACACGATACGAAGGCTCTTGAAGAGTGTCGGTACTGATAAGACCAACCTATAGCTGCCAAATCTCAACATTCCATTAAGGTTTAAGATATGTATTTTACATGCCTAATTGGATGTCAAAAATATATTGCTCATAATATATTTTACTAAATTGGGCATATATCAAATATTAGATCATAGACCTAATAAGTCACATTAATGGGGTGGAACTCGTCAAGTCCAACATTTTCTAGTTGATTACTACGTCTTATTTATTGCACTTTTACTGATGGTTTGCTTCTAGCTTGATTTATCAGAAAAGAGAAAAATTAAAAATATATTTCTTAAATTATTTTTAGTTTGCTTTAAATGATGCGAGAAAGCGAAGTTATTCGATTCGAATGAGTTCTAATGATAGGGTTTGCCAGGCCCAAAAGAAATTTTGTTGTTGTTGCTAAGAAAGAAATTACTTTCTTGATAAACAATAACGAAGTCCCCCAACTGTCATCTCCAATTTATTAATAAATGAAAATTCCATATATAACTTAGCATAAGGTGAGCAAAAAGGTTTTAAGTCTAACCTATTTAAGACCCGTTTATATTAAAATTTTAAAAAAATATATTTTTAAATTACTTTTTTTAGATTTTCAATATTTTTAAAATTTAATTTATTTACTTTAAATGGATTTGAGACAGGCGAAGGCCGGAAAATGCCTGGCTTACTTCTTCAATCGCATCTAGGGTCAATGGATTTTGAATGTCACCGGGAGGCCCAAATTGGAATTTTTGAACTTTGAGAACATCCACAGACTAGTCACCAGGGACAAGTTGAATTTTTGATCGAGGATAAAAATGACTGTTGCTGCTCGATCTTGGCTCGCAACCGACTGCTAGTGTGTCCAAATGTTGCAGCCTGCTTGTTCTAGGCTCGCAACACGGCTGCACAGCTGGCCGGAGGAGGAAGGTTGAGCTTGAGAAAAGAAGCATTAAGAAAGATTGGACCGTTTGGCTCACAATTTTTTTTTTTTTTTTTTTTCATTTTTTTCAAAGTTTTTATCGGATACAAACAAACTATGCAAACCTATCGCATTTTCTAGGTGTACAATATACAAATTTTGCATTAAGCCAAATACTCACAAAAGTAATCATATCTAAAGTTATATTCCCCTCACCAAAAATAGTGGGGTGGTTTTCTTTTACGGGATGTTATGTATAGGAAAAAGTTGCCCATTTTCAATATTGGGCATAAATCGTTTGATTTTTTGCTTCAAAAAAATAGTTTGAGTAAGCAGTGGTTTCAATTTATTATGAACTTATATCTTTTTCTATATAAGAGAGAAATTTATTGCGATTCGTAAATGATAAATCATGAAGCTAAGTTGAATGAAACCGACATATTTATGCTCCTCCACATGCTATGGTAAATAAAGAAATGTTGCCATATGGCAAAACCAGGGGCGTCGAATTAACTAACTAATATCTGTTCATATGTCACAAGTACACTTGGCTAATAGTGGTGGGCTCTCATGTCGTTAAGAACAGACCGACCGACTTTAAAGTCTACTAAAAAGATAGGGCACGCTTTTAGCAAGAAAGAAAAAGAAAAGGTAGGGGTGCGCGACAGGATTCACCGATTAGCCCCACTCTAACTTTATTAAATCAAAACCTTCTATTAAAGCTTGCACTATTTGATTTAATATCAATGAACCATCGTTTGTATTTTTATTTTTATTTTCTAAATGTCGTAACAGTGAGTTTTTATCAAAAAATGTTTTGTGCTAGTTGAAAGTTGAATTATTTTTGTACTAGAATTGGCATGTAACGTACAAATTTTGCAGGTCCGCACGTAATCAATCCACTCTATGATCTGCATATTATAGAAAAAAGAAGTATCATGAACATTTTACTTTAAGACTTTTTGATATTTAAATCGGTCAGTATTAGTATAAAAAAAGAAGAAGAGTTTTTCGATAGTTGTGCATTCTTCCTCTCTTGGCCCACTTGTCAGACTATATTTCGGGATTAGTTAAGGGATGTGATTTTCCTTATTATGGATAAGACATACTTTCAAAAATAGATTGCATTTGATCCCGAATTGAATAAGCATGAATATCTTACCAAATCTACGTGATCCAGTTAAGTGATATTGGCTTACGATTTCACAACGACTTAACTACTTGTATGAGCGCGTTACATACCCCGAGTGTGCTGACATTCTTAGGCCTCATCTATATGTAAAGCCCATGTAAAATTGAGCCATTCCACAAAGAAATTATAGCGTTGTCGAATGTCGATTAGTAGTCGAAATTATTTACACTAGATTCGTCCCTAACATAATTAATCACACTTTGAAATTATAAAAACCCTTGAGACTTAACTCTTTCTGGCATGAATTTTCGCATTGATGGGGAAAAACGAAGTTGCCATAGTGTGTGTATCGTGATAACTTGGATCTTCCCATCAATGGTTTTGTGCCCTAGAATACTTTTGATTAAGGTAAGAAGCTACTTCGAAATTAGACCCGAATCCCATCCGTTGGGTATGCTGGCTTAGTTATAATATAAATAAAATGCCTTATTTTGACAAAAAAAAATTAGACCCGAATCAATATGATCTGATAAGGTGTCTAACTAATGTAAATCGATTTTAGTGGGAGGTAAGTCTACTTATTAAGAAAGCCCGTCGCAATAGAGGAGCAAATAAAATCGCGGATCATATTGCCAAATCCTACCATAAAAGCCTTATTTCTAATCGAAGTATATATCCCTTCAAACCATTTCGACGGTCAGACGATTTCCTAATGCATTAAATTTATCTTTCTAACGAAAAAAGAATAAAAATAAAAAATAAAAGAAGTGCGAATTTTCGTGTTACCTAAAGAGGAACGAGGAAAGGAAATGCCACAAAGGCCAAAAACAATTTTTGCTATTTCCAGTCAGGATAGCGGAACACTTGTCCCCTCGTCCACCTTTTACATCACCTGGAAGCAGCAAAAAGTGTACTCCAATCCACACCCACCACACCACCCACTCCACCACCTTCTCTCTCTCTCTCTCTCTCTCTCTCTCTCTCTGCGCTCGTGAACGTGACTGCAACTTCCACTCGCGGCCGCGATCCTGCAAGCTCGAAGGTTGGAGACGGAGGGAGAATGAGCTTCCAAGACGTCCAGAACGGCGCCCGGCCGGCCCCTTCCCGATCGCAGAGCCCCTCCCAATCGGTGGCCGCCGGGATCTTCCAGATCAACACCGCCGTCGCCGGATTCCGTCGCCTCGTCGACGGCATCGGCACCGCCAAGGACACCCCCGATCACCGCCAGAAACTGTGCGCCTCGCTCCACCCCCTCCCCTTCTCTCTGTGCGTCGAAGGCAATGCTCACCGGGGATTTTTTCCGTCGCAGGCACAACACGAGGCAGAGGATACTGCAGCTGGTGAAGGACACCTCGGCGAAGCTCAAGGCGCTGAGCGAATCCGATCACGACTCCGGAGTCAATGTACGATCGCTTCCGGTTTTCGAACTTTGATTCGCGAGCCGGCCTTTTTCTCCCCTTGTGTTTGTTTTCGCTTCGTGATCTGGTGCGAATTTCGTCTCTCGTGAGATTGTGGTGTTCGATTGAATCAATCCGTGTGCGTTTTTCGCGTTTTCTTCAGCCGAGCAAGAAGATAGAAGATGCGAAGCTCGCGAGGGATTTCCAGACCACATTGCAGGAGTTCCAGAAAGTGCAGCAGCTCGCGGCGGAGCGCGAGTCGACTTTTGCTCCGTCCGGCCCTCCTCCCTCCTCCGCGAAACCGTACGTCGTCTATTGGGATTGTTTGGGCTTGATTGATGGGGAAAAGATGATGGCTTGTTCGTTTCCTTTTTCTTCGTCGCTTTTCTCGGATTCCGTGGGTTTATGTTTTGACTTATTGGGTCTGTGTCGACTGCTTTTCATGAAACAGTTCCGGGTCTGATGAGGAAGTGGCATCTAGAATGGACCAAGAGTACCAACCTTTTCTTATGGCTCAGAGGAGGTAGGCAATTCGATATTCTGCCAAATTACTTTAATGTTGATTAGTCGAGGTTGGTGTAGGTTTGGAACGCCATTTCCATTGAGTCTCGTTTGATGGCTTGTTCCACGTTGGACATTACATGCAGTGCGCATTATATTCTTGGGCAATCTTTCGAGTAGTATTATTCATGCTGGGAGTGATCAATGCAATCTGCCCTCTGTAATTTCTGTTACTTGCAAAGTGTGTCTGTTCTGTTGTCTGCTCAATGCAAGAGAGCCTTGGAAGCTCAATGTGGTCATTTTTCAGCTTTTATTCCGGCATCTCATTGGCCAAGCATGATTATAGTTCATGCTAATGAAATGGAAGACAGAAGTCAAGTATTTTAAAACCATGTCTACGATAAAATAATATCAGTACTTCTATTTCAGGCAGGAGGTGGTGCTTTTAGACAATGAAATTTCTTTCAATGAGGCTATGATTGATGAAAGAGACCAAGGTATAAGAGAAGTAGAGGAACAAATTGGACAAGCGAATGAAATATTCAGGGACCTTGCTGTTTTAGTTCATGAGCAGGGCGTGGTAATTGGTAAGATGCCAAAATAACTTGAAGCTATCTGGTTTCCTGTGCTAAATTTCTCCTGGCTCTGTTGATATTTTTACTTTGGTTTTTATATGATCACATCTTTCAACATTACAGATGATATTCAATCAAACATTGAGAATTCCTCGGCTGCGACAAAACAAGCGAAAGTTCAACTGGTTAAAGCTTCTAAAAGTACGAAATCCAGAGCCTCATGGGTAAGTATCTAGCTCGACTATCAGATCATGTTTTTCCTTCATTTACCATTGACAATATCGATACCCGAATATCAGAAAACATTGTTTGAACTGTCTAAAATAAAAGGCCACAAGAAATTGTCAATTGTAGTTTAATTTAAATTCATTGTGGTTGTCATGTCCTTTGCTTTAAGAAAGGATATGTAGTATTAACATTGAATGCAGCTGAGGATGCCACAGCTGTCACTGCTACCTGTAGGCCAGTAACTTGGCTTAGCATGATGGCAAAGGCATTGCTCTGCCACAGCTGTCACTGCGCATTCATTTGTGTCATATGAAGGTCATTTACAAGGACGCTAATTCTTGTGCTCCCTTTTTCTTTGGAGAAGAATAGTTAGAAAAGAATCTGATTGGAAAGAAATGATAAAGTCATTCAATTAATTTGGAATTATGAATGTTCAGTTGTCCCTAGTATCTCAGAACACCTAGTTCTTATGGTTACATCATCTGCTACTGTCTAGTTATCCTTAAACAAGTTCTGGAAAATTCTGTGCGAGAGCCCTTTGGGAGAAAACTCTTGGGTACCAAATAATTTGCTTGATCTAAGAGGTGATCTCATGCTCTTCACGAAATGAAGGCAAAGGCTGCCCAAGCCCAAGTTTGCTGGGCATCTTGGGAACCGAGTCTCTGGTCCTCTCAGGCACTGTAAATCTTTACCCCTTAACCTCAACTTAATTGTTGATCCCTTTCGGCATATTACTTGTCAACTTAGGCTTTCTACATACCCAGAAAGACACCTCTTGACCAGAAGCCTATTGAAGAAAGAATTGGGTTCAGGCTTATTAGGTGAGCTCACCTATATATGGAGAAGGATGATACATTAGAAGAAGTCATGCATTAACTAACCCTTGTATTTATCATCACAATTTTTGATCACCGCCTCTTGCAACTTAAGCTTAGTCTTTGGAGCCACATGTGTAATTAGTATCCAATAGAAACAGAAGGTAGAGGATGTGGCTTGAGGACCAATACGCCTATTCTTTTTTAGATATTTTTCACGGATGCAGTGGTTCCACATGATCATAGAATAATTTTTGACTCTTAATATCCTTTGTTGAGTTCTTAGAATGTCACATGGTGACTCTTTGAGTAGGAGGTGTAATATCTCCTCTGAAAGGTTTGGGCTGTTTCTTCTATAGTCTACTTAAAGTGTTTTCTTAAAATTTTCTGTATATTACTGAGTTTTTTCTTTGTTATTTTGGCAGTGTTGGTGGTTGTTGGGAATCTTTGTGGTGGCTGTGATCATCTTCGTCCTTGTCCTCATCCTCTAGCTTTGCGAGTATATTAGGCTGTCGGGGTGACACTGCTAGATTATTTCTTCTCGATTGGTACAAGTTTTGATGGTCTCCATATCATAGATGAGTTTAGCGTGCATAAGCGTGAAACAGTGTTGTTGTGGTTTTCTCTTTATTGATCCTTTTGGTTTCTTCATTCGGTTTTGGCTGGGTTTTCTTGATTCTCTTTTATTTTATTTTTCCCCTGGAATGTTGTTATAACTGATCAGATACTGTTCTCCTGATTGGTGTGCTTTGGATGGAAAATACATATATGGTCCTTTCATTTTGGCTATTCAATAGACTTAAACTAGATCTATATGAGGTCGATTACTGTGTTCTTCTCTTGAGTGGAAGTATGTTTTGGTATGTTCCATACACAAGGAAGGGCTCTGGAACTTACAGCCCGGAAAGTGTGTTCTCCTCAAAAATAAATTTGAGGGTAGCGTGTGTACGTGTTGGGGGTGTGTGTGAGTGAGTGAGAGAGAGCTCTTTATCATGGTCCAGGCTAATTAAAAAGGCACACAAGGACGAATATCCATCATTGGTAGGCTTCTCCTCTCTACTTAACCAAGGAGAGTTCTTGCTACCATGAGATGTCAGAGCAACTTGTCGTTCTTGCTGGATAGTTTCTGTTGGCGCTATGGATTCCCATTAAATCAGGGTGAAAAATCTCTTTGGGGTGCAATGAAAATCCCCGGTTTATAGAGAAATGGCAAGCCTCCTTAGCTTTGAGTTAATCGTCGCAAACTGAACAAGGAGGGAAGAAACAAAGTAGTTGAGGTTCCTTTTGTCCTTGAGATGTGAATTGGTTGAGACTTCAATATGATCGACGGTTAGGCCTTGTAATCAAATAATAGAAATTTATGAACGGATCGAGATCTTCGTAAAAGTCAACTTTTTGTCCTGGGAAACATTTCCTCGAAGTTGCATTACAGGAGAAGAATGGAGGACATTACTCTTGTACTATGTACATATCAACCTGTGGTATGAAGTATAAATTGGGTTGCAAATACCATTCCTTTTACCCTTGCTAATCAGGAAAAATGAATATTAGCGGTGCCATAATTTTTGTATACACTTGCTACTAAGTGTCATTACTTTTAAAAAGAAGGTTCACTTGAGTGGCCTCGACGAATTCCTTTGTTGGAAAATCCGACACGGTGTTCATTTAATAGGAAATTATCTGACGTGACTTGCTGAGGAAATGATATCATTAAGATCATATAGAACGATATTGTATAGTGCTTTCCTTGCCCCAAATTGATGACTCGAGGCTATATTGGGTTCCAATCGAAAACCCTAGACCCCACTTTCCATATGCAAATTAAAGAGTTGCATGTCCATGAGAAAGTCAGCTTCTGAAATTTGCAATGGAGAGCTGAGCGGACGCTGATAAGCTACCTTTTCATGCTCACGCTCTTTTTGCGGACATGGCAACCTTATGTGCGGAGACGGACACATTTCATGCTCAGGTGACAAGTGCGTAATTCATCTGCAGTAGTAGAAACTTATGGACTGATGGATGATAAATCTATTATGGGTTTATCAATACGAGAAAATTGATTTTAGATAAATTTGTCATATGTATAAATTTGAAGTTTTTCTTATGGTATTAACTTGAAGAAAAAAATAAAGAGAAAACCAAATAACTTTTTACCTTTTTCCATATTAAACGTACTCTATCCTCCGGCTGGAAAAAGGAAAATAGTGGCGGGGAGCGGGAGTCTTTGTAGGTTTCACGCGGAAACTAAAAAGTACGAGTCAGTTGGGTGAGCCAACCCTTCGCCAGCTGGCTGTCAGAGAGTGGCCCCAGATCTCCCCACGCTTTGCACGTGACTCTCTCCCCCTCTCTCTCTCTCTCTATCTCTAATCGGTCCTGGACCTTAAAAGACTCTGACCATAGGAAAGGCTGGGTAGAGGCCGAGATTAGCCTCAAAAAAAATTCAACCCCCATTGATCTACCCGTCCACAAGCCCCCTTCGGGGGGCTAGGGGGTCAGCCTGGATCCCCGCGACGCCTTCCCCCCTGAAACACGGGGGCAGGGTACAGGGAAATGAAAGGTCCGGGAGGAAACTCTCGGGTGGACGAACGACCGTTCACTAGCAAGCCCAAAAACCGAGCCCCTCCCTCTCTCTCTTTGCACAGTCTTGCCTCGTTTCCTTCTATCTTTTTAATTGCGCACACACGCACTTCCCTCTCTCTCTCTCTCCCTCTAATTCTCTCTATTCTCTCTATTCTCTCTCTCTACAGAGGAGACTCCCGAACCGAACCGAACCTGACCTCCGCAGCATCGTCTCCAATATAATATCGATAAGTAAAATATTTCAAAAAAATAAAATATTATTAAAAAAATATCGCCCGCACCGGCCGGTTGCCACGTGAGTGCTGGCAGACTAATTTTACTTGGATGGACTGATCGAGAATAATTGTAAAAATTTTATGACTCAATTAGTTAAAAAAATAAGTTTAGGACTGAATTGACACAATTGTAATGAGTTTAGGACTTTTTTGGTAATTTTCCTTTTCAAGCCTACAAAATAATCCGCATGAAACAAAAAGAACTAACCAACCGTGGTGGATTTAGACTCAGGTACTTTGTGGCAGCTATTTGAATTTTCATCACACATAAACAACCCATCCATGTTAAGCAAAGGCAGCTCTTCACCAGCAATGTTATTAAGGTTACATAAACTACAGGGAATCTCACATTCTTTTTGACTAATTGCAAGACAATTAAGCACCGTTGGGTGTCGACGTTTGTATTTGCTACGGTCATCGACCAATTAATTTTCCCTTTTCTTCTTGCAGATAAAAACATGTACAGCCCTAGAAGTGTTGACAGGATCATTTGGTCAAGAAAGGTACATATTGGCCCAAAGAGACGCCGAGGGCTCAAGAGAGGACAGAATGTCTCATCCCATCAGAGATGTTCCAAACTACGTCAGTCCAGAAAGAGTTTTCTTCAAGCCTTTGTCTTTTCTTTTTATTGTTTAACGAACCCTTTTCTTGAAGAAACCAAGAAAAACCTTTTCTAGGTTGTCCCACTTTTGTACAGAAGTGAAACTTGGAGCCAATGTTGTCCTGATGTAGTATGTACTGCTGTAAATTGTTATTCCTTTCTGGCAAATCAATCATGCCGGCTCCATTTCTCATCTTTGGATTAACTTAGCACGTCCATGCCAGTTTAGCATCTTTAGACGGCACATTGATCGACATCACGTTGGAAATAGAATTTTTATAAGTCAACGTCAAGGAGTAGATACTTTTTAGGCCAGTATCCGCATGAATATTCGACTTATTCTGTTGAAGAGTATGTGTGTTCCCACCCAACTTTTGAATTTCATGAATTGAAAGTAATTGTCTCAGTCCTCAGTAATTTCATGATACTTATCTGTACAACAACTGATTTACTTCTTATGATAACTGTACCTATGCATGGTGAGGGCTCAACTACAAGAGCAATCATGTACCTCTCAAATGTCAAATCCAACACAAACCACTAATTCGATACCTCAACATACGTGTATCCTTGGATTTATTAATTGTGAAAATGATGGGAAAGAAGAAGAAGAGGAAGTTCCTCAGAAATTATCTTATCAAACTTCCTTTTCTGATTGGCAATAATCTTATCAAATTAATCGACACCTTCTTCCCATTATCTTCCGATTGGCTCCTGTAATATTGGAGGGACTCCATGAAATTGCAGAGACTACGCGCGCTCGAGCCCCTCCACTCTCACTCTCTCTTCTTCGTGGAATCAAGCCACTCCCTTCGTCCATCGACCCGTCTGGTCCGACACCGGCGTCACCCTCATCAAGCAATGCGACTCCTTGACCTCCCTGAAGGCCGTCCGCGCCTCCATGCTCCGATCCCACCTCCACTTCCTCACCGACATCGTCGCCAGGCACACGTCTCCGAACTCCCTTTCTCGTGCATACGCTCTGTTCTCGCTTGTCCTCATCCTCTAGCGTCGGAGCATGTTAGGCAGTCAAGGTGTGACACTGCTAGATTATTTCTTCACTGTTGGTACAAGTTTTGCTGCTACTCATCAAAGATGAGTTTAGTGGAACAGTGTTATTGTTCTTTCCTATTTATTGATCCTTTTGGTTTCTTCATTCGGTTCTAGCGGGGTTCTCTTGTTTCTCTTTCGTATGACTGACTGGATACTATTCTCCTGAGTGGCACGCTTTGAGGGGAAGATACAGATTGCCCTTTGGATTTAGCTATTCAATAAATTTAACTATATCCATATGAGGTCAATCACGTGTTCTTCTCTTCAAGTGGAAGCATGTTATGTTCTGTTCCAGACCCAAGCAGGGGCTCTGGAAATTACAGCCCGGAAAATGTACACGGTCGGAAATAAGAAGCACGGGCACTCCACCTTTGAGGGTTGTGCATGCATGCGTCCGTGCGCAAGCACGTGTGGTGGGAGGAGGAAGAGAGAGAGAAAGAGATAGAGTTTTGTGATGATTTAGTCTAATTAAAATGGCGCATTTCGGCGGAAAAATCATTGGGTAGCCTTCTCCTTTCTACTTAACCAAGGAGAGCTCTTGCTACCAATGAGATCTCAAAGCAACATGTCACTCTTATAGGGAAAAGTACCAAAAAATTCATAAAACTATTACATTCGTATCAATTCATTTATAACTTTTCAATTGTACTATTTGAATTATAAACTTTTTAATTGTGTCATTTGAGTCATAAACCTTTTGACATTTTTTTTTTAAAATTTAGTTAATCTAGCCAATTTTGGCTGGAAATCACTAATATGGATATTGACCATCTTGCATAGCATGGCTTGCACTGATGTGGCCAATTTAATTTTTTGTCCCAACTATGGGCTGGTGAGGTTGTTGGCCACAAGCAAGACCTTTGTGACCTTGTTGACCACAGGCGTGGCCATTGCCCAAACCCAAGATAAGGCTGCAACAACCTTGCGTGGATCTTAGCAAGCATGAAGAGGCCTTGCCTTTGGCTGGCGAGGGCCACGATGCCCTTGGTTAGATTAGGTGAGAATTGCTGGCCCTCGCCTATGGCCGATGATGGTCAACCGGTGTCCTTGCTAGCCTAGGGTTGTAAAAAAAAAAACAAAGAAAGAAAAGAAAAGAAAAGAAAAAGAAGAAATATTAATAACTTTGTTTGTGTTAGCATCAATCATGGTACGTAGGACTGTCGGTGTCTATGTTGGCGATTTCTAATCAAAATTGATCAGATAGACTAAAATGACAAACCGTTAAAATGTTTAGGACGTAATTGATACAATTGCAAGGTTTATGATTGAATTGACATTAGCACTATATGTTTAGGAATTTTTTTATATTTTCCCCCGCTCGGTTACAATTGAATGGTACGAAAAATCTCGGTGGGGGCACAATGAAAACCACCATGTGTCTGTCCTTTAGAGAAATCGCAAGCTTCCTTTGCTTGTATTTAAACGTGGCAAACTGAACAAAGATGGAAGAAACAAAGTGATTGGTTGAGACTTCAATGTGATTGGCAGTCAGGCAGTGGAATCAAACAAAGAAATCTTCATGAATGGATGGAGATGGTCGCAAATGTCAACTTTCTATCTTGGGAAACATTTCCTCAAAAGTTGCATCACAGGAATAAAAGAGAGCACATTATTGCTGTCCTATATACATGACAACAGGTCGGCCACAAGTCCTAAATCTTATATATGGAAAACAATTGGGTCCTAAGTCTTTCAATGGGTTCGATCAAATCCTAAACCTTTATCAAAAAGTGCAATTGAGTCCTAAATATTTAAATTGATTCAATTAAATCTTTGTGAAAAAAATGCAATTGAGTCCTCAAATTATCTCGAAAAGTGCAATTCAAGGATACCATATAAGCATTTTTTTTTAAAGTGACAATTGACAATTTTAGATACCGTTCATCAAAAGAAAGTGATTGCACTTTGTGAAAAAAGATTTATGACTTAATTGAACCAATGAAAATGCTTAGAACTTGATTGTGTTATACATTTAAGATCTAAGATTCTTGTGTAAATTTCCCCCAACCCTTGGTATGTAGTATAAATTGGATTGTAAGTACCATTCCTTGAACTCTGGCTATTCTTTGTTATGTCCAACAGCCTAGGGGCACTAAAACCTAGATTGCAAATTCAACTTCATGCAAATTCTTTTGACAATGCAAACATACACACGCAAACAATCCTAGGTATTAGTAATGCTATGTTATTTCCAATAGCCTAGAGTTGAAGCCCTTGAAGTTTCTCTTTCTTTGCCCCTACATAAGATTGTGGAGCATCCAATGTTATTTGGCTTCTATTTTGTTAGAAAGCGGCGGCGAGCCCTCAACTATATATACTCCTTTTTGTTGCTTCAAATGTCCCCATTCTCTCTCTTCTCCATCTCAAGGTTTGCCATGTTGGCCAGGAAAGCTCATCATATCAAGGACAAAGCGAGAATCCACGGGCACTCGACCTTGCCTGAACTCTCTCCCTCAAGGCTCCTTGCCTTGTTCTCTTACCCGTCGTCCTTTCTACTTCCTTACTGTGACTGATGCCTCTGAATTGTTTACTCGAAGAACAAAAGGGGTCCTTCCTAGGACTTGAAATCTTGCAAATCCATGAGTTATTAAAATGCAGAGTTGTTTTTGGAGAAGATTGGTTTTATTATGTTTTTGTCAAATTAGGTTTGAGATATCATAAATCACCATGCAAATGTTGCTGTCCTTTTGCTCTTCAGTTTTCTAAAAAGCTGTTGCGAACTACCATGGAAATACAATTTAAATGATGCCATCTCATGCGTTTCTGATTACTATAAAACTCTTTTGAACCAAAGCAACCTGAGGTATTCTGCCTTAAACTGTGGCAAATTACATTTTCTGCTGTCTTCCTTTTCTTTTCATTTTGATATTTTTCAGGTGTCCTTGATTATTTGCAAGAGACAATGCCAAAGCAAAATTGCTATTAATTGCACTTTAAAGGGTGCCTTCTTCTGTAATGCCTTATCTTTTGGCATTGCCAAATCTCTTTTAGTATTTTGATTGGTAAGTATTCCGTCCATTTTTTGATGAAAAAGAGAGATTATCTATGGATAATTTTCTCGTATTTTAGAGTGAACAAGAAAAGGGAAGCTTGAGGTGGAGCGTTCACACAAGGTCTAGTTCTCTCTTTCCACCTTAATCCATGGCTCGTGTCTCTTGAAGCTTATTTTCTGCTTCGCCACCTGAGAGGACATAAGCCTTGTCCCGGGAGGAAACCCATGCTTATATACGCGGCGTCACAAGTTGTCAATGCATCTCGTGATGTCCGGATAATCCTATTACGATGCATGGAATAGGATTGAGGGAGGCACAATTGTGAGTTGGTTCGACATCTTTCTAAATTACTGTATATGCAAGCAAGTCTGCTTGGATTGCTCTCTCTCTCTCTCTCTGGGTTTGCCATGGTGCCTGTCTTGTACATTTGAATTTGAGCTATTTTTTTGGAACAATGTCAAGTCATTATTGTTAAAGAGTGGTTATAATATACCAGATTAAGTACAATTCAAGAACTATTGGAACCGCCACAGGTTTTCACACGTTAGACACCATTTGAACACACATTTGACATATTTTGCATGGTGATTGTTTTTGTATCAGATCTTTTTCAGTGTGATGACAGACCATGTTGAAGGAACAATATATATCAATTGTACCGCTTATGAGAAATAAATACATCCCTATAACTGTTTCAAGATGTTCGTAGTTCGTCCTAGTATAGTAGGCTAAAAATAACACAACTCATAAGCTGTGGTTGGGCACGATGCACACAACAAAGATTGCCTCATCCGAGATAAGCAGGCAAGTAGTCCTAATGTTGTTTTGTTTGATTTTGAGATATCTCCTAATTCCAGTGTTTACTGATTTTATTTGATCTTTTAGGTCCTCCAATCAGCTGATTAAGCTTTCACGTTACCCCAGAAGTCATCAATCCCCAGCATCGAAGGATTGAGCAAATCGTGACCTTCTTAGATTAGACTTGGAGCAATTTTGAGAAATGACTGCTCTCCATTTCAACTCTGCAAAATGATCAGCATGAAACAAGATGCATTGCACCTACTACCCATGGATTTAGACTCTTGTAGTGTGGGAGTTACTTTGATTTTCATTCTGTACATAAGCAACACATCCATGTTAAGCAAAGGCAGCTCCCACAGCAAAGTTATAAAGGTCACATAAACTACAGTGAATCTCACGCTCTTTTGACCTAATTGCAAGATAATCAAGCATCATCTGGGGTTGACGTTTACATCTCTACCGCCATCGACCAATTTACTTTCTATATCCTTCTTGCAGATAAAAAATAGTACAACCCGAGGAGCATTGACAGGATTATTTGGTCAAGAAAGATAGAGATTGGCCCAAAGAGACACCAAGGGTTTAAGAGAAGACATAATATCTCATACCATCAGAGATTTTCCAAAATACATCAGTCCAGACAGAGTTTTCTTCAAGTCTTTTGTCTTTTCTTTTATGGTTTAACGAACCCTTTTCTTGGGGTGAAACAAGTGCACGTGAAGAAACCAAGAAACATGTCTTCTAGGTTTTTCCACACTTGAACGGAACCATAAACTTGGACTGAAGTTGTTGTACTGCTACAGATCCTTATTCCTTTTTGGCTAATTAATTAAACCACATTAATCTCTTGAAATAAGTAATTAATGCTCTCCTTTGCTTTCCATCATCACTAAATAAGATAGAATATTCGTCCGTTCCATTTTTTTCTTTTCTTTTGACAAGCTTAACACGTCTACGCCAATTTAGCATCTTTAGAAGACACATTGGTCATGGTCAATATCACTGAGAGAGAGAGAGAGAGAGAGAGAGAGAGAGAGAGAGAGAGTTTTAACGAGTCAACAACTAAGGAATAGATGATGAGTTTTAGGAACTGAGAAGCTGTGCCTTTCTTTAGCCGTATCCATATCTATATTCTCAATATTTTAGGCCAGTAGACGAGTTCTTTACCCAACTTTCAAATTTCATGGATTGAAAGTATTCGCTCAATATTTGTAATTTCATGATACTTATATAGCTGATTTATTTCTTAGGATAACTCTAATTTCAAGTATCTCTCAATGGTCCTATTTGGCAATTGATTCAACACCTTATCACACATATCCTTGGAATTACTAAACTTTCAATAATCATATGTGCTTTTTTTTTTCTTTTAGATTTTCGGGATTGATGCACTTGTTCCGGTGCATACAAGATGTTGATGTGGCACACGCAGCACAATGTTAGCAAGAAAGAATAAAGAAATCAGAGCGATGCCGCTACACCTTACCATCCATTTAGCAAGGGCCGTGCGGCCCTCGCCCATCAGAATGAGGGTCCACGTGGCTATCGCCTAGTGCACATGAGGGCCGCACGAACTTCTCGATTAGGCTGAAGTACAGCTCAGCTGACATTACATCGTTGCCATGCTACGTCAGATTTTTGACAAAATAAAAGTTGTCCAAAATTGGATAGGAATGCATCAATTGCATAAAGAAAACAGAGAAAAGTTCAACGCCTTGAATAATTGAAATCTGAGTTTAGTGGAATGGTTTCCAACTGCATTAGGTTTTTAACAGGGAAAATTACCAAAAAAAAAAATAAAAAAATTCATAAACTTATTATACTTGTACCGGTTCAATTATAAACTTTTCAATTGTACTAATTGAGTATTAAACCTTTTGATGATTTATTAATATAGTCTATTCAATTAATTTTTGTCAGAAAACATAGAAGTGGATGTTGGCCATCCTATGTAACATGGCCACGTAAGATGGCTGCGTGGGCCATCGTTGAAATGAACAATTTCTTTAATATTTTAGTATTTTTAGTATTTTTATGATTTTTATTTTTTTATATTTTCTTTTCTTTTCTTTCTTTGTTTTCTTTATAACTTTGGGCTATGAAGTTATGGCCATAGCCAAGGGCTAGTGATCCTTGCCTAGTTTGGGCAAGGGTGTTGCAGCACTCACTGGGGGAGGCCCTTGCTTGTGGCTAATGAGGGACAGAGGCCCTTGCCTATGTTGGGGAGGGTCAGCCGATGACCTCTTCGAGCCAAAGTTAGGGCCAAAAAGGACAAAGGAAAGAAAAGGAAAAAAAATAAAAAAAAAATGAAAAAAATTATTCTTGTCAGCGCCAACCATGCCATGTGGGACAATTGGCATCCATGTCAATGATTTAAGGTCAAAATTGGCTGGATAGACTCAATTGACAAATTGTTAAAAGGTTTATGACTTAATTAATATAATTGAAAGATTTAAGACTCAATTCGCACAAATACAGTAAGGTTATCACTTCTTAAAGAATTCTCCCTAACTGGATCTATATGAGGTTAATTATGTGTTCTTCTCTTCAAGCGGAAATATGTTTTGTTATGTTCCAGATCCAAGCAAGGGTTCTGGAACTTTGAGCCTGGAATATGTACTCTCATCAAACATAAGAACTACAAGGACTTTACCATCAAGGGTCGTGCACGCATCCGTGCGTGCGCGTGTGGCGAGAGACATTGAGCGAGCTAGCTAGCTCTGTAGTGATCTAGTCTAATTAGAAAGGCGCATTTCGACGGAAAAAACCATTGGGTAGCCTTCTCCTTTCTACTTAATCAAGGAGAGCTCTTGCCACCAATGAGATCTCAAAGCAACATGCCATAGGCATTTTGGTTCCCATCGAGTAGGATTAAAAATCTCTGTGGGCGGCCATGAAAACCATCGGTTTGTCCTCGAGAGAAATCGCAATCTTCCTTAGCTTTGGTTTAATCGTGGCAAGCTGGACAAGGATGGAAAGAAACAAAGTAGAAAACGTTCCTCTTGTCCCGGAGATGCACATTGGTTGAGGCTTCAATGTGATTGGCTGTCAGGCAGTGGAATCCGACAAAAGAAATGTATCAACGGACCGAGATGGTCGCAAATGTCAACTTTCTATCTTGGGAAATATTTCCACAAAAGTTGCATCACATGGAAAAAGAGAGCACATAATTTCTGTCTTATTTACACAGAAAATCTTTCCATTGGATCAATCGAATCCCAAATATTTACGGATAAGTGCAATGAAAAACTTTAATTTTGCCTCAATTTTTATGGACAAACTATAATTAAGTCTAAAAATTATCCTCAAAGGTGTAGCTTAAGGATGGCACATAAGCACTTTTTGGGTGATATGAAGGCAATTTTTGGTATTGTTAATCAAAAGGAATTGATCACACTTTTTAAAGAAGATTATGACATAATTGAATCAGTTAAAAGGCTTAGAACTTAATTACACAAGATATAAGACTTTCTATGCAATTCCTCACAAAACTTGGTTTGTGGTGTAAATTGGGCTATTCTTTGTCATCTTGAACTGCCTAGACCTGCCTTGCAACTTCAACTTCGAGGAAATTCGTCTGACAATGCAAACACGCGTACACACACTAAAGGAATTCCTAGGAATTTGGGCTAAGGGTTATCTTTCTTTTCCCCACATAAAACTGTGGAACATCCAATGTCTATTTGACTTCTGTGCTGGTTGAAAGGCCGCGAGCCCTCTTCTATATATATTCTCCTTTCCATTGCTTCAAGTATCTCTCTCTCTCTCTCTCTCTCTCTCTCTCTCTCTCCCCCCTCCATCTGTAAGTATTGGCCAAGAAAGTTTGTTTATCAAGAACTTGCGAGAATCCAAGAGCACTCGACCTTGCCTGAACTCTCTCCCTCAAGCCTTCCTTATCCAGTTTGATAACTCAGAAATGGTGACTCAAAGAATCAAACAAGTCCTTCCCAGGACTTGAAATCTTACAAAGCCATGAGTTATTCAAATGTGGAGATGTTTTGTATTTCCCTTATCTTAATTTAGTGAAATATCTTGAGGGTCCTTTCAGTGACTCTTTTCTGGTTTTGTTTGCAACTGAATGTATCTTCTTCTTTTCATGACAATTTTTCCACTTCCACTATGTTCATCATCTCTCTTTTCCCGTTGCTTTTGTGCAGAAGTGTTCGTAGTTTTGATAGCATATATATTTTCGGTGCATTGTGAGAAGATTCATGGACGCTTCTCCATTTACTTTACAGTTCAAACTTTCCATCGCCTTCTGTGGTAGATAAGATTAGTTCTTCCATTTGTTTTATGCTTTTGCTGAAATGGGTTCGAGGCATCATAAATCACCATGCACATGTTGCTGTCCTTTTGCTCTTCAGTTTTCTGTAAACTAGCCTACTTAAAAGATGCCATCGTATGCATTTTCTGACTACTGAAAAATGAGACCAAAGGCACCTGATGTACTATGGATTTAACTGTGGCAAATTACATTTTCTTCTGTCTTGCCTTTCTCTTCATCTTGATTTCCTTCTGTATTGCCTTTTCTTTATGCGTTACTATGTGTCTCTTGAAGTTTGTGATTGGAAAGTTTCTGTATAAATTTTGATGAAAAATAGAGATTATCTTTGGATTATTTTCCCACATTTCCAAGTAAAACAAGAAAGGGCAGGCTTGGGGGAGAAGTTCAGCCAAGATCTAGTTCTCTCTTTCCACCTTAATCCATGGTCCATGTCACTTGAAGCTTCTTTTCTGGTTCACCACCTGAGCCAACATTGGCCTTGTACCAGGATATTTAGAGTAATTTTACTACACCAGAATATCAATTCAAGAAATACTGAGACCACCATTGGGCTTCACACATTAGATGCCACTTAAGGAAACATTTTTTGAGAACATATTTGCATATCAGATCATCCAGTCTCTATGCGATATGTTTCCACTATGACGATGGACAAAATTGTCAATATATATATATATCAATCACACCATGTGTGAGGAAAAAATACATATCTTAATGCATTTACAAGTGTTCGGACCCAAACATAGTAGGCTTGGATAACACAACTCACGGCCTGTAACCAGATATGACGAAGAGAACAAAGATCGCCTCACCTGAGGTAAGCAGGCAAGTAGTCCTAATACTATCTCATTTGATTTTCAAAACATCTACTAATTGCACTGTTTACTGGTTTTGTTCAATCTCATTAGGTCCTCACGGTCAGCTGATGAAGAATTCAGGTACACCCCAGAGCTCATCAATCCCTGGCATCAAAGGATCGAGCCAACCATGGACTTCTTATATCGGACTTGGAGCAATTTTGAAAAAATAACTGCTCTCCTTTAGCAATCTGCAAAATAATCTACATGAAACAAACTGCACTGCACCTTGGAACTGCAGATTCAGACTCGGGTAGTTCTCATTCTGTACATAGAGAACACATCCATAATAAGGAAAGGCAACTCTCACCAGCAATACTATTAAGGTTAATAAACTACAGGGAATCTCCCATTTTTTTTTCACAAATTGCAAAATAATTGAGCATCATCCGGTGTCGACCAATTTATTTTTTCCATTTTCTTGTTGCAGTTATGCACAACCAAAGGAGTATGGACGGGGTTATCTGGTCAAGAAAGGTACAGATTGGCCCAAAGAGACATTAAGGATTCAAGAGAAGACAGAATGTCCCATACCATCAGAGATCTTCCAAACTACATCAATCCGGACAGACTTTTCTTCAAGCCTCTGTCATTTCGTCTATTGTTTTAACGAACCCTTCTTCTTGGGGTGAATAAGCGCGTTTGAAGAAACCGAGGAACATGTCTTCTAGGTTTTTCCGCTCGTAAAGAAGTATAATTTTGGAGCGAACTCCTTGTGGTGTATAGATTCTTATTCCTTCTTGGCTAATTACTTAGACCACACTAAATTTCTTGAGCTCACTAAATTAATGTTCTCCTTTGTTTTTCAGTCATCACTAAATAAAATAGAATATATACCAGTTCCATTTTTTTTTTTTTTTGATCAACTTAACGCGTGCACCCCAGTTTAGCGTCTTAAGAAGACAAATTGATCAATATCACTGGGAGAGATAGAATTAGTGAGTCAACAACTAGGGAATAAATACTCGAGTTTTAGGAAGTGGGAAGCTGTTTCTTTCTTTAATCACATTCATACGTATGTCTCGATTTTTTAGGCCAGTGTCGTATATGCATTCGATTTGTTTTGTGGAAGAGTATATGTGTTCTTCACACAACTTTCAAATTTCATGGATTGAGAGATATCTCAATCCTTAGTAATTTCGTGATACTAGTCTATAAGATGACACATTTTTTTTCTTAGGTTAACTTTACTTGTTTTTAGTGTAGCCTCGACTATTAATGGAGAGTTAACATGTACCCTTAAATTGTTGAAGTCAAAGCAAGACTGCTGATTCGACACCTAAACGTGCACATATCCTTGGATTTACTAAAGTTTCGCTGATGAAATTTCGTGTAGGGTCATTGAACAAGGGCTCACTTTGCAATCTAGCTATCAAACTTTGATTTGACTCAAACTCATTAGAGTTCTTAGATTTTTGCGATTGATGCATTTTTACCAAAAATTGGTCAAATTTTTTAGCAAATCTTTGTTTGGGCATTCCGATTCACACAAGATGTTGACGTAGCATGCATAGTATGACACTAACTGGGAAAGAGAGAAATCCAAAGTGATGTCACTAAGACCTTGCTCTTCATCTAGCAAGGGTCATGTGGCCCTCGCCCATCACGTCGAGGGTCTATGTGACACTCACCTAGTAGTGCACATGAGGGCTTTACGAACCCCATCGACTGATTGTGGTCTCTCATAGTAGATGAAGGGCCACAACGCTAAGTCTAGGTGGATAAGGAGTCACGAGGTTGGAATCCTCTGCTTTATTTCCCTCCTTTTCCCTAGAAGGCTGATGTGGCCTTCAGCTGACGTCACATCATCGTCACGGTGCTACGTTAGTTTTTGATAGAAAAATTTGTCGAAATTTGGGAGAGTGCATAAATTGGAAAGGAAACGAAAAGTTCCATGCCTTGGAAAATTGAAATCAAAGTTTAGCATTATGATTGCAAATTGAGGTTTTTGAACAAATTTTTTGTTAAATTAATATTTCATTCATTTGCACATTTATAGAAGAGAAAAAGTTCTAAATAAATTATGGAATCATTATAATAAAGTTAGGAGTCACCCACTCAAACAATAGGTTCGAGATTTGAGATTTTTCAAATCAAAATTGACAGCCGATTACCGAATTTCCATTCATCACTATGGTTTTGCCTTTCAGCGGTGCATGTCTAGGTTCGGTGTTTCTAACAACATGCCATTTAGAGAAACAAGATTGAATGAGCACAAGTTTGATACTTATGAGAGGAAAAGCTTCACAAAACTCCTCCGATCTCCTTTGAAATTGGACTTGTACAACAATGAAACTCAAGGGAAGCAAAAACGGGAGAAAGAAGCTTTTAGATTAAAAGTAAATCAGAAGAGACCCTCCATAAAACAGAAGGAAAAGCCAAAAAAAAAAAAAAAAAAATCAACAACAACAACAAAGAACCAAAATCAGCAAAAAAGGAAAAAGTAAGGGGAGGGAGAGATTTGGGTCAAATCCTCCGGTCCAATGGAGGTTTTTTTTTTTGGTCCTAAAAACAAAGTCTTTCATTTAAGTACGACCCAAAGTACAGCCCATAGATAGGGCATCAATACATAGCAAATCCCTTAACATTTGGGGAGGTGAAGAAGCCCAATTTGGAGGAAGGGTGCCATGGCCATGGGCCTTAGCGGCCCAATCCGCTGTGGCATTCGCTTCTCTTCTGCAGTGTTGGATGTGCAGATGGGAAAAGCCAAGAATCAAAGCTGCAGCATCGGCGACAAGCACTCGACAGTCCCACGGTGGAAGGCTTTGATCGTTGAAGATCTCCACAAGCGTTAAACAATTAGACTCTATAATGAGGTAAGCATCATCCTGTCCTCGATCTAGCAGATAAGTAAGAGCAGAAATTAGGGCTTGAATCTCACTTTACAGTGGGGAAGACGCTCGAACCGTACTGGTGTATCTAGCTATTAAAGTAGCAGTATGATCCCTACAAACACATGCAATGGAGCCTGTTTGATTCGCCATGGGAAAAGCCCCATCGATGTTGACCTTAATACTACCTTGGTCCGGAGGAATCCACGCTCGATTAGGGTTTAGAAGATCCCGTTCTGCATCTATGGGTTGTCGCATCGTGCTGCTGTTCAACTTTGCATTTGTGAGCGCCAGGTCCACCAGCTATTCAGGATTGGTACGTTGGTGTCGATAAGTGAAGTGATTCCGCGCTTTCCATATCTGCCAAAGGATGGACGCTATGATCTCCATTGTAGGTAAGTCTGACTGATTTTCAATTATATCTTCAAGCCACGCATCCATTCTATGCCTTCTGAATACTGAGATATCTATTTGCACACTGGAATGAGACCAGATGTTTTGCGTCCATGGGCAAAATAAGAAAATATGTTCAGTTGTTTATGGTGTGTGTGATGAACATAACTGACATGCTGGGTCTTGAATGATGTTTCACCGACATAGGTTGTCCTTAGTAGATAGAGCGTTCTGACATAACGACAATAAGAAAACTTGAATCTTTGGGACCGTCTTTATTTTCCAGATTTGGCGCCAGAGATGGGTAGAAGGCTGATATGAGGATGAGGCTTGATTTCTGTTCTGTCTGTGGTTTGAATTTTTGAGATTATGGTAGGCACTTTTAACTAAGTAGATACCTGTTTGTGTGCCTGTCCAAATGATTTGATCTGTGGTAGAAATAGGGCTTAATGGAATGGTTATAATCTCCTCCACTATTTGGTAGTCGAAACTATTTCTTAGAAGAGGAATATTCCAGACTTTAGCATCTGGAATTATAAATCCAGCAACTTGTTGTGGCTCTTCTCTAGGTGCTAGGCCGCCAATAATGCCCCTGGTGAGCCATTTATCATCCCGTATGTTAATCTGCTGCTCGTCACCAACAGACCACTGCAGCTAGTCTAAGATAGCATCTCTACCTATAATTAAACTCTTCCATCCCCAAGAAGAATTGTTGCCCTTTCCTGCATGCCAGAAACTACTAGAATGAAAGTAAAGACCCTTAAAAACTCTACACCATAAAGATGAAGGATTTTGGAAGAGTCTCCAGGCTTGCTTTCCTAATAGGGCTTTGTTAAAAGTTAGAAGATCCCGAAAACCAAGCCCCTCTTCGAGCTTCCGTTCTTTGAGAAGATCCCATGCCCTCCAATGAATGCCTGTTCTAGTACTATTGTTTTGCCACCAGAATTTTGCTATTCTGCGTTCAATAGACTAACATATAGAAACAGGAAGTTTGAATATGGACATGGCGTATTGCGGAAGTGCCTACACTACAGCTTTTAATAGGATTTCCTTACCTCCTTTAGACATAATATTCTCTTTCCATCCTTCAAGCTTCGCATTTACCTGACCCAGAATCCAAGCAAACATGTCTTTTTTGGATAACCCCTAGTCAGATGGGATGCCCAAATATTTTCCTACCCTTTCAAGCACAGGAACTCTTAATTCTGCAGCCAAATTATGTTTTAAAATAAAGGGGCAATCTCGACTATAGAAGAGACCTGATTTGTTTCTATTCACTACTTGACCTATTGCAACACAACACTGATTTAAAATATTCGCTAGTTGCTGGCATTCTAGGGTTCGTCCATCCAAGAAAAATATTGCATCATCCGCAAAAAATATATGGGAAAGTGTAGGGCAATACCTATTGAGTTTAATTCCTCTGAGGGTTCCGGAGTCAACAGCTTGCTGGATAAGAGTAGATAAGACGTTAGCTAATAGGATGAACATATATAGAGAAAGATGATCTCCCTGTCTTAACCCCCTTGTTGGACGAAAGTATGGCAACAGTTCACCATTTAATTTAACATTGTAAGTTGCCGTGGTAACGCATTGCATCACCCATCTTACCCATAGATCTTGAAAGCCTAATTTTTTAAGATATGCCTCTAGAAAATCCCACTCTACCCGATCAAAGGCTTTTTGCATATCTACCTTTAAAACAACCTAAAATTTCTTCTTTCTTTTCCTAACTTTAAGCTGATAGAGGACCTCCTGCACGACCAGAATATTATCTTGTATTTGTCTACCTGTGATAAAAGCACTTTGTTATGTTAAAATCAATTCAGGTAGCCACGTCTTCAGTCGGTTTGCCAGTACTTTTGAAATGATTTTATATATAAAATTGCATAGACTAATGGGTCGATATTGTTCTAACCTTTCTGGATGTGGAACCTTTGGGATAAGAGTGATGTAAGTTCTATTAAAACCAGGGGGCATCACTCCTGATCTGAAAAAATCTTGCGCTAATTTAAAGATGTCATCTTCTATGATATCCCGGTGGTTCTGATAGAAAAGCCCATTGAAGCCATCGGGACCCGGGGCTTTAGTAGCCTCTAATTGAAAAGCTGCTTGCTTAACTTCCTCTCTAGAAACCATTGCTGTTAAACCTGTGTTCATGTCTGTTGTAACCACTTGAGAGCATTGTGTGAGAACAGGGCCAAAATCTCGGTAGCTAGTCGAGGAAAATAGATTTTGAAAGTATGTTTGCGTCATATTCTTGAGTTGATTAAGGTCGCGTGTCTAGCCAATTTGTTCATCCTTTAACATGCTGATTCGATTGTGTTGTCTGCGTTGAATTGCTGTTGCATGGAAGAACTTAGTGTTCTTGTCCCCCCACCTCAACCATTGGATCCTCTATCTCATAGCCCAATATTGTTCCTCATGTTGCCATATGTTTTGAACTTCATCTTTTAGGCGTGGTACTAGTTCCTTATTGTAGTTATGGTCGGTTTGATTAATATGAAGCTGTAGTTGTTGTTGCAACGGGTAAATTTGTTGCTGTCCATTGCAGAAATGTGATTTGCTCCACCTGTTGAGTGCCAAGGAGGTCTGATTGAGCTTGTGGGATAGAGTGGGAGCTGTTGTCGATGTAGAAAACCAAGCATCTCTAATGACCAATCGACAGGCCTTGTCGTTAATTCAAAAGGCTTCAAAAGTGAAAGTTTTCCTCCGTCTTGAGAGGCTGGGTTCGGTCGTGAGAAGAAAAGGGCCGTGATCTAATCCCAAAGCTAGAAAAGCGAAGGTTTCGGCTTCCGGGTACGTTAATCTCCAATACATTGTGCATAGCACCCTGTCAAGTTGTTCCTTAACCACTTCGTCGCCATCTCTGTTGTTCACCCATGTATAAGTATAACCCTTGCTTTCTATATCCATAAGCATACAATCGTTTAAAAATTCTCTAAAAGAACGTAACCTATACGGCTCTGCTATTTTTTTCTCACCTTTTCCCAATGATATAGTATCTCATTATAATCACCTATACACACCCAATGTAGTGTATTTGAGGTTCTGAGTTGTCTTAATTCTACCCATAGTTGCTGTCTTTGTTGATATATCGTTGGCACATGAAGACAAGTAAGTCTCATTGTAATATCCCTTTGGTTATCAGTGCACATCATATCGATGAAGTTTATAGTGTAACGTTCCACTGTTATAGATACCTGATCAGTCCAATAAACCACCATTCCTCCAGCCAAACCCAAAGGACTCACCACAAAACATCTTGAAAACTTTAGCTTCCTCCTAAGATTCTGGATCACCATGTCTTGATTTTTCATTTCCATCAAAAATACCACATCGGGCCTTTCACAGGCCACTAGGGCCTTTAAAGCTTGAATTGTCAGGGGGTTGCCCAGCCCCTGACAATTCCAACTGATAATCCTCATTTGTCTGGCGGTGGCTGTTTTGGGCAAGCCACCACGGCCCATCTGTCTACCCTTTCAGCTACAAAGATAGGGGTATCCATAAGGAGTGATTCATCAAGTTGTTCATTGACATAAGAGCATGTCCCATAAGGATTATATCGCTTGGCTTTCTTGAGGGGACTCACCTTGGTAATCATTCGTGGACTTTTTAGCTTCTTGCTGTTTGAGGATCCCTCGGGTGAATTACCAATTAAAGTTAATTGATTCGTCACTAGTTCTTTCAGTGTAGGTTCTGCCATTGAAGAAAGCTGCAGGGTAGGTTTGGGAGTGCGGTCCATTGGAGGTTGAAGAAGAGAATGATGTGAAAATTAGAGGGAGAAGAGAAAATCCTAAGGGAGAGAAATGATCTTTTAAATATTATGGTTGAAAATGTAAAATGCATGTATCAAATTAATGGGAATTTTTTTTTCAAAAAATCCTAAATCTAATGCATTTTTGCTTATTTAATCTTAAACATTTTAATTTTACCAATTGAATCTTAAATTTTTTCAGCTTTTACCAGTTGAATCTATCCGGCCAATTTTGACCAAAATTTGTTGACAAGGATATTGGCCACGCCATATAGGACAATCAACACCGATGTGGACAATATTTAATAATTTTTTAAAATTTTTGTGATTTTTTCCTATTATTTGTATTTTTTTTTATAGCTTTTAGAGTTAGGGCCAATGACCCTCGCTAGCCATAGGTGATGGCTAACCAACCCTTAGATGTGGCCAAGCAGGGTCGGTCAACTACCCTCACTAACCCTAACTTCAAAACCTAATAAAAAAACAAAGAAAAGGAAAACAAGAAGAAATAAATCATACAAATTCAAAAAAAAAAAATCATTTAAAAAATGATTCATATATTGTGCCACATAGGAGTGAGCAACCAAACCCGTTATATTCGAGAACTAGAATGAACCACCCTAAAAACAAGTCTGGGAACGATTCCCATTATAATCAATCTAGGAATAGGTTCTAAATTTTTGGAATTGGTTGTAACCGGTTTGGTAACGGGTTCCAAGTGAATATTCACTCAGGAATAGGACTGAACCACCCTATTTTGGAGCCAACTTCCCATTTGGTTTTATGAGTTAAAAAGTTAAAACCCTAATTTCTTTTTCCCTTAAATGCTAACCTCAACACTCATTTGTTTTTTTGTCTTTCTTGGAACTCTTTGCCAGTCTTTCTTCTTCCCTTAAATTTTTATGGATGAATGGAGAATATATTTTTATAATTTATGTTTTATGTTACATGTTTGAACTTTTTATCATTTATAATTGTACGTGATTATGTATTCATCTTATGGATTGTTGTTTTCGATGAATTATGATTTATGTTATTCATCTTTTACTTCAAATCATTTTGTTACTCATAGCATTTTGTTGTAAAAAAATAAACCAAAAAAAAGAAAAAAAAAAAACAGGTTTCTAGGTAGGCCTTGGAACCAAACCGAAAAACAAAGTAGGTTTTAAGATCCAAAAACTAAGAATCGATTATATTAGAGTAGATTTTATGTTCCAGCTTTAGAATTTACCTATCTTGAAATCAATCATATTTGTGCCGCGTAGGACAGTTGGGTCCATCTCAATGAATTCCGATTAAAATTGATCGGGATAACTAATCGAGAAAAGTGAAAAAAAAAAATTTAAGATTCATTTAGCAAAATCGAAAGGTTTAAAATTGAATTGATAAAAACACAATAAATTAAAAAAAATTTGGATAATTTTTCCGTACATCAATGACGCCTTAGGACAAGAAATTTTTCCCCCACCTTATCATCGTCCGATGGCTCTTGCTGTAATATCGGAGGTAGAGACCCCATGCAACTGCAGAGGCTCCGCGCGCTGGAGCCCCTCCACTGCCACTCCCTCTTCTTCGCGGAGTCCCAGGCCACCCCCTTCGTCCGCCGGCCCGTCGGCCCCGACACCTGCGCCGCCGTCGTCAAGCGATGCGGCGGCTCCCTGGCCTCCCTGAAGGCCGTCCACGCCGCCATGCTCCGCGCCCACCTCCACCTCAACCTCACCTTCCTCACCCACCTCGTCGCCAGGTACGCGTCCCTGGGCTCCCTCCCCCACGCCCGCGCCCTGTTCGCGCTGTCGGCGGAGCCCCCCGACGTCTTCCTCTGGAACGTCGTCGTCCGGGGCTGCGTCGACGGCCTCCGGTACCGCCCCGCCCTGGGCCTCTACGCCCGGATGCGGGGGCAGGGCATCGGGCCGGACAACTTCACGTACCCTTTGTCCTCAAGGCGTGCGGGTGCCTCGGGGATGTGAAGTCCGGGGCTTTGGTCCACCACGACGCTTTGCGATCTGGGTACGGCTCGGATGTGTTCGTGGGCAACTCCCTCGTGGCCATGTACGGGAAGTGTGGGCGCGTGGACGTTGCCAGGCAGGTGTTTGATAGGATGCCTGAGAGGAACGTCATCTCGTGGAGTTCGATGATCGGTGCGTGCGCGCGAAACCGGTGTTACGAGGATGGGTTGCGCTTGTTTTGGGAGATGTTGGATGGGAGAGTCCGTCCGAACAGGGGAGCCGCGGTGGATGCGATGGCTTGTGTGCACAGGGAAGCTGAGGCTGATGTGGTTTGTAGAGTTGTGAAGGATAATGGACTTGATTCAGATCTCTCCATCCTACATGCGGCAATGGTTATGTATGCGAGGTGCGGTAGAATTGATGTTGCACGAGCCCTCTTTGATGGGATACATGAGAAGGACTTGGTGTGTTGGTCGTCCATGATTGAGGCTTATGCCAAAGCTGATATGCCATTAAAAGCTTTGGATCTCTTTAGAGAGTTGTTATGCTTGTGTATCTACCCCGATGCAATAACATTACTTAGTGTGCTCCGAGCTTGTTTGGAGTTAGGTTCTTTTTTGCAAGCTTGCACGGTTCATGCAATGATAATTCGCAGATTTTTTGAAAATCAAGTAGAGCTAAATACTTGTATAGTAGATCTCTATGCGAAATGTGGAAATTTAGAGCATGCTAGGAAGTTATTTGATCGGATGCCTGAGAAGAATTTGATATCTTGGAGTGCTATGATATCCGGATATGCGATGCATGGCCATGGTAGAGAAGCACTCCACCTCTTTGATCAGATGAAGCTTTCTGCAAAACCTGACCACATTGTATTTGTATCAGTTTTGTCGGCCTGTAGCCATTCTGGGTTGCTAAATGAAGGATGGGAGTGCTTTGAATCCATGAGTAGAGATTTTGGGGTCACACCAATACATGAACATTATGCCTGTATGGTAGACCTATTAGGTCGAGCTGGACATTTGGATGAAGCAGTGGATTTTATTGAGAAAATGCCAATAGAACCAAATGCTGGTGTATGGGGGGCATTGCTTGGAGCATCTCGAATCCATAGGGATGTGGAACGGGCTGAAAAGGCAGCAAAGTTTTTATTTGAACTGGATCCTGAGAACCCTGGTCGTTATACTGTATTCTCCAACATTTATGCATCATCAGGAAATAAGGAAGAAGCTGCTCAAATAAGAGACCTTATGAAAAGAAGAGAAGTGAGGAAACTTTCAGGCCACTCAATGATAGAAATTGGGAACAGAATCTATACATTTGTGGCAGGGGACAGATCACATCTGCAAACAGATGTGATCTATTCAGAATTGGACAAACTAATCGCTAAAACTCGGCTAGAATGGTATAAGCCAAACTTCCATGAAGCTGAGGAAGAGATTAAAGAAAACATGTAATATGTACACAGTGAGAAGTTAGCTATCATCTTCGGCATTCTAATCTAGCATCAAGGAGTGTCATAAGGAATAGGAAGAACCTTAGAGTTTATGGCGATTGCCATAATGCTACAAACTTTTCTTCCAAGGTAACTGAATCATAGTGAGTGATGCTCACAGTTTCTATCATTTTAAATAAGGTTGCTCTTGTGGAGATTACTGGTGATTATATAGAAATCTGGCCTTTTGAAAAATCTTTAAATTTACTTCTCTTTTTCAGGTGACATTTCGGATCAAGACTTGTCATTATTTATGATGAGGCAAAGATACTTGAAGTCTTCTGTGGCTGGGACAAATTTATTTGGCTTATCCAAAAGACTTTTTCATGATCTTTCACAATGTGCAGCCCTATGCATATTTCTCTTAATAGCCTACTAAAGATCAGTGAAACTGGAATATTTTCTGCATAGCTTGAACGAGACTTCTGATGCGATCTATTTTGTTGAACTGCATACATGCTTATCTTGTGACAGTTATCAACTTCAGAGCTCATGGAATCGAGCAATGTATCACTCCATCTTAAAAATCTAAAAACACTGGACTTCTTCCTGAAGCTCATATCTGATCACCCTTCAGCTCCTGCAACGATTTCACCATGGCTGGGTCAAACTTGCAACAGAAGTCATAATGACGGGATGGAATTCTGATGGATTCGTCTGATGCGCTCTCATGAAGAAAGTTCAATTTCAGTTGCTGATCGCTTCTTCATGGAATCCCCATTTGGACAAGTATATGGACAATCGTCTGATGTACTCTGATGAAGAAAGTTCAATTTCAGTTGCTGATGGCTTCTTCATGGAATCCCCATTTGGACAAGTATATGGACAATCGCGTTATGGGAGTCATTTTGCCAGTTTTGAAGAATTGACTGCATCAAAAGGTGTATTGTATGGTTCTTAGTTTTCTGAACCTAAAAGATGTTGAAAGGGTTGGATTGAGCCTTGTATCCAGAAAGAGCTATGATCAAAATCTCTTACTGGGTGATCCTGCAGAATTCCATTGGTTCTGCACTTGTAAGTCAACATCATACATCAACGCCACATGATGCATCCTAGGAGGTTAACTATTCCTCTAGTTGCAGAGCATCTTAGAGCATCAATATAGGAATTCCGGTTCCCAGACAGGACCTTGCCTCATCTCCTGAAACATGGCATTGGAGGAACTAATTACTTGCCGCCAGATGCATATCATCCTGTGTTCATCACTTGTGATCAGTGGCCCTACTAAGTTCTGGATCTGCTAGTAAAGCTGCAGTTCACCATGAATTTGTCTTGATTACCAGTTCGAAATTCAGGGGCGTGGTAATTGTGAGAACCCCACTTTGATTCGTTATGTTATACATACTAATGGTCAATATCTAGATACGGCACTGCTAGATGACCCATTCTTCATTCCTTTTCCAGGAAAAGAAGAAGAAGAAGATAGAAAGTTGCATTATGTATACATTGGGTGCTTAGAGTCAATGCAAAAGAATACAATGAGAAAATTCAAGATGTGTACATAATGACCATCTCTCTGGCTTTTATTTGTTTCCCAACAAATGTGATGAGATAATACAGAGCAGGAATCTCTCTCTCTCTCTCTCTCTCTGAGTTTGTGGTTGGAAGTTGCATCCTCAAACAAATGTCATCAAAGCCTTTAGATCCACCGCTTGTTGCGTCGTGAACTGTGGTCACCTCGGAACCATCGGTCCCAGCCAACATCTGCAGGACCCTTCGTCCTAAAGCAAAAACACAATCAGCAGCAAAACCATCAATATGCGAAATCCAACCTGCTGATGAAAATCTGGAAGGATGTCCGTGACATCAATGAAATCAATACTTACACTGGAAGTAGTGGATCCGGAACGGATTCAACGCTTGAAATGAGCCTGCACGGTAATCAAACTTACAGTGAAGTTATAGGGGGAGTCTATGAATGTAATCTATGTCAAGCATATGATGACTCGGAGTTTCTCCTTACTCTTTGCATACAAGAGATGATTCACCTATGGTTTCAAGCTCCTCCAACTCTTCCTGCACCAAGAAAGATCCATGAGGCCATCTTTCAATTGTGATGCAAGCATCCGGATGGAAAACACACGACCAAAACCACCAGTCTTTTTCTTTCTTGGGCTGAGAAAACAAAGTCTTTTATCAGTGCGGTACCTGAATGATCGTGATCTGGTTTTGGACTTGTGTTAAGGAAGCAGCCAACCTGTGCTTGCCGATGAAAGCTGTGGGCTCTGCTCTTGGAAGCGGCAACCCTCCTTCTCTCCTTGCTTCACACGGCATCGGAGCCTCAGATTTTGGTGTCTCCATCGCTGGTGAAGCTCTGTCCATCATGTCAAACTCAAACCTCTGTACAAAGAAGAAGGGGGCTTGGATTTGGGCTTTTTGTTCATCTTGTCAAAAGAAGAGAGAGAGAGAGAGAGAACGTGGACCGAGTGTGGCACACGTGATTAAAGCACTAGAGGAAAGTGTAAACGAAGGAGGGGAAATATAAGAATGTGATAAAGAAATGATTAAAGTAGGATTGAGGGGAAAGGGTGTTAGCAGTGGTCAAAAGAAGAATGGGAAAAGGAGGAATTTTTTGGAGACTTGGGATGAGGACAGGAAAGTGGGGGCAAGGTCCACCGTCAAAGCATGACAATTCAAACTCTTTCTAATGTTTCCCAAACATCCAATTCAGGATGGGTCATACATTCCAGAGAACCATCCCAACCCCATGTCTCTGTCAGGCTTGGTCAGCTGTATCGGCTGCAGATCTGTTTTTCTAATTCTGGATCGGCAATGGATATAACCTTAGCCACTCGGTCAGAGTTGACAATGATGAGAGGGAAGCGTTTGATGATGCAAAGGAGTGATAATAACCGGTTTTTGTGGGGAACTTACCGGTGAGCTGTTTCTACGCTTGGGATTGGTTTATGTGAAGATTTCTCGGTCAGAATGATTATTTCTCGATTGACATCATATGGCAGATTGAGTTGATTAGTAATAGGCTCCTGGCTCGCTAATTTTTTCACTCTTATTGACTTGGTCAATAAGATTTTTTTACAGAATATCTTCTGACATGGGTATGCACCTTTCTTTCCAACAACTAAAACTCGAAGCAGTCACTCAAACTCATTGGTCAGCAAATTTGAATACACTCGGCGATTCTCGTTTCAAGGTTCAGATGATTCTTATGGTTCATGACACTAATCCCTACTTATTTTGATGGCGAGAGTCGAACTCGTGTCACCTTCAATCAATTGGGCCTTTGCGACTGGGGTGGCGGTACCCACGATCGATACAAATTCCTTTGCTTCGTTTTCTTTTGTCCACGATTGAATCGGTAACCGTGAAGGAACGATACAAAAATGGTTTTTTTTCCCTGGCAGATGGCCTGGCCATAGGAGCAGATGGGGCCAGTAGGAAATGTCACAGGCATCATTGCAGCCACAAAGGAAAGGACAATGATGCTTCCACCAAGATGCCACTGCTGCAGGCAGAAAACTTTCTTCTGCATCTGCACCTGGTGGCTGAATTCTTTATGACTGTAAAATCAAGTTATTTTTAAAGGAAAAGCTGTTGTTTGAGCAAATCCCAATAATTTACCGTACAGACCAATTAATTGAAAATCCGCAAGTTGTTGGGAGCATGTATGTGGTTACTAAAAAGCCCATACGAGATAACCCAGCTCATCATTATCAGGCCAAAGCCCAGCTCCTCGCCACATCATGCTAAGCTAAACGAGTCTTTAAAAGAGAAGACTAAACCACCCGACCGAAAAATGTTAAATTTTAGGGACAATAAAGTCTGCCTACTTTTTCTCGAAATTTATAGTGGCCCTTTACGTTTTTTTTAAAAATATATTTCAATATATTGGAGTTGACTTTCCAACATCCAAGTTATCATTCCATTTATAATTCCAACAAAAAGGACCAATCGGGGATATTTTTGAAAAAAATTGAATAAAAAAGGAAAATAAAATAAATGAAAATTTTCAAATAAAGATATGAAGTATCCTCATTTTCTTAAATAAAGACTTGAATTTGAGCTTATGTCAAATAATGGCTTGAAATGGCCATAGTAATTTCTAATAAAGGTTTGACCTTGCAGTCATTGGCTGGCTAAATATTCCGGCTAGTCAAGGGTGTTTTAGTCCAAATACTTTAATTTTAAATTATTTTTAATTTTATTTTTTTCTTGCTTCTCTTTTCTTTATTTTTTGAGTGACATTGAGTACGAAGAAAGTGATTAAAAAAAATATGCTAATATTTGTCTTATAGCAAAGTTTGATTCGGAAGAAGAATTTGAGGTAAATAATTTTGATATTCTAGTTGAAGTATCTAATTATATAGAAGAATTACTTGTTGATAACAAGGCTATGCTTTGAAAATTCTCAGAATTGAAGAAAGAAATCTCAAGATTGAGACAACAAGATTCTTTCCAAATAAAAAGATTGAGTATCTTGAAAAGGATTTTCTTCAAATAAAAGAAAATCATGACTCTCTTTTGAAAGTAAATGATTCTTTGAAAAAAGGAAATTTCAGATGTTGCAAAAAGGTTTTCAGTTGGCTCAAAAACTTTGGAATATATTTTGTCTATTCAAATCCCATATTGCAACAAATTAAGGCTTGGATGTAAAAACAAAAAGGTTTTAGAAAATGATTTTCCAACTTACAAAAGAGAAAGAAGCAAAAGCCTCCAATAGTTTTCTATGAAAATCATTTTAGAAAATAATTTATAAAAATTATTGGTCAAAACCTTTTTAAATGTTCAATCTGCGGTAGTCATGATTATTATGAAAATGACTATTCCAAAGGTTGGATTCAAAAAAACTTTCTAAGTATGGCCAATCCTTCTAACCAGAGAGGACACAAACAAATATGGGTATCAAAAAAGACTTGAACTTGTCTTTATCTTTACAGGTGCCAAAGAAAAAGAGAAACGAGTGGTACCTCAATAATTGTTGCTCAAGACATATGACTAGTGATCCAAGCAAATTTATTGCTCTAGCAAAGATTCAATGGCGAAAGCATTTCCTTTGAAGGGAACAATAAAGGAAAGATCATTGGCAAATGAACAGTTAAGATTGGTAACCAAACTATAAGAGATATCTTTTGTCAAAGGCCGAAGTATAATCTCATCAAAATCAGCCAATTATGTGACGCTGGGTATGAGATATGCTTTCAAGAAAATAAATGCTCTAGCATTAGTAAAGATATGAAGTAGTCGTTAACCAGAAGGAGACACGGAAATATCTACCTACTGGATTTATCATCTGATGATGTTCAATGTTTGATCTCCATCAAGGACTAATCAAATCTTCGACATAGTAAGCTTGGACACATAAGGACCAAGCAAATTTCAAAGCTCTCCTTAAAGAAATTGGTACGAGACTTGCCAGATCTAAAGTTCGAAAGGTTTGAAGTTTGCTCAATCTATGCCCTAGGTAAATAGGTAAGGAGTTCTTTCAAACCTATCAATTTTATCAGTACTAACAACATTTTGTAGCTTCTTCATATGGACATTTTTGGACCTACAAGAACACAAAGTTTGGGAGGTAAAAGGTATTGCTTGGTAATAGTTGATGATTATATAAGGTACACAAGGGTTTTTTTTTTCCTTGTACACAAGCATGAAGTATTTTCTCATTTTTTTAAATTTGCCAAAAAGATTTAGAATGAAAAATGTTATTTCATTTCTTCCATTGAAACTAATCATGGGGTGAGTTCGAAAATCAAAGTTTCCAAAACTATTGTTGAGAAAGTGGTTTTGAGTATCATTTTTCGACTCCCTATACACTTGAACAGAATGGTGCATTAGAAAGGAAAAATAGGTCATTGCAAGAAATGACAAGAACTCTTCTTATGAAAAGCAAAATTGCATCACACTTTTGGGGTTAAAGCCATTTCAATGGCATGTTACATCATAAATTGAGTTTTCTTCAGACCTTCCTTAGAAAGAAACCCCCTATGAGCTTTTCAAATGCAGGAAACCAATCATTTCATATTCTAGAGTTTTTGGCTATAGATGTTTTATCTTGAGAAATGCAAATAATTGGCCTAGTCAGTTTGATGAAAGATCATATAAAGGTATATTTTTGGGGTACTCAACTATGAGCAAAGCTTTAAGAGTCTACAATAAGAGATCTCAAACAGTAGAGGAATCCATCAACATGAAATTTGATGAAAATCCTCAAATTCATGAAGACTATAATCATGCAAAGCAGCCATCTGACACAATTCAAGCACAAGAAGAAATCAAGGATTCAAAATCAAATGAACAATGTTAGTAACAAGAAAGTGCTGATAAGTATGATAGTGGGAAACCCACAATGTTTGATGACATATTCAACAAAGACTAAAAGCACAAGTCAAGCCATTCAAATGATCTGATTATCAGAAACATGGATGATAATATTAGAATGAGATCAACACTAAAAGATGCCGTTAGTACCTTGGTACTCATTTTAGTGATTGAACCAAGAAATACTAAAGAAGCCCTATCAAATGAAAACTGGATCCAAGTAGTGTAGGAGGAACTCCAACAATTTCAGGTAAATGAAATATGGGAATTGGTTCCTAAACTAAAGGACCATCCTATGATATAAACAAAATGGGTGTACGGGAACAATCTTAATAATCAAGGAAAATTCATGAGAAACAAAGCAAGATTGGTTACCAAAGACTATTCGCAAAAAGGAGGAATCGACTATAACGAAACTCATGTGCCAATAACAAGGTTAGAGGCGATCGGACTTTTATTCACTTACGCGTGTTTTCATGGTTTCAGACTTTTCCAAATGGACGTGAAGAGTGCCTTCTTGAATGGATACATTAAAGAGAAAGTGTTCATAGAACAACCTCAAGTTTTGAGGAACCAGGAAAACTTTTAATTACAAAGTCTGAAAAGTGTTTTGAGATCTCATACATTTATCTTTGTAAGAGAAATTGTGTAACCTTTTAAATGCTGAGAGTGTGTGAGGAGCAGTTTACACAAATCTGAGTGTTTTTAGCTTAGTTTTTGTAGCCTCTGATCATTTTTAATCAGTGGATTCCAGCCAATAGGTTGTAGCGCGGGAAAGCGGACGTAAGCTTGCAAAAGCCGAACCACTATAACCATTTGTGTGCAATTCTTTATCCTTTACTCCTTTCATTTATTGTGATTAGAATTGCACATCAATAAAATCCAACCACTTCATCAAGAGTTATCTCGCTGCAACGATTGTTTAAAATTATTTCATTTTTGCACAATCACCTATTCACCTCCTCTAGGTGATTGTTATAGTCATAATAGAGTTTTGTTAGTATAATAGTCTTTGGGCTGCTATGAGAACAACAACTTATTAAAAATCACAAATTCTTAAAGGAGTGGACCCTAAAATAATTTATAATTATTTCTTATTTGATTTTTTGTTGTCTAAAATACACTATTTTTCTTACAGTGTATTAAATACTGTCCCAATCAATTTTCCTCGGGAATACCTCACAAGCCAAAAAAAGTTCCTCCACCCATCATCCCCATTTGCTCTTAAGATCTAGTTTTGTGCATTCATCACTACTATTTCCACACACCCCAATGCTCTTTTGCCTCTTTGTGTTGTGCTACTCGCCTCATCATGCTACGCCACTTGCCTCGCTATGCTTTGCCCTTGAATTACACCTGCAAGCAGTCCAAGCATCCCACCGCCATTTTTTGTTGCCAGCTAGCCACCGCACTTCGCTCCTTCATGCTGTTGCTCCTTGCTTGTCACTGTTCAATGCCAGCGATGCCTATAGCAATCTCAGCCCAACCAAACAAGCCTCAAGCTAGTTCTAACGTCGTGCCCTTGCCCTTGCTCAATCGAGTTTCAAGTCTTCTCGATGCCTTTTCTTGTAGGTTTCGTGGCACATCGACAATTCTAGTCTCGGCACCATCCCAATGATCAATACTAGGGGTGAGCATGGTTCTAGGGTAGAACTTGAAACTTGAGAATCTATTCAATTCCAAGTTCCAAGATATGTAAGATAGGTTTCAAGTTCCAAAAATTAGGTAACATGTTTTGATAAATAGGTTCTAGGTTCTAGATTAGTGGAACCTAGAACCTGTAGCTTAAAACCTATACCAATTTTTTTTCTTGATCTATGTGTTCACGCAATCCCACAGTATTTTATGGCATTTAATGAAAAGTGCATATTCTGGAATCACTAATCTAAGTTTCATTTTATGGTCAAGACCTTTACCTTTTAAATGTTTCATATTTTTTATATGTCTAAATATAAGTTATTGTTAGTGAATTGTAGCAGCAAGTAGTCATAACTAATATGATAATTAATTATTGTTCAATTAATAATACAAGTAGAACCTAGGTAGACCTAGAATTAACTTTGGAACCTATGACAGGGTAGGTTCCAGATTCTAAAAATGAGGAACCTATTCCAATGAACAATTTCTAGTTCTAAGTGAAACTTGTATGGAACCCGAAACTACTCATTCCTAATCAATACCACGCTAAGCCTCCCATTGTGCTGTTGCCAGTCCGCCACGTACCACGTCAATGAGGCCCCCAATGAATTTGAATAGCCCTTGGTTATTTCTTTTCAGATTTTCCAACAAATTATGGGGATTCCTAAGGTTGCGTTTAGCAATCGGGATAAAATTCGGGATAGGATATGGATCCTATCCTACGTTTGGTGCTTGCTTATGATAGGATAAAGTCGGATATAAGGGGAATATAGGTTGGATAAAATTATCCCATGGGGGAGGTGGGATAAAGGTGGATATGATTTCTAATGTCCATAATATGAAAGTTATTTTTCTCGAATAACAAATTTCTTAAATTAACAAAATTAATATTATATTTCAATATAAATAATATTTGAATTCTAATTTAAGAAATTAAAAAAATAAAAATAAAAATATATTTTAAATTTAATCTTATTTTAATTTATATATTCAACTTTAATTCTATCTTGTAATAAACATTCAATCTATAAATTATATATTTATATTCATTATATATATTTGAGGTATTTTTGTATTTTAGGTATGTTAGTATAGTTTACAATTTGATAAATTTTTATTAAAGAATGATGAAAGGGGAAAAAATAAATAATAAAGAAAATAACTAAAAAAAAAGAGAAAAATAAAATAAAATAATAAAAAATAAAGGAATAGTGTCATGGAGATTTTCACCATCTCGTTTATAAACTTTTAGGTTCATTTATAATGATATGCCATTTATATTTAAAAAAAAATGTATATGATATAATGTGAATATATCCGATTTTAATATTGCGATTCACCAAGTAGTGGATAGGATATAGAAAAATTCCAAAGATTTCATATTATATCATATCCAGTCCTAGCTTGGTTAGAAATCCGGAAGACCAAATGTAGCCTAACAGTTTATCGGTGATAGCCCAGTGATCCCGTCATCAATCACCATGAACCCTCTTGTCGCCGGTCGTTGTTCAAATCAATAATCCAATGTGGGTAATTTCCTAAATTATGTTTCATTCTGATGTTTAATTGCTTAAAATTGTGATTATTGGATTCTAACACAATTTTTTTTTTTTTTTTTTTTTTTGAAGTTTTAGGTGTTTCCTAAATAGGCATTTTCATTGCTTGAGTCACTGCATATTTATATAATTGGGAATTCGAACTTTGGGGCCAAATATTGCATTCTCGATTATATTTGTTTCCTATTTTTTCATGGTGCATATCTGATTATGTGGGGTGGGGCTTATATCTTGCGTATCAATTAGTTTTCAGCATTCCTATTATGAAATTACAAAAAAGAAAAAAAAAAAGAGAGTTGCACTGCATTTAGAATGGTTTAAATTTCATAATTTAAAATTGCATATTTTAGGACAATTTAGTAATTTTTGACTAGGATTTAATATAAATTATTCTTAGTTTAAATTAGGTCATCATATAGTATGTGGTTTCTTAATTTAACTCTCAAGGAAAATCACAAAAATTTGACATGCATATTTCATATAGAACTAGTTTCACAATTTTCACGTCATACAATGCATGTCATTTAATAGTCATATGCTTTCGGGTTATGTCATCTCATGCATTGCTTATATTTTAATTTTTATAAAAAGAAAACACAAAAAATAATAATTTCATATAGTTAAAATAATAAGATTAATTCATATTTAATCACAATTCGTGTCATCAGAATTGCATGTAAGTTGCATTTAAATCAAATCGCATTTCATTAGTTGAATAATCTATGTCATATGTCATTAGTTTAACAACCCATGCATGTTAGCCTAGAATTCATATCGTCTTTGAATTAAGTCATTTTTTAAACAAGGCCCAAAAAGAATTGCATAATCACGTTTAGAAATCATGATTACGCCATGCATCAATTTTGTTTTTTTATTAACATCTTGCAAAATACTTGGTGCATCGAATTATAATAAACTCTAGCTTTTGCTTTGCTTAATGCATTAAGGTTTTTGCCCCTTTTCTAGCAATTTATTTATGGCTATGATTTATTAAGTATTAAGTTTTTGCTTGCGCACTCGCATGATCATCCATCACATGTTAGTGAATTAGGACAAAAAGTGACCAAGACTGCTTGTTAAAATGCACTTGAAATAAGAGAAAATATACCAAAAGGGTGTTAAATTTATTTAGTGTAATCAAGTCTTCACATCTATGTAGAAGTAAATTCCCCACATTTTACTTCAGTTTCTATTCGATCCACAATAGATTAGTGACGATTTTTAAATGAATTGAATTGCATGCTTAACTAATTAAATCAAAACCTTGAAATTGCACTTTGTATAAGTTTGGAAGAGTTTGGACTAATGTTTGCTTAGTTATTTATTAGCTTTCCTTAGGTGGTACATCTTTGGAAAGCTTGTGACACCGTCTTAGCGATCAATAGGTCTTAAGGTTGAGCTCTGGCCACGTGCCAAATTACTTACTCAAGCACCTTATAGGATGGCCCTCTAGAGTCGGTTGAGTTGAGAAAGCAACTTGATGATTTTGAGGCAACCTAAGGGCGTGAACGATAACCTTTTGTTTATGGACTCAATTTTTGATAGAAAATAGATTTTTCTATTTTCATTTTTTAGATGAGTTTTTGAGCAAAAATATACATTTAATAACAATACAAAATTTTTATTTCTAAAATAGAAATTCATTTAATAACGACACAAAATTTTTGCCCTCCGAGTTGCTGGAAAGCAGAAATAGACAGTGGCTGGTGGAGGGAGGTGGCTAGCGATGGTGTGTAGGTAGTTGGCTAGTAGTGAAGGCAAGCAATAAGAATATTTTCTATTTCTCATTTTTATTTTAGAAATAGAAAAGTAGAAATTTTTTACTTTTCATTTCTGTTACTTTTCTAAATCTGTTTCAAACCTATTTTGGACAAAAAAATTTGTTCTAGAAATAAAAAGAATGAATTGCCTTACCAAATTGATATTTTTTCCAAACTTATTCTAGAAATATATCTGGTGAGAAATAAAATGATTATTATGTGCACTCTAAGCAACTTAGAAAGGGTTAAATAAGTTGCTTTGAAAGTTTGTCGGATATTAGCAACTTATACTTTAAAATTAAGAGAAGCTAATACTAAGAATATCAAGAGCTAATGTGCAAATATCATATATAAACATAAGTAAAGATAGCACATAACAATATATAATGGTTTCAACTTATTAACCAAGCCTGCATCTACTCTCTAGATTAACAGGACAGCTACAAGTTGGGTTGGAATACACTAGTAATCACCAAGATAAGTTATAACCAGCAAGTATTGATCTTATCAAATGATAAATCATACTATCAAGACTCATA
Organism: Eucalyptus microcorys; assembly: GCA_014182515.1. NCBI lineage: Eukaryota > Viridiplantae > Streptophyta > Magnoliopsida > Myrtales > Myrtaceae > Eucalyptus > Eucalyptus microcorys. The sequence continues at coordinate 25,840,431 of CM024568.1, read as the reverse complement.
TGCCACTATCAAATGATGTACACTTAATATTCTCTCCATTACAGTGTAGCAAGGACACTACTTTGAAATCTCAAGGAATGAAACACATTTTGCTCAGAATACAGAGTTGAACACTTTCAATTTATTCTATTTTTTTTTTTCAACTCCTTTCAACTCAAATGTTCTTCTGTTATATAGACATATTCAATCTTCCCATCGGAGATTATCCTCACAAACAAAGTAGTCATTAGGATCCTCTGCCAGCTACTGTCCGAAGCTAGACTGCTTGAATAGTCCTTTCCTGCGATCGAAAAGCTTTCCCGAATGGGTCCTTTCGCTGCTGTCGCATCGCCGGTACTCGGACTTGTCCAAGGTGCATTATCTGTAGCCGCTTGGGTCAAGGACGCATCAACATAATGGAGAGTTATTTTAGACTTTTTCCATTTTTCTCATTTTTCATCATTTCTAGGTAGTGTCATCTCGTATCTCAAACATTTCTCATAGCTTAACAGGTTATCGCGAGTGCAACTGCTCGTGTTGATCTTGGTAAATTTAATACATGAGCCAGTTCATTGCAAGAGTTCACTTCTCACTGAGAAGAATAAATCTTGGTTTCCATAGGAAGGGAACCAAATTGAAGAGGCGTGTAAGACCTCCTTCCAACGTGCCAATAGAACAGAAATAGTCCACTTGCTTTATAGATATAAAGTGAGAAATGCTGGCGGAGTGAAGGGCTCAGGTGCGCCTCTACAGAAAAATCAAACTGTGAAAAAGCAGAAGCGGGAGCACTTTCTTCAGTTGAAAAGGCCCCTCGCATCAACGACAAAAGATGTCAAGCACATGTTAATCATCATGAGAAAACCGTCAATTAAGTAATAAAAGGAACAGAAACACACCGAAAGGTTCCATGATATTGTAAGTAAGTTTGTCTGTTTTGCCATTTATACAAGCTTGATTAAAATTCAAGGTGCTTTGGACAGACAGGTGAAATACGTAAGGAGGACGCAAGTCCCCTAACATGAGAAAGAAACATCAAGATTTGACACATTTTAGAGAGAACAGTATTTACAGACCACGCAACCACTCTTGTAAGCCCAACATAAAAAAGAAGATGGGTCTACCCTAAGTGGTGCCATGAAAATGCTTGCAAATCTGATGGATGACTAGGGAGATTTATTTACAAAACCCATGGAAACTTGAAGCAGGATGTTGAACTTGAACCGTTAGTGCACTTCTTGCTTCCTCAGTTGGTCATGAAACTTCGGGATGAATTCCTCAGCCTTGTGGTCCACTTGCCCATTTTTCCCATCACCATCATCATCTGATGGGTAATTAGAGACCACCTTAGAGGACGGCGAGAAGAAGGGGCCGCATCGCTCCATCTGAATGCTGAACGTGTAATCGGCAGTCTTCACACGCAAACGTGTCTCCGGGTACACGGGCCGTCCTCCACAAAGTCGTCGATGACTTTAGGGAGCCTCATGCAGGGGAAGCGTTGGCCCTTGTTCTTGGCCGAGTGGACGATGAGCTGGTCCGGGCTGTTGCTTCAGGAGAACTCATACTCGTACCCTTTGAGCCCGACCCGGCGCATTTTCGTTGAGTGGTTGTAGTGATTGAAGCTGAGATTCTTCAATGATTCTTTCGTAAGCTTCCTGTCTTTCGTCCCATCGATCATGTCACTAATAAAATTTCTCTTGGACATCAATCCTTTGATGATCACTACAAAATTGATTTTCACAATCTGCCACAGCCTTGTGGCAACGGTTGGGCTCACTCTTGGTCGCAACTCCATGACCAGAATTCAAACCCAAAAGCTATCCTTTTTGACAAACAAGAAGACTAAAAACTCTAAAAGTAAGTCCCTCCTTATGAGAATGATGCCATCGGAAAATAGAAGAGTTAAAGAAGAGGGAATCAAAATAAGCCAACAAAGAGATTTCCGTGTGTGTTTGAGAGAGATCTCTCAGTGCTGGGTTTACACTAGTCTATGCAAAATGCGAGCAAGTTTTAGGACGGAAACTTGGGCGGCAAGTGTGGCAAGATCTTTATTTTAATTTGAAATAGTGGGAAGCGGGACCCTCGGTCGGCGGGATTGAACAATGATTCCAAGCTCTTTTGCCTTAAAGTTTTACTGTCCGAGCAATTAACAGAAAGATCTTCCGACATGATTTTCTTGCGTTTCACAGAAAATTACTACGGAAAATGACGGCAACGGTGCGGTGGTCTCGGTTAATAATTTTCCCAACCCTATGGACTCAGCTCATTTCTCTATACGTTCTTTCTTAAGTTACTTTCTTTCTTTTGTTTTCAGAAATTAGCACAGGGACTAATACAAAGATTTAAACTGAAATGGCCATTGTGTCTTCTCCTGTGTGTCAATCTCCAAAGATGATTGCATGGTGCAAATTCGTTGTCCGCTACTGCAGTTTCATCTACTGTTTTCGCAATACGTGTCCATCCAATTTTCTGAATTGGATCGAACCAGTTGAAAACCGTCTTGGAACCGATCGGATAGAACCAATCGACATCGGTCAATGTCGATCAACAATGGTCTACTCTGGTCAATGGCTGACGTGGCAATTGATGTGGCAGCTGATGTGTAGATGACGTTAGGGATGACATCAACATCAGTGGTGGGGCAGTGCACATGTGAGTCTAATGTCAACGATGGCATTGTTGTAAGTTAGCCAGTATCAGGGAGTGAATAGATAATTCTATAGACTTTTGACAAATTTGAAATGGAATTGAAAATGTTAAGATTTGAATATGAAATTAAAGTGTAAAGTTCGTATTTTGAACAAACTTCACAAGCTATTGAGCAAGTGTGCAATGGACTATAATAATAAGGTATGAGTTTAGGGATAAGATAATTTGTGCACAAGATTTATAGTGATTTGGCTTTAATCAAGTCTACATATACTCTCTCATGCTGAAACCTAATGATCAACAAGAGATTACAATAATGAGTAATCACACAATGTATGATAAGTTTCATAATCTCACTCAACCAATCTTTTAGTATTTCTCTCAAGATCACAAATTGTAGCCAAACAAAACAAGTGCATATGGTCAAAGTTCACTCAGACTTTGGAACTCTTAATTCTAGCTTTGTCTTTTACTTTCTCCTAGGCACCTTGGTCTCCTTTATACTCCTCTACTTCAAATCTAGCCATTGGACAGTCTTTAGAGGATCATCTTCCAATTTACTTGTTGGACAAATATGTATCAAGAATATTGTGTAGCCATTACGTGACAAAATTCGAATCTCCACTTTATCTTGGTCACTCATATAACCAAAGTATTGGTTTTCATAAGTAGAGGTCTCTGTTCATAGAAGGTAACTTGTCTCAAGATTGATTTGCCAATCAATTAAGATGTTTTGAGGAAGAAGGACACTCCAAGTGTCAAAACTTGGCATGAATGGACATATAAGTATCAAAATTTCCAAAATGTACACTTAAGTGTCGAAGTTGGAGAAGAAATGAACACTTAAGTACCAACGGCAAAATTTTTTGACTAAATAGCTGACATGGCTTTTCTCGGCGAGATCTTTAACTAATGTGTCATTTCTTTAAACAACATTTATCTATTTAATGCTAACATGGCTAGATAAGCCCAAAATGACGTCGTTTTGATCCAAATTTAGGTTTTTAAATTAAATTTAATTTAAACAACTAAATTTACAAAAAAAAGGAGCAAATTAGCGAGGGCCTCCATGACTCTTATTGCCGCTGCCCCACCACCATCAAAAAGGGCATACGATGGTGGGCCAAGGGTTAACAAGATCATTGGGCCTCAACTAATGGTTGGCGATCCAAGCCGATTGTAGGCTAGAGCCTACATGCCCTCCCCTAGATTAAGCAAGGTGCCTACCTTAGCCTAGAGGGGCCAAAGGCCGCCTTTGGTTGTGGTGGGGCTAGATGGTGACCCCGCCCTAGCCAACAACGGCCCTTGGCATGATCTAGGCAAGGGTTGGTGACCCTCGCCTTACTTGGGACAGGGTTGCTACCCCTCACCCCAAATATGGGCGAGGGCATGCAAGCCCTCAACTGCAGTTGGCCAGAGTCGCCGACCACTAGCCAAGGCCCAGCAACTTTGGTTGACCCTCACCCTACCATTGTCACATGTCCTTTCCGGTGAGGATGGTGTAGTGGTGGCGAGGGCCATGGTGGCCCTCACTAATTTGCTGCCCTTTTTTAATTTAGTTTTTAATTTAATTTAATTAATGATTATATTAGAAATCAAAATTGGGTGGCAAACCGATGTAGTTTTGGGACAAGGATTGCTGAGTGGACATTTTGGTAAGCCACATAAACCAATTTTATTAATAAAATAACACAATGTTGGGTTTTCCTAAAACAAAAATTCATTTGATAGTGACACAAATTTTTTTCCTTTCAAGTGACGATAGATGGTAGCGGACGGTGGCTGGCGTGGCATGTGGGTGGTGGGCTAGTAGTAAAAGCAAACAATGACAAGAGTTTTTATTTCTTATTTCTATTTTAGAAATAAGAAATTTTAAAAAAAAATTACTTCTTATTTATGTTCCAAACTTATTTTTGGACAAAAATTTGTTCTAAAAATAGAAAAATGAATTGCATTATCAAATTGATTTTGTTCTAAACTTATTTTGAAAATGGACCTGGTAAGAAATCAAATGATTATCTGTGCACCCTAAACAACTTTGAGGGGGTAAATAAGTTATTTTGAAAGTTTTTGGATATTAACAACTTATCCTTTAAAATAAGGAGAAGTTGATACTAAGTATATCAAGAGCTATTGTGCAAATAATCATATATAAACGGAAGTAAAGCTAGTGCACAACAATATATAATGGTTTGGCTTATTCATCGAGCTTGCATCCACTCTCTAGTTTAATAGTTACAAGTTGGGTTGGAATGCACTAATAACCACCAAGATAAGTTACAACTAGCAAGTACTAATCCTATCAAATGATAAATCACACTACCAAGACTCAAATGCTGCTATCAAATGTATACACTTAATCTTCTCTCAATTACAGTGCAGCAAGGACGCTACTCTGAAATCTCAAGGAATGAAACACAATTTGCTCAAAGTACAGAGTTGAACACTTCGACTTGGTGTCGTGCTGAGTACAAGTTTTGTGGCGCCGGATCTTGTGTAATTGTTGGCTCAAAGCTCAATATATTAATTATTCTTACCAAAAAAAAAAAAAAAACACTTTCGACTTGTTCTAATTTTTTTCCCAACTCCTTTCAACTCAAACGATCTTCTCTTATATACATATATTCAATCTTCCTGTTTGAGATTATCCTGAGAAGCAAATAGTCGTTAGGATTCTTCGCTACCTATTGTCCGAAGCTAGACTGCTCGAATAGTCCTTCCTTGCGATCATCAACAAGCTTTCCCAAATGGGTCCTTCCGCTTCTGTCACATCGCCAGTACTCGGACTTTGTCCAAGGTGTAGTATCTATCGCCGCTTGGGTCAAGCACGCATCAACATAGTGGAGAGTTAGTTTAGACTTTTTCATTTTTCTCATTTTTCATAATTTATAGATAGTGTCATCTCATCTCTCAAACATTTCTCATAGCTTAACAGGTTATTGCGCGAGTGCAACTGCTCGTGCTGATCTTGGTAAATTTATTACATAAGCCAGTTCACTGCAAGAGTTCACTTCTCACTGAGAAGAATAAATCTTGGTTTCCATAGGAAGGGAACCAAATTGACGGGGCGGGTAAGAGCTCCTTCCAACGTGCCAATAGAACAGCAATAGTCCACTTGCTTTATAAAGTTAAATTGAGAACTGCCGGAAAAGTGAAGGACTCAGGTGCGCCTCTATAGAAAAATCAAAATGTGAAAAAGCAGAAGCGGGAGCACTTTCTTTAGTTGAAAAGGCTCCTTGCATCAACGACAAAAGATGTCAAGCACATGTTAATCATCATGAGAAAACCGTTAATTAAGTAATAAAAAGAACAGAAATGCACCCAATGGTTCCATGTTATTGTACGTAAGTTTGTCTGTTTTGCCATTTATAGAAGTTCTATTTATATTCAAGGTGCTTTGGACAGACATCTGAAATACATAAGAAGCAGGCAAGTCCCCTAACATGAGAAAGAAACATCAAGATTTGAAACATTTTAGAGCGGACAGTATTTACAGACTACACAACCACTCTTATAAGCCCAACATTAAATAGAAGAAGGGTCTACCCTAAGTGGGGTGCCATGAAAATGCTTGCAAATTTGATGGATGACTAGGGAGATTTATCCACAAAACCCATGAAACTTGAAGCAGGATATCGAACTTGAACCATTAGTGCACTTCTTGCTTCCTCAGTTGGTCATGAAACTTCGTGATAAATTCCTCAGCCTTGTGGTCCACTTGCCCATATTTCCCATCACCCTCATCATCTGATGAGTAATTAGAAACCTCCTCAGGGGAGGGCGAGAAGAGTGGTCTGCGTCGCTCGATCTGGATGTTGAACGTGTACTCGGGGGTTCTCGCCATGCAAACGTGCATCGTGGGACACACGGGCTCGTCCTCCACGAAGTCTTCGATGACTTTAGGGAGCCTTATGCAGGGGAAGCATTGGCTCTTGTTCTTGGCAGGGTGGACGATGACTGGCTCCGGGCTGTTGCTGCAGGAGAACTCGTACTCATACCCCATCCGGCCCATTCTCCTTGAGTGGCTATAGCGATTGAAGCTGAGATTTCTCAACCATTCTTTCATGAGCTTCCCGAACCTCACCCGGTCGATCATGTCACCGATAAAATTTCTCTTGGACATCAACCTTTTCCTGATCATGAAAAAATCGATTCTCATCTTCCTCAGCCTTGTGGCAACGGTTGAGGTCACTCTTGGTTGCGACTCCATGACCAGAATTCAAACCCAGGAGCTATCCTTTCTGACAAACAATTAGACTAAAATAAAAAAGAAAAGAAAAGAAAAAACAAAGCAAGAAGACTAAGAACTCTGAAAATAGGTCCCTCCTTATGAGAAGGATGCCATCGTAAAAGTTAAAAGAAGAGGGAATCAAAGTAAGCTAACAAAGAGATTTCCATGTGGTTTTGAGAGAGATCTCTGTGTGCTGGGCTTACGCTAGCCAATGCAAAGTGCAAGCAAATTCCAGGACGGAAACTTGGACGGCGAGCCTGGCAATATCTTACATTTGAAATAATGGGTACGCGGACCCTGGGTTAGCGGCATCAATATTCAAGCTCCTTTTCCCTTTAAGTCTTTCTGTCCAAGCAATTTAACAGGAAGATGTTCTTGGCCTGCAAAGAAAATTAGCTCGGAAAGTGACGGCAACGGTGCATGAAGATCTATTAGTTAATTTCTTTCTTTCATTTTCAGAATCTACCACGGAGACTAATGCAAAGATTTGAACTAAAATGGCCATTGTGGATTCGCTTGTCTGTCGAGCTCCAGGAAGGATCGTATGGAGCAAATTCCATGTCCGCCACTGTAGTTTCATTTAAAGTTATTGCAACACGTGTCCATCCAATCGGTCTGAATTGGGTCACACCAGCCGACAATCGGAATCAATCGGATGGAACCGGCTGATGTAGGTCGATGCCCATGAACATCGGTCAACTCCCGTCAATGGCTGACGTGGCAGCTGACGTTGTAGCTGACGTTAGGGATGACATCAATATCAGCGGGGGGCGCTGCACGTATGAGTCTGATGTCAACGATGGCGTCACACACCGGAAGAGCGTCTGGAGCATTGGACACCAGCGGCCAGGGGCACGCGGATCTCACTCGCGAAGAGGTTGGACAGCACGGGAGTTTGCGTGTAAGTTTTGTTTCGAGACAGAGCCACCGTAATTTGACTCTTGGGAAGACGACAATTCTGATGGCGGCGCTCATTTCAAGAAACAACAACCGAAGTGTTGAAATCGTACTTACAGTTCTGGGCTGCGGTTGACCACGGACGTGATGGTACATGATAGGTTATGGGGCAACGTCCGATGGTCATTTGAGCTAAAATTTCAGGATCTAATTGGTTTAAGGACGACAAGCCTAGTGATCGTGCCTGTTTTTTGAAATGAGCAGCAAAGAATCTCAAGCCCCAACTGAAGTTGCGGCTTTGGCGGAGAAACAAGAGTGACGCGGCATGTATGCTTGGCGTCATAGCAACCATCGTAGAACATACTCAATTGGGCGCTTAGTTAGTTAGATAATATTAATAGCTCGGATATTAAGTTGAGAATAATGTAATATTTTGTGCATCATCAAACAAAGAGCCACCGTAATTTGACTCTTGGAAAGACGACAATTCTACTAACGGCGCTCATTTCAAGAAACAACAACGGAAGTGTTGAAATCGTACTTACAGTGACGGGCTGTGGTTGACCACGGACGTGATGGTACATGATAGGTCGTGGGGCAGCATCCAATGGTCATTTGAGCTAAAATTTCAGGATCTAACTGGTTTGAGGACGACAAGCCTAGTGATTGTGCCTGTTTTCCGAAATGAGCAGCAAAGAATCTCAAGCCCCAACTGAAGTTGCGGCTTTGGCAGAGAAACAAGAGTGACGTGGCAGGTATGCTGGGCATCGTAGCAACCATCGTGGAACATACTCAATTGGGCGCTTCATTAGTTAGATAATATTAATAGCTCAGATATTAAGTTGAGAATTGTGATGACAAAGAGAAAAATGTAATATTGTGTGCATCATCAAACAAAGAGTGCATATTCCTATAAATAGATTTTACAATATGATTATTTTAAATAGCAAAATATCAATTACAATCAAGAAAAATTTATAAAATCTTCTAAGTATATATTTAACGCTTGGAAAAACAAAACCAGACGCAGCAAAGTGATGGCACAAGAGCGGATTTGTTCGCTCGGTAAAGAAGGAACATTGTCAATCTAATTAAAATGCAGCTAAGCAACTTTTATGAGTGAAAGACTTCATCGGCTCACCAACATAAATTTGTTTGTCACGGCTTATGAATAGTTAAAAATTATTCTTTCGCTTTCCCACCACAATCAAAAAAACGATACAGATTTTTAAACATATCTAAAACTATATATGATGTTATTGACGCCAAAAAATGATTTGGTCATCGATGTGCACATGCCTGACATGAGAGTGAGAAAACTATGGCATACGGGCAAAGATAAAAATAGTCACATGCATAACACACGAACAACATATTGATATATCGACAAATACAGGAGCTAACACATGGCAATTGGTGACGATATTCTTTAATATCAAGTGTCAAGTTGTTGAAATCTCACAACGGACAGTTGGAGGCCACATATAAGGGCGCTGGCGGCAAGTTTTCGTTAGAAGTATTTTAGAGACCATTCAAAACTTGAAACCATAAAGATGGTTAGCATTGAGGATGCATGTTGTAGAGGGAGTAGTTACTATTTGGAGTCCTAGTCATGGGACGATCATTGATAACTACAAAACTGTCAACACATGATGAGGATATTCTTCAAAACATGGGCAAATGAAACTTGCGAAAATAAAGGAGTGTGGATCAGACCAGTAATAGTTGCCTGAAGAAACACAACTGTTGAACATCATCGAAGAGCGGTCACTACACCTTTACCATAAATAACACTAGCTATCCAAAGAGAACCCCCCACACAAATCAAACAAATGTTATCTTTCAATTATCTTTTTACCTTTCTTGCATTGTACTTTAAATTTCTTTAGTTGTAGTTCTCAATTTCACGTTGTCGATTAGATTTCTGCATGTCTTTATCTCGATACCAAGTTGTCGATTGAATTCTGACATTATATCTTTTTATCCTCAAGCTGTCGTCGATTGGGTTCTAGCATAGTTTGATACTGATTTTGTAACTTTTGGGTCTAGTTGTCGATTAAATTCCAATTTGGTCTGGGGTTATATAGTATTGTTTGGGATCAAAGAATTTCGATTCTTCTCCTCTGTTCGAAATTAGCAGAGAACATGGGTCCCTTTTAATAGAAAAAGAAAAAAAAAATTGAAGAACGACTTTTGGTTAAAATATTTCGTTGTGGGAATTATTCTGGCAAAACAAATACGCGTACAAATATTTAGATGTTGTGAAACTTTCAATGATTTAAGATTAAAATAAAAACAAAATAAATGCGCTGCAAGATTTAAAAACTTAACCACTGAACCGCATATGGAAGCCGCAATAATGGTTCTGTTCACTTTGCTGTCTTTGATTTGATTTGGAGTATATATTAAGCTGAGTATTATTTCCTGGAAGTTTCTTACTGATATGACTTTATTATGTTACACCTCTTATACGTGAAAATGCTCGCATGAGATGCCCTAAAAAATAGTCAAAAGAAAACCCTGATAGCTCTAACAACGTATCAACCCCCATTGAACCAGCCAACACCAGCCGCCACCAACCATCCACCACCACTTGCGACTGCACACGCACGCTAGCACCGACATCACCGTCATTTTGAACCCCCCTCTCTCTCGCACGCACGCAACCATCCACCACCACTTACGACTGCACACGCACGCTCACACCAACAATTCCTTTGACGACTTGTAAATATTGAGCTACTAATTGAGTGTCCTGTTTTGTGAGAATTAAATGTTCTTTGACACTCATGACACATGAACGTGTCTTGTTGGTAAAGAGATGCAAAAGTTTGCTCCAAGCCTCATGTGTTGTTTTGGTAGGAGCAATGAGAAGCTTGATTGAATTCAAAGTGGAAGCTATGATTGCATGAAACAACAATTGATCCAGGTGTACCAACAAGAATAAAATGGATTGGTAAATGTTTTGCCATTTGTAGTATTGGTGTTGATCGAACATAATATGTTTCCATATAGGAGTGAGCGATTTCAGATTCCGTATAGGCTTTACATGGAATCTAGAACCTAGAACCTACCTGTTGGAATAGGATCCTCATTTTGTGGAGCTAAGAACCCATCCTAATATCCTAAAACCTGAAACCTATTATGTCATAGTTTTTAGAATCGATTCTAGGGTCTACCCGAGTTCAATTCATATTATTAATTGACCGATTGCAGTAAATTATCGCATTTAATGACCACCACTTGTTACTATAATTTACTGATAATAACTTATATTTATACTCATGAAAAATATGAATATTAACAAAGTAAAAGTTTTAGTCATAAAATGGAAGTTTAGACTAGTGGCTCAAAATTATACACTAATTATTGAATGCCATAGAATACTGCATAATTGCGTGAAGACATGGACAAAGAAAAAAAAAACAAAAACTTGTTTTCTAGGTTTGAAATTTCAAATTCCAAGTTCCAGGTTCCAAGTTATAGATTTTAGGTTCCTCCAACTTAAAACTTAGAATCTATCCATTGAAATAAATTCCTCAATTTTTGGAATTTGAAATCTATCATATATATCTCGAAACCTAAAACCAAACAGGTTCATACCGTCCGGTTCTTAAGTTCTAGGTTTTACCCTAGACCATGCTCACCCCTAGTTTCATATACATTCGCTATTAGATAGTAGCCTAGAAGTAGAGAATTAAACTAAGCCAACTAGGAGGAATAATTCATTGATGTTAACTTGAGGGGTATTTGCACAATTGCATTGATCTACATAAGCACTGTAGTGTTATTTGAAGGGGGTTAGTGACTATTATCAGTTTGAAAAATATCATGAATGATATGCTTGTGAGTGATAGGTTCAAATACTATGTGAGATTTTATGGGACCATCATCAACAATTCTAAAAACTTAAGTTGTTAGATAAATATGTAGTTTAATATTTAAATATTTTATCGCACCTCATTGAGTCACTGTCCATCTTGAACTGCTGTCCATACGCGTAGCCTGCAAAAGCAGCTTGACTATAGATCAAGGTTCCCATGATCTACCTTGATGGTCAATGCCACCATGGCGACAATGCTATAGCGGTTAGAGAGGAACAACCAACTAAGAGGAGAGAGAATATAGAGAACGGAGAGAAGTGGGAGAGAGCAGACTAACATCATTATTCGCCATATGAAGTGAGAATTACCTATAACTAAATACATAATAGTAACTCATGGAACATTTGATTTGAAGAGTAATATCAAAAGTGCGACTAGCCAACTATTTAACGTATGAGCTTTACACATTGTACGAAATATTTTGTTTAAGCCCTAACTCTTTGGTATACCTGTTGGTGTAAAGCCTATTGGCAGCCTTACTAATGTGCTGGAGACCATGAAGATTGAGATGGTCGTACCTCAATCTGCAAGCATTCTAGAACTAGCTTTCCAAAGGAAGCAACTTATTGAGCAAAGAAACCACTTGAGTTAATTCATTTTGATGTGCGTGCCTGTTCACTCCTCAGTTATATGGTAATCATCGTTATTTTATTACTTTTATTGATAATTTTACTTAAAAATTTTGGGTGTATTTTTTAAGAAAAGTAAAAAATGTTTGGAACTTTCAAACAATTCAAGAATTTGGTTGAAAAGAAAATGAATATTTTATCGAAACTAAGAGGACTGATTGTGAAGGGGAATTCACTTCAATCACATTTCAACAAATTCTATGAGGATCATTTTCTTCGGTGTTTCTTGATGACTCCATATTCTCTTCCAGAAAATGGAGTGGTTGAACGAAAAAACAAGACCATTCTTGACATGATTTGAAGCACGTTGGCAAATAAAAATTGCTGAAGAACTTTAGGATGAAACTGTTATGTATGCAATCTATATATAAAATAGATGTTTCACATATAGACTTGAAGGCATAACTCCATAAGAGGTACGGAGTAGGAGAACACTTGATGTTTTGCATTTGAGAATTTTTAGAAGTACTGCCTATGCTCATATCCCAAACCAGAAAAGATCAAAGTTGGAAAACAAGAGCTAAAATCTCATTTTTATCAAGTATAACTCTTCATCCACAGCCTATTAATAATTTGGCCCTAACACTTTGAAAGTGTATTTAAGTAGTGTCAAATTCGATGAAGAAGGCATGTGGGAAGACAATCCAAAATTTGAAGTGAATGTTCATGGTGATCTTAGCCAAATAGTGTTGAAGGATCACTCACTACCCTCTTCTCCAATATCTTCTTCAAGTCCATCACCACCAATTTCTTCAAGTAAAATTGATGAACCTCCAGTACCAAGATCAAAGAGATTGTCTTAGGTTTATGAAGCCATCGATGAGCTTCACCTTATATGCCTTCTTACAGATTGTGAGCCACTTGTCTTTGTCTATGATGATACTGTCAAAGAAGAAAAATGGAGGAAAGCCATGAATGAATAAATTGAAGCTATTGAGAAGAATCAAACATGGCAATTTACTAGTCTTATGAAGGACAAGAAAGTGATCGATGTCAAATGCTTATTAAGGCCAAAAAGAACAAGAAAGGGAAAGTGGCAATGTACAAGGCCATATTAGTTGCAAAGGTGTACAAGCAAAAGGCTAGATGGACTATGATGAAGTTTTTGCATAAATCATCCACATGGGAACAATTAAATCGATCAAGTCTATGGCAGCTCAAAATGGTTGGAAATTTATAAAATGGATGTCAAATCAACGTTTTTAATGGCATCCTTGATGAGGAGATTTATGTTGAGCAACCCATGAGATTTATTGCTAAGGGTAATGAAGACAAAGTTTTGAGGTTGATGATAGCTCTATATGGGCTTAAACTAGTATCGAGAGCATGAAATTCCAGAATTGATGCCCACTTCAAGGCAAATGGTTTTTCTCAATGTCCATACAAGCATGCACTTTATTTGAAGCAAGAAAAAGGCGATGTTTTATTGGCTTGTTTATATGTAGATGACCACCTTTTATAGAAATTAATCTGACAATGATTGATGCATTTAAGGCATCCATTTTGAAGGAATTTGAAATAACCGATAATGGTCTCATGAATTATTTCCTTGGCATAGAAGTGAAGCAAGATACAAATGGGAGTTTTACTTCCCAAAAAGGATATGCAGAAAACATACTTAAAAAATTCAATATGAAGGTATACCAATTAAAACACCAATGGAATGCAAAACCAAGCTTTCAAAGTTTGATGACGGTGTTGATATCAATTTAATGTTCTATTAAAGCATGATAGGAAGCTTGAGATATTTGAGATGTACTAGACTAGATGTCATGTATAGTGTTGGAATTATAAGTTAATATGTGGAGAAACCAAAGTCATCTCATTTTAAAGCTGTAAAAAAGTTATTTTGCTATATCAAAGGAATTGTTGCTCATGGCTTACACTATTATTAGTCTAAATTCTTCCAGCTTAGAGCCTATTTAGACAATGACTATGGTGGAGATATTGATGGTTGAAAAAGTACAATATATTTTGTATTTTTCTTCTGTGACACTTCTTTCATGTGGTCATCAAAGAAGCAACCCAATGTTACTCTTTCAACCTATGAAGCTAAATATATGGCAGCGTCTTCATGTGTTTTTCATGCAATATGATTGAGAAGATTACTTAAAGAAATTCAAATGGATCAAAAGAAAGCAATAAAGATTTTTGTTGATAAAACTTCTGCTATTGCTTTGTAAAAAAGTTCAGTTTTCAATGACCAAAGCAAACACATCAATTTTTTGATATCACTTCAGCCGAGAACAAGTGAGAGAGAGTGACACAAACCGAGGAGCCGAAGACACAAGCTAGGAGCTGGAGGCCTCAAACCGCTCTCTCATTGCAAAGAACAAGGCAAGTCACCAATGATATCGACAAATTGAACAGGGGAGAGTGTCACAAGTCATTTGTGAGTGCCTTGATCTTGACTTGTCCAGAGCACATCGTCCATGGCTACTAGGGTCAAGCACGCGTCAATATAGTATAGGGATGCTTTAGACATTTCTTATTTTTCTTATTTTCCATTATTTCTAACTGGCGTTATCTCATATCTCAATAGTTTTCATTGCTGAACAGGATATTGTGCAATTGCAACTTCTCATGCCAATCTTGGTAATTTTTTTTACATGAGCCAGTTCATTGCAAGAGTTCTCTTCTCATCGAGAAAGATAAATCATAGATTCCACAGGAAGGGAACCAATTGCCGAGTCATGGAACGCATGCTTCCAATGTGCCAACAGAACGGGAATCAGTCCACTTGCCTAGTGAAATAAAGGTAAGAAAAGCTGGTGAACTGAAGGGCTCGGTGGGCCTCAAAAGGGAAATCAAATTGTGCAAAAGCAGAAGCAGGAGCACTTTATTTAGTTGAAAAGGGCCCACTTGCATCAACAACAAGATATCATGCATTCATTAATTTTATGAGTAAACCATAAATTAAGAAAAAGGACTGAAACATACGCAATGGTTCCTTTATTTTGTACAAATTATTTGTTTTGCCATTTATACATGCTCCCCTTGTTTGAGGAGTTTTGGACATACATGTGATATGCATAAGAAAGACCGAGTCTCCAATATGAGAAAGAGAATCAGAAGCACTTTTTATTTACAAAGAAGATGGGTCCTTTTGAAAAGGGCCCACGTAGATGATAGATTGCATCAAAACATAAGATATCAACAACAAGATATCATGCATTGAACATTAATTTTATGAGTAAACCATAAATTCCGGCCCATGAAGAGTGTGAAGAAAAAGGAAGAACTGAAACATACACAATGGTTCCTTTATTTTGTACAAATTGATTTGTTCAAGATGTTGTCATTGCGGAGCTTCCATATCAGCCACATCGAGTGGGCCACCATAGCTACTGAAGGTAGCTCTGTTTTTGCTTCGAAGAAATCAGCAAACCACTTGTCTATACGAGTTACTGATCGGGTGGTTATGTGCAGGTTAAGGCGTGGGTCACTCCAAATGTGCCGCGTTTTTTTTTTGCATAGGAAGAATAGGTGTTCTGTTGTTTCTGGATACTTGAGGCAGAGCGGGCACGGGGATCGTAAGATTCGCCTTTTATAGAGGTTTTCTTTTGTCGGAGTGCATTTTGGCATATGCTCCACGAAAGAGTTTGATTTTAGGGGGATTGAGTGCTCCATAATCGATTCCATAAGGATCGGGGTGGCTGGTAGGAGGTAGTGGCTCGTTTAGGTCGGGTTATCGCTTTTGCACATACTCGTTATAGCCGCTTTTTACCGAGTACGTACCGATTGATTTCCCGTCCAAATTAGTTTGTCTTGCTGTGGCTGGATGCTGATTGGAGTAGATAAAATTTCCCGAGCTACCCGTGCATCGAAGAGCGCATGGATTTTGGTTTGCTCCCATAACTCGCTTTCACCGTTGATTAGTTCGGCGACTTTCTCTCGGATCGTTTCTATTCACTGGGCCTCCGATTACTCCCCTTGGAAGCCATCTATCTCTCCATATGTGAATACTTTGTCCATCTCCCACTATCCACTTCACCTCCGGGTCAATGGAATCTCGACCAATAAGTATGCTGCGCCAACCCCACGATGGTCTCTGTCCTGTTTTTGCCTTCCATAAGTCACTGTTTGGATAGTATAATCCTCTTAGAATGTTGCTCCATAGAGCTGAGGGTGACTGTGCTAATCTCCATGCTTGTTTGGCTAACATTGCCTTGTTAAAATTAATTAGGTCTTTGAAACCAAGGCCCCCTTCGTCTTCTCTGCATTTCAAAATTTCCCATTTCTTCCAATACATTCCTCTCTTGGACTCATTTTGTTTCCACCAAAAAGCTGCTATCCGTCGTTCTATGGCTTTGCATATGGAGATTGGGATTTTGAAGATGGACATGGCATATTGAGGGATTGCTTGTACTACGACTTTGATCAATGTTTCCTTACCAGCTTTAGATAAGAGTTTTTCTTTCAAACCTTCCAGCTTCATATTCACCCTGGCAAGGATCCATGAGAACATCTCTTTTCTTGTTTGTCCCCAATCAGATGGAACTCCCAAGTATTTTCCTGTTTTGTCCATAATCGGCACACGTAACTCATAGGCCATATTCCTCTTCAAGGTCGATGGACAGCCCTTACTAAAAAGAGACTTGTTGAGATTAATTGCTTGACCAAAGTGGCATAGCAATACCGATTAAGGATATTGGCCAGATTTTGGCATTCACCAACTGTTCCATCCATAAAGATAATGGCATCATCAGCAAATAAGAGATGAGACAATGTGGGGCAATACATGTTGAGTTTTATTCCTTTTAGGCTTCCATCTTCTATTGCTTTGTTCATCATCCAGGATAAGACATTAGCCATCAATATAAAGAGGTAGGGTGACAATGGGTCTCCTTGTCTTAATCCCCTTGAGGGCTTGAAATACTCAGTTTGATCACCATTAAATTTTATGCTAAAAGACACCGTGGAAACGCATGTCATAATTAACTCCACCTATTTTGCACTAAATCCCATCTTCAACATACACCTTTTTAAGAAATCCCACTCGACCCGATCATAGGCCTTTTTCATATCCAGCTTTAAGGACCGCCTGGAATTTTTTTTCTTTTCTCGATTCTCGCCTGGTGCAGCACCTCTTGAACTATAAAGATGTTATCCCTGGATTTGTCTCCCTTTACAAAAGCACTGTTCGTGTGCTATTATCTCTTGAAGCCATGGTTTCAATCTGTTTGCTAGTACTTTGGAGATAATTTTGTAGCTGAAGTTGCATAGACTGATTGGCCTGAATTGAGAAATACTTTATGGTGTTTTAACTTTGGGAATAAGGGTTATGTGCGTTTTGTTGAGTTGAGGGTCGAACTCACCTGATTCCACAAAGTTTCTGACCATATGCAGCACATCCATTTTGATATCCTCCCAGTAATGTTGATAAAATTGGCCATTCATCCCATCTCGGGCCGGGAGCTTTCGTGCGCCAAGCTGAAAACTGCCTCTTTAACCTCTTCCATCGATATAGGGGCTATGAGATACTTGTTCATTTGCATATTTATAACTGTTGGGCACATGTCCAGAATAGGTTGAAAGTTTCTTTGACCCTTGGATGCATATAGTGAGTAATAGAAGTCCATTATGTGGTGTTTCAGCATGTGGTGGTCTCAAAGACCAAGTGTCATCATTGATGCGCAGCATAGAAATTCTATTTCTTTGTCTTCTTTGAAGTGTAGTAGCGTGGAAGTATTTTGAGTTCCTATCTCCCCACCGCATCCCAGCTTGATACGTGATCTCATACCCCAATACATTTCTTCCCTACGCCAAAGCCTCTCGATTTTTCCTTTTATCTCTCGACATGCCATTTGGCTTGAAAAATCTGAGTCCCCATTTGTAAGAGCAGTAAGTTGTGTTTTGAGATCTCTAATTTGGACAGCTGCATTAGAGAACTTAGTTTTGCTCCATCTTGTCAATTCCTTAGTCACCTTCTGTAATTTCTAAGCCAAAGTGGTCTGCTGGTGCCTATCATCTCCCCAACAACTTTTTATAATCTCCCCACATTCTTCCTCCTCCATCCAGTAGGCTTCAAACTTGAATTCCTTTCTCCTTCTTTCTCTAATAGGGTGTAGGGATAATACTAATGGGCTATGATCTGAACCAACTGTTGGGAGGGCCACCACTTCAGCATTAGGGAAAGAAATTGTCCACTCCATTGTGCATAAGGCTCTATCCAACCTCTTTTTCACTAAGTTTTCCCCGATTCGATTGTTTGCCCAAGTATATGCACAGCCTTTTGTATCAATATCCATTAAGGAACAATCATTTATCATTTCCCGGAAAGCAGCAATCCGGTGTTGGTCGGCTTCCCTCTTCCCTACCTTCTCCCAGGTGTATAGGATTTCATTAAAGTCCCCCATACAAAGCCACGGAATTTGATTAGTAGGGTGTAATTCCCGAATCTGTTGCCATAAATGCAGCCTCTTCGTGAAGTTAGTAGATGCATGTACGAATGTGACTCTCATCATATTGCCACTAGAAGGATCCCTGCATTCTACATCCATATACTCCTTTGAGCTTGAGTTTATTGTAACATCCGCCTCATCATTCCACATCAGCACCAATCCTCCGGCAATACCAATAGGTGGCTCTATAAACATGTGCTGAAAGTTGAGTTTTCTTATGATTTTATCTATCATCGTAACTTTGTTTTTGGTCTCCATCAAAAAGACCATGTTGGGCCCTTCTTGAGCCTTTAAGGCTCTAAGTTCTTGAACCGTCAGGGGATTGCCTAGCCCCTGACCGTTCCAACTTATAATCATCATGGTGTTTTTGGTGGCTTATTAGGGCTAGCCACCAAAGCCCAATCCTTCCCCTCTTTGACCAGCTGAACAGGGGTCTCTAACAGCTCCAAATCATCAAGGAGGTAAGAGCTAGTAGATTCTGCTCTTTTCTGTTTTTTAGCTTGTTGATATTTCTGGCTTTTCTTGCCATCACCACCTATTAGCTCAGATCCTGCAACTTTAGGGCCTTCAAGATAAAATCTCTGAGTTACATTCCCCTCTTTAGCTGCTGCAGGTTTCTTTCCACTCTCTCTGCCCTCCTTTGAAGAAGGACTATCGACTCTTTTCTTATTCCGATGGTTGATGCTTGTCTCGGGTTCAGTAGAGGCAGCCACTTCCATGTTAACTGCCATTAAGGGAGTTTCAGGGACTGATTCTTCTTCTTCCTGAGTTGGATCTGTTTTGCCATAAAATGCTGCCCAGTGTGGGCTATGATCTCGAACTTCTGCTTTGAGCCAAGGACCATACTTACCCACCTTGTTAGCTGCCCAATTAGTTGTTTCATATGGTATATCCTCGCAATAAGATGCGTAGTGACCAATTCGACCGCACGAGTAGCAAAAGTGAGGAAGACGTTCATACTTGAACTCCACCCATAGATTTTTGTTTCCGATTTTTACTACCGCCCGATTTGAGAGGGGCTGAAAGCTCCATCTCCACTTTAACTTTACCGGTTTTGTAGGGACTATTTCCTCTTGCCTCCAGTTGAATTTCTTTAACTACACCCACTTTAGCAGCTACATCAGCAAATACTTCTTCTATGAGCCACCCCGGGGGAAGACCAATAATATGGACCCATAAGTCATATCTCGAGTAATCATAGCAGTGTTCGGGAATTTCTGGTTCACATTGCTTTAATACTAGGAGGTTGCTAGCAAAGGACCACGGTCCTGATTTCAGAACTCTTTTTTTTTCTTCCTCTGAATCAAAAACAAAAGAAAAGAGTCCCGGTTCTTTCTCGGGAGCACACTACTTCCTCTCGCTTTCCACGCCTTCTTCATAGTAGTCCAAAATGCTAGAAAATTAACATGGGGTTTTGAATATAGCTTACCGAAAAGTGTGTGTGACTGCATTCAATTCGTTTATTGAGAGGGATTTCCTGTTGTACTTCCACCACATCATTTTCTGACCATAAATGGCCTAAACTTTTGCACAGGGCAGCAAGACGGCGTTGATTCTCCTCCGGGTCCTCCATTCTAGCACCAAAATATACTTCCTTGCTCTCGGTTGATGGATGTAGCTTTGGGGGTTGGGTGATTGAAGGGAGCTCCGCTGATATTAGGTATGGGGTACAGATTCAATGTGGTTATTGGGGGCGAGGGTGGGGTGAGAATGGTATGTAATCTGGATGGGGGTTGGTTTTGCGAGGTTGTCGTCCATGGTGATTGGGGAAGAAACTCGCATTCAGTGGCAATCTGAAGGTTCGTGCATTTAGGGTTTTGTGGTGGAAGAGGTGGTATCGGGGAAGAGATGGGTGGTAATGGGGTCGATGGTTTGGGGTTTGGTTTTGAGGTCTCCCATAAGATCGGGAGGAAGGGTTTTTACTAGACTAATGGCTGCCGAAGAGACCAGAACAGTGGGATTTGGGGATGAGCTCTCATGGGAACGGGAGAGGAAAGCTCTACCAGCGAGAGGGAAGTGAAATCTTAAGTTGGGTACCATGGAAATGCTTACAAATCTGATGGACGACTTGGGAGATTGATCAACACAACCCATGAAACTTAAAGCCGGATTTTGAACTTGAACCTTTAGTGCACCATTTGCTTCCTCAGTTGGTCATGAAACCTGCTGATGAATTCCTCAGCCTCGTAGTCAACTTGCCCATATTTTCCATCACCCTCATCATCTGACGAGTAATTAGAGACCCTCACCGAGTAGGGCGAGAGGAGTGGGCTGCGTTGCTCGATCAGGATGTTGAATGTGTAATCGGGGGTCTTCGCCACAAAAACGAGTGTTTCAGGGTACCCGGGCTCGTCCTCCGCGAAGTCTTCAATGACTTTGGAGAGCCTCATGCAAGGGCAGAATTGGCTCTTGTTCTTGGCCGAGTGGACGATAACTGGGTTTGGGCTGTTGCTGCAGGAGAACTCGTACTCATATCCGCTAAGCCCCATCCGGCGCATTTTCCTCGAGTGGTTATAGTGATTGAAGCTAAGACTCCTCAGCGATTCTTTCATGAGCTTCCCGTCCCTAAACCCTTCAATCACGTCATTGATTAATTTTCTCTTGGACATCAACCCTTTCCGGATCATTGCAAAAGCGACTTTCACAATCTTCCATAGCCTCGTGGCAATGATTGAGCTCACCCTCGGTTGCAACTCCATGACAAGAACTCAAACCCAAAAGCTCTCTCTCTGATTTTTTTTTTTTTTACAACAAGAAGACTAAATACTCTAAAATTAAGCCCCTCTTTATGAGAATGATGCCATTGGACATAAGAAGAATTAAAAGAAGAGGAAATCAAAATAAGCCAACAAAGAGATTTCTATACGTGTTTGAGGAGATCTCTAAGTGCGGCTTGCACTAGCCGATGCAAAGTGCTAGCACATTTATAGGGAGCGGGACAAAAGAAAAAAGAAGCTGAGCGGCAAGCCTGTTTATTAATTAATATAAACTATAGAGACCCTAATGAAAATCAACATGTAAATTAATGAGATGTTGAGTATTAAAAAGTGCAAAGGAAGGTGGTAGCAAGTTCTTATTGAAAGCATCACTACGATATTCTAGTGGACTACACACCGGCTCCACATATTTTCCTAGAAATACCTGTACAATACATATAGTGTTTATAAGGAGCTATTATTTGCCTGTGGGTCCAAAAGTGAAGTGTACAAGCTGATACAGGGAGTTGAATGGTATACAACTAATTTGATGGGATTTGAAATAATGGGTTCTTGGGGTCCTTGGTCGGAGGGATTGAAAATGATGTCCTCAGCAGCTCTTTTTGCCTGAAAATTAGCCCAGGAAGATCTTGCGGCATGAATTTCTTGACGACGTTGGAGAAAGTCCAGATTATATCCAAGAAAGTACCCCAGAAAGTGACGGATAGACAAAGACTTGAGATTGAGATCGAGAGCATCATCAATTTCATGAAATTATCGACTAGGCTATTGGCTATACATTTTGTAGTCGGCTCAATTCATATGAAATGTCGAATCACGTGGATCTCCAATATATCACATGCATCAGGTCTATTCACTTTTAGTCCACTTAATAACTTTCCTAATCTTGTGCGCTCAGCTTATTCTCTATTCTTTCTTTTAATAAAGTTATCTTCTTTATTTTATTTTCAGAAATTAACATAATTTTGGATCGAATGGCTATTGCATAGTTTCTTGTGTTTTAATCTCCAGTGACGATAATATTGAGCAATTCTGCAGTCTGCTACTGGAGTTCAATCAACCATTACCGCAACCCGTCTCATCCAACTCGTGTTCTCATTGCATCTAATTCCGATAAGTGATGATAGATGGGCCGAAAACGTAGACCAAGATAAATAGCCAGCTAAGTTTTCTAGATTCATTACAGACTAAAGAAAAGCTTTTTAGATTCATTACGGGGGTTCGGACAAAAATCCTGAATCCCATCAGTGGGTGGGCCAAGCCTGCCAAGGGCCTTGAGCCCCAGCCACCCCACCACGCCCACATACTTATTAAAGAATCGTGAAATATGTTTTAACTAAATATTATATCGTGATATTTAATATCTACAACAGCAAATAGGATAAGATGAGCCCAAATTTCTAATTCAGAATAGAAATATAGTATAAAACTCATAGTTAAAGTATTACAATATAATAACACAAAGCCCTAAAATTAATTTTTGCATTTGCTTTCAATTTCTGTTATTTTTTAGTTGAAAATAAGAAAAAGAAGGCAGCCCTAAGGGCCCGCCCATGATTTTCTATTGAGTGATCCTGGGAAGGACCTCAGGAAGTTCAGGCCCGAGCAGGCTCCGCCCAATGAGCAGGTGCATTCAGATGTGGTTTTAGCTAATATTTTGTCTGGCATGGTACATAGATTCCACACATCCGACTGTTGCTTCCTCTGGCATCATTTACACCGTGAGGCAAGGAAGGGATTTAAAGTGCATTTGCACCGTGAAGGATTCAGCTCGACCTGTATGTCTCTCTCTCTCTCTTCTAATGTCACTTTGTTGTGGATGGAATTGCGCGTGCGAGAGAGAGATTAGTATGATGTTAATGTCTCAAGGTCAACTTTATGACTGAGACCACCAATCCCGCCTAACTGTGATATTTTGTATGACCACTACTAACTATTCTAAAAGTTTAATCTTTCACTCTCCATCATGCTTAGTCTTCTCCTTTTGCTCAATGCTAAGTGTTGGACCTATTTCATTGGAGAGGCAAATGGGACTCGGAAAGATTTGAACTCGAAACATCCTACTTTAATACCATGAGAGATTTTATGAAAAAATTGTCAACAGTTCTAAAAGCTTAAATAGAATATTTAAATATTAGATAATGCATTCATCGAATAGTCTGAACTTTTAGAACAATTAGAAATGGTCTTATAAATCTCACATGGCATCAGAACAAGAGATCTTTAATCATTCCAAACCTTATTTACTATATCCATGCTTAGTATTAAAAAAAAAAAAAAAAAAAAGACCAGACTAAGCGTCAAGAAGAGTTATTAAATAATATTGAAATATTAAATCACATTTTCGTATAATAGCTTAAGCTTTTACAATAGTTATAAGAAAAAGTCATAACCCGACAAATTACAAACAATGAACTATTCTTTTATCTGATTCAGGCTCTATGCGGATCAAGTCTCAAGTCCGCAGTCATAACAAAACATAAACCCTTCATGTCCGGATCAAGTACCTTTCACAACCTCGGCGAGAGACTGAGAGAGAAATCTAGCCATACATATAGAGCGCAGATAAGAAATAGAGCATGGAGAGACAGACGGGGCTGATGGTTGTGAGCAGGGGCGGCCGACAATGAATGACGACAGGATGGCAACGTCACAATGTAGCGGGTGGTGCTTGGTAGAGGAGGCTAGGGCTTGTGGGGTGGCTCGTTTTGAAGGGAGGATAATTTTAGTCTTTTTAGATGTGGGGGTTTTGGCTGAGTATGCAATGGGGTTTTCTAGTCTTTTTTGGTGCGAGTGAAAGGATAGACAATGAAAATAAAGATTTGCATTTCAAAATGAATTCATTATTTGGAGATATCATAAGGAAAAGGGGTTTGCTTATTTTGTCCAATGAAAGAGGGGAATGCTCATTTCCTTGAGTGTAAATGATACTTTAATGTTATGCTCAGCAATGACGTCATGGTCCGACGTCTTCATAACCTAGCTTAAATTTCCAGGAAAGTGACGGGATGGCTCGATTCAATGCCATCACGAGGTTTAGTCGCTGTCATCTTGAAGAAAATCATGTACGTTAGAGGTTTGACCACTGAACCGCGTCATCTCGGCAGCAATAATTGTCCGGTTCACTTTGTTAGTATATGATTTGATTTGGAGTATAAATTAAGGCTCCGTTTTGTTTCCTCGAAATTTCTTGTCAACTCTAGTATGATTTCGTTACATTATGTCACTTGCATATGTGAAAAAGATCACACGAGAAAAATAAATTTGGGATATTTATAAAATACATTGTCAAGTTTCACTCTAGCATTAATTTGCATCCTTGATTTTTAAAACCTATAATTAGGTTGCACACCTAAAACCCCTGGATACAAGGACTAGAATACCCTCTTTCAAAAAAGAGTCGAGAAACCCTACTATCTCTAAGCATGTCATCTCAAAGAATCAGCCACTTCAACTAGCAGAAGCACCAGCTGCCTTCGCCAGCCATCCACCCACCACTTGCAACCATAGTCGCTTGCACAACCACCGGCATTGCCATCATTTTACGGGTTGAAAAGGGTGGAGAACATCAACCAAGTAATTCCGAACATGTTTAGACTTATCCTTTTTATGGGTTGAAAAGGGTAGAGAACATCAACCAACGCAAGCTTACCATAAGAGCTCCACTCCCTCTGCTAAATATTCGGTTTAGGTAGTAACTATTCATATATCTGTTGCGGGTGTGCAAGCCCATCGTTGCAACCTTGGCATGCTAGAGATCAGGACGCTCTCCATATAATGTAGAAAATGTCATAAACATAAGTTGATTACATTCACAATAAGACTCAAACTTGTGACCTCCTAATAGGCAACTGTGATCATTTACCATTGGGCTACCACAATGTTTATATTTACATACAACCCGTCTGGTTATAGTAATTGGATGAGACTGTAATGTAATGGTTATTACATAGAAATGTGATATATGGAGTTGTAATGACTATTGCAATGTGTAGTCTAAGCAATGCAATACTTATTACACAGTTTGGTTTCATGAACAAAATATACAGCAAGGAAAAAAATCATTGGAATTCTCATAATACACCTAAAATCAGAAGTAGAGGGATGTGACCGACATTCCTATATCCAAATTTGATATACCTTTTGTCCACTTACATAAAAAGAACAGGTGTTCGGTTGATGATGATGATGGGATGGGCAAGCCGTGGGAAGTTTTGACAGAGAGCCCAAAGGAAAGTTTTGATTTTTTGCTCCAAATTTTGGTCCATCGAAGGGGACTGAGAGCCGCTCCCGTACTTGTCCCATGAATTGATTATCACTCTTTAACCCATTCCTTCATTTTCGAGTTTTCATTACCTCCCATTTTTTCCAATGAATTCTAAATACTTCCCTGTTTTTTCAAACACAGGGACCCTTAATTCTGTGGCCATATTTCTCTTCAAAGGTAGGGGACAATTTGCACTAAAATACACCCCTAATTTATTTAAATTGATTGCTTGTCTCGAAGCATAGCAGTATTGTTTAAGTATCAATGCCAGGTTTTGACATTCCAAAATAGTAGCATTCAGAAAAAATATAGCATCGTCTGCAAACAACAGATGTGAGAGTTGAGGACAAAACCTGTTAATCTGTATGCCTTGGATACTGCCATCTATGATCGCTTTGTTCATCAACCAAGTTAGAACATTTAAAATCAAGATAAATAGATAAGGTGAGAGGGGGTCGCCTTGTCTGATTCCTCTCGAAGGATGGAAGAAAAGGGTGGGTTCTCCATTGATCTTCCCCGTAAGACACCGTAGACACACACTTGCATTATGAGTGTTACCCACTTTTCACAAAACCCCATATGCAACATACAGTCCCTCAAGAAATCCCATTCGATTCTGTCATATGCTTTCGCATATCTAATTTAAGTATGGCCTGATGTTTTTCGTCTTTTTGTGATGCGTAGTTGGTGCAATACTTCTTGCACAATGAAGATATTGTCTTGTATCTGTCTCGCCTTGAACAAATGCACACTTGCTCCGGTTCAATAATGGATGGCAGCCACTTCTTTAATCTGTTTGCTAGAAGTTTTGAGATTACTTTATAACTGAAGTTATATAAACTGATAGATCTGTATTGGCTGATGTTTTCAGGGTTCTTCACTTTCGGGATTAAGGAAAGATGAGTCTGGTTGAGAAGGGGATCCGGAAAACCTGTCTGAAAAAACTTCTGAACTAATTGTAACAGGTCAGTTTTCACAGTATCCCATGAATGTTGATAAAAAATGCCACTGAAGCCATATGGGCCAGGTGCTTTGAGTGCTCCCATCTGAAAAACGGCATCCTGAATTTCCTCCATCAAAGGTACAGCCACCAAATCTTCATTAATGTTGTGTTATGGGACGTGGTCGTTGCAGGTTGAAGAAGTTGTTCAGAACGCCCAGGCGCCCCGATTTATATAGCTCTTTATAAAAGGATAGGATATGATTGCGAAGTATCATAGGATCTCTACACCGTTTGAATTTTGTAATTGCAACATTGTTATTCTATTTCGCTGCCTCCTCTGTATGGTTGATGCATGAAAAAAAAACTGGTATTCTTATCTCCCCATTGCATCCACTTAATACGTGACCTCATACCCCAGAATTGTTCCTCCTGTCTTCGCAGTTTCTCAATCTGGAAAATAATACTCTATTTTTGCTGGTGTGCTGGTCAGACTGATTAGTAAGCTTTGTTAGGGCCATATTTAGCTCTTTGATCTGCAACCTTGCATTGGCAAACTTCTCTTTGCTCCATTGTGCCAACACTTTTGATGTCTGCTTCAATTTTTCTGAAAGAGTGCATGGTTGGATATGTTTAGATTTCCATGTTTGTTGGATAACATCATAATACTCCTCATGCTCTGTCCAGAAAACCTCCATTTTGAAAGATCTACTTGTCTTCTTCTTCCCAGGATAGAGCCTAAGAACCAGAGGACTGTGGTCTGAACCAATAGCTGGAAATGCTTGCACTTCAGCTTCAGGAAAGGTAAGTCTCCACTCCAAAGTACATAGTACTCGATCTAGTCGTTTCTTCACGAGCTCCTCCCCATCTCTGTTATTTGCCTATGTAAATGCACACCCATGACTATCCATATCCATTAAAGAAAGTTCATTGATCATGTTTCTAAATGCTGCTATGCGACTGTTATCAGCTTCTTTTTTTCCCAACTTTCTCCTATACACATAAAATCTCATTAAAATCTCCCATGCAGATCCACGAGCAGGAGTTATGGGGTTTAAGGTGTCCCAACATCTGCCATAAGGTCAGTCTCTCTCCAAAATTAGTAGATGCATGAATAAAAGTAATTTGCATATGTTGCCTGCTGTCTGGATCAGTACAATCCACATCAATATACTGCTTTGAACTGGTTTTCACCTTTAAAGATACTTCCTCATTCCACGAAGTGCTAAACCCCCGCTATACCCGATGGATTCACTAGAAAAACATTCTGGAATTGTAATTTTTGCAAACTTTTTCCACCATTGCTTCTTTATTCTTAGTCTCCATAAGAAAGAGTAAACTGGGCCTTTCTCTAGCCGTTAAGGCTTTTAGTTCTTGGATTGTCAGGGGGTTGCCCAGCCCCTGGCAATTCCAACTCACTATTTTCATGGCGTCACTGATGGCTTATTAGGGCTAGCCACCAAAGCCCATGCTTGTCCTTCTTCAATCAAATTCACAGGGGTATCCAAAAGTTCAGTATCATCAATCAAAAGAGGGGTTTTCTCAAGTATGCACTTCTGTTTTTTTGCCTTCTGAATCTTCATATCCTTCTTACTACATTTCCCAACTTTTGAGAGGACTTGTTTATGGTTTTCAGAGCTTTGCACCTGTTTGCCATAGTCTCTGATTGTATTAACAGACCCTTCATTTGCTTGGGTTATCTCTTTGCCATAGGAGTTGTCTATTCTTCGTTTGCTGCAAGTTACCATCTGCATATTATGAGATGCCTCTTGAGCTACAATATCCATACCACTAGCTGGGGAAGGTGTTACAAGTACAGTCTCTTCCACAAGAATTTCTTCTTCAATTTTGTCATAAAATGTTTCCCAATAAGGGCTATGCTCACTTGCTTTTGCCTTCAGCCAGGGCCCATATAGCCCTACTTTGTTGTTTCCCCAAGGTGATTGTGCATAGGGAATGTCAGTACAATCAAAAGCATAGTGCCCTATTTTCCCACAAGAATAGCAATAATGTGGAAGGCGCTCATACTTAAATTCCACCCAAAGCCATTTGGATCCAATATCCAGGATTGCCCCCGATTTCAGTGGCTCATTCAGGTCAACTTCTATTCTCACTCTTCCTTCTTTCTGTTGATGGTTATCTGTTGTATCAAGGTGAACTTCTATAACTCGACCGATTCTACTTCCCAGATCTTTGAAGACTTGCTCCACTCTCCAGCCAGGAGGTATACCGCCAATACGCACCCAAAAAGCAGCTTTAGTAAACTCATAACAGTGCTCTGACACTTCCGGCTCACACTGTTTTAACACTAGTAAGTTACTAAAATAAGACCAAGGTGATGACCTCATGATCCTCTCTTTTTCCTCCTCCGTTTGAAAGACAAAAGTAAATAGTCCAGGTTCTTTTTGTGAACAGTTACGTTTCAGTTTTCCACGCTTTTTCATTGTGGTTAAAAAGGCTGGGTAATTGACATTGGGTTTGGAATAGAGCTTACCAAGGAATGTACGTTTACATTCCTCCTTTTTGTGCAGAGATATTTCAGTGGATACTGCTACAATGTCCTCCTCAGACCAAAGGTAACCTAGACGTTTGCATAGTGCTGCCACTCGCAGTTCATTTTCTTCTTTACTCTCCATGGATACTAACTTGAAGTATGACTAGATCAATTTACCTGCTCTGAATAATCGATAATGCTCATCTTCCTCAGGCACATAAAAGCAAACATTCAGTACTCCTTCACTACTGCCAGGACCAGAACTGATACATTCAACCAGTAGTGGATCAAAAACCGACATCCACTACTCCTCCACCACCTCCAAGAGTAGAAGAGTTAAGCAATCAACCAGAGGCGGAAAATCCAACAAATCGACTATTATCCCAAGCACCCAAAGTGAAATCAAAGACAGAACTACTGAATCCAAACCTATTCAGACCTCGATGGCTAGATCGGCACAACCCATTGGTCGATAAGCTGCTCAGATGACTGGATCGGCGCAACCCATTGTTTGATTAACTGCTCAGATTTCGACATAGCAACATCGGGAAATTTAGTTTGGTCTTCTCTCATTTTTTTTTTTTCCTTCGAATGGAAACTTAAAGGAGAAAGGCAGTAAAAAGGGGGATGGTTATGGAAAAGCAGGAGGATCTTAGGGTTTGGAAAAAGGAAGCGCTACCATGGCGGTAGAGAAACGCTCGCACAGACGAGAGAAAACCTAGGGTCGGGGTGTCCTAGTTAAAACCGTGTTAGTTGTTTAAAATTTTTCCTTTAACGACAGTTCACAATACGCTTTCTAAGCTTAAAGAGTGGCATTTCCTTTCATCTTTAGTTGTGAGGTGCTGGCTATTGGATTTGAACTGGCTGGATTCCCGCCTGGCCCCCCTATGGGATTAGAGCTTTGTCCTGAACAGCCCTTTCTTTCCTGTTCGCCGGAGAGCCACTCTTTTCACGTCTATCACCTGAATTTCTTGAAGTTCCTATTTCTTTATTTTTCAATAATTCTGTTTTTTAGTTCCCCGGAACAAAAAAGGAATATAAATCATTTAATAATGTCAATTAATATTTATATTCCAGAAAATAGAAAAGTAGTTGATGAATAGATTTAGAACAAAAGCAAGAAAAAAAAAAAAAAAAAAAAAAAAAGTAACTTCTTATTCCTAAGAACAATTTCCAAAAATAAGTCATTTTCCTACTTTTCTTATTATTTCTTGCCGCCCCTCGCCCCCCGGTCTGTTGCACCCCCAACTGGCCGCCGGCCACCAGTCATCAGTGGCTGGTAGCCTAGAAGAAAAAAGGAAAAAAAGAAAAATCTAAAAAAATTATTAAAAAACTAAAAGAAAATGTTACAAATATATATATATATATATATGTTGTACTAAATGCATTCATATTCTTTTTATATTTCAAAAATATAAATTTTGTATAGTTACCAAACACATTCTTTTACTCAAAAATTATTCCAGAGAGTATAAATAGAAAAAGACTATTTTTCAAAATTCTCTAGAATATAAATGTTATCAAATGTACACTTAGGCACGTGTTTGATAAAACACATTCCTAGGAATAATTTCTTATTAGAATTGATTCTTTTTTATTTTGTTCCCGGAAACAATTTCTAAACAAAAAAACGCGTTTGGTAATTAGACAAAATTTCTGATTCTAGAATAGAATTGCGTTTGGTACCGTACTCAAAATTTATACTCCAAATTATTTTCTTTTATTTTTTAAATAATTTTATCTTTTTTCTTTTTTTTTTTTCCTTTTTTTTTTTCCCCTTTCTTTCCTTCTTCTTCTTCAAGTTGTCGGTCGCCGGCCTTGGGATGACCAACGACCGGCCAGACGGGGGCTAGCAACCTCACCAGAGTGTCGTCGGTCCTCAGCGAGGCTGGCCCTCGTCAGCCAACCCTCGCCGGCAGTTGGGCGAGGCTCAACCAAGCCATGGCTGGGCAAGCGGCCTCACCCAAATCTAGTGAGGCTGAGCTCACCCAACCACCAGTGGGACTCGACCTCGCCAGGCCATCGATCTGAGGTGTTAACCAAAGGAGTCCCTGGTTTGGAAGGGCCAAGTAGTTGAAGACACCAATTAGGTGCTGGAGAGCACCTCAAACCGCTCTCTTACCACAAAGGACAAGGCGACTCACCAAGGACGTCGACAAAGTGAGTGAGGGAGTATTACAAGTCCTTTGTGAGTGCCTTGATCCGAACTTGTCCCGGGCGCATTGTCCTTGGCTGCCTAGATCAATAGAGGTACTTTAGACATTTGCTATTTTTCTTATTTTTCATAATTTCTAGATCGCGTCATCCCATGTCTTAGCATTTCTCATAGCTGAACTAGTTGTTGTGCGATTGCAACTTCTCGTGCTAATCTCGATAAATTTGTTACCTGAACCGGTGCATTGCTAAATTTCACTTCTTTTTGAGAAAATAGAGTATCCATAAGAAGGGAACCAATTAAAAGGAATGCAACACATTCTTCCAATGTGCCATCCAATGTGCCAATAGAACAGATATAAGTCCACTTGCTTAGTAAAATAAAGAAATAAAGGGAGAATTATTACAAAAATCTTAAACTTATTATAATTATGTTAATTTAGTCCTAGACCTTTTGTATTTATGCTAGTTGAGTTCATTCAATCAATTTTGCTAGCAACTAACATGACATGACACTACCAATGCTTATGTGACATTTTTAAAATAATATTTTAATATTTTTTTGATTTTTTTTTTTTATCTTTTTCTTTATTTCTTTTATCTTTTCTTTTCTTTAATTTTCCCCCCTTCCCCTTCCCCTTCCCCTTCAGTGAGGGTCGGGCATCCTGGCCCTCGCCCGATCTACCCTTGCTTGACAAGATCAAGCGAGGACATTATGATCCTCGCTTGACTAGAAAAGAAAAGAAAAAAATTATAAAAATTATAAAAATTATAAAAATTCAAAATATTGTTAAAATATTATTTTAAAATGTCATGTCAAGCATTGGCAGTGCCACATCAGCGCTGGCTAGCCAAAATTGGATAGATTGACTCAATTGGCATAAATACAAAAGATTTATGACTAAATTGGCATAATTACAATAGGTTTATGACTTTTTTGTAATTCTCTCAAGGGATAAATATATTAGAAATTCTAAAACTTATCACTAAAATATAATTGAGTTCTAAAACTTTCCAAAAATGTAATCAAGTCCTTAAATTTATAACGAAAGTACAATTTAGTTTTAAAACTTTCCAAAAGTGCAATTAAGTCCTTCCATTAACTTCATCTAACTTGACAAACAGAAAATGCTAAAAAGTTTCATTGACTTTGTACAATTAGACAATGGAAAATGCTAACAAGTTGATGACTTGATTGCACCAAATTGACAAATTTTATGAATTAATTATTCCAGCCTGATAAATTTTATGATTTAATTACACTTTTTAAAAGTTTTAAAAGTCAATTGTATTTTCATAACAAGTTTGAAAATTTTCAATGCAATTCTCCTAAAATAAAAGCAAGAAATGCTGATGAAGTGAAGAGCTCAGGTGGGCCTCAAAAGGAAAATCAAACTGTGAAAAAACAGAAGTAGAAGCACTTTTTTTAGTTGGAAAGGGCCCAGTTGCATCAACAACAAAACGATATCATGCGCTTATTAATCATTGTGATTAAACCATAAACTAGTATAAAATGGACAGAGACAGACCCAGTGGTTCCATAATATTGTACATAAATTTGTTGGTTTTGTCATATATGCATGCTCCATTTATAATCAAGGAGCTTTGGACAGACATGTAAAATACAGAAGAAAGACAGAAGTCCCCCGATATGAGAAAGAAACATCAAGATTTAACAAATTTTAGAGCGGACAATATATACAGACTATACAACCACTCTCATAAGCCCAACAGTAAAAATAAGACGGGTCTTATTTTATTTCTTTTGATATCCTAAGTGGGGTACCACTGAATCGCTTGCAAATCTGATGGATGACATGACCTGCGAGATTGATCCACACCATCCATGAAACTTAAAGCAGGATTTTGAACTGGAGCTGGGACCATTAGTGCACTTCCTCAGTTCGTCATAAAACCTCCTGATGAATTCCTCAGCCTTGTGGTCCACTTGCCCATATTTCCCATCACCCTCATCATCTGATGAGTAATTAGAGTAATTAGAGACCCTCACCGAGTAGGGCGATTTGAGCGGGCTGCGTCGCTCGATCTGGATATTGAACGTGCACTCAGGAGTCTTCGCCACGAAAAAGAGCGTCTCAGGGTACCCAGGCTCGTCCTCCACAAAGTCTTCAATAACTTTAGGGAGCCTCATGCAGGGAAAGCGTTGCCTCTTGTTCTTTGCCGAGTGGACAATGATCGGATTAGGGCTGTTGCTGCAAGAGAACTCGTACTCGTACCTGTTGAGCCCGACCCGGCACATTTTCTTTGAGCGGTTGTAGTGATTGAAGCTAAGACTCCTTAGCGATTTTCTCATGAGCTTCTTGTCCCTCGCCCCGTCGATCATATCATCAATAAGCTCTCTCTTGGACATCAGCCCTTTCCTGATCATAACAAAAGCGATTTTCACAATCTTCCATAGCCTTTCGGCAATGATTGAGCTCGCTCTCGTTTGCAACTCCATGGCCAGAAACCCAAAGGCTCTCTCTCTCTTTTCTTTTTCTTTTTTTTTTCACAACAAGAGGACTAAATACTCTAAAATTAACTCCCTCTTTATGAGATTGATGCCATTGGAAATGAGAAGAGTTAAAAGAAGAGGGAATTAAAATAAGCCAACAACAAGATTTCTATGTGGGTTTGAGGAGAACTGTAAGTGCTGGGCTTACACTAGCCATGCAAAGTGCAAGCAAATTTATAGGGATGGAAAATTGAGCAGCAAGCCTGTCAAGATTATTATTATTTTTATTGATTGATAAAAGCTATAGAGACACTTATGAAAATTAGCATGTCACATTGAGTATTGAGAAGGGCAAAGGAAGGTGGTGGCAAGGTTCCATGGAAAGGACCACTGGGCTATTCTAATAAATGGAACAACTGTTCCATACAATTTCTTAGAACTTCATGTCCAATTTAATAATTGACAAAACGGAACAAGGAAAAAGAAAGATATTGTTTGAAAGGGTGGTCTAATATATACGTGCCGGCTTGCGGGTCCAAAAGTGAAGTTTACAGGCTGAAATAGGGGGCCGAATAGTATATAGCTGAATTGATGGGATTTGAAATAATGGGTATGCAGGATCCTTAGTCGGAGGGATCGAAAATGATGTCTTCATCTGTTATTTTTGCCTTAACATTATTAGTCCAGGAAGATATTGCGGTATACCTTGAAGAAAGTCCAAGGATCCTAGAAAATACCACGGAAAGTGACAGCAAAACAGACAATTAAGATTGAGAGGCATCAATCTTGTAAGAAGTTATGAATGGGTTATTGACTGCACCTGATGCAGGCGCCTCGATTCATGGGATACGTTTTACCTCGTGGGTCTCCAACTTATCACATGCATTAGGTCTATTAATTTTATTTGCAGTTAATAATTTTCCCACTTTTATGGACTCATTTCATTTCTCAGTTCTTTCTTTCCAGTAAGTTATTTTCGTTATTTTAAGTGATATTAATTTCTATGCGAGGGCAACATGGGAAATGAAAATAAAGATCCAGTTTTCAAATGAATTTATTATTTGGAGATATCGTAAGAAGAATGAATTTGCTTATTTTATCCAATAAAGGAGGGGACTGCTGATTTGCTCAAAACAATTTACAAGGATTTGTTTTATATCTTTAACGATAGAGTCTACGATTAAATATAGGGAACTAAAGGTAATTTTATTGAAAAAAGAGAGAAAATTAAAGAAATAAAAATTTATGGAAATATTATAGAGGTTAAAATCATGAAATACTTCAAACTGGTACAACTGTGATAACTTTATCTTCTATGTGAACTTACTAAGCTAGATGACATATGGCAATTTACGAGTGTACTAGTTTAGGATTCTACCTTCCGTTTATCATAAATATACTAGTTTGTATGAATCCAATTTAAGTGAAACTAACATATGTTAAATTTGTCACAAATGTTCCAGTTTTGAGTTT
The DNA here is from genome assembly GCA_014182515.1 of Eucalyptus microcorys. Taxonomy (NCBI): domain Eukaryota; kingdom Viridiplantae; phylum Streptophyta; class Magnoliopsida; order Myrtales; family Myrtaceae; genus Eucalyptus; species Eucalyptus microcorys. The sequence continues at coordinate 25,805,261 of CM024568.1, read as the reverse complement.
TTTGTTATCAAAAAATTAGTTTTGGGTAAATTTATCAAAGGTATACAAATTTGAGATTTTTTGTGATAAAAAAAATTTATGATAAATTTGTCATGGGTGTATTAGTTTATTTTTTCATGATATCAATGCAAATTATATTATCAACTTGCATTTTCATTTCTATTTGGCTCAAAGGAACTTGTAATTTCAAAAGAGAGACAAGAGCACCTCAATCATTTGATCATTTCATCATGACTCTCGAAGTGGCTCTATTTTATTATATTCATTTCAACATATAAGATTTAAATGTCTTTTACGGAATGGCCATATAAGACCTCAAATGTGCTAATTCCATTTATTTTTCACCATTCATCCTTTAAGATTAGAATTGGTGGGACGAATGGTTTGACTTTTCCCATCAAAATCTCAAAAATTATATTAATTCAAAATAGCTATATAAATTTATAGATATCACGAAGGTGAATGCACCACAAGAATCAAAAAGTCAAAAGTAAAATTACTCCAAACAAATTTTATTATTTCCAAGCATGATGTTACTGTTTAGTAGCGTTATACTCCAAGGTTAAGCTCCCTACTTAAATAATAGCATTTTGATCGGACATCTTCATAAACTGACTTCAATTTCCAGGTAAATGCGTGCTTCTCTTTGCTTTTCAATTGGCGACGGGATGACTAAATTCACTATTTTATCGTGAGGTTTTAGTCTTTGTCATCTTGAAGGAAGGAAATCGTGGGCCATAGAGGTTTGACCACTGAACCACGTGCCAGAGCCGCAATAATCGTCTTGTTCACTTTATTAGTTTTTGGTTTGATTTAGAGTATAGATTAAGGCTCCGATTTCTTTCCTGGAAGTTTTTATCAACTCTCATAGGGGCTTTGCCATGTTATGCCACCATCACATGTGAAAGAATCACATGACAAATCAATATGGGATAGAAGTTTCGCCCCCATATTAATTTGCACCGTCGATGTTAAAACATATCATCAGCATCTCAAAGTCTAAATCCCCTTAATAAAATGTAAAAAAGACTACAACACCCTTTTAAAAAAATGTCAAGAAAACCCTATTAGCTTTAACAACGTTTCACCCCCGCAAAATTAGCCACTTCACATAGCACTAGCGGCCACCGTCCATCCACCCACCCACTTGCAACCGCAAATGCCTATACTAGTACCGACACCGCCACCCTTATGCAGCGCCTCTCTCTCTCTCTCTCTCTCTCTCTCTCTCAAACACACACAAAAGCACATATAGTGTCACAAAAACACGAAACCATCAAGTCAACCTCATGCCACCGTCCACCTCATCGGGTCGTTGTCCATCTTGAACTGCTATTCAGACGCGCCACCAACTGCTAGATCTCAATACATGGACGACCTTGGGGAGCTCAACTTGAGATCAAGGTTGCCACCATGGTTGACGAATTTGATCTCAAGTCCTCACGGTTTATGGTGCCACAACGACCTCTATTTAGAGTGAGAGAGAGAGAGTAGGCTAACATCATGTTTCGTCAAATGAAGTGAGCATTACCTATAACTTAATAGATAAGAATACTTGATGGAAAATGTGATTTGAAGTGTAACATTAAAATTTTGAAAACAAAAATTGTTGGTTTCAAAAATTGATGATGCAAATTGAAATTATAGTGAAAGTTGAGAATCAATTTCGTAATGCAACAAAGTTATTATAAGCAATGTTGAAATAATGTACCCCTTAGCAATTTACTTGATGGGTTCACTAGTCAATTAATTCTACACATCTTTAGACTTATCCATTTTAGCATACATGTTGGGTAAACAAGGTGTCATCGTAGTTTTACTAATCTCATAGACGCTTGGAAGTCTCTTCACATGATATATAGTAAAAGTTGAAAGCATAAGTTGACTAGAGGCTCATTTAAAATCGTGACTCCAGATTTGCAAGCAAGTTCTGGTCAGTCTTTCGGGATCATGGGGTTTGAACTATGCATGTCTTCGAACCTTTGTCCCAAACAAATAGTCAGACCGAATGATTTAACGGGCTGTCGGAAAGAGAACTTAAAGTATTACATGGATACTACCCAGAAGAATTGGGTGAACCTATTCGACTCCGCCGTAATTCCACTTCAACATTTAACGAAGCTCTTCCTCTAACAAGAGCCCGTTTGAAGTGGTGACAGGCCAGCAGCCACTGCTTCCTTATACAATGGCGGTACCAGATGCGGTGCTCGTAAGCTTGCAACATCACCAAAGATTGGAGGCAAGAGCATTGACTTTGCCCAAGCTGATCCTGAAAAGGCTTCCGAGTGGATGCAGAAGTGGGCTGATCAAAAGGGATGGCCTGTCAGGTACCGGGCAGGTAATCCAATCATTCTGAGGATCAGACTAGTTATCGTACCTTAAGAAGAATGACCCACGAATCATCAGAAATTCTGAAGGGTCAATAATAGTGCTGGCTAAAGTGGACAAAGTTGCTTACCTGCTTCAGGTGCCCACTTGGTTGAAGATCCATGTGGTATTCCATATGAGTTGTTTGAAGCCTTGCCCAAGAAGTGGAGGACCAAATGAAGAATGTTGTTGACACCTAATTTTATTTTTCAATAATTATTTTCACATATTTTCAATAATTTGGAATTTATTTCCTACCAAAATTTTTTATTTATATAAGGTCGCATCCTTGCATTTTAGATTACTTAAGCATCTATTAGAGTTTCTAAAGTAGGATTAGATTCCCTGAAATTTATTTTCCAGCAAAAAAAGAGTCACCGCATTTAAATCAGCATCTATTACATAGTCTACTAGACTTGACAATCAATTATCATCGGCTGTCGTACGTGGTACACTGACGTGGGCAACTTATAAATTGCAACATTGGTTATTTCCAGCAGCAATTCATCCAAAATACTATATTGGAACAATATTAAAAATTTTATTATTGAATTGATATCCATACGATAGATTTATGATTGATTTGATAATTATTCCTCTCGTATTTCGCACATTGTATTTGATTTTGCTCTATTACTGCTTTATTTATTTATTGTTTTGATTATTGGTTGTTTAGCTTTATTGCTTGAGAATCCATGCATGATCACCTTCACATTTAGTGGGTTTAGAAAATAAAGTTGAAGAACACTGCATGCAAATGTTTTCATGAAGAAAAATTAAATGGAGGAAAGTGTCACTAGTCCTTTGTAGTAATTTGATCTTGACTTGTCTGTGGTGCATTGTCCTGTGCTACTTGGTTCAAGCACACGTCAACATAGGATAGAAATACTTTGGACTTCTCCTATTTTTGTCCTTTTTTTCACGATTTCTTAATGGTGTCATCTCATATCTCAACATTTCTCATAGCTGAACAGGTTGTTGTGTCATTGCAACTTCTTGTGCTGATCTCGGTAAATTTATTACATGAGCCAGTGGAGTTGTCTTCCCATTGAGAAAAAGAAATCATAGTTTCCGTAGGAAGGGAACTAATTGAAGAGGCATGCAGCTCATGATTCCGATGTGCCAATAGCACAGATATCAATCCGCTTAAATCCTCCGATGCGGCTATGGGAAGCAATTCAAGGGCAACTTCACCTCAGGATGCATCCGACGATGCGGTAAAATAAAATTGAGAAATGCTAGTGAAGTGAAGGGCTCAGGGGCCTCAAAAGGAAAATCAAAATGTGAAAAAGCAGAACCAGAACCAAAAGCACTTTTTCAATTTAAAAGGGCCCACTAGCATCCACCATAAAAAGATTATCATGCACTTATTAATCATCATGAGTAAATCATAAATTCAGTAATAAACAAAACAGAAATATACCCAATGCTTCCACACTGTTGTACATAAATTTGTTGGCTTTGCCATTTATACATGCTCCATTTATGATCAAGGAGCTTTGGACAGTGATGTGAAATACAGAAGAAAAACTGAAGTCCCCTGATATGAGAAAGAAAAATCAAGATTTGACACATTTCAGAGCGGATAGTATTAACAAACCAAAGCCCAACATTAAAAAGAAGATAGGTCTTATTTTCTTTCTTTTGATAACCTAAGTGGGGTACCATGAAAATGATTGCAAATCTGATGGATGACTTGTGAGCCTGATCCACACAACCCATGAAATTTAAAGCAGGATTTGGAACTTGAGCTTGACCCATTAGTAAATAATTTGCTTCCGCAGTTGGTCATAAAACCTGCTGATGAATTCGTCAGCCTTGTGGTCCACTTGCCCATATTTTCCATCACCCTCGTCATCTGATGAGTAATTAGAGTAATTAGAGACCCTCACTGAGTAGGGGGACTTGAGCGGGCTGCTTCGCTCGATCTGGATGTTGAACGTGTACTCAGGAGTCTTCGCCACGAAAACGAGCGTCTCAGGGCACACGGGCTCTTCCTCCACAAAGTCTTCAATAACTTTAGGGAGCCTCATGCAGGGAAAGCGTTGGCTCTTGTTCTTTGCCGAGTGGATGATGACCGGGTTTGGGCTGTTGCTGCAGGAGAACTCGTACTCGTACCCGGTGAGCCCGATCCGGCGCATTTTCTTTGAGGGTTATAGTGATTGAAGCTGAGACTCCTCCGTGAGTCTCTCATGAGCTTCCTGTCCCTCGCCCCGTCGGTCATGTCACTAATAAAATTTCTCTTGGACATCAATCCTTTCCTGATCATTACAAAAGCGATTTTCACAATCTTCCACAGCCTTGTGGCAACAATTGAGGTCACTCTCGGTTGCAACTCCATCACCGAAATTCGGACGCAAAAGCTCTTTTTTTTTTTACCACAAGAAGACCAAATACTAAGCCCCTTTTTTATGAGAATGATGCCATCGGAAATTAGAAGGAGGATTCAAAATAAGCCACAAAGAGATTTTTATGCGTGTTTGAGGAGAAGTGTAAGTTCTGGGCTTACACTAGCCAGTGCGAAGTGCAAGCAAATTTATAGGAGGGAAAATTGAGCGGCCAGCTCGGCAAGATCTTTATTATTTTATAAACTATGATAAACTATGGAGACACTGATGGAAAATTAGCACGTCATATTGAGTTACTGAAAAAGGCGAAGGAAGTTGCTGGAAAGGTCCTATGGAAAGGACCTTTAGGATATTCTAATGGACTGAACAGCCGTTCCACCCTTTTCCTAGAACTTCACAGAAGAGATAAAACAAAATAAAAAAAGAAAAATATTGTTATAAGGAGCTACTATATGCTTGTGGGTCCAAAGGTGAAGTTTACAAGCTGAAATAGGGAATTGAAAAGTATGCAGCTGAATTGATGGGATTTGAAATCATTGGTTCGTGGGATCCGTGGTCAAAGGAATTGAAAATGATGTCGTCGGCTGCTCTTTTTGCCTTAAAATTAGTCCTTTCCAAGCAAATGACTTGAAAATCTTGCGCTATGAACTTCTTGAAATTGTTTTTGAAAAAAGTCCAGGTTCTGTCCAACAAAATACCACGGAAAGTTACGGCAAGACAGACAGTTGAGATTGAGAAGCATTAATTTTTTGAGAAATTAATAAATGGGTTATCAACTGCACTTGATGCAATCAGCTCAATTCAAGTGATACGTTTGATCTTGTGAGTCTCCAATGTATCACATGCATTGAATCTATTTATTTCTGCAGTTAACAATTTTCCAACTTTTATGGATCCATTTCATTTCTATTTTAAAACTTCAGAAATTAGCACAATTTTGAACTGAAATGGCCATTGTGCAGTCTATTGTGTATTCATCTCCAGTGATGATAATATGGAGCAAATTTATTGTCAGCTACTGCAGTTTCATCTAATGCTATCGCACCATGTGTCCATCCAACTCTTGTCCACAATGCATATAATTCAACTGAGTAACGATAGGTGGACTAAAAACGTAGACCGGAAATATAATGCCAATTGAGCTGGTTCAATATTTTAGGTCCGTTGGGCGAGAGGGGCCTCAACCCCGCTTAAGATCCGAATTTGAAAATGGCATTTTGGTCGGACGTCTTCATATCCTGACTTCAATTTCCAAGTAAATGCGTGCATCTCTTTGCTTGTCATCTTGAAGGAAGGAAATCATGAGCCTTCGAGGTTTGACCACTGAACCGCGTATCTCAGCCGCAATAATTGTCTCGTTCACTTTGCTCGTCTTTGATTTGATTTAGAGCACAAATTAAGCATCCGTTCTGTTTCCTGGAAGTTTCTTGTCAACTTTAGTATGGCTTTGTTATGTTATCCCACTATTACATATGATATGAAATAATTCACATGACAAATCAATTTGGGACAAAAGTTCCACTCCCATATTAATTTGCATCTTCGATGCTAAAACATATCATCACCATCTCACACCTAAATCCCCTAGGTAAAACGTAAAAAGACTACAACACCCTTCTTAAAAAAGAGTCAAGAAAACCCTATTAGCTCCAATAGCATATCACCCCACAGAATCAACCACTTTACATGGCATCAGTCGCCATAGTGCATCCACCCACCCACTTGCAACCGCAAATACCTGCACTAGAACCGGCATTGCCACCCTTATGCCACCTCTCTCTCTCTCCCTCTCTCTCTCAAAACCACATATAGTGTCACGAAAACACGAAACCATCGAGTCAACTTCATGCCACCGTTCACCTTATCACCGTCCATTCATCTTAAACTGTTGCTCAAACGTACCACTGCAAGCCCACATTTGTGATATCTCAATGCTATTGACAACCTTGGGGAGCTCGACTATAGATCAAGCTTGCCAAGACATTGGCAATGGTTGATGGTGCCATAGCGACCTTGATTTAGAGTGAGAGAGAGCGGGCTAACATCATGTTTCGCCAAATGCAGTGAGCATTACTTATAACTAAATAGATAAGAGTAGCTGGTGGAAAATGTGATTTGAAGTGCAACATTAAAAGTATAAGGGAAAATTGTTGGTTTCAAAAACTGAAGATAGAATTGATATGCTAGTGAAAGTTGGGAATGATTTTCGTAATGCAATAAATTTATTAATGAGCAATGTTGAAATAACATACCCCTTAGCAATATACTTGAGGGGTTCACCAGTCGACTGATTCTACACATTTTTAGACTTATCCTTTTTAGTATATATGTCGGCTGAACAAGGCGTCATCGTAGTTTTACTATTGTGCTAGATGCTCGGAAGTCTCTGCACATAATATAGTAAAAGTTGTAAGCATGAGTTGACTAGAGGCTCATTTAAGATCGGTACTCCAGATTCGCAAGCAAATTCCGGTTAGTCTTCCAAGATCATGGGATTTGAACTTTGTATGTCTTCAAACCTTCATCCCAAACAAGTAGTCAGAGCGAAAGATTTAACGAGATGTTGCAAAGAGCACGTGTTACCTGTGGTACCACCCAGAAGAATTGGTGAACTTGTTCGACTCCGCCGTAATTCTACTTCAACATTTAAAGAAGCTCTTTCTCTAACAAAGGCCCATTTGAAGTAGTGACCGGCCAATAGCCGCCGCTTCCTCACACAGTGGCGGTACAAAATGTGATGCTTGTGAGCTTACAACATCAACAAAGATTGGAGACAAAGCATTGACATTTCCCATGCTTATCTTAAAAATGCTTCCAAGTGGGTGCAGACGTGGGCTGATCAAAAGAGAAGCCTATTAGGTACCAGGTTGGTAATCCGATCATCCTGAGGATCGAAATAGTTGCAGTACCTTAAGAACAATGATTCGCGACTCATCCAAAATTTTGACAGATCAATAACAGTGCTGGTTGAAGTGGGCAAAGTTGTTTAGGGCACGCATGATAACAATTATGTTTCTCTATTTTCTCTATTTTTCTGCTCTTAGGAACATGTTAGGAACAAAAGTCCATTTGATAATGTAATTTCATTTTTTTTTACTTCTAGAACAAATTTTTACTACATAAATAGGTTTTGAATCAAAATCAAATGTAAAATGAGAAATAAAAACTTTTCTCATTGCTTGCCCTCACTACTAGCTGCCTCGCCCACCTGCTGCCTCCAAGTGCCCCCCCCCCAGGGGCCATCCGCCTCCCACCATCAGTCGTTCGGGGGAGAAAAAGGTTCTATTTGGGGAACATAAATTTTGTATTGTTATTAAACACGAATTTTTGCTTAAAGACTCATCTAGTGAATAGAAATAGAAAAATGAATTTCTAATCAGAAATAGAATGGTCATCATTTATGCCTTTACCGACTTGAGTTGTTTACTTGGTGTTGAGATTATTCCACATCGATTGTAAAAGGGACATGTGGTCAATTTATAAGTGTGAGGGAAAGTATCATCTTTTGAGCTAATTTTTGGATGAGAGAGACTCAAGATCACCCAACACTGATATTAGAACCTAGGTTATCAATAAGTCTAGACCCAACAGTCACTTGGAAAGATTGTTGATGCTGCGACCTAAGATTGATGTGTGAGGAGGAGATTGTTAGGATTGTTCAATATTGGTTGTGAAGGGGAAGGTGGTCATTTTATGAGTGTGAGGGAAAATCTCATCCTTTGAACTAAGTTTTGCAGCAAGAGAGGTCCAAGACGACCTAATACTTACTTGAAAATCCATTGGTTGAAGATCCATGCGATGTTCCATATCAGTTGTTTAAAGCCTTGCCCGAGAATTGGAATGAACGATGATGTTGACACCTAAATTTTTTTCCCAAGGATCATTGTACATATATTCAAAAAATTGGAACTTTTCCCTACCAAACATCATTGTTAAAAGTCAAATCCTTGCTTAGATTATTTAAGCATTTGGTAAAGTTTCTAAAATAAGGTTAGATTCCTTGGAATTTATTTTCCCGCAAAGAAAGAGTCACCACATTTACATTTGCATGCGTTACATAGTCTATTGGATCTAACATCTAGTTATCATCGGCCATCCTATATAGCACACTAATGTGGACAACTTGTGAATTACAACGTTAACTATTTTCAGTAGCAATTGATCGAAAATATTACATTGGAATTTCGTACAAAAGTTTAGGATTATTGACAATATCAAAAAGTTTAGGATTAAATTGATATTCAAACAATTTAAGACTAATTTGATAATTATCACTCACGTACTTCACACACTTCACTTGGTTTTGCTTTATTACTGGTGATCAGCTTCACATGTTAGATGATTTAGAAAATAAAGTTGATAAAGATTGCATGCAAATGTTTCCATGAAGAAAAAATTAAGTGGGGGCAAGTGTCCAAGTCCTTTGTGAGTAATTTGATCTTGACTTGTCGTTGGGGGGGGGGAGTCAAGCACACGTCAACATGGTACAGAAATAGTTCAGACTTCTCCTATTTGTCTTATCTTTCACAATAACTAAATGGTGTTATCTCATATTTCAACATTTCTCATAGCTGAACAGGTTGTTGTATGATTGCAACTTCTTGTGCCGATCCCGGTAAATTTATTACATGAGCCAGTGCATTGCAAGAGTTGTCTTCTCATTGAGAAAAAGAAATCACAGTTTCCATAGAAGGGAACCAATCGAAGAGGCATGCAGCACATGCTTCCGATGTGCCAATAGCACAGATATCAATCCACTTACATCCTCCGACGCGGCTACAGAAAGCAATTCAAGGGCAATTTCACCTCAGGATACATCCAACGATGCGGTAAAATAAAAGTGAGGAATGCAGGTGAAGGGCTCAGGGGCCTAAAAAGGAATATCAAAATGTGCAAAAGCAGAACCAGAGGCAGAGGCACCTTTTTCAGTTGAAAAGGGCACACTAGCATCCACCATAAAAAAGATTATCATGCACTCATTAATCATCATGAGTAAATTATGAATTCAGTGATAAACAAAACAGAAATATACCCAATAGTTTCACACTGTTGTACATAAATTTATTGGTTTTGCCATATATACATGCTCCATTTATAATTAAGGAGCTTTGGACAGACATGAAATACAGAGGAAAGACCGAAGTCCCTGATGAGAAAAGAAAAAACCAAGAATTTACACATGTCAGAGCGGACAGTATCTACAGACTACACAACCACTCTTATAAGCCCAACAATTAAAAGAGGATGGGTCTTATTTTCTTTCTTTTGATATCATAAGTGGGGAACCATCAAATTATTTACAGGTCTGATGGATGACTGGCGAGATTGATCCACAACCCTGAAACTTAGAGCAGGATTTTGAAGACGATTTGCTTGGACCATTAGTACACGATTTGCCTCTGCAGTTGGTCATAAAACCTGCTGATGAATTCCTCAGCCTTGCTGTCCACTTGCCCAAATTTCCCATCACCCTCATCATCTGAGGAGTAATTAGAGAAATTGGAGACCCTCACTGAGTAGGGCGATTTGAGTGGGCTGTGCCGCTCGATCTGGATGTTGAACGTGTACTCAGGAGTCTTCGCCGTGAAAACGAGCGTGTCAGAGTACACGGGCTCGTCCTCAACAAAGTCTTCAATGACTTTAGGAAGCTTCATGCAGGGGAAGCGTTGGCTCCTGTTCTTGGCTGAGTGAACAATGACCGGGTTTGGGCTGTTGCTGCAGGAGAATTCGTACTCGTATCTGTTGAGCCCGATCCGGCGCATTTTCCTCGGGTGGTTGTAGTGATTGAAGCTGAGACTCCTCAGCGATTCTCTCGTGAGCTTCCTGTCCCTCACCCCATCGATCATGTCACTGATCAAATTTCTCTTGGACGTCAACCCTTTCCTGATCATTACGAAAGCGATTTTCACAATCTTCCATAACCTGGTGGCAATTGAGCTCACTCTCGGTTGCAACTCCATGACCAGAATTCAGACCCGAAAGCTCTCTTTTTTGACAACAGGAAGACTGAATACTCTCAAATTTAGTCACTCTTTATGAGAATGATGCCATTGGAATTTATAAGATTTGAAAGAAAAGGGAATCAAAATAAGCCAACAAAGAGATTTCTATGTGGGTTTGAGGAGAACTGTAAGTGCTGGGCTTACACTGGCCAGTGCAAAGTGCAAGCAAATTTATAGGGAGGGAAAATTGAGCGGCAAGCCTGGCTATATCTTTATTATTTTTATTGATTAATATAAACTATAGAGACACTAATGAAAATTAGCATGTCACATTGAATATTGAGAACGGCAAAGGAAGGTAGTAGCAAGTTCCTATGGAAAGCATCACTAAGATATTCTTATTGACTACGCAATCCACACATTTTCCTAGAACTTCATGTACACTAAATAATAGAAGAGATAAAATAAAATATAAGAAAGATCTTGTTTATAAGGAGCTATCACATGCTTGTGGGTCCAAAAGTGTTGTTTACAAGCTGAAATAGTGAGTTGGATTTTTTTTTTCTTTTCTGGTCGTTGAATTAGGGAGTTGAATATATACAAATAAATTAATGGGGATTTGAAACAATGGGTTGGTCGGAGGGATTGAAAGTGATGTCTTCAGCCACCCCCTCTTGCCTTTGACTTAGTCATGTCCAGGCAAATGACACGAAGGTCTTGCATATGAAGTTCTTGACGTTACCTTGGAGAAAGTCCAGGTTCCATCCAAGAAAATACCATGAAAAATGAGAGCAAGATAGTCACATGAGATTAGGGGTGATCGGTCTAGGGTGGGTAGGGTCTAAATCTGGACCCTGTACCCGACCCTATTATAACCGCTTCCCCTTTTTTAAACATTATACCGACCCTATTTGTATTGGACCTTGTACCCGATTCACCATGTTTTTTCGGTCCGGTTAGAAGGTCAATCATATTTCCATTGGAACCTATTTTACAATTTCCCGATATCCTATACAACTTCGAATTTTAAAATAATGTAATCATCCTAATTTGTATCGAAACATTAAGCACTTGTAATAAATAAATACATTAACTTTTAAGGATTCATGGGGCTAATTATAATAAATAAAATCATAAGGTAAAGAATTAGTGATAAACATGGGTCTAATATTAGTCTTATTCCTACAACTATTATATGAAGCTACTCATTTATACAAACATAACTCCTCTTATAAAAGATAAATTAGATGAGCCAATCCACGTGGTACATAAGAATTTGGCGGCAACGAATACCGTATGTCCGTTAGACGATGCGAGAGGGAGCCGATGAGAGAGGGAAGCAAGTGAGGAAGAGAAATGATGAAGGAGGAGTGCCGTGCGTGTTTGAGAGAGCTAAGAGGAAAAAAGCCATATGATTGTGGGAGTAAAAATATAAATAAGGGGAAAAAATAGGGTTTTAGACCTATACTTACAAAACCGGTTTCCAAACCAGTTCCAAAACCGGTCTAGGAACCGATTCTTGGGTGGGTAATCAATTGGACCTGGTTCTTGGACCAATTTAAAACCGGTTCCGAATTTTGGGAACCGATTCCCGGACTGGTTTCAACGGGAACTGGTTTCCGACCCTATTTTCCAAGTGAGCCGGTCCGGTTTCGAGTATACTCGGTTCAGTTGCACACCCCTACATGAGATTGAGTAACATTAATATTTTTTTTTCTGAGAAGTTATTGACTGGGTCATTGACAGCACCCGTAGCAATCGGCTTGGACCACATGCCCATTGAATCTCGTGGGTCTCCATCGAATCACATGCACTAGGCCCTATTTACCTCAGGTGCAGTGAATAATTCGTTCAATTTTATGGACTCAGCTCATTTCTTTATTCTTCCATCTGCTGAGTTATTTTCTTTAGTATATTTTCAGAAATTAACACACGGACGAACACAAAGATTTGAACCTAAATAGCCCTTGTGTAGCCTCTTGTGTATTAATCTCCGGTGTGATGATAATATGTAGCAAATTTATCACCCGCTACTATAGTTCCTTCTATTGTCACCAGCCGATTGTCGTTCGCACTAAGCTAGCTAAATCTTTTAGACCAAGCCTTGTCAAGTCACCCAGACCACATACTTACTAGAAGAGACTATGAAACATACTTTTTACAAATTTTATTATTATTTAATATCTACAAATAATTTCAAATTTCTAATATTGCATAAAATCCCATTGAAAGCCTAAGGCTACGTTCGTTTCACGGAAAAAAAAAAAAAAAACACAAAGCCTTAAATTATTTTTCATTTGTTTTATTTATTTTTCTTTCTTTTTCTTTTTTTTTTATTTTTCTTTTCCTTCTCCTTCCTCCTTCTTCCTCCTTCCTTCGCCGCACGATCCTTCTCCTTCCTCCTTCCTTCCTCCTCCTCCTTCTTCCTCCTCCTTCCTCCTTCCTCCGCCGCCGCACGATCCTTCTCCTTCCTCCTTCCTCCTCCTCCTTCTTCCTCCTCCTCCTTCCTCCTTCTTCCTCCTTCCTCCGCCGCCGCACGCCCGACGATGGCCGACCGCCGGCGGCCGACCAAGATCCGGTCGCGATCCGACGAGCTCGAGGCTCGGCTCATCTCGCCCGAGCTCGCCGGAGGTTCGTCGGGCTCGGCGAGCCGCGAGCTCACCGGATCGGCGGCGGAGCTCGGGCTCGCCCGGATCGGAGCCCGAGCTCCGCCGCGATCCGGCGAGCTCGCGGCTCGCATGATAAGTGCATTGAAAGACTTAAAACTTATGATGAAAGTGCAATTGAAAAAAAAAAAAAAAAAAAAAAAAAAATCTTGGAAAATACTTATAAAAAGTAATTTTTACTGTTGATGGAAAAATCAAATCTCGGAAAAACTTGGAAGTTATTTTATCAAGTTACAATCTAATCTCAAAATTTATCAAGTTGGTGTGTTTGAGTTTTTCATTAATTATGTCCAATTAGACTAATGGAAAATGCCAACATTGCTTTTTTTAATATTTTCTTTCTCCTACGATGACAATGGACATTGTTGCAGTGAGGTATTTGACAGCAATAGGTCTATGCAGAGAGTTTAGAGAGAGTGAGAGTGAGAGAGAGATTAGGGGTGTTGATCAAGCATAGGTGAGCGTAAGCTGATTATATTGGAAAAGAAAATAAAGAAAAAAAATAAAAGGAAAGATTCAATTTTTTTTTAATTACAAAAATCATCATTGTCAACATCAACCGTACCACGTAAAACGGCCAATACGACTGCAAGACAGCCAATACTAACTAGATTGCCACATTAGCGATTTCCAATCAAAAATGGCCAAAATGATGATATTGAAAAATTGTCAAAAGATTTATAATTGAATTGATCATATTGAAAAATTGTTGACTAAATTGGTCATTATACAATAAATTTACAACTTTTCAGCAATTTTCTCAAAAGAATTCTAACTGGTATAATTTTTCTGTTGCAAGGAAAAGTATGGAAAATGGAAATATTGCTCCAACTTTCATAATGAATTTATTATTTGGAGAAATCATGAGAAAAAAGGGGTTTGCTTATTTTGTCCAATAAAAGAGGGGAATCCACATTTGCTCGAACGTTAATGATTTTCCTATGTTGTGCTCCACATTTAAGTAATGACATTTTGGTCTGAGATCTTCATGACCTAACGTCAATTTCCAAGAAAATACGCGCATCTCTTTCCTTTTCAATTGGCGACGGGATGCCTGGGTTTAATGTCATCAAGAAATTATTCTTTATCATCTTGAAGGAGACCATGTGCGTCAGAGGTTTGAAAACTGGACCACGTCACAGTCGAAATGATTATCCTGTTCCCTTTGTTGTCTTTGATTTAAGTTTGGCATTGTTTCCTGGAAGTTTCTCTTCAACTCTAATCTGGCTTCCTAAAAAAAAAAAAAAAAAATCTGGCTTCCTTATGTTATGCCACTCTCATATGTGAAATAATCCCATGAGATAAATAAATTTGGGTTGCATACGAAAACCATTTTCAAATTTCACTCATCTATTAATTTGGGTCATGAGTTTTTAAAACGTAGAGTCAACATCTCATACCTAAAATCTAGAGGTGTCAAAATGGATATACAACCCATTTATGAACCCATATTTGTTTAAATGGGTTGTTAATGGGTCAAGCCTTATTTCCCAAAACACCCATAATGGGCTCTAAAAATAAAGAAACTGAAACATATGAGTCTTAAATGAGTCTAATCCGCACCTATTTAAGACCCATTTATCAACCCATTAAAAATGAACCCAGCATCTTCGTTTCCATACCTTCGACCTCTAGAGAGAGAACCTAGAGAGAGAGAGAGCTTCATCAGCTGGTTCCATCGCACTGATCGAGAGACCCCTCCCGGTTTCTCTTCGTTTTCTCGCTTAACCTCCATCTTCTTCTCTTCCTTTTACTTCCACCATCAGCCGTCGCCGCCACCGTCTTCGCCGTCTGAGGAAAGTAAAGGGAGTGGCGAGGGATAGAGAGAGAGAATTTTCCGAAAAGGGAGGTGATCGAATTCGCTCGCGGAAAGCAATTGCGCTTTGATTGGGCGGATCTACGATCTAGGCAGCCCTCGACCAGTCGCCCCCATGTGCTCTGTCGCCGTTCCCTGGAGCTCCAGCTCCATTGATGGAGCCCTGCCTCAGTTCGCTGGTGCCGCCGAGCAAATCAACCGATCCCTTCCCTCCCTCTTTCCCCTTCTCCGATTCGCAGCCCCCTGCTCTCCAATTGATCTCCAAATCTCGAGCTGAAAGGATGTCCAAGCCATGGGGCAACATCGGCGCCTGGGCCGTCGAGGCCGAGGAGCACGAGGCTGCTGCTGCCATCGCCGCCCCCGCCAGGGCCGAGCCACAGAACTTCCCCAGCCTCAGGGAGGCCATCAACGCCAAGCCTAAGAAGAAGAAGATGTCGTTGACGGAGTTCTATGTTGCCGCCGTTGCGGGCGGGGGAGGGGCGGTTCCAAGGGCCTGACCCCCAACGAAATTATAATTTTTTATAATTTTTTGAAAAATTATAAAAAAATTGAAGAATTATTGATTAGATTTGTATTGCTTGGAAGTATTTTAGTAATATAATCTTTTAAAAAAACATAAGAATAAGTTTTCCTAAATTTGGTTAAATATGAAAATATTTTATTAATATGAGTCGGATCGGATATGGGTCGGAAAATTTACATTAGGCATAAATGGGTCATAAATAGGTTAATGGGTCAATTTGGGTCGGACTATTAGTGACCCGACCCAAACCCGACCCGACCCGACCCGACCCACATTTAACAACTCTACTAAAATCCTAGATAAAAGGACTAAAATACCCTCCTTAAAAAAAGATGAGAAAACCCTACTAGCTCAAACAATATATCACCCACACAAAATCAACCACTTCACCTTGCATCGAATGCCACCACCCATCCACCCAGCACTTGCAACCACAGCCACTCACACTACCACTAGCACTGCCACCATTATGCTCCTTCTCTCTAGCTTGCTAGCGCACGCATGCATAGAGATAAGTGTTGGGACTAACAATACAACCTAAAGGAGGTGAATAAGTTGAAAGAGAACTATGAAAAACATTTGCGGAAGACAATATGTTCAACTTCCAACATTGGTGGAAACATATTGTAGAAATCAAGTACACCTATTGTTGTTTAACAAATCACAATAATAAAGATCATGTAATGCAAATAGTAAAGAGATAGAAGATTTGCAAGTAGATATATTGTGGTTTGGCTTTAACCCCGAGCCTATTCCCACTCCCAATACTAATAGTCACAACAAAGCTAGTGAAATCCACAAGTAATCTTCAAGATAAGTTACAATTAGCAAGTACTGCCTTTTTAGTAGATCACACTACTAGAACTCATATACTACTATCACTCTTGTCTACTTGCTCTTATCATTGATTACACATAGGAATACACAGCAAGTAACAACAAAATAAGAGCAAAGAAGAAGACTCAAAGCACATGACCCATCTTGTTCGGTTTCTCTCAACCCAAGTACTTCTCGTGGACTCAATATATAGCCATCTATCCTCAAATAACCGTTGCCCATCGAAATCCTCCAGTAGCCATTCATTCTAGCCATTGCCAATAGTAAACCATTGCTAAAGATCATCTGAACAACTCTCTAACAGTGACTGATTCCATAACAGTATCAATATACTTTTGTTGGACTTACTCATTAATGCCAAAAATGCTCCTAATCAACTCTAGTGATCTTTTTGCAAAATTCCAAGCCTTTGTAATGGTTTCTTCTTTTCAATGTTCTCTAACAACTACCTAACAATGATTGATTCCATAACAGTATCAATATACTTTTGTTAGACTTACTCATTAATGCCAAAAATGCTCCTAATCAACTCTAGTGATCTTTTTGCAAAATTCCAAGCCTTTGTAATGGTTTCTTCTTTTCAATGTTCTCTAACAACTATCTAACAATGATTGATTCCATAACAGTATCAGTATACTTTTGTTAGACTTACTCATTAATGCTAAAAATGCTCATAATCAACTCCAATAATCTTTTTTGTGAATTCCAAGCCTTTTTAACGGTTTCTGCTTTTCAATGTTCTAGGCAAGTGGTTAAGTGACCAACAAATTCTAAGACTACATATCCTCATAATATCTTACCCATAATTAGGACATGTAAATCTTTACTAGTCTATTGATGTTGTCTATTGACAAACCATGTCGGCGACTTGCAATCAATCATCCAATGATCTTCTTAGCTTCTTCAGGATACAAAGACTTCCAAGGGCATCAACATCCCCGCTACTTCCTAGTCTTCGTTGATTAACCATTTCAATTTTTGAAGATCTTCAAGAACATCAACATCCCCGCCGATTCCTCATCTTCATTGATTTGACTGAGTCAACTTCTAAAGATCTCCAAGGATATCATTGAACTGACAAGGATTATGAGTATTGTTACAGTCTTCCACGTCATCTCTATAAGGCAGCGGCTCTTTGCCAACAATTTGTTGCTCTAATAACAATCCGCCGCACCCAATAGTGATGATAATATTTCTAGTCCTTCCAAGAATGTTGGTAATTTCGACTCTACCAAGCCGTTCGTTTTCATGGTCCTTCCAAGCTTTACCGAACAATTCCATTTTAGGCTTATTCACCTAACCAAGTCTATCCAACTGTTCACCTAATCTTTGTACCTCCAAACCATTACAAACATCCTCATTCTTCTCAACTTGTTCATCCTCAATCAAGGTCCTTCTAAATGTTCACCTTATCTAAAAATCCTTCCAGCCTGTACACATCTTCAATACCCAATACTTTGTTCACCTTAGGTATTGGCAAAGCAATCTTGACAATGGTGGGGCACTCATCATATCAGTTCACCCAATGCTATTTATGATAACATCTGCATCTCAGCCTATGCACATATCATCGGTACTACTCAACCAAGACACACGTTTGTAGCCTTTGATTGTCTGGGTCATCTTCAAAGCAATATATAGATTTTCCCAACAATAAGAAAGCACAAATAGAGACCATCAAGTCCACCTCACTAGTTTACTGTCCATTCAAAATTGCTATCAGTTCATGCTACCATAAGCCCACCACTGCCAGATCTTGACAGCATAGACAACCTCAAGCAGCTTGATTTCAGATCAAGGTTGCCTTGACATTGGAGATTTACTTGATGGGTCCATTAGGTGACTAATTCCACACTTGTTTAGACTTATCCTTTTTGTGGATAAAGGGTAGAAAACATCAACCAGTGTGAATATATCGTAAGAGCTCCACTTGTTGTATACTTGTTGGTGTACGAGCCCATCATCACAACCTTACTAACATGCTAGAGGGCAGGAAGATTCAAACATGTCACCTCATAATAGATAGTATGATCCTTTACCATTGGGTTACTATGAAGTTGAGCATGGCAAACAACATTGTCTATATTTACACATACAGCCCATTTGATTGCATATTTTGAATAACATTGTAACATAATAGCTATGACGTTGTAATTTAACATATAGAGCTATAATAACTATTATAATATTTGGTTTAAGCAATGTAACACCTATTACACAGCTTGGTTTAATGAATAAAATATAAAGCAAGGGAAAATATCACCGGAACTTCCAAAATATATCTAAAATCAGAATTAGAGGAGATAGAATGATTATTACTTTAATAATAATAATTCATTAGTCTAATACAAAATATATATTATCAGATATCATAATTCATTATATCCATTTCAATAAATTATTCAAAGTTAAGCACATAACATGAGGTTATATAAATATATTACATTATAGTAATTTCCACTTTTATACCCAACCACGAGTGTAATACCCCATAAATATCAGGATATTAGTTATTAGAATTTAATTAATGAATTTACATGTATTATTTAAGAATTAATTTGTGGTTATGATTCAAAATGATTTTATCATGTTAAAATGAACATTATGTCATTGCACATTGAGCAGTAGAAATAATGATAATATAACAATTTGAGGATTAATTAAAATATTTAGCGACTAAGATAATTATTACATTACAAATATTATAATATTAATTATAAAAATTTAGATAATTATACCTAATTCTTAGAATTTAATATTATGCCAATAACAACAACAACATTAACAACAACAATAACAATGTACCTAAAGATAAAATCTATAGGGAAACACACCACAATAACTATTTTTCCAAGCAAAAACCGCGACACGTAATTGACTTGCGACAAACTTGTAATTTAATAGTCAATACCGCAAAAAAAAAAAAAAAAAAAAAAAAAACACGCTAATAGAATGACCGCGTGATAATGTTAAACGTGAAACCTGGATAGACAACTCCGTGTAATGCATTGCGTTTAATATCAGACAAATTAATATAATTTTGGGTTGAGTAAATTAAAGCTAAAGCCACAGTTAAATCTCTTGTCATGTACAACCTAGCTTTAATTAAAAACATGACAAATTTTTCGTAAAAAATAAATCTGCGATTATGATGCATTTTGCAAGTAATGAGTTTGTTATAATTTAATTACCTCAGGATATCCTCTTTTTATGAATTGTTTAGAGGAAATGGCAACATCACTGTGAAGTAGGGGAGACAGAGCAATACGGGGTCATTGTCTTGATGGGGACTTCACAACTTGTAGGAGCAATAAAACGTGTCTTTTCAATGTAAGAAATATTGCCATTAGTCATTATCAAATTGATTTACGGGGAATCTTAATATAGTCCTAAATCTTGACAATGAAGAAAGAGTATATTTAAATATCTCAAATTGTTTATTTACATAATTTATATGCTTTATATATATATATATATATATGTTAAATCACACCACATTGCTTAAACTTTTTAGTTGAATTTTTTTACATGATATCAAAGTCATATTTTGTCATATCGCATGTGCAGCCTCCATTCATCAAATCCATATACCATTCTCAATTTGGCTCACACTTAAGAGGGGAGGTTTCACGTCACTTATTTATGGCATTTACTTGCTACTTATATACATATTGTTTCGCTACACTTATCAGTTGAAATTTTTGGATTGGATTTGTTAATGGCACATACCTCATTTATGTCATCTTGTGAGAACGAACCAGAGTAGACATCATTTAATCTAATGTGACCAAATCACTTCTTTTCGACTAGCACCAATATGAACAAAAAATAACCTGTATTTGATATTCTATTTCATGTTCATGGATCCAAAAATTAATGGAAGATTGCGAATTTAAAAGTACAAAACCTAGAGCAAAAGTTGGACTTTGATCATGGACTGTGAGGTTTATTTTAATACAAGGGCCGGCAATCTAGATCTCTTAATCTAACTATTAAGATATAAAAATATTCGTTTAGATACTTTTTAATAAAATAATTGACTATAATGGACTTAGGCATATCCTTAGAAGGCTTCATTATAAACTTTTGTGACGTTAAACACACCAGTGGATATCCCCTCTCACCAGGGAAGAAAAGATATGGTGGGAATTTGGGGGTGTTGCGCACGCGAGTACCGGTACATCAAAAATAGAGCACGCATTCGTGTAGCCCGCTT
The DNA here is from genome assembly GCA_014182515.1 of Eucalyptus microcorys. NCBI lineage: Eukaryota > Viridiplantae > Streptophyta > Magnoliopsida > Myrtales > Myrtaceae > Eucalyptus > Eucalyptus microcorys. The sequence continues at coordinate 25,784,546 of CM024568.1, read as the reverse complement.
CGTTAGAGGACCAGCTGCGGAGGTCCCAACAGATGGAAACACTATGTTCTTGGTGAGGATCTCTTTTAGCCAACACTATGGGGTGCATGACAACTGCCTATTTCTGTTCCAAAAATAATTTTTCTATTCCAGACCTGTTTCTGGAATAGAAATCTATTTGATAAACTTATTCCGTTTTTCTATTTCTGGAATAGATTTTTATTCCAGAAATAGATTTATAATAGAAATCAGAAGTAGAAATTTTCTACCTCTCTATTTTTCGGAATGTAAATGAGAAATAAAAATTTTCTCATCGTTCATCAACCGGTCCTTCATCCGTTGCCGCCGACTACCGTTCGTCGATCGCCGGCCCCTGCTGCCGCCACCTACCGCCGCCAATCGCGCCGCCGCAGCTGCCGCCGTCCGTCACCGCTATTCGCCGGTTCGCCGCCGTCCGAAAGGAAGAAATTTTGTATCGTTATCAAACGGTTATTTTTACTTAGTAACTCTTCTAAAAATAGAAATAGAAAAATCTATTTCTGTTCCAGAAACTATTTCTGGAATAGAATGGTTGTCGTGCATGCCCTAAGGATCCAAGGAGAGCCCAACGGAAAAATAATGCAAAAAAAAAAAAAAATGGAAATGATTTTGAGAAAACGTATAGGAGGTGTCACTTTCTGTGACCTTTCACGTTGTTTAAATGACCAGACCTAGCTGACGCCCCAGTCAACTTTATTAATATTTCATGCATGGGGTTTGGCTTCGAAGCACCATCTAGAAAGGAGGAATAATAATAACAAGAATACAATGGAGTGCAAGTTTTAACTCATGTGAGAAGAATCTTCAAATTTGGGCGAAAATTATATTAGAAGAATCCTGCATCGGATAATTAATATGATACAGTGCGAAATACTTAATATATCTTAGTTAATTCATAATTTGTCTTCAATTTTTCAATGAACGTGAGTTTAACTGGATATATCGATTGACTCGGTATCGAGTTTACACTTATTTTATCCCTATTTTTAATCACATGAAGAATAAACCAACCAAGATTCGAGCTTGTACTTAAGAAATTTTGCATGAATTTCGGGTATAAATTTCGCTGAAAAATACATATTTGAAAATTTTGCTCAATTATTCAACACGTGTAGTTGAAACTGGTCCATCAAATGAAATTTGGCTTGAGTGTCTATTTATTGTTGCCTTTCTCGGAGAAATTTCCCAGTTGAGTGTTAGTCAAAGAATTGCACGGGTGTAACAGGTCATTTCACATGCGCATATCAATCGATTAAAGGTATAGCACAGAGAGTTTGGCGTATCATCAATGGCTCCTAAAATAAAAGTGTGTGAACATACCGGCCATAGAAAAAACCATCTTGGTCACACCATATTTATTTAAATAGAAAGGAAAGAGAAGACAACAATGGGAGACAATAAAGGGAAAGGTGATATTTGCTCTCATGTACCGCACCCATCTCCAATCAATATAAATGCATCGTTAGGTAGATGTCCCATGTTCGGGTTGAATCATGCATGTAAGGTTGGCCTTGAACTGTAGAGCATCATTCTGAATCTCATCCCTTCCCTCCTGTCTTTCCCTAATCAGGTCTTCATGGTTCTTAGCAAGACCTTAAACTGCTACAGTTATCGGAGTCAACCCCAACTCTAAAATGTGGTAATGATAAACCACTGAGGGTTCTAACGGAATTTCCTATTCCACCCCAGGCCTGATTCGGGCTCTGTTGCGCTGGCCTCTTGACGACTGTCAGCCCAATATCCTGAAAATGAAGGCATCTGGTTAGGAAATTCCATGTCGTAGTCCACTGCGACCAGCGCGCCCAAGCTGAACATCACCGTCGACTTGCCTTAAGGCACCTCTGATGCCTATGGTGACCCATTCTCTCTTTCACACACACACGAAACGAAACGGTGACCCTAAATGGGTACAGGGTATGGAAACAAGACCTCCAATTCAGAAAAATGAGGGGAAATATGGAAAGTATGGAGAAAGTATTCAATGCGTCCATCATTAGACAAATAGACATTATATTAATATGAATTCACAAGGTCAAAGCACATGACCCATTGATGTGACCAACATGACCTCTTAATTTCTTCAAGGTGATTTCAAACTCACTTTCGTATATTCCTTAAAAATTCCACCACGCAATATCCGGGAAACTCCGATCGACCAACCGTGAAGAACGAGTCAATCATCACATACTTTCCTCGGTGAGGAATCAGAAATCCTCGAGTATTTCTCATTACCCACCCAATCCGTTTATAACTTTTTGGGTCAATATGGCCCACCCAATGAATAATCCAATGTTATGCCCCGAAAAGGAAGCTTCAAACATTTAGAATTCTCCCCTCTTTCAGTCTTGTTTTTCCGTTGCTAAGTTCAAAGTAATCTAATTTGCGTTAAGGGCAGCATTCTCCTCTAAAACGAAGTTTTCTCCCACTGTACTTTTTGATCGGTAGATTCCAAGTTATGAAAGAACTTGGCTAAGACTAAATATAGGTGATGTTAGGTGATGTCCATACTTGTGAACCACCAGTCAAAAACATAGTTGAAAGAAGTTTTCTTTAACCAGGGATAGAAGTAAACATGACCCTTTTGCGTCTAATAAGACTCAAGACCAGAGTGAAAAATGAATAAGAGTAAAATACAATCATACAAATCACTTTTGCTAGTTTTTGGTACTCGAGACAAGACAAGTACATCTTAAACTCCTAAAAATTTAGATGTCGTTACTTTTGCGCATTATTCTAAGGTCTTAAATATTTATGCTTCCATTTTACTTATTCTTGTTTGAATATCACAGTCAAAATCAAAGAAGGTAAGCGAATTGAATTAAATTAAGAGGAATTATATATGCTTATTTGCTTCAATATAAACATATTGAATTTCGATTAAATTGACATATACATACATATCAGTTTTAACCTTTTCAAACCAAACTCTAGACCTAATTTAAGGCTCGATGAAAAAGTATTTTATGTGATTGATATACCATATGACAATGACAACCCAATGTCAGCGATCAAACGTAATAATTTCCACTCCGTGAACCTCATCCTTACTCAACATCATGTGTGTATGCATCTCAATTTTGATCAATTGCTTATAACATGTGTTAATGCCATACACGCGGTGTGCATCCGTCATACGAAACGGTGGTGGTTTCGGCTAGAGAGATTTGGCATCAAACTCAGCTTGCCAGAACCAGCGATTAATTATTATTCTTTTTTAGTAAATATATTACCTTGACAAGTGGGTATAGAGTTTGGACAAGAGTTCTTGAGTTCAAAGTTAAGCCCGCCCGCAGAATTTCCCCCGAGCCTCAAGCTCAGCCTGGCCCGGCCTGTATATTAGATAAGTCTACCGGCCACTCAAAAGTGGCAAAGCAACGACAGCAAAGGCACCTAGAGGCATCTATAGATATCTGTTTTTCATGCACATTGTCATTTTATGTCCATTCCTCACGTATAAAAGCATGTAACTGGTAATTAAGTAGAATACAGTTATTCTTGGTTAGTGTTTGCATAGACAAAACTCTTTAAGTTTATCTCGAAGAGCCCATCGAAGAGAGAAGATACTCGGTACCAAGGGTATGGACCCTCTTTTGAAAAAAAAAATAGTATTTTAAAAGTAGGCTTTCATTAAAAAAAAAAAGAAAGTTGAATATGTAGACTAAGATATTGAATAAAAATTGCACGAAATGGAGATGTGATAATAGCTAGAACTTGATATTCTATAACTACACTTCACCGATCTTTATTCTTCCTTATTTTCTTTTCTTTTCAAATAAATATCTTTGTTCATATCTAAAAAATTATGTGATTTTCATATCTTTTAAATATTTATTTTGTTTATATCTTTCAAAATTTGGTATTCCAGGTCTGGAAAAAATGAATATACTTTTTTTTTTGCTTTTCAAATGGATAGTAAATCTACCCTTTGTGAAAGACAAATATATGTAGCTCATATATAGTATCTCTGCTGCATATGTTTTTTCAATTGGCGATGGGACGACTCGATTTAATATCACAATGAGGTTTAGTTTTTGTCATCTTGAAGGAAACTCCGTGCGTCAGAGGTTTGAAACTGGACCACATGTCTCAGCCGCAATGATTGTCCTCTTCACTTTGCTGTCTTTCATTTAATTTGGAGTATAAATTAAGGTGAGTATCATTTCCTGGAAGTTTCTTGTCAGCTCTAATCTGGCTTCCTTATGTTATGTTGCCACGTGAAAACGATCACATGAGAGAAATTAATTTGTGTCACTTGCAAAAACCATCCTCAAGTTTCACTCTTATATTAATTTGCATTCTCTGTTTTTAAAATCTGAAATCAGTATCATGCCCCTGAAAACCTAGATAAAAGTACTAAAATACCCTCCTTTTAATAAGACTAGAAAAAACCATGCTAGCTCTACCAGCATATTACCTCGGAATTGACCAATTTGACCTAAAACAAGCCGCCGCCCGCCCATTTACTCGCCATTTGTGACTGGAGACACTCGCACTAGAACTGGCATCGCCGCCATCATTATGACGTCTCTCTCTAACACATATAAGGGTATATTTGATAACCTTTTTAATAGTTTCTTTTCAAAAATATATTTTTCTATTTTTATTTTTCATAATAGTTTCTGAATATTTTAAGACATTTAATAACTATAAAAATTTATATTCGCGCAACTGAAATACGTTGGTACGATCCCAAATATTTTTGTAACTTAAAATTTCTTTTGATTTATTAATAATTTTATTGAATTTTTTTCTTTTCTTTTTTCTTTTTCTTCTCCTCCCTCTTAGCCGGCCGTCAACCTTGGCCATGGCCGGTCGATGACCAACCAAACGAGGGCTGGTGAGGCTCGGGGGCCCTCGCTTAGCCATGGTGAGGCTCCCCAAGCCTCGCCGGTGGCCGGCAAGGTCGCCAGACCTCGTTTGGCCGGTCGCCAGCCTCAATGAGAAGAAAAGAGGAAAAGAAAGAAAGAAAAGAAGAGGAAGAAAAAAAAAATTATTTCTTGTTTCTTGAGTTATTCCCGAGAATAAAAAACAATTTTGTTTTTGTTTATTATTTCTGTTCAAAATCTGTTCCCCAGAACAATTTGTTTCTGAGAACAAAATAAATTATCAAACACAATTTTATTCTATTTCTGTTCTAAAAAACAAAAGAATAGAAATAAGTGTTATAAGTGTTTCCAGGAGCGTTACTAAACAGTACCATAGTGTCACAAAAGCACAAAACCACCAAGTCCATCTCAAGCTGCCATCCACCTAACCAGATCGCCATCCATCTCGATGTGTTGTCCACTAGTGCCACCACAAGCCCATTATGGCCAGATCTTGATGCCATGGATGACCTCGAGTTGCTCGACATCAAATCAAGGTCGTCGGGACGTTGGCAACCCTGATCTAAGGTCCTCGATGAGTTCAACAGTCATGGCAATGTCGCCACAGCATGGAGAGAGAAACAGGCAACCGAGAGGAGAGAGGACATTTCAATATACTCGCTGGTGTATAAGCATGTCATCACAGTCTTATTAGCTAGAGGCCACAAAGTTTCTCCCCATGATGTACTAAATATTGTAAACATAAGTTGGCTAGAAGATCATTCATGATATAATTTGAATACGATGGAGTACAAGTTTTAAATCATGCGAAAAGCATTTCAGATTCTCGACCAATCTCCATACCCCTCATTTTTTAAAAATTAGAAAGGTCTTTTCTAAATTTGAAGTTGTTCATTTGAAATATGAATTCTTTTACTTTTTTTATTATTTGAGATTAGTGCACCGAAAATCCTAAAATTTGTTGGTAATTTTTAAAATTTCTAATATTCAATTGCACTTTCGTGACAAATTTTAGAATTTGATTACATTAACTTTTTAAGGACTTGATTACACTTTGGAGACAAGATTTAGGACTTGATTGCACTTACTTTATTATTTAAGGATATTTCAAGTTCGAGCCTATCAACATCTCCAATTGGCCCTGCTTTTACTCAAAAACTTAAATTTACGAGTTATAGGCCAACTATGATATTCAAACCACTCCAAACTATATAACTTTTTTGATGTGGGATTTTTCTTCAAACACAACTTCCACTTAATCTCGACATTTTCAACCCTAATTTAATTGCATGAAGAATAAACCAAATGAGATTCAAGCTTATATGTTTAAGCGGATAAAGAATAAACCAACTAAGATTCGAGCTTCTACGTAAGAAATTTCGCATGAAATTCTGGTATGAATTTCTCACAAAAAGACAGATGTAATGGAAAATTTTGCAGAAATTTTCAACATGTGTAGTTGAAAAAATGAAAGATAAACTTTTCACGCGTCCATCACATGAAAATTGGCTTGGGCGTCTATTTACTGCTGTCATTCTCAGAGAAATGTCCCAGTTGAACATTAGTCAATGAATTGCCCGCGTGAAATGGGACATACGACACATCCTAAAACAGTAGTGTGTGAACATACCGACCATAGAAAAAAACCACCTTGGTCACGCAATTCATAGGGGAATAGAAAGGAAAAAGAGGACAACGATGGGAGACGATGAAAGGAAGGGGAATATCTGCTCCCATGTATTGCACCCATCTCTTATCAGTTTGAATGCGATGTTGGATGCACGCCGTGCGTCCGGATTGAATCATAATTAGAAAGTCGCCCTTAAGCCGGAGGGTATCACTATGTCTCTCGCCCCTTCCCTCCTCTGTCTTTCTCTGATCGGGTCTCTTCTGATCTTCGAGTAGACACCACCGTCGACCAACCTCGAGCCACCTTTGATGCCGGTGGTTGCTTCCATCATCATAATTATCACAATAATATGTTCCTAATCTTCAAAGCATATGACCCATTGACGTAAGTCACACGACCTCTTAATTTCTTCAAGGTCACTTCAAATTCAATTTCCTCTATTCATTAAAAAAAAAAAATTCAACCCAACAATATCCGAGTAACTCCGATCGACCGACCGTGAAGAACAGGTCGATCATCAATTACTTTTCTTGGTAAGAAATTAGAAATTCTCTTGAATTTTCCTTGTGAGTTGTGACCCATCCAATCCGTTTATAATATTTTGGGTCATTTATGGCCCACCTGATGTCAAGAAGCCCATGTTATGCACAAAAGGGAGGCTTGGAACATCGAGGGTTTTCCCCTTTCCCAGCCTCTTTTTCCGTTGCTTTGTTCAGAGTAACCTAATTTGCACTGAGGGCAATATTCTCCTCTTAAAAGAGATTTTCCCTAACTATACTTTTGAGCAGTGGATTACAAACTGTCAATCAAACTTGGCTAAAACTAAATACAAGTGATGCCCATACTTGTAAACCATCATCTAAAAACATAGTTGAAGGAAGTTTTCCCCAATCAAATATGAGAACAAACGTGACTCTTTTTGTGTTTGATGAGTCACACAGGTTGTAGTGGAAAGGGAATAAGAGTGAGACAAAGATCGCTTTCGCTAGTTTCGAGACTCGAGAAAATCACATCTTAAGCCACTAAAGATCTCGTGTCATAAATTTTGCTCATTCTAAGGTCTTAATATTTATGCTTCTATTTACTTATTATTGTTTTGAATATAACAATCAAAATCAAAATTTAGAATCAAAGAGGGGAGTAAATTACAATAAATTGGAGAGGGATTATATGTGCTTGCATCCTTTGATATAAAACATATCAAATTTGAATCGAAACATATATACTATAGAGTTAAACTTTTTTACACCAATCTCTAGACTTGATTAGAGATTGTATGTCTTGACAACGAAAAAAGTACTTGATGTGACGGATATACCACATGATAAGCATGACCTAGCAAAACCAATCAAGCACAGTTATCCACTTGCTATGAATCTCATATCTATTTGACATCATGTTTGTATGCATCTCACTTTTAATTAGTCGATTACACCATGTATTACTATTGCGTGATGTGCCTCCGTCACATAAGATGCTCGTGGTCATAGTTGGAGAGTTTTGGCATCAAAATTGGGAGCTACCAAGTAACTCTACCCCACAACGAATATATTATTTTGGGACATCCCGTATTTGAGCCTCTTCAAATGGAGCTTGCGAAAAGCTTGTGGTTTTTTTTTCTCTATGTGGAAATTTTTGCCATGACTAGTGGTTGTAGAGTTTGGACAAAAACTTCTGGAGTCTACCGGCCTGGCCCGTACATTAACGAGTCTACCGGCCAACGCAAGTAAAGGCGTCTAGAGGGGGAGTTCAAAAATTCCCCCTTCTTTGACTCCGCGGTGGATAATGGTCTCTCTAATTGCTAGACTATGCTATAATTTGATGGACTGTAATTTCACGCAACCCTAATCACTTTTTCAGCTGCTAATTGCGCTGTGGGTCATGAGAAGGAGCAACACATCTCCGTTAAGCAAATGCCAATTGAGCATCCCGAGAAGTCTCACCCAACCCTACCCAACTCTTTCGAATTCAAACGGTTAATTGTGTGGGACACGTTGCGATTAGCTTTTCTTTATGGTCTTTTTTTTTTTTTTTTTTCCTTTTTGTCTATTGCCAAGAAATGGGAATAAAGTTTTAAAGTGGGACCTGACAACAGCAACTTTTGGTGATGCTTCGTGAGCTGGGCTTCCATTCCTGTACACTGCTAGATAGATTTTTTTTTTTAATGTCCATCGGCATTTCGTGTCCATTCCCCGCGTACAAAAAGCATGTGACTGCATATGGATAGCTGGTCCTTAAGTAAGAGTACTATTATTCTTGGATAGGGTTTACAAAGACAAAACTCTCTTAACTTTATCTTGAAGAGCTTGTCAAAGTAAGAAAATACTCTATATTGAGGATATTTACATAATTGGTCTATAAAATTTTCTTCCTGATTTTACGATCATTGAAACTTTTTTTAATTCAATCCGATTTTGGGTTTTTAAATGTTGACCCAATCTTAATCCCTCCTTTAACAAAAGTTTGATAGCATTAATTGACGAAAACGCCAACATCATAACTTGCCATGCATTGATTTTGTTCGAGTGATTTGTCCACACTGCCACCATCACCAAAGACCCAAGCTTCAACACACTCGATGCCAATCCACTTTACAACTAGTCTATCGAACACCAACCCATCCCCCGAAAAATGGTTTCTCGAGGAATAAGAGAAAACCCTAATGAACAATGCTAAAAAAAAGTGGGACTTCTATGCTTAGCACCCGTTGCCAAACCAAAATGATGCTCAACCTAAAGTTCCTTTAACTCTCGTTTCCTATATTGTGATTCCATGTCCGTTGGCACTGCCCACCCATGCAACCCTAATTTTATAACGGGCCAATCCCTTGCACATTTTTCTTGTGGCCTAAGCTTCCGCCCGCATCAGGTATGTTTGCCTAACGACCGTCTCTATCATATTCTTCCGCGAAATTATTCCGACCCAATAAAGGCCAAAAAGCACAAAACCAAGCCTTCCCCACCACCTTCACCACACCACTGTCCACCACCTTCACCACCACCACTACGGCACTACCTTTATTCATTCACTCTAATTCTCCAAGGCCAAAACCCCTAAAGATTTCTGGCTTTTAGCCCTACCTCTCTGGCTATTAAGCTCCCAAATCCCGCCACGTGTCCTCCCTGTCCACTTTTGTCCTCTATCTTTCCCACTTCTCGAAGCAGCTTCTTTTCCTTAGCCCTTACTCTTTCGTTCTTGTCCCTCTCATGTCTCTCCACCAAATAAAGTGGCAACAAACTTACTAACCGCTCCACTCTATATAAGCCCCCATCGACCCCTCTTGCTCTTCTCCATGCCTAAACCACTGACTTATCTCTTGAACCATTCTTGAGCAGACTTTGACAATCGCTCTCTGATTTCGCGCACCCGCCACTGCAATTTCTTGAACTGATCATCGAGTTGCTCTCTTGAGGTTTCTTTTCAGTTTCTATCCTCTTCCAGATTCAGTGGACCATTTTGAGAAGATGAAGAACAAGGTATCTACAATGCTGAAGCAAATGCTAGCGGCCTTGTCGGCGATGGCCAAGTCGAAATCGGTGGCTCTCAGGAAGAAGACGGACGCCCTCCGGACCCGCCTCATCATCTTCTCGCTGTTGCACCACGACAAGAAGTTCTTTGTCAGCACCCTCTCTCACAAGCTCCAGAACCTCCTCTTGCATCAACACCACCACCACCACCACGACGAGGAGAAGCCCCACGAGGAGGTCGACGATGCCGACCTGGCGGCGGAGCAGCCGAGCGAGAATGACATTGTCAATTACTGCACCAGTGAAGCCCTGGTGCACGAGCCGATGCCTGTTCCGACTCACTGCGAGCCGGCCAAATACGAAGAAGAAGAAGATGATGATGGTGGTGATGATGAAGATGACGAGAAGTACCTAGATCTGACACACACGTTGTTTGACGATAGCGATGACTCGTCGTCGGGTGGGTCGGTAATCGAGTTGGCGAAGCACTCCAAGGAAGACAGAGGAGAGGAGTTCGTGCTGGAGAACGAGATCGACCACGTCGCGGATCTGTTCATAAAGAGGTTCCATCGGCAGATGAGGTTGCAGAACATGGAGTCTTTCAAGAATTACCAGGAGATGCTCCAAAGAAGCGTCTGATTATCGACCGTCATTAAGGATTGACCGTTATTTCATAATGGCATGACTTCGTGTGCAGTTGTATCTAACGTTTAGAAAGAGGAAGAAGAAGACGAAGATCAATCTTGCCAATAACAAAGTTAGTCGGCAGTTGTTGTTTTGGTCTCTTTAATTTTGTTTTTTGCCTCTCATATTGAGAGATTACGAATATCTTCTGGTCGGTTTTTGGATAAAAGCCAGAAGAGGTGTTGTAATTTAGCCTTTGCCCCTTATAATAAGACTGAGCTCTTATGGAGACTTTTGCACTTCTTTCCTTCCTGAAGCAAACTCATACTTTTTTCCCCTGACCTTTTTATTTTTATTTTTTTCTTATCATCGAAAGTGAAAGTATCGTAACAAGGAAGTAAGTCAGCGCACCTTATGGTCACATTTAAAGCTTATAACTTTTGGCACCACCCGTTGACGCGATATATAATCGTGCCTGCTCGTGTCAAACTCAAATGGCCCTTGCGGTAGAGAATTCGACTCGTTTATATATATAAATAATCAACGTGTTGTGTGCGAATTAACCTTTTTATCCGTTTTTGACATGTTTAGGTGTGCTTAGTTATTTGAATATGACATTGATGGTTTTATTTGTATGTTAATGGGCCTAAGTGGGCCCGTCCGCCCATGTTGGGCCTAAAAGCCTAGCCCGCAAGATAAGGGCCCATGGATGAAGGGTTGAGATATGAAGAGGTTTTACGTTGAAGAGATACGTCTTTTGGAGAAGACGTAAGAGAGAAAAGAAAAGGGGATGTACCCTTTCAACGGACGTACGTCTTTCTTTTCTCCCTCTCCCAAAAAGAATGTAGTTTTCTCCCCCTTGAAGCAAACATGACGCTTCTCGGTAGAACAGGATCAGAATCCTTCCTCGATCTTCAACATTGGTGTTTAATCTATGGACAATAAGGTACGCTCGATTCCGTGGTGTATCTTTAATCGATGATACATGTTATTCATGAGCTCGTCTTCCACATTCGTTTTAGGAGTTCGATTTAGTGTCGAATCCGTTTTAGGGATTCAGTTATTCCCAACATTAGTATCAGAGCCGTAGTTCATGTTTCCCGATCCCTTTTTATGTTATTGAATTATTTTTGTGGTCGAAATTCGAGAAAAGCCGCTGCCGGTCGATCCGGGATGGAAAATCCCGACACCCGAGTATTGTTCACCCTATTTTGTGATTTTCTGTAAGTCAAAATTCATTTTTGATAGCGTAGGGTCGAAGCTCTCGTCGATACGAGAAAAACGAGTAGCAGATCGCCGCCGGGGGCCACCGAACGCGCCGCCACGCGCAGCCGGAACATACGGGCGTTACACACGCCGATTTGGTCCCCCGCAGGCACGTGCGTTGCACGCCCCGTTTCGGCCTAGGCGCCTGCGACGCACGCACGCGTCGTTGGCACGTGACATGTACGCGCCGGATGACGTCATCCATGCGCACGCATGGCACGTGCCGGGTCGATCCATCCGACCTGACCCGCTTGACCCAGTTGACTCAGACCCAATCGAGCTTGACCGTTGACCACCGACCCGTTGACCCGTTGACTCGACTCGGTCATCCGTTTATTGGAGTTGACCACTGTTGACCACCATTGACCGGCAAAAAAAAATAAAAAAGAGGAAAATTTTGTATTTTCCAATTTGTTCATTATGGATTAAAGGTAATCCTTTTCTTTTTTTTTTTATTCTGCATTTGTTGCATGAACCATGGAAAATTCTGTATTTTCCCTTTTGTTCATTGTGGATTATAAGTAATCCATTTTTGTTCTACATTTGTTGCAGAAACATACCTGCATTTCCAAGAACGGAGGAAGAAAATGCAAGACTTAAAGGGCTAATGACAGAGTTAGCTAATTATCGGTGGAATGACGGTGATGTAGTATCACACGTGGTCAAGGTCAATCAGATGATACAAGAAATCATTTGGAATGGTTATCCTATGCCGGATTTTAAGAAGGTACCGGCTTTAATGAACACTCTTCCACTTGAATGGCAAGCAGTGTTAGATCGCCTATGGGAGGTCAACGTGGTCCCGGATTATAGGAGACTTACAGTAACTTTTATAAGAGAATACTATAGGATCGAGTTAACTAAAACTTCAAACCTTGGGATGAGTGCCACATGGCATAGAGTGAATGCGCCTTGGAGGTGGCATAAGAGCTCTCCAAAAGTTTTTTCCTTGATTGGCCAATGTGCCTTTAGATTTCTTAGAAAATTTTACTGATAGATTATAAGAGACTTTCCCTACTTATTTCTTAGATTAATTTGAGATGTTTTAGATGTAAATATATCTTTCTATGTTGATAATTTTTCCTCTAAATATATTACTTAGTGTAATGGATATGTTTGATTGTTGAAAGTTCAATGTTATTTATTGTTGTAAATTAGTATGTTAATTTACAATTAGTTGTGGGAAGTTCAAGAAAGTTTTAGTGACTTTGCTGAACTTATTTTGTATAGAAGATTATATTAATAATAGTTTTAAGTTAGTATTTTTTGTATGATGATTGGAAACATAGTGACCTTTTGATTCCGAAACCTTACTTGAAATTATTCATTAATATGATGAGTCTGTGCAAAATGGATGCATAAATGATAGGCATTAATAATTCGTGCATATGTGTCTGATATGTTCAGATCGATGACTTCAGCAACTAAGAACATAATTGCTGATTTGAAAAAAGAAAACAAAATGAACGGCGAGAATTGTGAAATATTGAATAAGAAAATTCAATATGTGCTTGAAAAGCAAGAAGCACTAAAAGCTCTTGACCATGTTATGGAAGATCTTGAGGATGCTATGTGCCACCTTGAGAGAGGACCGCCTCAAGGCATTTGAGCAGGAAATAGACATTTGTTGTGTTGTTTCCAGCTCAATAGGGCCTTCGAGCTCTAAGCGCAAGCGCATTGATTCGTTCAATGGGTGGAAATACAAGGGATCAAGTCCTTCTTGCAAGAAACCAAGAGCTGACCAATGTAAGAGAGGAAAACGTCATCGAGTGAAGAGTATTTCAAGAGTGAAGTGTTACAACTGTAACTAGAAGGGTCACTACGCTCGCGACTGTCGCAAGTCAAAGAAGATGCTCACCCTTTGTACTCTTAAGAACTTTGCTAATGTGTCAAGTTCTGTATTCTTAGCTGAATCTAATCCTTTGTGGACTGTAGATTCGGGAGCAACAAACCTTGTAGCGAAGGATAGAGAATCCTTCGTGAAATTCCGACGAGTACCAACTGGAACTAAGTGGATTTATGTGGGAAACAACTCCAGAGCAGAAGTAAAAGGGACTGGCACCTACCAATTGAACATGCGTGGTGAACGCACTTTGTTCCTACATGATGTATTGTATGCTCCAGAGATTCGTCGGATTTTACTGTCTGTCTTAGTGTTGGTAAAGCTAGGTTTTAATATGAACTTCCATAATAGTGGTGTGGATTTGTATTTGGATACAAATCACTATGGTTTTGGTTATTTTTTAGATGGTTTCATTGTATTAAATATTGACTATGGTAATGCCAATGTTTGTTATTCCATTTTCATGTCTTCTAATTTATATGATAGTGATGTGAATGTGTGGCATGCTAGACTTGGTCATATTGGCCAACAACGTATGAATAGACTAGCCAAAGAGGGCTTGTTGGACAATATTGAAAAAGTCGATTTGCCCATATGTGAGTATTGCCTAATAAGGAAAACGACAAGGAAACCATTTGAAAAAGGTAAAAAAGCTGAATTTCTTTTGCAATTAATCCATTCTGACGTCTGTGATCCAATAAATATGAGAGGAAGGCATGAGGCTGTTTATTTCATCACATTTATAGATGATTATACTCGATCCGGATTATCTATTTGATTTTTCATAAATCTGAAGCATTGAGTTGTTTCAAAAGGTTTATGAATTTGGTAGAAAATCAATTAGATAAGAAAATAAAAGTATTGCAATCCAATCGAGGTCGAGAATATTTATCTAATGAGTTCAGAAAATTATGTGATGAAAAAAGAATAGAAAGACAGTTGTTTATTCCATATACTCCTCAACAAAATGGTGTTGCGGAGAGAAGGAACAGAACCCTATTGGAAATGGTTAGGTCCATGATGGCGCATGCTAACTTACCTATCACTTTTTGCAGTGATGTGTTGTTAACTGCTGCCTATATACTTAACCGAGTGCCTTCTAAATCAGTTACTTCCATTACATATGAGTTATGGACAGGTAGAAAACCGGACTTAAGTTTTCTTAAACCATGGAGTCATGCTTCCTATACTCATGAGCCCTCTCACAAGTTTGGAAAATTGGGTCTCAGAGAAAAGAAGAGTATTTTCATAAGATACTCTGAACACTCGAAATGATATGTGTTCATAGGTGAGTAGGAAAGTAGAAATATAACTGAATTCGAATCATAGGATGTCACATTCTTAGAAAATGAATTTCCTAAAAAGGGCGAAATAGGTGAGGATTACTCCATATTTGAAATCTTGGATCAAGATAATGAACTTAGTGGAGTTCGTCCAAGTGGGAGTAACATGAAAAGTGATGAATTTAATTCAACTCACTCTCAATTACAACCACATGATAAGATGATATCGTCATTATCTAATCCGAGTGGGAGCATGATGGGGAATGATGTACAAAGTGCACAATCTCCCATACGGCGAACAAGTCGCAAAAGTATTCATCGTCAACGTTTTGACATTGAAGGGGAAACTTTTATGGTTACTCCACAAGATGAGGATGAGCCAAGAAATGTTAATGAGGCTCTAAATTGCCCTAATAAGGAAAAATGGATGCATGCAATGGAAGAGGAGATGGAGTCAATGAAGTCAAACCATGTTTGGGAACTGATTAACCTTTCAAAAGGACGCAAAGCTATTGGGAACAAGTGGGTTCTCAAAATATAGCGTAAAGCTGATGGCTCGATAGAAAGCCATAAGGCTCGCTTTGTGACAAAGGGGTACAATCAACATGAAGGAATTGATTATGAAGAAACATTTTCTCCTGTAGTGAGATTTACCTCAATTCGCATTATTATGGCAATAGTGGCTAATGTGGATCTTGAGTTACATCAAATGGATGTAAAGACTGCTTTCCTCAATAGAGAATTAGAGGAAGAAATATATATAGAACAACCTGCTAGTTTCATTATGGAAGGCTAAGAAGAAAATGTATATCGACTTTTGAAATTGTTATATGGCCTTAAGCAGTCGTCGAGACAATGGTATATACGTTTTCATAATGCCATAATGACATATGATTTTACAATGAAAGATGAGGATCATTGTGTATATATCAAAAGATCCAAAGATCAATTTGTGATCATATCATTATATGTTGATGATATACTAATTGCTGGAAGTAATATGGAGTTTGTTAATACTATGAAGAGTTGGTTATCTTCCAACTTTGAGATGAAAGATATGGGTGAGGTTGCATTCTTGGAGTTAAGATTTCAAGAGATCGTTTGAAAAGATCATTATCTCTTTCGCAAGTAACATACATAAATAAGGTTCTTGAACGATTTCGTATGCAAGATTTTAAACCCATAGATACTCCTATTGCAAAAGGTGAAGGATTAAACCATAGACTGTATCTAAGGACTCCACAAGAGAAGGAACAAATGAAATATGTTCCTTATGCTAGTGCTGTGGGAGCTTGATGTACGTTATGATGTGTACAAGACCTGACATATGTTTTGCAGTTGGAATGGTGAGTAGATACCAATCCAATCCAGGTCAAGCATATTGGAAAGCTGTTAAGAGAATACTGAGGTATCTGAAGGGAATTACTGATTATACGCTGAGTTACCAAGGAATGGATCTGTGACTCGAAGGCTATTCAGATGCTGATTAGGGAGGAGATTTAGATGAAAGGAAATCTACCTCTGGATTTGTTTTATTACTAAATAATGGCACCATATGTTGGAGCAGTAAGAAACAAACGTATATAGCCTTGTCCACGATGGAAGCTGAGTCCGTGGCAATATCAGTAGTAATACAAGAAGGTGTTTGGCTTAAGAGATTTTTGGATCATTTAGGTGTTATTGGGTATGCTGCAGACTCATTGTTGGTTAACTGTGATAGCCAAGCAACAATAGCGTACACCAAAGATCCAAAATATCATGGCAAGACCAAACATATAGATACCAAGTATAATTTTGTCAAAAATATGGTTGCACGAAAAGATGTGAACTTATATACATATCTACGCATAGAATGGTCGCAGATCCTATGACAAAGCCAATACATAGAGATGTGTTTTGTGAATATGTGAAATCTCTAAGACTGCGTAAAAGCTGATATACTGAATATTGTAATTTTCCTTAAGTGTTCACATTTAATGAATTTGTGTTTTCATCATTAATGTCTATGAATCTTTGTTTGATGTTTATGCATCTTAATGCTCAGTGCATTATATTAAGTTGAAAAAGTATGTCGGACAAATAAAAGATTAGCCCACTCACACGGGTAATCGCCTCTATTTACTATGTGATAAATAGAGATGAGACGGTTTTTAAGCTTATTATCTATGTGATAATTGAAAGCTCAAGCTTAAAATATATATGTCACCTTAACTGAGTGTTAAGATGAGGACATAATATTGACTATGTTCGAAAGTAAAATAACCCACATATTTTACTTTATCTGTCTATGATGCCAAATGTGAGTTCTGATGAATTCTGTGTATGAGTAGATATGTGAACTCATGTTAGACATTAAGTGTGTCTGAACTATCATCTGTACGGTATTAATGGTGTAGACATACGCTCCATGGGAAAGGAGTTAATACTGTAATACATATTTCATAGTACGTATGCATGAGACGACCAATAAGAGTGGCAAAAGTTTGATCTCAACTTTTATGCCGTGTGAGACTCTTGAAGAAAAGAGTTCCTTAATTTTAGTGTCCTCATGACTCTTACTTATTCTTAAGATTTCTATTTAGTGTTTGTTATCTTAGGATGTTGCCAATGATCATGAATCAATTCGATCTAATGGGACATTTCTAGAAAAGCAAGCTGAATTGAAATTGAGAGTTTGAAGAAAAGAGGAAGATCGAATTTGGAGAATCACATTCTAGTTTTATGTTCACTGGTCGACCAATTATGACTGTCTTTGGTATAATCATAATTGTGAATACAATGTCATTGTTTTTAAAAAGAGATCAAGAGAGATATAAATGTGATCGATCGATTTAGGGTACTACATACTAAATCTACTCAAAGTGTGATGCCCATTATGAGCTGCTATATATTCCTAACAGATGTATGGCAACAAGCTCTCAAAGTATGCTGGTCGCACGAATTATTCACCGGTATGAAGGTTGTAAAGAGGTAAAGAGGATCCTGTTCAGCCCACCATGTGCGAATGGGAGATAATGGTTTTATTTGTATGTCGATGGGCCTAAGTGGGCCCGTCTGCCCATGTTAGGCCTAAAAGCCTGGCCCGCAAGATAAGGGCCCATGGATGAAGGGTTGAGATATGAAGAGGTTTTACGTTGAAGAGGTACGTCTTTTGGAGAAGACGTAAGAGAGAAAAGAAAAGGGAACGTACCCTTTCAACAGACGTACGTCTTTCTTTTCTCCCTCTCCCAAAAAGAACGTAGTTTTCTCCCCCTTGAAGCCAACAGGACACTCCTCGGTAGAACAGGATCAGAATCCTTCCTCGATCTTCAACATTGATGTTTAATCTGTGGACAATAAGGTACACTCGATTCCGTGGTGTATCTTTGATCGGTGATACATGTTATTCCTGGGCTCGTCTTCCGCATTCGTTTTAGGAGTTCGATTTAGTGTCGAATCCGTTTTAGGGATTCAGTTTTTCCCAATAGACATGTTACCTGTGCAACATGGTACTTTTCGACATGCTCAAATATGTTCATATAAATTTTGCACGTTTACGTTAAAGTGTCCATACCTCAAACTTGGGAAATTATTGTATCGTGTAACCTGCTCAATAAGCATCTCGTGTTTGGGTTTCAATATATTGAGACAATTAATGAATGTGATGAGACATTATTATGAGGCAACAAGATTACAACACGATGGCATGGAATTACCGGCCCTCATCACATGATCCTAATATTATGAACCAACAGGGTTGGAGTTGGAATAGCTATATCTTTCGCCATCCCTTGTTATTATTATTTTTTTTATTTTAGAGTTAAGTTTCGCTAACCAGTTTTATGATTGTTGGATTGTAAGCATCGATTTCTTCCATTTAAGCAGGTATTTTATAGATCGTACAAGTTTTTGTTTATGAGAATGCCAATTTTTGGCTCTAGCTATAGCCGGGGCCAAATTGGACTTGAGATACTGCAATGTCCGTCCCAGCTTGCACTAGAGAGCAACTCGATAGGCCCACTTGGGCCGCCGAGTCTCTTGTTGATGAACCATGTCACCAAATTTCTACTGAAAATGATAAATCTATCAATAATGAACTTGGAACTTTGTTTTCCATCTTTATTTATTTATTTATTGTGATAATGACATAAATAATTTTTTAATTTTGGCTCACTAAATAATATGATCCATAAATTTTTTATAAGTATTAATAGTAGTCTCTGAATTATATGCTATTCTTCCATTATTTTAAATTCAGGGATAATAGTGAATATTTTCATATAGTCTAAAGGACTGGTTTAAACATGTATCATAAGTTCAAGAACTGCATTGAATAAACTAAAATGTCATGGATAATAGTACTCATTGGGTTAAAATTTATGGACCACAATAAACAAATTAAAAAATTCAAAGATTACAATGCATATTTGGCAAAAGTTTAAGGACAACTTGTGTCATTTTCTTTTTATTTATATGATTTTTGATTTTCTTCATGTACTTAAACTATTAGTGTATGTTGACACCTAATTTGTCTTTCCAAATACATTTTTAAAAAATTAAAAAATTAAAATTTTTGTTAAGAAAAAAAAAAGGCGAGAAAGGTGGTCGGGCTGGATCTGGCCTTGGCCCGGCCCACCTCTCTTTCCTACCCTTTCCCCACTCGTGGCCCAGGTCTTTCCCCTCACGCGGCCCATCCCCCTTCTTCCCTTCGGCCCAGCTCGCGCCTCTATCTTCTCCCTCAGCCGTCGTCTGCATGAGGAACCCACGAAGCCAAAAGTAGAGCCACCAGGGCAGCAAGGACAACATCATCTCGCAAGGGCAGGTGAGCGGCGCAATCCTCAAGTTAGAGCCGGTTGGCAAAGGCAACCGATTGGTCGAATGAAGTCACGCGAGCGAGCTAAGTGGGAAAAGAGAAAAGAAAAGGAACAGCAGCAAGAAGAGAGGAGGGGGCGAAACAGAACAAGAAAACAAAGAAAGGGAAAGGGAGAGAACGGAGAGGAAAAGAAAGAACCAGGTGCCGAGAGTAGGGAGGAGAGGCGAGAACCGATCGCTGCGACTGCCACCGATACGTCTCCGGGTTGCCGTGGCTGCCGCCACTGACGCGTCTCCGAGCCGCCATTCCCGCCGGAACTCAGGTTGGTATATCGTAGAACACCTAGTGTGCAGTTTTTGAAGTCGAGCTGGCCGGAGCTCGTTCCATCCGTTTCGGGCGAGCTTCGGCCTCCATAGGTTCCCCTTAGGTCCCCATTTATTGTTGGTCACTTGCTGGTCACTGCCGCCGCCGCCTCGAGTCCCATTTAGGTCGGAAGCCTCCTAGTCCACTCATGCCCACCACCTATTCGCCAAAATGTTCGAGTGGTTCTCCCTCCCCGAAGCTCCTCCACGTAAAGCCCTAGGACCCTTGGTTGCTGGAGGGACGTCATCGCGGCCAGGGAAGCTGGGCCATCCCCCCGCCTGGCCACAACGGCGCTGTCACCGTCCTGCGCCGTCCTGGCACCCTTGGCCGTGACTAAGCAGTCGCGACCAAGGGGTGCAGGCCAAGTGGTCCATATCACATATCTGGCCCACTCGGCTCCTGTTTCACGCTTGGGCTCGGCTTTTGGGCCCAAGTCGAGCTAAGGTTAGGCCCGACCAGGGATTATCGAGCCTAACCCAACTGGGCCAAACCTAGGCGAGCTGGGCCCAACCCTCCCTAACCAGACCCGACCCGCGCAAACCAAACCGAACCCGGGTCGGGTCAGACCAAACCCAACCCGATCTAGCCGAAAAAAAAATTATTTAAAAAAAAATTCAAAAATCCAAAAATGTAGGGTTTGGTTAGAAATTGCTATGTTTTGCATTCTTAATGTAATTAAGTCTTTATTTTCTCGTAAATTGATTATATCGTATGTTTAATTTGCATATCTAATTATGTTTAATTGCACGTGTTTAATTTTACTGTAATTAGGATCTTGGTATCTATGATTGTTATTTAATGATTACGCACTCGCATGATCACCTCATATGTTAGTGGATAGGTATAAAATCAATCTAAACTGCTTGACAGAAATCCTTTTTTTCTAAAATGAACAAGATTAGGTACCGAAAAGGCACTAATTGATCAATTAGTGTAATCAAGTCCCCGACCCTAGATTCTCTGGTTGCGTAGGAAGTATGGCATACTCCCGTGCCTCACTTGGTTTCTAGCCGATCCCAATAGGCTAGTGGCGACTCCTTTTTGCGAAATTCTTATGAATACCCCAATATCACGCGGGGTATGGGCTTAGGAGAGCCCGCGCTTAATCATAAGCCTTAGGTCCGTCATTTAGGCAATACCCCTAAACTTATTCCCTCCTCCAGAGGGATAGGTTGCGGCAGTGTACTTAGAGTATATTTGTTTGAGTTAAAGAATTTTCTGCGAATTGGTTTTCTAGATTTTCACGCATTTGATCCACTAATGGAAAATGATTAACTAATGAAATATTATTTACAATCAAAGGAAATATACATACTTAAAGTCAATCAAATAAATTTGCGAATTTGAAAAGGGGAAAACATCATCCTGAAAAGTATTTTTCTATATCATGAAATTTTCCCCTCAACAAACACACCGTCAATTTTTATTATGAATATACTCTTTATTTTTTAGCAAATATAAGCACAAAAAAAAAGAAAAACAAATATAGATGGACATCTTAAAATGATTGCTAATATTGTTTATAAAAGTGAGATTATTTTCATTGTCCATGAATTTGTTTAAATATAATTTGTTGTTGATAATGAAAATATTTTTTGTTATCTAATTATTTCAAGTTATATGAGCAATCATTTTTAGGAAAATATTTTCTAAATCATTCACTCTCCGCGAAACAAATAAAACTTGATAGTATTATCATGTCATCACTAACTATCCCAGTCAATAATTATTCATCAGTTCACGGCTTTGCATGACATAATTCGGTAGTATATGTATTAGTCTTGGGATCTATTGACTTATGACAGTGCGTGTTGCACCACATAACTATATATAAAGCCAGTACACAATACATATATTTTCCACTTATTACATGCTTTTCTTGTGTAAATTAAGGACAATATTCAATAGCTTTGTCGTTAGGTCACCTTCAATTTCGACTGGGAAGCTCCTGATTTTCTGTCAATTTTCGCGCATCACGTGCTCAGAACTTTGAAGGGTGACAAGTTGAATTAGAACTCTCTGCTCAGCTAAACGAAAACTGTCTTTTTGGGATCGCGCACGCTAATTAATGTCGTAAATAAATATAATAATAAAACTGATAAATCTTAGTGGCAGCAGCAGAAGCATTATTAGCTAAGATTATTTAAAGTGTACTAACTTCTTGGAGTTATCAATCCCCATTAATTATTATGGTGATCAGACAATATATAACCAAAGAGGCAAAATCAGATCTATTTCAACAATTAAGAACAGCCCGCCATCGATTTGATGACGGCTTACATGAGTCACTAACGGTGAAGCTTCCCTCTTGTGAAATTCTTTTCTTCTAATAAACTCAATCTTCCAACTGGCGCCATCATTTCCCTGTACCACGCCCCAAGTTTCCTTGGGGAAGGCGTCGCGGGGATCAGACGAGACTGCCCTCTCCCGTAAAGGAGTGGCCGGGTCAGCCAATGGGGCCGGAATCTTTATCCAGGCCCAGATCCCGGCCTGGGAGGGGCGTAAGGGGTCACTCTCCCCAGGGAGGTTCTCCCTCTGTTTCCCTCATGAGCAGTTTAAGGACCTACTCAGGTCCAAAAATCATATCTATTTCAATAATTAAGAACAGCCCACCATCGATTTGATGATGGCTTACACGAGTCACTAACGGTGAAGCTTCCCTCTTGTGAAATTCTTTTCTTCTAATAAACTTTGTCATTAAATAGCATTGAAAAAAAATTACTATCTCATGATGCGTTTATTTTGCTGAAAATGATTGATTAAAAAAATATTTTCTTAAAAATAATTATTCATATCTATTATAAAAGTGATCGCACCAAAAAAAAAAATCATCATTTAAGAAAATGAAATATTTTTCATTGAATAGTTATTTCAAAAGATATAAGTAATTATTTTTCAAAAAAAGTTCCAAATCTTTCATTTTCCGTAAAATAAATGGAACATCAATCTATAATTAGTTTCTATTAGCGATTGTTGTTTTCTATATTTTAAATGTAGCAATACTACCAGTCTTTCATTTCTTGAAAATCAATGATTTTGAAAATATTTTCTTAGAAATAATTGTATATATCACTTATAAAAATGATTGAACGAAAAAAAAAAAGCTTCATCATTCAAAAAAATGAAATATTTTGCATTGACTAATTATTTTGAGGGATACAAATAATCATGTTTAGTAAAATAATTTTCAAATTATTCATTTTTTACCAAATAAGGAGCGCGTTAATCTAAAGTTAGTTTCTATTAGCGAATGCAGATTTCCCAAATTTTAAATGTAATAATAATGTCAATCTTTTATTTGTTTTTTTGGTCATGTCTACGATTAAAGATTAAAAATAAAGCTGAAAATGATAAGTTTTAAATAGAGGAGGACAGGATAGATTTGTGGGAGGAGCACATGGCTGATGGGGTGCCCACGATTCAATCTTAGATTTCTAGGGTTTAAAAAATTTGGGAAAATCCATCCCACGTTCTGCTGCAGAAATCGAGCCCTGAAGTTTGTGTCCATAGAGTTACAAGAGGCTTCCCCATTTCCAATGTCTAGGAGTAGGTCATGAGAGGACGAAATCCCAACTTTCTCTCGATTTATTTATTTTTGCTCACCCAACCCAAAATAGGCTAGGAATATAGCATGTGATGCCGTGAAAAAAAAAAAAAAAGGTTTATATAACGAAGCCGTTATGGAGGAGATTAGCTCTAGCTTCATACAAGTTCAATTCTTTATTGTCATTTGGTAATGTGAATCGCGTATGAGATCCGGTACAATAATTATACATCTGACACATGCAAGAATTTTTCAATTCAATATGTCAATACTTGGGTTTCATAGTGGGACAGTTTTAGAAAAAATGCTTATCGATCGAAAGAGGAAATACGAATGTATTGTCACACAACTTGTAATCTATGACGTGACATAACGTGATACATTCTCATACTGAGTATAACATAAGATATTAACTAATAGTTAGTGGCACTTTAAAGGGGAACACATAATGATCGAAGTAAAAGTATAATGGAAAATCACATAGATATCTAATGGAAAATCATGAGCCAAATGAATGAATTGAGTTAGTCATCATAGCAAGGAGGCGTCCTCTCGCTTTGCTCCAATGAAAATTGTTCTCTCCCTCTGATTCCGAGGTCGCCTAAAACGTCCAAACGCAACCCGAAATCGGACACCGCGCAACCCAAGCCGTCCTAACTTGCAGGCGAACGGTTCGTGGCCGGTGGATAGACGACTGCAAACGATGTCTGGTCCTCTCGATGCTAACAACGAAAGCGAAACGTAGCTTGGAAAAGCTAGCGAAAGGTGTCGAGCTCGAGAAGATTTCACTTTCTTTATTCATGGTTCGCGGATTTAGGCCATACCCCCATGTTCTCTGACCAACAAGAATCTCTTCTTTCCTCTCTCTTTCGGTCCCGTTGCATTGTTCTAGAGTAAGATGCCATAAAATATACATGAAAACCCAAATTTCGTCTGCCTATAAGTACGTGAGCTTGGCTGGTCTAAGGTTATCCTGTGTCTTGAGAGCGAACCATGGCTTCTTCTCTGTGGTTTCTGTGCCTCGGCTTCTTGCTTCTTGCCTCAACAGTGAGGAGCGCCGCGCCGAAGAAGCCTGTGAATGTCCCGTTCGGCCGGAACTATGTGCCGACTTGGGCGTTCGATCACATCAAGTACCTCAATGGGGGTTCCGAGATTCAGCTCTCTCTCGACAACTACACTGGTAAGAACATTGCGGTTAAGTACTGGTGCAAGATCTCATCAGACCAGATTTCATCGGTCATTACATCGATCAGGGTCGTGCGCTCGATTCCAAGAATGTAGCTACTTTAGTTAGTATGCCGAAATTTTCGCTGTCACTTGCTCTTACTCTTTTTTCCTTTTGACATTGCCTCTGCTTGTGAAGGGACTGGCTTCCAATCAAAGGGTTCCTACTTGTTCGGCCACTTCAGCATGCAAATAAAGATGGTTCCTGGCGATTCGGCAGGCACGGTCACCGCATTCTACGTAAGTCGCTCCCGTTTCTTCTACAATCTAACCAATTTGTCACTCTAGTTTTGAAGATCGCCGTTCATTATTTGAGGAATTATAATCGGAAATTCGTGGATCTCGTGTCGTTGTTGCAGTTGTCATCTCAGAACTCAGAGCACGACGAGATAGACTTTGAGTTCTTGGGGAACAGAACTGGTCAGCCATACATTTTGCAGACCAATGTGTTCACCGGTGGGAAAGGAAATAGAGAGCAGAGGATCTATCTGTGGTTCGATCCCTCCAAGGACTATCACTCCTACTCTGTGCTCTGGAACATGTATCAGATTGCGTAAGTCTGTTTCCCTTTACTCGACCCATCTGACTCGCTGTGAGAAGCGAGTCAGGCCACATCGGCTTATGATAAACCGAGTCTGGCTCGACCTTGTCAATACTTGAATCAAGCAGAGAATGAGCTTCGGTGAAGTCTAGTGGATCGGTCATTCTGATTTAATCGGTTTAAAGATTCCAACTGTAACGATACTCAAATTTATCTTTTAATTGCACTTGGCGCATGCTCTGTTTGCTCCAATGCCAATCTACAATTTTTGAACCACAGATCTTTTTTATGCTAAATGAAATATTCTGCTCTAATTGTGTCTCCAAAATGTGATGTACCCAACAGGTTCTTTGTGGATGATGTCCCCATAAGAGTATTCAAGAACAGCAAGGACTTCGGGGTGAAGTTCCCCTTTGACCAGCCGATGAAGATCTACTCAAGCCTGTGGAACGCCGACGATTGGGCCACGCGTGGGGGGCTCGAGAAGACCGACTGGGCGAAGGCCCCGTTCATGGCTTCCTACCAGAGCTTCCACATCGATGGCTGTGAGGCCTCAGTCCAAGCCAAGTTCTGCGACAGCCAGGGCAAGCGGTGGTGGGACCAGAAGGAGTTCCAGGACCTTGACGCCGAGCAGTTTCGGCGATTGCGGTGGGTCCGAGAGAAGTTCACCATCTACAACTACTGTACTGATACAGTTAGGTTCCCCAGTGTGGCTCCAGAGTGCAAGAGGGATAGGGACATATGAAATTCTTTCTTCTTTGTTCAATCTTTTATGGTAGTTCTTTTTAGGGAACTTATCAGATTTAACTTCATCCCTTCGACGATGGTGTTGCGGGTTTTAGTTATCTCTAGTGTGTAATAATCGACTCGATTGTTTGTCAGAAGCGTTTTCTATCCATTGTCTCTATTGTTCGGTTTCTTGACAGGACATAGACAACCATCAGGACCCTCATGACTCGGAGAGGTTTTTCGTGATCCTGCTGACCCGCGATCTTCTCCGATTTCCTTCCGAGAAAGATAATCGAATCAAAGATGATATGCATTCTGGACTGATGGTCCGGGAAGTTCCTAATCTTGAATTGCTCTTGAACCAGACAACCGGAAATTGTTCAGACAACTACGAATGAAAGGAAAAACAGAACAGATATCCTATGAGTCTGATCCAATCTTTTGAGTTTTGTCTGCAACATTAGAGGCGATGTTTTGGATCACAACCCGCCAATCTCTTCACTTGTATCTCCATTTTTCTTTCGTTAAATCAAGAAGCATGATCGCTGCGTGGAGTTATTGTTGCTGATGATGGACTGGACAAGGAGTGAACAAGTTTCTAGGATTACGCCACTTGACTCAAAAGGTCAACTCTGTTTCAAGATTCGTTCCTTCCAACAATGACTAAACTAGGGAAGAATGGTTATATATTAAGCACATGGAGTCCATTTTGTTGACCCATTTCTTTCCCACAGCTAGATGTTCTAGCTGACACTTGATCATAAACTATTACTTCTAAATCTATTCCCGAGGGAGGCTCCTTGAGGGTAGGTCGCAACAGATATGAATCTCTCAAGGCAACAAGAACCAAAACAAATATATAGTAAAAAATGCCGAGTTTCTAGGATGAAGACTCGGTTTGAGAACTCGATTTGCAACGCATGTCAAGTGAATCGAGTCTTCTCGATTTTAGTTTATTGTGAGATTTGATGGAGCGTGTATTTTATATTGATTGCAGTTACATGAACTGTTGGATCGTATGGATTTCCTAATCCAACGGCACGTGCATGTTAGCTTTCATGTGAACCGGGATCACATGAGAGATTTCCAATCGAACCGTCCTTCTTCCAACTCTTTTGTAGCCCTTCTCACGAAGACTCACAGATCAACAATTTTCCACATCATCTTTGCCGATACAAACAGAGCATACAGGTTTTCATTTACATGTCTCGAAATGATTGTATGTTACACATGTTACCGACACATCGATTGATTCCATCGATGACATCGGATCTAATAATAACATGCCGAGAGAGTGAATTGCTCTGATCATGGCACGACAACCCTCCCTAGAGATGCTCTTACCTTACTTCTGATTTTCATTTCATAGTCGTCTATCGATGCAGTCCAGACGGGCCAGACTCGAGTTGGACATCAGCAAGTTACATGCGAGCTTGGTGACAGTAACGCTCTTTTTACTTCTTCAAGGAGACAAAAACATCATCCGGGGCTCGATCTCGAGACTGCTCTGTGGTCGGCATGGTCGGCAAACTTACGTGCCCACCACTATTGCCAGGCAACGCCTCTTGGGCAGAGGTCTGCGGCCTCGCCTCAGCCTGAACGTCCAGGACCCTCCGCTTGATCTGCTGCCACTTCCTGGACTGGCGTCGTTTGAGGATGTAGTCGTCGGGTATGAAGATGTCCATGTCGTCTGATGAAGCAAAGTCCGGCCCCCTGCGTTTCCACTCCGCTCCTATGCCCCTTCTCTTTACCATGAAAGTGCGAATCTTTATACGAGGGACACGATGTCATTGTCATAATCGGTGATCGCTTCGAATGATTCTTCTCTTTGAATAATTCTCACTCTCGTGGATGCCGTTTTGGCTCTGCTTTATTCGGTGATTCTGTTGTTTGTTCTCTTGGCTTGTTATGTAGTGGAAAACAAACAATCAACGTACGAGATTTATTCTTTTCTTTTATTCGACGGTCTTAGAGGGATCCGTTCCCCAAAGATACTTAGAAACACCCAAGAAATAGAGCCACTTGGATGATAGATTGGGACGTTGCAAGTAATATTTGCACTCTATTTTACATAATCTGTTAGTGAAATTCTTTTTTGTACTTTTACATAAAGTATACATACACTAATAGGTTTTCATTCAAGCTAATGTCTACCGCGTGTTTATTGAACTTAACGAAAAAATGTTCGTTCTTTTAGTGCAAAACGTATTAGCACTAGCCGTAATCATACTCGGGTAAGAGTAATTCAAGTTTCAATTTAATTCAAGTTTCAATTTATCCATCAATTATTACATATATAACAGAAAAATGGTTATTTAATATCACAAACATGGAAATGGATGTAATATGCTTTCGATTTTCAGTAAACAGCATGAAAAAATTTAATTATTGTATTGAATAATCTTATAAATCTTGTGATTCAAACGCAATAATGCTATCCTATAAACCCACGGCCACCTTAGTCTTATACAAGGGACTGCCTTGTAGTCTCCAAATACCATGGCTCTGTTCCATGAAATTTTCTTATCCATATGATTCACAGAGTGGCTCACATAACCAACTCATCATATCAAGCAAACAATACCATCTTTAAACTTTAGATGACCCCAGTCCTTGAGAAGGAAAGGGAATGGTTTAGAAAGACATGAGAGATATGTGCTCTAAATGTTTTTCCCAGCTCAATCTTATTTCACAACTGAAACTTTGTACCCATTTATAGGCAATGCCACTGGTATTAAAGACTTTTACATATACGATAGATAAAGGTACAAGGTCACGTGCATCTTCATAAGATGTTCTTACACTAACGCACACTTTGTCCAAAATTGATGTGTTATTGGTAGTACTATAATTTAGGGATAAGTGCATTTGAAGTCTTAAAAATTATCACGAATGTGTAATTAAGTCATAAAACTTATCACAAAGCGTAATTGAACAAATGCAATTGAATACTAAAAATTTTCAAGAAATGCAATCAAGTAGTAAAATTTATCAAATTGGTCCAATCAAGTTCTTTCGTTGATTATAATTTTTAAAAATTTTAGGATTCAATTGTATTTCCGTAACAAGTTATAAGATTTGATTATATTTTTTAAAAGTTTTAAAACTCGATTACACTTTCATGATAAGTTTTAGGACTTGATTGTACTTTTTAAAAATTATATGACTCGGTTACACTTGCTTCTAGTGCACTTATCCTAATAATTTATAATAAGTTCATAGGTCTACAAAATCACTCTCTAGAAGTTACTTTCTGACGAGGTGATGCCTTCAGTGACGTGTTCCTGTGAGAACATCGTGCGTCTTCCACTTTTTATGTCCAAAGCAAGTTGGATTCTGTCATAGTTTGGGCTTGATGGGGTCTCTAAAAATGCTTTCTTTTTGCTAGGATTAAGGGCATTGGATTCCTCTGGAGGTATTACTGCTTGAGGCTAGCTGGATGTGTCAGGCGTACCACAAGGAGGAGCATCAATTATCATGTTAGTTTGGAGACTATAATCCCATGGGTCTTAAGAAAGAGGTCCAACCCAGATGAGATTGCCAAAAAGAGGTGAATGAACTAGTTTAGGAGGGTGACTTGCATCGAATTCCGGTAAACTAGTTGAGGAGGGTGACTTGCATCGAATTCCGGTAAGGCTTGTCAGATCGCATCAGTAGTCGATTCATATACCTGTGAATCGTCCCATGGCACTTCTCCAGAAGCACTGGGCCAAATTTCCTTAGGAATCGTTTGATTCTTTTCACACGGCATTTTCTAGATTGCTCTGTATTCGAAGTCAAGGTCTGCAATACTAGCATCCATACGACTTGTGGATTGTTGCAAAGGAGACTAAAGGACCAAGATATTCAAGTTCAATAGTGCGAGGAATATGAAATTTGTTAGTTGGTGAATGTTTCTTCATAACCAATGGAAAATTACTGTTGATTGGACTTCTTTCGAGAAATTATATTTCTTGTCCATGAGATTTTAATTGCATACCAAAGTGGACCCTCCAGTAACAATAACGGCCAGAACCATTGAAGGACTTCTGCTAGATGGTTGAATTAATGATCCTCATATTCAGCTTCATGCCTCTTGATGAACCAGTGAATCCTTGCGGTTGAGAAGTCAATGGCTATAGTAAGATTATGATATACATACTAGAAAAACCATTTGAGCAATTGAATATGATAATTGTGAATACATGGATGAATGGATATTCATTATGCATTCTAAATGGTCGAAATTTTAACCCGCCATATTGCCTAAAAATCTTGAGTTGGTATTCCAACATCATTTCTTACATCCAATGTAAAATCTTTTTTACTAATGAAGATTTGGAATTTTTGGGTGAATATCTCTACGGATATCTGATGAGGAGTCTAATGACGATGATCCCACTCCATGGAACATGGAAATGGACAATTCTATTTCTCTAGACTTGGAAAGAAAATCTGCAAGAACATTTTTCTTGTCTTGATTGTGCTTAGTTTCAAATGAATATTTTGAAACCATTCTTCTACCCATCCCAACAACCGCGGGTTTGGAACTTTCTTTTGCTTGAATTTCAACATCTAAGGGAATGATGACATGTCCGTTTCTACCAAGAAGCGATGGCCAATAAAATGAAATTCTAACTTTTTTATTCCAAACTTGATTGCCAAAATTTCTTTGAATATAAAATGGTAATGCATTTTAACCTAAGAGAATCTTCCACTCTTGTGTCCTTACCATTTTCTTCTTCAAAAAGGACTAATGCCTTTTATTTATCACTTGCATCAATATGAAGGATATGTTTTCGATCCGAAAGGATTTGTATTAGAGGCAAGTTTTGTAGCTTTTCCATCAAGGATTTCCATGAAAGGATTTGTATTAGAGGAAAGTTTTGACTCAAAATTTCTATTTCTGAAATAGAAATCCGTTTGATAAAAACCCGTTTGATAAGACTCAAAAAACAAAATTTCTATTTTTAGGAATAGAAATTAATTAGATAACAACATAAGAAATCCTCAAATACAAAATAATAGTCGAAATAATACTAAAACAACATAGGAAATCATCAAATACAAAATAATAGTCGAAATAATACTAATACATTACAAAAGTTGAAAATACAATTTCATGGAATTTCTGGCATATTATTATCCCTTGCCATTTTATTAGCAATTGTTTTCCTAAGCGTATTTATTTGGTTTCCCTCCTCGGTCAATGTATCGTTTGCAAGCTCATCCTGCGTAGGTTCGAGATAAGTACTGCGGAAGCATGAATATGGGTGCCATCAATGGCACATATACAACCTTGTCATTTTATCAAAAACTAATATTATACAAGATTATCAACAAAATAAAATTAATGGTGTAAAGGAATATATGAGAATTCTACTTTAAAGTAACGTTTATGGTTAGGAACCAATCGGGGAATGTTGGTTTATTTTGATTCTCGAATTGAATCAGTCCAGTTGCTCATCCCTAATTTCTTTATTGTTGCTTAATGAACCTTTAAGGCCCTTGCATAGCAAAAAGAGAGATTCTCTTGAATCTCTTGCCTTCGAATTAAAATTCAAGATTGTGTAACAATCTAATTATTTTGATTTTGCAAGAATTTTGAATCCGTAAAAAATAAGGTTAAATTTCTAGGCACGTTTTTTATTCATCTATCGCGTAAGAACTTTTTCTTCAAGCGGCCATGCGCGTGCCTTTTTAGGAGGAAAGAGCCCCATTGTTTTTAAGTAAGCATTTAAGAACTTTGGTCATTTTTGAAAATTGGGGACCCATTTGATTGCCTTTCATCCTAAAGAGGAAGTTATCAAAAAAAAAAAAATTGAAAAAAATGCAAAAAAAATACGAATAAAATAAGAAAAAGAAAATTAGCAATAATTTATGAAGTTGTGGTTATAAGTGAATAAGTTAGCAAGAAAGCGCAATGTTCTTTTATATGGTTTGATTTCAATTTCTGATTTCTATTTAAAGCGAGAAGTTAAAAATTTCAGCTTCGATTTCTTCAATTTCTCTATTTCGGAATAGAAATCTGTTTCAGAAATAGAGAAATCAAATTGCGTTACCAAACGGATTTGCTGTTCCAAACCCTGTTTAGGGAAAAGAGAAATAGAGAAATCGAGGAACAGAAATTTTGTCATGCACGCCCTTAATGGCCTTGGTATAGTCCTCTCCCCATGGTGGTGGTTCTTTCTTCAGTATCTTTTGCAGTGGATGCATGAACTTCAAACTCTTGGGAACAAAGTCCCTAAGATAGTTGACAATTTCAAGGAATTGCTGGACTTGCTTGCGAGAAAGATTCTCATCTAGAAATTTGAGAGGATCCTTTGCAATATAATCGCTTTCTATCTTTTAAATGCATACCCAGGAATTCAATCTCCTTATGGGCAACCACCATCTTCTTTTCAGACAACAAATACCATACTGCTTAATCAACTTGCAATGAGATTCCCATCAAACTGTAGAGGAGAATAACATCAATATATATATATGGGTTGGCGCTACTTGGATAAAATATCTTGCACATGGCCTTTTGAAATAATGATTGCATTGTTTTGAGGCCAAATGGGAGGACTTTCCACTGGAAATGCTTGTTTTGGATGCCAAATTTAATTTTGTGTTTGTATTCTGGATGAATTCCAAATTGTCAAAATCCTACCTTCAGGTTAAACTAAGACTTGAAAACAATTTCTTATTTAGCAATGGAAACTTATCATCTTGGAGAAACTAGTTAAGAAGTTGGCAATTGATGACCAATCTATTTTTTTGTTTGATTTGTTATGCCATTTTATTGACACCAAAGGCATCACATGCCCATTGCGAGTCTATAGGCTCAATTGGTCCTCATTAGACTAGATCATCACACCAAATCTGCGCAAGTTAAACATCATATGGGTTCATTCCAAGGTGGTTTGCCTTTGTTGGATTAATATCTTCATTTTTCTTAAAAGGCAAGTGGATGAAGAATTCTTCATTCTTCCATAATGGATACGGACAATTCTGGAGAAATTTCAAATGCATTCTGCACAAGAAAAATTGGGTCGGGACTTTCTAGTTGGATGAAACTCTTCAAACTGTCATTTGGACCAAAATCCATTGAGCAAGATCCTCAGTTTGGAAGATTTGATAAAAAGATCCCAATTAACAATGATATTTCAATCTGGGAGTGGGTAATCAATGATTTGAGTACTAAGAGAGCACTAGGGAAAAAAATTAGATCTTTATGAGTTTGCTCCTTACTAGAGTGGCACAAGTTGTTCCAAAAGTGGCTGCGAAATACCTCGTATGTAATTTCCATGGTCTTCAAGAAGGATCTTTAGATCAAGGATAAAGACATATGCTTGTGTTATGAGCGCTATAAACAAAATGGGATTATTATATTTGGACATAAATGGTGTGTTTGGTGACGTTTTTGTTCAAAAATTGTTCCTGGGAATAGAAATTTCCGGGGAACAATTTTTGAACAAAAGAACGCGTTTGGTAATTGCACAAAATTTCTATTCTGAAATAAAAAAAAAACAAACATGTTTGGTAAACTTGTATAATTTTTTCGTTTATTTTAATTTTTTAATATTTTTATTTTCTTTTTCTTTTTTTTTTTTTTCTTTTTCTTTTTCTTTTTTCTTTTTCTTTTTTTCTTTTTCTTTTCTTTTTCACTTTAGGCCAAGGCGAGGTCGCCGGCAAGGCAGCTCGCCGAATCGTCACCAGGCCAAGGCGAGGCCCAAACGAGGCCAAGGTTGGCCTCGCGAGCCTCGCGAGCCGGCCTCGCGCCGGCTAGGGAGGTTGAGCCTTGCCATGGCCGCACAAGGCTCCGCCTCGCCTTGGTTGGGGGAGCTCAAGCTCACCCAAATCTAGCGAGGCGGCCTTGCTAGATCTAGGCGAGGCCGAGCCTCGCCAGTCGGTGCGAGGCCGACCTCGCCCAGCCACCGGCGAGGCTCGACCTCACCAAGCCACCATGAGGCAACACTGACCTAGCGATGGCCCGGCGAGGCTCAGCCTCACCGATGGCTAGGCAAGCTCGGCCTCCCGGGGGCCAGCGAGGTTGCTGGCCCTCGACAGCCAGTCATTGGCCATGGCCAAGGCCGGCAACTAGCCAAAGAAAAAAGAAGAAGAAAAAAAAGAAATAAGTTTTGTGTTTTTGTTTTTTTTGTTTCTTCAAAAAGTGTTCCTAGGAACAAGAAACAAGTTTTTCTTGTGTCTTATTTCTGTTCCAAATTTGTTTCCGAGAACAAAAGCGTAAACAAACGCATTTCTGTTCTTTTTTTGTTCCCCGGAACAAAAGAACAAAAATTGTGTTCCGGGGAACACAAATAAGCAGGCCCAAAAAGGGTTATGGGGATATAAAACTTGATCGAGAGATTTCTCAAGCTAGCACTTTGGATACTTTAGGTGTTTGGATCTTGTTGGGTTTCTTCTTAGTTTCTAGGATTCATGAGAGAAGCAATAGAGACCATCATTTGGTTCATCTGGCTCATACGGTTCATCTAACTCAATGTCACTGGTTTTTGAGAATGTTTCAATAACACGTATAATTTGTCTAATGGTTCATCTTCAAGAGAGAAAATGGATTCAAGGTCATCTTCTTCTTCAAGGGAGATGCATGTTCCTTTTTCAACAGCATAGACGAGATTCATTCTATCTTCTTTGCTTGATGGCAATTTTTGGCAGAATGCCCCTTGCGTCCAAAAATAAAACATTTGTTTTTCTTTTTTCTACCGTTGCTGCTTTTTTTTTTCACTTACTCTTTCAGAGAAACTTCCATTTACCTCTTTTTCTTTGTTTGGAGGGATACTTCTTTATACGCTCCCTTTTCTTGTTTAAGCAATCACAAGAGGAGCCCGTATGGCCAAATTTAATCTGCAAGCTAGGATTCCATAAACTCTTTGAACACCTTCTTGGTAGGCATAACTCATTGAGAGCAGCATGGACCCTTTGGATGTCTCCAAGTGAAGCCTCAAGGGTCCTCCTATTTTTATTCCGAAAGAACTTGTCTACCATATTAGCAATTTGTTTTGGTTTGGGAGAGAAGAAAATGGGCTCTAAAGCTAGGTCTCCACTTAGAGCATAGTAGAGCTTCTTTATTTCCTAAAAGTGCTTATCAATGTCTCTTCTTATATAAGAACAGCAAGAACTCCATTCTTTTTTGCTCTAGGTCTTTTGGGCTATCTATAAAATACAAATGAAGGATCTGTATTGCCTAATTAAAATTTTGGGCTAGAAAAGTGTTTTGGTCAACTGGTGAAATGTTCACCTACCAAGATAGTAGACTTCTCATAAATCTGTTAACAAATTCTAGGAGCATGATAAAGGGACTATTCTTTGGATTCAAGGATCTGACATTCTTCCAAGCAAAGAGTTCCCAAAACCTTCCATGCCACTTGTTGGATGGGAGATCATCAAGAATGAATGAGAATCTGTAGGTACTAGAGGCTCTAGAGTTTCGTTGTGGATCATCTTTCCCTTACATATATTTGTCTTCTTCCCTCATCATGAAACTTATCAGAAGAACAGCTTCTGCTTCTATGTCTGATTGACTTTCCTGCTAAAGTTCAAGAAATTCCAAGGCCTCGGTGTTAGATGGAGAGTTTCCACTTGATTCTTGGCACAGTATTTTGGTGGCGGTCTCTTAAAAATAACTTAATAAGATTCAAGATGATATAGAAAGGAGGAGGATGAGAAGAAGGATTAGGTTGTTTTCCTGACTTTTCCTTTAGTTTTTCTGCAAGGATCTTATCTCGGATGGCTAAAATATTAAACTTTCGGGAGCCTGAGCTTTGGAGATTAAGGTTTGGAAAATTGTCGGTGGAGGTTCAGGGAGAATAGGACAATCTTGATTTTTTCTATTAAGGGATGACTAGCACCTTAAAAGACGGAAGTTCGTGGGGGTCCTCTTGAATAGCCTTAATCTGTTCTTTGGCCTTCTTGATTTCAGCAATCTGATCATCAAGATAGTGCCGAGGTGGCAATGCTCCTGTTTCCATCCTCTAGAGCTTATCTTGAAGAAGTTGTAGCAACTTATTTGGCACTACTACCGTCTGATCTACTTGCTAGTGAACATGGCCCTACCGAGTTATTACTTTTCCTACTTTAGTCTTTACTTCAAAGACCTTAGACTGAACATTTGTAACCTTGGTGGTTAATGTTCGTAGCACGTCATTATGGGCAAGAGCATTTTCTGTTTGCCAATTAAGAACAGTCTTTGCAGGGCTAAATTTTCTCGAAGTTTCATGCTGAATCAACACCGGTCGGGCTCCAAATCTTTGGATGATGCTTATATCCAGTTGAGCTTGTAAATGCTTCAAAAGTAGGGAAATCTAAGGGTAGGAACATGCAGATACTAGGCAAAGCAGTTGAGGTCGATGGTTTCCTTCTTGCCTACAAAATTGTGCAACATGTTTGTCACAGTTGGGGTTTTTCTTTACCCATTTGAGGATGAGGGCTGTTCGATCTTTTGCTCCAGGCAACATGAGATCCATAGAATGGCTATGGACTCGGTGCACCATCTGATAATGGAATGTTGCTATAATAGAATCCGAAGGCTGAGGTGCTCTAGTAATTTGTGGTTACGTTTTCAAGTCACTAAGCAATCGAGTGTCTAAAAGAGCCACTTTGAAATTAGGAAACGTGGTAACAAAAATAGTCCCGGTACAAAAGGCGGTTTCGATTGTCCCAATACAAGCATGTTTGCATCCAAGAAACTGAGTATGAAGCAGTGCCATCAGACAATTACTAGGAGACCTTTACTGACCATGGAAAGTCAAAACTAGGTGAATAGCCCTGAATGCAACTGCGTGCAGCCTTCAGTAAGTCACCGGTGCTTGAATTTAGGAGGTATTGGCAAATTTATAAAGTTCTCTTGCAGAATAGGTGGAACAGGATGCTGGTCAAATCATGTTGATTGAACACACTATTGACTTCCTTCGGAGCATATTGTATAAGTTTCCTTATGGAACAGATTTATCCGGGAATCAAAGGCTGAATATGGATTTACAAGGGAACGTTAAGTGTTGGAAATCTTGTCATCTTCATTGAGTTAAGAGACCTCGTAAAAATAATATATTTTTGGAGCACTAGATTTGCTTAACAAGTTTGGGAAATCAAGAGTGCTACTAAATCTATATACCTATCTGCCTCCTATATCATATAATTTTATCATGTAACGCGGCCCCTTGGGCACTCCTTCACCTTGTGTTGTCCCTATTTTAAGGGTCCATTTATTTCGCGGAAAATGTGGTGTTTCTAGAAAATATTTTTCCGAAAGTCATTTTCTAGGAAAATCTAATTATTTTCCGATGTTCGGATAAAATCTGAAAATGAAGTGGAAAATATTTTTCACTATTTTGTAAGGAAAATATTTTCCTTTATATACTCTTTTTCATTTATTTTATTTTTAAAATGGATTTTAAAAAATATTTTTCGATGTTCGGCGATGGCCCACGATCGGCCATCGGCGAGCCTCGAGATCGCCGACGAGCACGAGGCTCGCGCCGCCGCTCCCAGATTGGCGAGTGCGAGCTTCAAGCTTGAGGCTTGTCGATCGACAAGCGCGAGGTTGAGATCGACAAGCTTGAGGTTCGCCTGGTGATGATGGACAACTAGTCAAGAAAGAAGAAGATGGGAAATAAAGAAAAGAAAAAAAAAAAAAGGAAAAGGAAATTAAAAATCATTCGAATTAAAAAGAAAAAGAAAATTAAAAATAATTCGAATAAAAAAGAAAAGAAAAAGAAGAAAGGGGAGGAAGTGAGGATTTGTTGAGGTGTGAGATAAGAGCAATCAAGTGAGGAAAATATTTTATATTTTTCAAAAGTGGAAAACATTTTCCCTAATTTAAAAGATTTTTTTCCTTTCATGGAAAATATTTTTCCCAAAGAATTCATTTTCCGTGAAACAAACACCAAAAAATTTGAAAAATGTTTTCTCAAAATTATTTTCCACGAAACAAATGAAGCCTAAAAGTTTAAACCTGTTTTCTTAGTTTTCAATTTGTTTCTTTTCATTTTCAATTTATTTTGTAACACAAGACAATGAATTTTGGGGTCAAACAAATCCCATTTTAAGTTTTAGAATGATCCGTTAGCTCATTGACGGTCACGTGGACAAGAAAATTAAAAAGTTAAACAAAGTTAACGGAAGGAATTTATTAAATAGAAAAATAAAGGAGTAAAAGATTTAATTCCCACCAAGGGCTCTCGAGTAACTATGTTGACAATTTTTTTAACTTTGGTTTGAATGTAATATAATGACTAAACATGTCTTTTCCCCCTAAATACACATTTTAATTGTATTCATTTATTTCTGGAAATAACAATAAGGCGCAACTAATGGAGTCATTTTGTTTGCATTGCAAATATCCATTTATTTGAAGGAAAAAATTTTCTGAGAAGAAAAATAAATATATATATATATATATTTTTATACCGAGAAACCATCGGAGCCCCCTTTCACTTACTCTATTCGGGTTCACATGACCCGCTAGTGCTGGTGACATCGTCGAGCCTTGTCGCAAGCCTCTATTTAAACGTAAACCTTAGGAGAGACTAACCCAGAACCCACCGCTTAAGACACTTTAGCAACACGGGAATTCAAACTCTTGACCTCTGAGGTGGAAGAGAAGCTGCCCATGGTTGGGTAAAATAAAAGTATTAATATAACACAAAACCTTAAATTGATTTACTTATGATAAATTTTTCCAAACTAATCTTTTGACCACAAAAATCCAAATCGATATTTTTGTGATAAATTATATTCTATTAATTTTTATTAAATTTTACAATCAAATCACTGAATTGAATGACACATTGACGAATGTAATAATTTGAAATTTTATCTTCTATTCATCACAATCTCACAAGTGTATAAATTTTCTGACTTTTCATAATATTAATATAATTTAACGAAAATAAACGAATGATCTAAGTGACAACAAAAATGCGTGTATTTTCTTTTTCCAGAAAAGAAATTGTTTGAAAATATCTTCTTCTTCTCATCCGTTTTGATATGCAATCCTCTTTCGTGGCGGCCATTGCAGGAGAGCCCTCTCTCTCTCTCTCTCTCTCTCTCTCTCAGCTAGCGAGCGAGGTGAAGGCTTCGAGCTAGCAATGCATGCGCTTTGTCAACCTTCGACTCTGCATCTGCTGTCGTCCTTTCCATGAACAGTTAGGCCCTTAATCCCATGTCGTTCCTCACCGCCACCACGACCCATCCAAGCAAGTCGCCGCACCTTTAGCCATACCCGCATCGGGGGGAAGTTCCAGACTGGACCCGGGCAGTTTGGACTCGACTCGGCCCGGTCGAAAAAAATATATATTTTTTCAAAAAAAATATTTCCAAGTAACCTTTTACATCATGGTCAAGTACACAACCTTATCATAAGGGTAATTGGGGCAAGTTTAAATGCAATCCAATCTAGATTTGATGATTTATTAGGGTTGGGAGTTATGCAGACAGGGCCGTATAGGAAGTCCTTTCTAGTTTAATTTGACATTGTTTGCAACTCCATTCCTTTGGGTCTATTTTTGTTGAATCCGATTAAACTACAAGCTAAAATATGGAATTGAAGCATCTTAGATCTTCTTAGTTCGTCTCTCCTATCGCGTGCATCTTTTCCTTGGAGATACATAACGTTCGTAGCTCTTTTGCCTTTTTAAATTTTTTTTGGTCGAAGCTCTTTTGCCTAAGTGATGGTGTAAATTACGACGAATGAAAGCTAGTCTATAACTTGTTTTAGTCAAATATTAAAGTAATTCAGCTAACTGAAAACAGTTTCTATATACTAGTAGGGGCTTGCTTATAGGAGACACCAAGCAACGGTTAGTTCACCGTCCCTAGCACATCGAGCTAAACAGTATTTGAGACGGTAGTTCATGTTAATATGGACAATCCCGGCCATTTTCCCGATACCTATTTTATGGTAGCGAGGAGAAATGAAATGACATTTATCAACAGTTATTTTGATCATTGTAATTCATTGTCTCTTTCTAGTTTTTTCAAATCACGATCATCTTCATAGGTACTCTCTTCCTTGCCAAATAAACTTCTAATGTTCTCTAAAGCATCTTTGGCTGCTCTATTTAGCGCAATGTCCTTCTTGGGCTTGTACGTGGCTTTTCCCACAAGCTGATCGTTCACAAACACAATGAAACTCGAGCTTTCATTCCACAGATCCCCAAATCTCAACTTCAAACTCTCCTTCTAGCACAATTCATGTAGCTCAGTAACCAGATGTTGTTTGAGGGCCGAAGGACTAATTATTGGCTCCAACAACTTTTGAAATACCTATCAAACCACATATGGAGACAACAT
The DNA here is from genome assembly GCA_014182515.1 of Eucalyptus microcorys. Taxonomy (NCBI): domain Eukaryota; kingdom Viridiplantae; phylum Streptophyta; class Magnoliopsida; order Myrtales; family Myrtaceae; genus Eucalyptus; species Eucalyptus microcorys. The sequence continues at coordinate 25,744,119 of CM024568.1, read as the reverse complement.
CAAATTGGTTCAACATTTTCATGGGCTTCATAAGTAGCAAGTCTTAAAACACACACACAAACAAATTGGATTAACAAAAAAAAAAAAAAAAACGAATATCTAAACTTTTTTTATATTGGACGAGCAAATATTGGATAAGCCTAAGCGAGCCCGATTGGGACCGATTCAGCCCAACTTTATTTGGTCCTACTAGGCCCAACCTCAAACGTCCAGGCCCGTCCATAGAAAACACGGGCATCCTAACCCCACCCACACGGCCTAATGTAGATATTTCTAACTCATTTATATAAATTTAAAAAATAGTAGATCAGTAATAAGTACAAAAAGCAAAATAATCATGTATAAGTCTAAAATTGAATAAGAAAAATAAGAACGGCAAACTCTATTTCAGAAAAAGCTCCAGAATAGCACAAGCCTGGGCCCACCCATTCACTCAAAAAGTTCGGGCCTAACCGAGACATCATAAGCAACATAAATTGAGCGAAATTTTTTTCGACAAACAGATTGACAATTTTTAATGATTACGCACCCGTATGATCACCTCATATGTTAGCGGATTGGTCTAAAGCTAATCCAAACTGCTTGACAATTTTATTTTTTTTAAATAAATAAGATTAGGTATCAAAAGGGCACTAATCGATTAATTAGTGTAATCAAGTCTCCGATCTTAGATTCTCCGAATGCGTAAAAAGTGAGGTACATTCACATGCTTCACTTGGTTTCCAGCCGACCCCAATAGACTAGTGGCAATTCGTTATTGCGAAATTCTTAAGAACACCCAATGTCATGCAAGGTATGGGCTTGGGAAAGTCCGTGTCTAAACATGGACCTTAGGTCCATCATTTAGGCAATACCCCAAACATATTCCCTCCCCCGAGGGGTAGGTCGCGACACCTGAGTTTTAAGGTTTTCTCGAGTCTTCTAGAATACTTCTGGGGTGGGCGATACGGTAATTGTACTAGATGGTAGTTGGGGAGATACGATCTCCACCATTAGATCGATGATAGATCTACGGATACGGCTTGTCTTGTATTTGTATATATAGGGGTCTCCTCCCCCTTATTGTATTCATCTCTCTCTAAACGATTCTTGTGAGTTGAGTGTGAAAAAGGCTGCTTGTGAATTTAGCCGATCGTAGTTTCCTTAAAAAACAAAAATAAAAAAAAAAAACGAATTCTTAATAGAAAAAGAAAAAACGTCAACTCTCTCTAACATATATATATTCGCAGCAATTCTCGAAAATTTCATACGCCAACAACCGCTTTATGTAGCCTCCCATCGTTTGAATTCTTGGAGTTTTTCGATCAACTTGGTTTTTTCTTGTTCACCATGGAAGCTTCGAAAGAAGGCAAACAAGAAAAATCGCTTTATGTAGCCTCCCATCGTTTAATATTTAATCTTTTTTACTTGAGAATTAAATCCTAGAACTTTACCTAATCTAGTTTGTTTACGTGTTATTATGAAATTTTTTGGAAGAGTCAAATTTGACAATAATTAAAGTGCCCGGAGCAAGAAGATTTGAATTTAATCATAATTGAAAGTCAATCAAGACGATCTTTCAATAACTAAGGGGGTGCATGACAAACCAGAATTTCTGTTCCAGAAACAATTTTTCTATTCCAGACCTATTTCTGGAATAGAAATCCATTTGATAAACCTATTCCGTTTTTATATTTTTGGAATAGATTTCTGTTCCAGAAATAGATTTGGAACAGAAATCAGAAATAATTTCTCCATAAAATTTTCTACTAAGATGAATATGCTTAGAAAAAGTATTGCCAATAAGATGGTAAGGGATCATAATATGCCGGAGATTCCATGAAATCGTATTTTCAACTTTTGTAATGTATTTCTATTATTTTGTATTTGGGGATTTTCAATCTTTGCTTTTGTAATGTGATACTGTATTTGATGATTCATATCTCAATTCTTGTAATGTGATGTTCTACTTGAGAATTTTCCCTATTTGTAATGATTCTTTATGACAAGCTCTATTACACTTTGTAAAATTCACCGATTTTGTAAAATTTGCCACAAATTCCCAATACACTTCTTTGTGTTTCTTTCTAAAACGATTGCTCGATATCGTAAACCGTGGCGGTGATCGACGTGACACACTAGCACGAAGGGGATTAGAATATGGTTGCCCACCTTCATTCTACTAGAGTTTTGGGAACCTTCTATCATGCTCAAGAGTAATGCATATTGATTTCTTTTTTATATTGTATGGAGACTATTGATAAGTATATTGTTTGACCGTAATTGCCTATCTAGGTGGATGCTAAAGAATTTTGTGTGAAAATTTAGAAAATTTGATATAGCAACTCTTACTTTGTATTTTTTTTTTTTTAAAAATGGAGACTTTACTAAAAAAAAAAAAACTCTTACTTTGTATTTGGGTCAATGGGTTAATTTGTAAGAATAGACATCTCATTTGCTCCAAAAAAAGAAAACTTTGTTTTAAGAAATAGATATTTTATATTGTTATCAAACGAATTTCTATTTCTGAAACATAAATTTTGTATCGTTATCAAACAGATTTTTTTGCTCAGAAACTCGTTTAGAAATAGAAATAGAAAAATCTATTTCTATTCCAGAAATTATTTCTAGAACAGAGTGGTTGTCATACGCGCCCTAAGCAGCTCTTTAAATTCTTTCGAAAGCAACAAGACTACCTTATTCGTACCATGAACTATGGAAAGAAAAATCCCTTCCATCCACTAATCTGACGAGTTTTTCTTCGATTTTAGTACTTTCGCAATTAATTCTTGTTTCGAACTTTTCTTCTTTTTTCTTTATGGCCCAATTCAAAACTATGCGCATTTTGTTCCTGGTAATGAAAGTTGAAACTACATTACTCATGTATAGTTCTTTGACTGATTCGCGATTCCTATCGACAAATAAAGAATGAGAACTTGCCTTGTGTTGAGTCGTTGAGGAGTGTACTAATTTAAAATTTTACCCTTCATTTATCACAATCTCAAAAGTGTACCAATTTTGTGATTTTTTATAATATTAATCTAATTTAACAGAAATTAATGAATGATAAATTAGTAAATTTATCATAAATATATCAATTTAAAGTTTTTTTTATAGTATTAATTCAAAATAAAATTCATGAAAAGAAGAAGAAGAAGAAGAAGATATTTTCAAACAATTTCCATTTCTGGAAAAAGAAAAAACACATTTTTGTCGCCCTCCCATCTCTTCTCATTCGTTTTGATCCGCAATCCTCTTTCGTGGTAGCCATTGCAGGAGAGCTGAAGGCTTCGAGCTAGCAATGCATGCGCTTCGTCAACGTTCGACTCTGCATCTGCTGTCGTCCCTTTCATGAACAGTCACAGGCCCTCAATCCCATGTCGTCCGCCGCCACCACGACCCATCTAAGCAAGTCGCCATGCCTTTAGCCATACCCGCATCGGGGGAAGCTCTCTCCACGATGATTGCTTGCGTTTCGGGCGCGCCCGACGCTCTTCAGGCGGGGAGGACCCCCCCGTCTCCGTGCGCCGCGCCGAGGTTCGGTTCCGAGGACGCTCTGGCTGCGCTCCGGAGGTGCGCGGATTTCGGCCAGCTCAAGCAAGCCCACGCGAGGATCATCCGGAGCGGCCTGTCCAGCGACCAGTTGCTCGCCAGGAAGATGATTCAGGACTGCTCCTCGCGCGGCCAGATGGACTACGCCGCTCTGGTGTTTCGTCAGATCGAGAGGCCGCAGACCTTCACGTGGAATGTTATGATTAGGGAGTACACGATGAACGGCGGCTCGCGGCGGGCGATTCTGCTTTATAATCTTATGATTTACAAAGGGTATGCTCCCGATAAGTTTACTTTTCCGTTCGTTGTCAAGGCTTGCATCGATTCGTTGGTTATTGAAAAGGGTAGAGAGGTTCACGGAATGGCCATAAAGGCGGGGTTCTCCAGGGACGTTTTTCTGCAGAATACTTTGATGGATCTTTATTTCAAGTGCGGGGACAGTGAGTGTGGGCGCAGGGTGTTTGAGAATATGCCCGTGCGCAGTGTGGTCTCGTGGACGACCATGATCAGTGGCCTCATTGCTTGTGGCGACTTGGATGGTGCCCGACGGACTTTTGAGCAGATGCCCGATAAAAATGTCGTCTCGTGGACCGCGATGATTAATGGGTATGTGAAAAATGGGCAACCTCATGAGGCATTTGATTTGTTTCGGAGAATGCAGATTGATAAAGTTGAGCCGAATGAGTTCACACTGGTTAATCTGTTGAAAGCGTGCACGGAGCTGGGAAGCTTAAAATTGGGTAGATGGATACATGACTATGCTCTGAAGAATGGCTTCGACCTCGGGGTTTTCCTTGGGACAGCTCTTATTGACATGTACAGCAAATGTGGTAGTTTAGTAGATGCACGACGGGTGTTTGATGAGATGCAGATCAAGAGCTTAGTTACTTGGAATGCAATGATCACTAGCTTGGGTGTCCATGGGTGTGGGGAAGAAGCTCTTGCTCTATTTGGCCAGATGGAGAAGGCAAATGTAGTGCCAGACGCAATTACTTTTGTCGGGGCTTTATGTGGTTGTGTACATATGAACGATCTGGAGAAGGCATATGAGTTATTTGTAAATATGAGAGAACTATACGACATCACACCTCTTCCAGAGCATTATGCTTGCCTGCTTGAATTATATAATCGCGCCACTGTGCAAGATGAGGACTTTGATTTTCTTAGCAACACCGAGATGAAGCAAAACGATAATATATTGGCAGCTTTTTTGGAGGCAGATATTGCCCAAGATGTTTCAAGTGCAGATAGGATTTTTCCTTCAAGTTTCGAAGAGGCCTCAAAAATGGATAGTATTTACCGGTGTCAGCTACCCCGCTTCAAATGGGATGTAGGCTGACAATTGATGTTTCCCTGCCATACTCCATGTACTATAGATACTGCCTGACCAATGTAGTCTTTAGTATCATCTTGACTACCAGCTACGGCTTTCATGCAGTAGAAGTTATGATCCTAAAGCTCACTCACATGGCTTGAGCTGACAGTTAAATTTTGTCTTCTGAAGAACCTTTTACACTGTATACATGATGATTCTCAAGCTCTGCAACTTGGCCAGTGATGATGATCTGATCAATCAATCACTTTTTGTTTCAAACTCTACAGCTTAGGTGGAATGGATTATTTGTGTTGCTATGACATCCATTATTCTATTGTCAACTTCATTGCACTAGCGTATGCTTTGACCAAGTGAAAAATTGCATGGCGCTGTGATAATCTATAATATGGGCCTGAAGCTTGAATTCTTTTTACTTCTTTCCAATGGCCACCCATTGTTGTATCAATGATATTTGATGAATTTGACAATTTCTGTTGTTGGAGTTAGAAAATCTCTGTATAGCATAATAGCTCGTAGAAGATTGTTAGGATTTCTAAAAAGTACCTGGACAAAATGTTCTCTTGTCAATTATTGGCTTGTATTGGCATACTATTGCACAACCTTATTTTGAAAGCATTTTCTATGTTTTTTTGTCATTCTCTTATTGGATCACCTCATCATTTTGCTTCTTTATCAACCTGTCAGTTTGCTGGTGTGTCTGATATAAATCAATAGAGATGTCTATAATTCAATCATTTTCTCAAGTGTTTGGCCTAATCACTCAATTACAGAACTACTTCAGAAACTTACGTGGAAGTAAGAAAGGAAGGAAGCATGTGGTTTACAAACTTTGTGCGAAGATAAGTGAGGCTTGATATTCAAGGTTTTAAAGGGTCGGCTAAAGAGCAGAGTGCTGATGAGCCAAGATGTAGATGGGTCACATGGGCTCCTCATGCAAACTTTAGCAGGATCCTCTTTTTAGAGAGCATAATTCTTGCTTAACGTGTTTAGAATTTGAAAGATCTTGGAAGCATGAAAGTATCAGTCAGTTTCGACCTCATCAAAATCTTCTGCCAACACATGGCCAAATGAGGGTGAGAATCATGAGGGGACAACATTGGGACTGTCAAATGCTCGTCCTATTCTTTTGGCAGTTCAAGCCAAGGCCAAGAGGAAGTGATCCAAGAAATAGGATAATTCTAATTTCCTCTTCTTTGATGACAGGTCTTTTCATATTTCTCATAGGAACTTCCTGGAGCTGCAATTACTTCAGCACGGTAGGAGGAGTTTTGTCTTTCTGGGAACTATGGAGAGGCCTTCTAGCAGCATATGCCGGGTCAGTGGAGATCACCATGTAGGCCTTCTGTGCCACTACCTTCTTCAAAATGGCTCTGCTCAATCCGTTTTCCTTGATATATATGGGGAATGTTATGTAGGTGTCGACCTATACCATAGCTTCCATGCAGAAATGAATGCCCATATATGTGCTTCCTGCAATGGCCTGATTCTGATCACTCTTCCATCAGCAAACAGCTTATCTTACAACATTTATGATCTGTTTGCCAAGCAGGACGTATCACTTCCACAGCCTCAGATCACAAGGTGAAGCATCGGAACAGCGTTAGCTTTTGATGGCCAACACTACCACGTTGTGTGGGTCTTCAGAGTTTAAGCTAAATCAGTTACTGCAAACAATCCATCAGCATCTTTGGAAGAGGATGATTGGCTAGAAATGGAAATTTTCTCATCTGAAACAGGCAAGTGAAGTCACTATTGTCCCTTAACCGTCTACCACCTGAACTTCCAAAACTCAGCACAGCCCCTTCCTTCACGAATGGAGCAATACACTGGGAAGTTGGCGGATACTTGCTTATGTGCAATCTCAGCCAGTGCAACTGTAAGCTCATTAGACTTCTGAACCATTCTCCAAATTGGACGTGGCACATGATGACCTTTGGACAATGCTTGTGGGAATCCGAAGGTTTGGTACACTATTGTTACTCTAATTTCGAAGGAATCGACACTTGGGCTCTTCTCAAGGGATGAGATCATGGCAACTGTCCTGGTTACTCCAGCTGTGATATTGCAAGTTTCGAGTAGAAACTGGTCCACTCCATCAAACACAAAACCTTGATCTCATGCAACCCAGATGTTTTCAGGAGACTCGAATCGCTCGTTCACACCGTCAAACACAAAACCTTATTATCACGCAGGACAGATGTTTTCACGAAACTTGAACAGAACAGGTATCACTTTTCGTTGTTGAACTGGAAGCCATACTCTATTTCTCCTTGCGGGTGTAGCTCAGTTTTGAATATAATCTACCTGAGGCTTCCCGGAGTTATCCTTTCTTACGACCCGAGTACCCAAATCCTGAGCGAGATCTGCACGTTTGAATGCCCAAACTTGGGCTTCCACTGCTGCTTGGTTTTTGTGGAGAGTCTCGGATGGAAGATGCTGGATCATCCAGAGGAAAGAAGGAGCTCGTGCACCTGCCATTAGCAGATATGATAGTTCAAAAGAACTGTCACGAGAGCTGTAAGTGGAACGAGAATGGCAGATCAGGCTCTTCGCTTTATTCGCCAAGTACATGCTTCGTTTTCTCGGGCTGAATTGCAGGATGTTTTGTTGTTGTTCTTTGTTGGTATTTTGAGTTGTTCAGAATGTTACCATCGACAGATTTCGTTTCGAGGATTGGATCAACCCTTCTGGATGTGATACACCCTTGAAGTTTGTGACAACCACCACTGGTTTAGGGAAGTTTGGGCCTTCTTGACGTCTGTTTTCGCATCAACCTTTCGGCTCCCGTCTTGCTGTCCAAAGATTCTAAACTTCTATCTGGCATCGAAAGCCAGTTCGAAGCAAATCTCCATAAGCCAAAATTCAACTCTGCCCTTTCGGCCCACAATATCTGATCTAAGAGAGGGATGAGCTTCTTCGAGAGGCCACCCGGCTAACGCCGCCACTTGAAAATCCATCAACGGCAACGAATGATAAAGCTTCGTTAGTCTACTAGCCTGAGTGAGAGATTGCGTGGCCTTCCCATGTCATTGGCAAGAGCTGCCGGCCCTCATCGAGGCCCTCGTCTAGGCGGCCGCGCCCAGTGGACTTAAGACCTGACTCTCCACCTCTCTTATTTTTGGTTTTTTTTGGCTACTTCTCTTTTTTTTTTTTTTTACATGTTTTTATATTTTGGCCTATCTTCTAATGTGATGTCATATCAACGTTACATCTCCTCAAAACTTGTAAAAAATTGCCATGTGCAGTTTTCAATGCACAACGTTAGCAAATTTTTCCAACACCTTATCGGAAGGACGATTTTGGCGAATTCAAGCGTATGTTTATGACTTTTGGTGCAATTTTCCCATTTGAGTAGAACTGACGAGAATGGCAATCACTGAAGTTAACAATTTTGAAGCAAGGAATTTATGGGCAGGGCTATTTGTACAGCTGGAATGGCTTCATGGTCGCAGTCTGCTTAGTTTGATTGCTAACATGCTTCCCAGAAAAACCCTCAAGAATTAAAATTATAGTCGTAAACTTGTACCCTTTGAATAAAATTTTGAAAAGGAAAGAACTAGTCTTCCACTCATAAAGGATCATTTGAGATGAAAATAAATCAAATTAAGATTTTATTTATTTCAAAAAAATAAATAATTTTAAAAAAAAATTCTAAAAGATGATCGCTTCTATTACTTATAAAAATACATTAGATAAAAATATTTTCATCATTCATAGAAATGTATAGACATAAACTATTATCGATAGTGAAAGAATATTTCATTGACTAATTATTTCAAATGATTTAAGCGACCAATTTTAGGAAATTATTTTTCAAATTATTCATTTTTCAGGAAACAAGCGACTTAAAATGCAGAAAATAGTTTTTGGTGTTTAGATCGCTTAAGAAAATGAGTCAATAATTTTTTTAATTAAGGAAAATCTGTGCTTAAATTTAGAAAAATGTTTTTCTCTTTAAAAAATTAAAAAATTATTTGTGAAAATATGATTAAATTTCCTCGCTCTACTTTTCCAATTCGGCTTCAAATTTCACCTTGAAAGTAGCGAATTGGATAAGGGTGTAGGTGGAGAGAGGCCTAAACTCATCAGACCCAATCACGAGGCCCGATAGCCTTGAAAAGTCAAACTGCAAACCAAGACTTTTTCAAGATCTATGCAGCTGCCGCAGGTCTTAAATTTTTTTAAGATCCTTGTCATTGTTTAGGATACCAAACACTCCAATCTTGAATTTTAGGTGCTCCTAAAGAATCACGTGTCCGATTTACCCGACCAACGAGGACAAGGAATGGAAAACACTGCTCGTTTCATTACCTTTCATGCAAAATATATACTAGAGAACCAACTAGTCTGTGTTTTCGTGATTTTTGGAGTAGCCAAATGAGGTGATCCTCAAAGAGAATCTAGACACTCAATGCAGCAGGATGATCATCAATCTAGGAAAATTACCAAAATAAATTATAAACATATTATATTCATATTAATTTAGTCATAAACATTTTGATAATTTATTAATTGAGTCATTCCAGTCAATTTTGACCAAAATTGCTGAAGTGGACATTGGCCGTCTTATATAACATAACTGGTGACCATCAATATTGACATGAGTAATTTTTATAATTTTTTTTTTTTAAATTGAGTTTTGAATTTTCTTAACTTTCTTAACTCCTTTTTTAACTGTGGCCGGCGCAACCCTCACTAGTCGTGAAGGCTCACCTAAACTGGACGAGGGTCGCCTCATATATAGTCGAGAAGGATTGATGGCCTTTGGTGAGACCATTACGGCCTCGTTGGCAAGGGGCAAGGGCTAGATTTGGGCAAGGGTGTCCCAGTAGATAGGGGTGAGCGGTTCCCGGTTCCTTACAGGTTCCGCTTGGAACCTGGAACCTACCCTCGGGTACAGGTTCCTCAATTTTTGGAACTTAAAACCTACCCGTCAAAACCAAGAACCAAGAACCTACCCCGTCACAAGTTCCGGGGTCGGTTCCGGGTTCCAACAGGTTCTTTTTTCTTTTTCTTTTTTCATTTTTTAGTTTAAAAAAATGGAAATGAATACAGCAATAATAAACAAACTTGTCATTCATCAAAGAAAATATAACACAAACACAATCTATAATACTCATAAGCGTTTAATATTCTAAAATGTGAACTATTTCTCTTTTGCAAAGTCCAGCGGTTCACTTCACAAAGTCCCTTACCTTAGCAACAACCCTGCACCAAAATAAAGCCATATCCCTCATTGTTTTACAGCTTCCAATGACTTTAGCAACTTTAGTAACAAAGCTTTCAAGTGGAGCTGCATGAATATCTCTCGGCAATGTTGTAGCGGTGGTTTCGAACCGTAACCGATCTTTCTTCGAGAAACTTCCCCCCGCAAATATCTTGCAGATATTACAATGAAGTGAAAGATCATCATAGGATAATTTTAAAAAAGAACCGATCAATTTTTTATAATGGATGAGTATTACTTCATGGACTAGTAAATTTGATAATCGATTATTGATTTACTGCATCAAACAGCAAACTAATCAAAGAATAGAGCTTCACTTCATCGGGGAACTCGGATATGTTATCTTCCTTTTCACAAAGCACAAGCGACCTCACAAAGCAAAGAGACTTAGTCCTACCCTTTCCTTGATAGGAGAAGAACCTTTGTTTGTTGCCAGAAAATCTTTCATTGAGCTAAATTTCTTCCCATTCCTGGGAAAAGTTTCCAAAGATGTCTAAGTGAAAGAAGAAATATATAGAGCTAAAAGTTATAATGGCTATCTTGTAGATAATAAAGACTTATTCTACAGCCACGGCCCAATTGCTTGATAACCGGTGATGGAGGAATTTTCTGTGTTACCAGCAATTAGACCGTCCAATATGGATATAGACTTTGAACCCTATCAAAACATTTTTAATCCAAATTAGACAGCAAAACCATAAACATGTCATCTTAAACCTCGAAGTCTCGATCTCGCTGAAGTAAAAGATATCAATTGTCATCATAACTATAAACTATTTGCAGCCATTTCTGATTTCACACGAAAAGAACAGCTCGAGGCATTATTGCAGCAGCATGATTAGGATATGAGAAAGCTAAAGAGAGATTGAAGTACAAGATTTTCACTGAACCGCAATGAAAAATTACGGTAAATGTACTGTGAGTAGGTAGTTTGCTTCTCCATTGATGATTTTGCCGAACCAATGAGGACTCTCTCTGTTCTCTATCTACTATACATATTTGACGTATAACAAAAGCTTCACTGGTTAATTCTTTTTTTGCCAAAAAAAAAATTTTGCTGGTGTAATAGTAGATATTTAGACAACAAGAACACAGCTTAAAATTAATCAATCTACTGTCCTAGAATTGACATTTCCTATTGGCCATTCAGGGACATCTGATGCAACATGTTTATACATGTAAGCGAGTTGTCACACCGATGACTTCTAAGACATCTATGACTAATGATAATATGAGCTAGTACCAACCAATGAGTTAGCCAGCAAATCACTAAACTCAATTACTATAACACATGCAGAAAATAAACATTTTGAGTGTGTAAAAGAGTTAAAAGCACCAAAAAAAAACTCACCCCTGATTCATAATCATTCTTCTCATTCACTATGTATGTACAGCTTCCCCTCCCGTTGAACAGGAAAACCAATATGAGCATCTCATCACGTGAATAACATAAGACAAATTAAACATTAAAAGTGTGAAGGAGGAGAAACCTTAAATGCCAATATTCTAGGAGCTGGAAATCGTGATTCTGTGAGTTCTTCAGCCAAAGTTCGGCAAGCCGCTAAAGTTGCTGCACTTTTCCCTTCATCAGCAGCAAGTTGGGCACCCTATTCATTAATCGATGGGAAAGTTGTTAACAAGCCAATTAGAGAAGAAAGGCTACAAGTGTGACATATGATAGTGGGAATTCCAGAATGTGCAGTGGGTTAGATACTGATATCTAACCTTACATTTTCCTGTCATTCATCAAGGTGTATACTGTTGCGTTAAGAAGATTATATGTGCACGAAGGTGCCACTGAGGGGATGAGCGGCGTCCACTGGTGGCGTCGACGGCGAGCGGCTGAGCAGCGAGGCAAGCGAGGGGTGACGGCGTTGAGGGAGCAGGAGGCAAGGGCGAGACGAGCGCGGGGCGACTGGTGTCCAGTGACTGCGTCGAGGGCGAACGGCGTCCAGCGGCGGCGTCCGGCGGCGGTGTCGAGGGCGAGCGGCGTCAACGACGGGCAGAGGCAGAGAACGGGAGGGTCCGGTTCGGTTCTCCAGTTCCCGGGTGCTCACCCCTGCTTAAGCCCGAACGAAGACTCTTTATAGGCATACTAGCACACATAAGTGTACCAGAATGCACATCAGCGTCAACGGAGAACCGGCAGGGCCGAAGTTCACATAAGCTGAACAGCCACGAACTCAGACCCCGCATGCCCAAAACAAGGCACGCACAGATGAAGAAAGGCCTACTCGGGCCGGCGGGTCTTGTGGCGGGCGGTGGTCGGTGGGCTGGCCTCCGGCGACGCGAGTCTCTTACTTCTTTCTCACACAAACGAAGCGGACTACTCACTCTCTCTCTCTCACTCCCTTGATCTCTCTCGGTCTCACTCTCTAACCGAGCCCATGCACGGCTGAACCTCTCCCGCTCTCCCTCAGTCGCACGGAACTCTCCTTCTTGGTCTCTCTCACTCGAGCTCATCTCTCTCTCAGCCCAAAATCTACAGAAAAACCAGAACCCCCTTGCTTTCCCTCTCTCTGTCGCTCTCCCTTCCTTGGTCCCTCTCTCCCTCGGCCAAAAAGAAAACCCTCAAAAAGAGGATGGAAGAAGAAGAAGAAGAAGGGGGTGATTTTGACCTAGAGAGGGGGAAAGAGAAGAGAGAGAGAGAGAGAAGAAAAGAAAAAAGTTTGGGGGAGGCAAGAAGTGATGTGAGGAGGAAAAAGGGGAGAAAAGAGAGAGAGAGAGAGAGAGAGAAAGAAAGGGAAAGGGGGAAAATGAAATCACGTGGGAAGGGGGTTAGGGTTTTTCTTGGTCGGTTCCCAGAAAAATAGAACCGGGAACCGAAACCGGTCCCCTTAGAACCGGGAACCGAACCGGACCCTGCGGTGCGGTTCTCCGGTTCCCGGTTCTACCTGGGAACCACGCTCACCCCTACCAGTAGAGGCTAGCGAGGTCACAATGGCATTGCCTAAGGCCTTCGCGGCCTTGTCAGTCACAATTGAGGGCGCAAAGGCCCTCGCTAGATTTTGGTGAGGCCGTAAAGGCCCTCACCCAGATATGGCAAGGGCCTTCACGCCTTCACCCATGGCTAGCAAGGTGGGCCTCACCTAGTCAAAGTGGGGCCTTCTTGGCCAAGAGGGTTACCAATAACTGGTTACAATGAAAAAAAAGAGTAAAAATTTCATATGGGACTATTTATGTTACTTAACACAATTAACATCTACGTCAGCAATTTCCAATTTAAATTATTCGAAAGAATTCGATTGAGAAATTGTCAAAAGGTTTAACACTAAATTGGATAAATCAAAAAGTTGATGATTGAATTGACGCAAATGCAATAGATTTAAAACTTTTTAGGTAATTTTTCCCTATCAATTTCGTTGGTGTTAGCTTTCCTTAGAACGAGGAAAAAGACAATTTCATTGGTGTGAGCTTTCCTCAGAATGAGGAAAAAGGCAATTTCATTTTTGAGACCACTTGGAGTGTTTGGTAACCTAAACAATGAAGTTGAAGTCAACAGAAGGTGGAGGGGCGAGATTAGTCGCAAATACCAAAGGCGTCAAACAAGATTAATTTATATGCAATGACAGTCTTGTTTCATCTAAGCACATGAAGTGAAGTCAACACAAGCGGAGGGGCGAGATTGGCCGCAAATGCCTAGACTTGGTATTGTAATATATGGAATAAATATTAATATATGACTTTGAAGTTAATTTATAATATTTGTCTATGTTTGTAGATTGCCAAATTCGTATGGAATGTGCAAGACAATGAACAATACTTAAAGTATCAGTCGCTAATTTGGCTAGCTTGAATATTACAACGATGAGTTAGTTAATCGTTTTGTTACTCGATTTAAGAAAACTAGAAATAGATGCCTCATTGCACTCTCAAAAAAAGAATTTACCATTCCAACTTTCGATGGATTGAAATTCAATCTTAGAGAAAAATTCAAAGGGTAAGACTAATTGGTGACAAGAGTGTCTAAATATGAGCAATTGTTAAAGGCAAATATAAAGGGCCATATCAAGGCTCATATCAAGGCTTTACAGAAATCATGGCTTTAATGAAAAATTATGAGTAGAATCTAACCCAAATGAATATATTGAAATAAATTAGGAAAAATATGCTCAACAAGCCTCACATTAGTTAATCCTCAAAGCCTCCCAAACTGAAAGAAAAAAGAATTGTTAAGTCTAAAGATACTCCAGTTTACTCGTTCGATAATAATAGGTTGGACGAAATTTTCTATTTACTCTTAAAAAATGGGTGATGTCTAATAAAAGACTAAGTTATCCCGAGTAAAGAAGATCTAGTGAACAAACAAATTGCAAGTGGCACCGTTCATGGAGCCATAATACAATTAATTGTATTGTTTCCAAAAAAACAATAAGAGGCAATTCAGCAGGGAAAGATCAAATTTGCCAATAACAAAGAGGCATATAATGTATTTCGATTGTTTTAATTAAATGAATCAAATCATTGATGAACCAATCAATTCTTTTTAAAAGGGGATATGTGGACATTGAAAGATGACCAACTTTTGGTTATTATCGACAAATGTCAAACTAAGTCGATGAGAGTAGAGTTTAGTCAATAATGAACAAATCAGTCGACAATTTGAAAGGTATCGACAACTCTTCAATAAAGTCATTGACACTAAACACCAATTATCGATGAGAACCTTCATCAGTTGACAACTTAATTAATTTCATGAATGCAATTCCACTTGCTTTAATAATTTCTTTTTTGTTTTAGCGGTAAGGTGGTGTCCAAGCCAGCTTTCAAGTATCTTGACTAGTCCAACTTTGAAATCTTAAGGATGCACACCCCCACGTTAGCCTAATGCATTCAAGATTTTACTTTTGAAGTGCTCACTCCAACCCCAAACCACAAGGAGAGGCCAACTGTCCAAGAGATTAGAGAGTGGCGCTCCATGGCATGGATCTTGACTGGGAAGATCTCAGGAGCAAACTCCATTAATAACTAAACCAACAATTTTTGGTACATTATTCTTTACTTGCAACATGTCTAGTGTGTCCACGGCATGGATCTTGACTAGTAAGATCTCAAGAGCAAACTCCACTGCTATCTAAACCAACAGTTTGTTGGTACATTATTCTTTTACTTGTAGAATATCTAGTGTGTTCACGACATTGTGGCCCCTTGATAAGGTCTCACTACATTTTCTATACAATTCTTCCCATTAGCATCGGTTGTCGGCTTAGTTTTTCTAATTGATAATATTAGCGTATGGATATCCTTAAATGTTTTCGAGGTGCACATTACTAGCGAGTTCGGGGAAAATGCTTCGAGTGCACTAAATGCCTGTATGC
Organism: Eucalyptus microcorys; assembly: GCA_014182515.1. Lineage (NCBI taxonomy): Eukaryota > Viridiplantae > Streptophyta > Magnoliopsida > Myrtales > Myrtaceae > Eucalyptus > Eucalyptus microcorys. The sequence continues at coordinate 25,728,707 of CM024568.1, read as the reverse complement.
TCTGTGCACCTCGGTTCCTTGGATGGGATACCTGATGACGTACAAAGAAGAGATAGCCGGCGTGGGTTGTTGCCTTCCAGACTAACCGGTTCATGGATGGTGCAATTTTTATCAAGGGATAATGGCATTACCGGTCCCTATAGTTTTTTGTGTTGCTAAATCTCATCCCCATTTTTTATTTTTTATTTTATCAATGCGGACCCTAAACTATATGTTCTTCATCCAAGTCACGATTAATGCTTATGACTGTAACTAATGAAGTGTATCTAAAATTTCTAGAATAGTTGTTTCACTCTTGCAGAGTAATCAACTATTTCATCGATACGAGTTTTCCTAAAATGAAAAAAATAAATAAAAATAAATGCATTGGAAGTCATAAAACTTATCACAAAATAATTGAGTATTTAAACTTTCAAAAAACACAATCAAGTCCTAAATTTTCAAAAAGTATAATCAGGTCGTAAAATTTATCATGAAAGTACCGTCGAATGCTAAAACTTTCAAAAAATATAATCAATGGAAAAACTCGATTGGATGAATTTGACAACTTTTAAAACTTAATTGCACTTTTTGAAAATTTTAGATCTTAATTTCCATTTTGTGACAAATTTTACAATTTAATTGCTCTTTTTAAAAATTTTAAAATTATATATAGCCATAAAACTTGTCATGAAAATACAATCGAATCTGAAAACTTTCGAAAGGTACAATCAATAGAAGGACTTGATTAGATGAATTTGACAACTTTTATGATTTAATTGTACTTTTTAAAAGTTTTAGGACTCAATTGCAAGTTTGTGACAAGTTTTAGGATTTAATTATACTTTTTAAAATTTTAGATATATATAAAAGGAAGAGCAGCTTCATTGCCGAGATGATTTCAATTTGGTTTTCTCTTCTTGAAGCAGCAAAAGCAAGGACACCAAGCACGAGAAAATGGACGTGCGCGCACGCTTTTAACCGAAGTTAATTAAATGCATAAAGACTAGGGGATCAAGCATGATTAGCGTGCATTTAACGACGGTTTTGCCAGCCTAGGCAATGAAGTCAACTCAAACACGAGTGGTGGGGGCAAGATTGATCGCCAAATGGAATTAATCTACGGAATAAATATTTTATTTATGGATAAGAAAGTCATATAGAAATATTACTTCTTCAACCGTCTTCAAATCAGGAAAACTATATCAAAGAATCTCCCAATGGCGACAAGGCCGATCACGGATTTATTTTAGTCCTTAAAGATGACCAACCATACCATAATAGCTGGAACGGAAAGGTCCTTGCCACATGCCACGAGAAAAAGTCTATACATCTGAAATTATGACCTTTGATTACTCAGAGAGGACACTCTATTGAAAAAACTGTGAATATATGATGTAAAATTTTGTTAACGGACACTTTCGAGATGCTTCCTACATACCTAAAGAGAAAAGTGTTTTCATTATGGATGTATTGTTTCTTTCTTGTCATGTATGGTCAATGCATTAAAAATGACAATCTTTCGCTGTTAAGTATAGTTAGGGAGTGTCTTGGTTTATTATTTAACTATTCCCGCCTTCCAGAGCCTAGTATTAAATGTGTAAACATGGGGAGGCCAACATGAAAAAAATGAAGAGAAGTATGCTGGGGTGAACTGTTGGAGTAAGACATTTCTTCATGTGAAGGTTGGTTCTCCTGGACGCAGGAAACAATGCGAATGCATGGTAAATTCGGTTAAATCCTTTCGTACGAAGAATTTAAACTATTCAAATCAGTTACTTTCATGAATATAATCTTCCACTTACTTTATTTTGTTTTCTTTTATTTTAGTGATAGGGTGATGCCTAAACTAGCTTTTGAGTATCTTGACCAATTTAATTACATATTCATATTCACCTAATGCGTTCAAGATTTTACTTACAAAGTGCTCCTGACAAGGCTTTCAACTCAAGAACACAAGGGAATAAACAAATCTCCTTTCATCTAAGCCATCATCTTGTTGGCTTAACATTTCAAGTTGACAATGTCAATGCATGGATTTGCTTTTCAAAACGTTTTTGAGGTGGGCATTAGGAGTGAGATCTAAAAAATGCTTTCAGTGCACCAGATGTATGTATACTTGGTTAGTGCGCCTCGATTGCATGGATGGGTTAGATAATGACACAACTCAGAGAACCTAGCGTGTCCGGATCGCTACCTACAGACTTTTTGTCTACTGCAATTTTTGTCAATGGACAATTGAACTGCTAGTCCCTATATTTTCAATTTGTTCGATCTCCTCCTTGTACTTTTTTCGTGAATATTATCCCTAAATTATATGCTTTTTTATTCAAGTCAGTTCTTCTATCTAAAAAGCAATCGAAATGTTGATGTAAATCACCGCCACAGTAATACCACGTTAGTGACGATTAGCAAACAAGTGATGACGTGGGTTTTTTTTATGCCAAATGGAGCAAAAATATTAGGGAAAAAAAAAATCAAACCCCATAAAGAGAGAGAGTGAGAGTTGGTGATTGAAACAGGCTATAGATCATCTCACCGGAACCTCTTCATTTGGTTGTACCTTGCCGGGAATGGTTACCCAGGATCGGCATCGCGATCATCCGAGGGGCTCCTCCACTCCTATAAGGAGTGTTGTGCTAGGGAGCCCAATGGGCCGGAATATTTTTTGAGGCCCGGGTCCCGACCTCTACCCAGACTTTTCCTGGTGCTCAAAGCCTTTTAGGATCTTGCTTAGGACCCATGCTTGGTTCTTATGTTTTTTCTGGGGCCAGGACTTTGCCCCCAACCTATATTTTTCGAGGGGGTAAACTCCCTCTACCCCCAAGTTTTACGTCGGGGGGAGGCTGGGCCCGACGTGTTGCTTAGGGAAACAACTCCATACGTGGGGACCCTCTCTTAGGGTTTTTCCCACGGAATAGTTTAAGGTCCTGCTCGGGACCATTATGCCGGGTTCTTATGTGTTTTTCGGAGGCCAGGACTTTGCCCCCAACCTATATTTTTCGAGGGGGTAAACTCCCTCTACCCCCTAGTTTTTACGTCGGGGGGAGGTTGGGCCCGACGTGTTGCTTAGGGCAACAACTCCGAAACAGGCTATAGATCATCTCATCGGAATTGCGCAACTGCAGGCAAGACAAAATCCGCCTAGGGTCACCGATTCCCTACGACTCTATGGATTGGGATCACGCTATGCCTATCGTAAATCGGTCATCCATAAATTAATCCGATTTTCCGGAAAAAAAAAAAAGATCCGGCTTTCATACAAAGCGATGAAAGGATTTATGCAATTTACTTGATTAAATATATTGGAAGGGTGAATTGTATTTGAAGTCAAGAAAGAATTTCATATGATAAGTTTTCAAGTATAAGTGCCATGACATTTAAAAAAAATTTAACCCCTCACTTGACATACTGGCTAAGACATCGAACCTTTTTTTTTTGCCCCCAAGAGGTTAGGAGATCAACTGGTTGCAAGTTCGAGCCGTATAACAAACGAAATAAAGAAAAAAAAATAAGAGAGATAAATTCTTCATGATTAATTTTTATTTTTATTTTTATAAAAGTTAAGTAAGGATGAGACGATACAGCGGTATAAAAGGGCTTATTAAAGGTACGTTCCGTGTACGTATATGTATGTATGTATGTATGTATGCATCTTTCCGTATCTATATATATATATATGGACCCAAAACAAAGCCCCCCCCAAAAAAAAAAAAAAAAAGGTATTTCATTTGGACGCAAGTACAAGATGGACAAGAACTTAGAACAGAGCGAAAAGAGAACATTAGAATCCGCCGGGCCGAATAGAATGATTCGTCCACAAATCAGCATCAATCCTACTTTTCGAGTATTTATGCTGTCAAAATTAGTCCCAGGGTTTTGAAAAGACAAACTCTCGTGAGTTGACATAGGCTACGTTTGGTTCAGATTTCAATGGACTTTGAGTCCAACGTCAACGCAAATCTTGAAAGCCCAAAGCCTACTTGGGGAAAACGCAGGTTGTGTTTGGTAAAAATTTTTGCAAATGGACTTTGAGTTGAATGTGTGTTTAGTAAAAAAAACTTTCACAAGGGGCTTTGATGGGTATTATTTTTCTTTTCTTTTCTTTTCTTTTTTAAATTGGCTAAACCCTTCGCCGGACCGGCGAAGGGCTCGGCCACCAAGCAAGCCGATCTCTGGCGCCGGCAGCCGCCGGCCGAGGTCGCCCGAGGTCGGGCGACCTCCGCGAGGGTCGCGCGACCCGCCCTAAGCGACCTCCGGCGAGGGTCGCACAACCCTGACCAAAGGCGCCGGAGGTCGCCCGACCTCGGGCGACCTCTCGACGGCCGCCGGCGCTAGATCGGCTCACGGCGGCCATCGCCCTTCGCTGGTCCGGCGAAGGGCTGCTCCTTTTTTGTTTAAAAATAAATAAATATAGGGGTAATAATGGAAATATGAAAAATTAATGAGGGTAGTTTAGGAAATAAAAAAATGCTTTCAAAGATTTGGTAGAATCTTTGAAAGCCCAAGGCTGGTCCCTACCAACCTTAGGCTATGGGTGCGTTTGGATGGGCATTTAGAAAGCCCATTCATTTCCCAAAGCCCCTTCACCAAAATAAGGGTGTTTGGCAACCTCCTGAAGGAGCTTTCAAATGAAAGTGAGTCTTTGGAAATGCGGAAAGCCCAAGGCTGTTTTAGTTGGTAGAAATTAAGTCTGTCTTCCTAACCATATTTCATAAGAGAACAGCATGTATCAAATGAAATAAGGAAAAACCAACGACGAAATATCAACAAGCTAGAACCTCATTCCGTTAAAAAATAAATTTGCTAATAAAGTAAAAATGAGAGAGAATAGTGGTATAAAATCAAGGACAGCGACAATCTAGCATCAAACTTGGGAAAATTATAAAAAAAAAATTCTTGAATATATTATATTTATGCCAATTCAATTATAAACATATTAGTAGAGTCATATACATTTCGGCATTGCCAATTAAGTCTATTTGACCAATTTTAATCTAAAAATGCTGATGTAAACACCGACCATTCAATATAGCAAAGTTGATACTGACATGTACAATTTTGATAATATATTAATATTTTTATAAATTTATAAATATTTGGAGCTCTTTTATTATTTTATTATTTTTTTCTTTTCTTTATTTTTTTTTTTTAACTTAGGCCAAAGTAAGGGCATCACGGTCATTGCTGGCTAAAGCAAGGACCTGCAGTGTCCTTGCCCTATCTAGGCAAGAGTGTTGCAACTCATACCTAAAGCTAGGAAGTGAGAGTCACCAATCTTAAGTTTAGAAAAACAAATATTAGAATATTAAAAAATGTCCATATTAGAGTAGATCGTGTCACATAAAGTGGCTAGCATCCACAATAACAATATTCGATCAAAATTGACTAAATGGATTTAATTAGAACGTTCGTTTTTAGAAAAAAAAATGTTCTGCAAATTATTTATTTGAAGAACAAATAGAATCTTACTTAGTACAGAGTACTCATAAAATAAATCACAAAACTGCAAAAATCCAGCCTCCTCCCACCGAAATTGACCATACAGTCAGAGACAAGAATCAGACGGCAATTTCTACACACAGAAGAGCAGAAAAAAAGTAGAGACAATCTTAACTTCTAGCCGATCTTCAAAAAGCTTCTCTTCTTCATCTTGAACCTCAGAACTTGAGAGAGAGAGAGAGAGAGAGAGAGAGTCTATTCACCGAGCAATCGTCCCTTCCCTCCTCTGCGTCGCCGGCGTCTTCCATCGTCCCGACTCGTTACCGCCTCCTCTCCTTCCCCCAAGTGCCTACTCTCCTGAATTCTTCATCGCCGACGTCACGTGTACATGTCTATATCTCTGCGGGCCGATACGGCGTCGATCGTCGGCGAATCCGTCGACCCGGTATCCGACGCCGGCGATGAGGTGGACGAGCGCTGAGCAGGAGGGGTGTCCTGTCCGTCACGTTTATAAAAATGGGCTCTGCCCGTCTGGCGAGATTCGATTAGATTAGGTCGCTGCTCATCATCAGCCCGAGAAGATAAAGTTCTTTTAATATTCTTGTCAGACTTTTCGTGCGTCGGGTGATTTGGTTATTAAATTTGCCGCATTTTAAGCGTGGATTTTTCTTTTATCTCCTCGTTCTTCTACTGCCCGAATTAGAGAATTGTCCAAAATCTTCATTTGTCAATCTGCCCGCCAATCAAAAAGCTCAGCTCAGCCCCCTCGTCCGGTCTAAAGCTGTCGCCAAGGTCTTACCTTTCTCATCCTCTGATCGAGAAAAGTCAGTTTTTGAGGATACCCTTTTTCGCGAACGGCGAGATTTACTGGTAGGCCCGAGAGTCGCGAGGTTGAAGACGGTAGTAAGCCTTTTTTCTTTTTCTCTCTCTCTCTCTACTGTTAATAGACGTTTTCTTTAGTCAATTTCGAGGGCTACACCAGGAGAGATAGAGACTCATCAGGATACCATTTGCCATTTCCGGACTTTTCCTTTTTTTTTACGGATTTTTGGCATTCAAATTCGATAGTTGTGCCGTATTTCTTAGTTGAATAATTATAAGAGTCAGAACATTATACAAAGGATGGTGCTTCCTCAAAGTCATAACCTTGCGGTGGCATGTGAAGGTCCCCCCTGCCTTCCTGCTTCCAGATTTGACCGCCACCACCCTCGCCACCCTCGCCACCCCCGCCATCTTCCTCTACGTCGGAATCTGCCATCTGGGTTCGGAAGGTCGGCGATGGCTTCCTACGAATCGGACGATTCGGTGAGATCTTACAGCTTCCAGTCGAACCGGAGCTTGGCGTCGTCGCATCACTTGCGCCACGTGGATTCGTTGGCCACCCTGCCCTCGGGGGCTGGCAGGATCTCGCACTTGAACGCCGTGATCCTCGGTGAAGCTCTCGCCTCCGAAGAGAATGATCTCGTCTGCCCCAGTGATGAATTTAGCAAGCAAGCTCTCGTCCCATCTCCGCAAAAGGTGAATTTTTTGTTTTTTTGTTTTATCTGTCTCCTTTTTCCCCGGTTTGGTTTCTTCTATTTGTGGGCTTTGGTCGTTGAGGCACATTCGCAAGTCACTTGGTGGGTCGATCTGATTCTGTTCCGTTTCGGCATGGTCAGTACTTGGAGATGTACAAAAGGTCTATTGAGGACCCAGCTGGCTTTTGGTCTGATATTGCATCTGAATTCTACTGGAAAAAGAAGTGGGGTGAGCTAGTATGCAGTGAGAATCTGGATGTGCGGAATGGGGAAGTCAAGATCGAGGTTCACCTCTTTTGCCCGTCATAAATCATCTGAAGTTTTTTTCAAAATTTTCCTTTCGGCAAAGAATGCACCATTACCATTTTTTTGATTTCGCTTGTGACTGAGCAGTGGTTCAAAGTTGGTATTACCAACATTTGCTACAATTGCTTGGATAGAAACGTGGAAGCTGGACTTGGGGACAAGATCGCAATCTACTGGGAAGGGAACGAGCCCGGTTATGATGGCACCTTGACCTACTCAGAGCTACTTCAAAAAGTTTGCCAGGTGGATATGATGCTTGCATGCATTATGTTGTTAGCGAGCATGTTGGATAATATGTTCAGTTAATTGTAATTGGTAACTGTGTATTGGTTCAGCTTGCGAATTACTTGAAAGATATCGGAGTTAAGAAGGGTGATGCGGTGGTAATTTATCTTCCCATGTTAATGGAACTGCCGATAGCCATGCTTGCTTGCGCGCGCATTGGTGCTGTACACTCGGTATTGCCAGATCTCTTTATCTCCCATATATATTTCGTTCTCCAGTACTTGATGTTCCTATACCAATTGCTTCGTTTCTTGTTTCTATAAGGTTGTGTTTGCTGGATTTTCTGCTGAGTCTCTTTCCCAAAGAATCGTGGATTGCAAACCGAAGGCTGTTATTACTTGCAATGCAGTTAAAAGAGGTTCAAAGGTCATAAATCTGAAAGACATAGTTGATGCTGCCCTTGTTGAATCATCTGGCAATGGAGTTTCTGTAGGTATGGATTTACCAATATTTGCTTGTGATCTGATGTACAAATTGTCTTCGCTTGTTGTCTTCACTTACTTGTGTGCTTTGATTCGGTGAGGACCTAGAAGATGTTGATGATAGATGTACGGTCAATCTGGACTTAATACTGCAACTTCAAAAGGTCATATCACTAATTCATGGAATGAATGGTAAACTGATACTGAAGTAATATTACTAATTCATCAAGGAAAACTTTGTCTTGAAGAATTGTTCTCACGAAATTCTGTAGTGGTATGTACAAAATCATGAATAGTAGCTTGGTAATTACTAGTATCCAAATCAAACTTCCAAGCTAATGTAAGCCATCTTATATTAGAGTAGAAGTTTTGTTGTCCATCTGCAATGTGGTAACTTTGTCCCTTTAGAAAGGACAACATGGACAGCTTCAAATATGGACCTTACCGGTATATTTGCTTCTGGCTGCCTTCTTTTAAACCAATTACTGCAGAGAGGGCAGTGGAGTAAAGTGTCAGACTAGTCTATCTTGAAATCTTTTATCTAGTTTGAGTTGTGCAAAAGCCCCGTACTTAGCCCTATAATTCTGCTCGGTTAAGCAATAATCTTTGATAAGATATCTTTTTCCCTTTCAATTATGATCAATTTTACTGAATATGCTTTTATGTGTTTGTTGTTCATATCCTCAATTGACTTAACAAATTTTCTTTTTGGGTAGGTGTATGCTTAACATACGAAAATGAATCAGCCATGAAGAGAGAAAGCACCAAATGGAAGGAAGGGAGAGATATATGGTGGCAGGTTCATATTAATAAATTCCTGAAATCCTATATTTAGAAGATGGAATAACTCTATTCGGACAATTTCACTGGCATATATAGCAGATTCTTCAAAAGGAACTTATTGTCTGCCCATTAGAAGGGTTGGACTATATATGTCTTTTGGATTGCTGAGCTCTCAAATTAAAAGAGTTTGAATTGGATTCTGGTGGTTACTTTATAGTTGAAACTGATGAGTGATGTTTGGCTTCTAGGATGTTGTTCCTAAATATCCAACGACATGTGAAGTAGAGTGGGTTGATGCAGAGGATCCACTTTTTCTCCTCTACACCAGCGGTAGCACCGGAAAACCAAAGGTAGGTTCAAGACACTGTTCATTCAGGATCATGCATCTCTCTTTGTTTGTTCTTGTATGTGCTAATGTGAAGCTTGTTATAGGGTGTTCTCCATACTACTGGAGGATATATGATATATACTGCCACAACATTCAAGTATGCATTTGACTATAAACCAACTGACATCTACTGGTAAGTTGATCTTCCATTATGTCCATGAATAGATCATGTCCACAATCTCTTCAACTATTTGCAACTCATATTTCCAATTTTTCCCACCTGGTGTAGGTGCACTGCTGACTGTGGCTGGATAACTGGGCACAGTTATGTTACCTATGGACCTTTGCTCAATGGAGCATCTGTTGTAGTTTTTGAAGGGGTAATGCTTAACAGTCTTATTCCTTGCAACACTTTATGTTTGCATAAGGGGTGTGGGAACCTGATAAGTAATTTGTTGATTTAGGTCAATAGAAATCATGACTTTGCAATTTGAGTGTTCAGAATCTCAGATGAGGTCAATATATGTCCATTTGAACTCATAATTCCCTAAAAAAAAGTGAATCAGGAAAAGAAAAGCATACTATTTGTGTCATTATCTGCTTGTGAGTAGCCAATGGCCAATCAGGTTATCTTATCAGGAAGCTATTAAATAGATAATATTTTAGTAACATCACCAAACCAATCTAAGAAAGTTTGGTACTTTAGCATTCTGTGAAGCAGAAGAATGATCTTTTAACCCTAACGGAAGTATCATTGACGAAACAGTCATTAACTGAATTAGAAAACTATATAATAGCAGAACAGGTCGTTCTCTAATCCATGAGTAAGAAAATATCCATATTTTGTTCCTGCTATCGAAGTCAGTTATACTGGAGATAGCAATTATGAAAACAGAAATGATCCTCTTGCCTGTATTGTTTTATACTCACTCCATCCAATAACAAATAATGCCGATTTGCTGCAGGCACCAAGTTATCCTGATTCTGGACGCTGTTGGGATATCGTTGACAAATTCAAGGTGACAATTTTCTATACCGCCCCAACGTTGGTGAGATCGCTCATGCGTGAGGGTGCCGAGGCAAGTCTTTCTATGACTGGGCACCTAAATTTGTGGTTAAAAACTTAGCAATCCTCTGTTCCATTGAACTAATATGGATCTTGACTTGAATTTGTATCGTCTAGATATATTGTTAGTGAAAGTAATTCCATGTAATCCTCTTGTTTCAACTGACTTCCTCATCCATGTCCATTTAACCTTATTAACCATCTGAAAAAGGGTTGGCTGATTGAGTATCCTTCCAATGAATGTACCCCTTCATTTATATTCTGTTGAATTTCCCCTACAGCCACTGTCTCTTCCATTATGTGGCGGTCATGAGTCTAGAAGCTCTTTAAAGTCAGTTTCATGATGGTACACCATATGTGATCAAGTTGCTTCTGGTGCTGCAGTATGTTACCAAGTATTCACGCAAATCATTGCGGGTCCTAGGAAGTGTTGGCGAACCTATCAATCCAAGTGCATGGAGGTACTGAGCTTTATCCTAACTTTCTGATGTAGATAATCTTTCACTAGATCCATAAACCCGTGTACATTTCTTCAGGTGGTTTTTCAATTTAGTCGGGGATTCAAGGTGCCCTATATCTGACACTTGGTGGCAAACTGAAACTGGCGGCTTCATGGTACATTTTGTTATTTGTTTGGGTTTATCATGTTAGAATTTTGTACAAAGAATGCCCACAATATCCACTTAATGGTCTCAGTCTGACTCCAGTGATGCTTACCTTCCTTGCAGATCACACCATTACCTGGTGCCTGGCCACAGAAACCTGGATCTGCTACTTTTCCTTTCTTTGGGGTTCAGGTCTCTAAACTCTTTCATTCCCTTTGACTTTTGAACAACTTAAGAGCCTTTCACAAGGTGTCTCTCCGACTAATTTCCACGTTTGTTTTGTGTAGCCTGTCATAGTGGATGAAAAGGGGGTTGAAATTGAAGGCGAGTGTAGTGGATACCTGTGCATTAAAAGTTCCTGGCCTGGGGCATTTCGTACACTTTATGGTGATCATGAGCGATACGAAACAACATACTTCAAACCATTCCCAGGATACTATTTTACTGGTGATGGCTGCAGCAGGTTGGTTGATACAACTGTTAAATTATTGCTTGAGTTACTTGCATTATGCCAGGGTTCTTACTAGGGATGTGTATACAATTCCTTAACTTGAATGATATTCTTGCGCTTATATATCTTTGGAAGGTGTAGTTATGGTTATATTTTTTGCAGCATAAGCTGTACAATTTGATTTCCTTATTTTTCAATTCGCTCAACCCATTCAGGGACAAGGATGGTTACCACTGGCTGACTGGTAGAGTTGATGATGTCATCAATGTCAGGTACTACATGAATTTCTCAAGATCTTCTCTTTTGGTACCTTCATTCAAACATTTTTTATGTGTTCATACAATGTGGCTTTGTTTTTGTTGAGAAACTTCCAAAGACCAATTCTTTTCCTTCTTAAAGCACCCAGTGCCTTGAATTATGGACTAGTTATATGATGATGCTTTACTTGCCTCTGCAGTGGACACCGGATTGGAACAGCAGAAGTGGAATCTGCTCTTGTCTCGCATCCCAAATGTGCGGAAGCTGCAGTTGTTGGTGTTGAGCATGAGGTACTTTAGAGAGGAGTAAATTGATGATAAAATTTTCATTGCACTTGCTTTAAATGCTAACAAATCAACAAATCATGTTTTGTCTCTAGGTGAAAGGACAAGGCATTTATGCCTTTGTCACTCTGGTGGAAGGTGAACCTTACAGCGAAGAACTGAGAAAAAGCCTTGTACTCACCGTCAGGAAACAGGTTTGCATCCCATTAACATTCATTTCTTTATTTGAAAACTAATTGCTCTTGCTTTCTGAAAACTCCCCAAAGTGACTTAAATTTGTCATCTGACAACATGCAAGTTCTGGACAGAGTAACCTCTTAATGTGATGATAATTGTGATGGATCTCATTTTCATTCCACATGCTAATCCCACTCAAAACAAATATTGTTGAGCCTCTTGTTTGCTTACTCCTCTTAATCTGTCCTTGGGCTTTGCAAACAGTGCTTAATCCCTTCTGTAATTACCATGGGGCACCTAATGCTTAAGATCTCACTCATACTTCTCATTTGATTAGTAGATGCCTCTAATTTCTTATTGATTCCCTGGTGACATCTAATGATTTTGATCTTAGCTATCTGAAAGTTATTTGCATATTCTGATTAACAATGAACATATTCATCACATGGAGCTCTATCTCCGTTTATGTGTAACAAGAATGATCAAACGGTGGGACACATGCTAAATGGGCTCTTTTGGCTGATGGATCACAATGAACTCACCGCATCTAACACTTTGCCAATATCTTTTCCTTTTGGTTTCTCCCTTTCTTCCGAGCCAAAGACAACTATGTTATCAGTAGGATCTGCAATCCTCGCATAACATTTACTACAGTAGCAAATATAGGGCCAGGTTCCATTTTATGTTCCTGGGCCATTTTGGCCTTCCTGTGCTATTATTGGCTTCATCAGGCTTCAAAATAAATTCGTTTTTCGTCCATGAACTAATAAACAGGTGAAATCTATTTTATAGTCCATCTTGTGTAACTTGTGATAGGAAATTCATAAACATAACTTTTGACTAGGCAATCTGATTCATCTTCTGTCTGACTTCTAGATAGGAGCATTTGCGGCACCTGACAAAATTCACTGGGCGCCTGGCCTACCAAAAACCCGCAGTGGAAAGATAATGAGGAGAATCCTGAGGAAAATTGCCTCGAGGCAATTAGACGAGCTTGGAGACACCAGCACACTGGCAGATCCATCTGTTGTAGATCAGCTGATATCACTTGCTGATACCTGAAGCGCCAAGGTTGTCATCAGGATTTTCAGCCTCAGGCTCTCATCGTTGTTGGATTTTTTGAGTTTGTAAGTAGCAACATAGTGCTTATTCCGAGTCAGCCATTTCTTTAGCACTTCTCAGAACCTGTTGGCATCTGATTTTCGTCATAAGAATAAATGAAATAGGTTCTCTCCTGGTTGGTGGTGTTAAAATTACTTGTCTGTCCACAAGAACGCAAGCATTATCAATTCTATAGAATAATACTTCGACATGCCTTTCATCCTGTAAAAGGCTGTGTTATCGGTTGCAACCATTGTTGGCCACCTTCAAACAATCGATACATCGAATATCTTATTTTCCGCGAAATGAAACGCTTTCGGAGAAAATATTTTCCTAGAAGTGACTTTTTAGAAAAATGAATTTTTCGATGTTCGGTGGAAACCTAAAATTAAAGTAGAAAATATTTTCTGTCATTCAGTATCTCATTTGATTTTCCTCCATGCACTTCTTTTTTTTTTTTTTTTTCTTTTTTTGTTTTTTTTTGTTTTTATTTTTATGTTTTTTATATGTTATTTTTTTTTAATTGAATTTTAAATTATTTTTGTATTCTTCTTTTCTTCCTTTTTTTTTTTTTTTTCATTTTTCTTTTCCTTTTGCCGGTGCCACCTTGGGCCTTGCCGCCCTCGAGCCTCATCGCCGTTTGGCAATGCTTGAGCATCGCGATCTGCGAGGCCCGGGCCTCGCTGCCGTCTGGCAATGCTTGAGCATCACGATCTGCGAGGCTTGATCCTTGCTGCCATATGAGCATCACCGGTCTGCAAGTTCCAAGCTCGCGGCTGTTTGGCGACGCTTGAGCATTGCAATCTGCAAGGCTTGAGCCTTGCCACCATCTAGTGACACTTGAGCGTCGCCAACTGGCGAAGCCCGAGCATTGCGGTCTTCTGGCAACGCTCGAGCGTCACCGATTGGCTAGGCCCGAGCCTCGCCATCATCTGGCAACGTTTGAGCGTCACCGATCTGCAAGGCCCGAGCCTCGTCGCCGTCTAGCGACGCTCACCAGTGGCCGACCGCCGGCGAAGCCTTCACCAGGGCTGGTGACCAACCAAAGAAGGAGGAAAAGAAAAAAAGAAAGGGAAAAAAAGAAAAGAAAAAAGTTAAAACTCGATTTTAAAAAATAAAAACAAAAGTAGAATGTGTTTGGTGAAATAAAGTGAGGTAGAAGAAGTTATTGAAAAGCGGAAAACATTTTCCCCATCCTTGAAGGTGTTTTTTTTTTCAATAATGAAAAATGTTTTCCTTGACTATTTTATTTTCCGTGAAACGAACACTAAAAATTCGAAAAATGTTTACCCGAAAGTTATTTTATGTAAAAGGAAATGAGCCAAACGAACTGAGCCTAAAAGAAAGCTATTTTCATCGCCATTAGTCGGATTACCACAGAATAGCAATGACAACTGACTATGCAGGATTTCTTGTGTTGAGGTGACGTTAGCTTGTATGTGTGACTCGTGATTTACGCTTCAGATGCCATGTTCGTCTTACTATAAGCTCTTAAATTATTGGGTATGTGTTTAAAAGAAAATTGTGGAAATTTTAGAAAAAGAGAAAATTTTATTCTCAATCATATATTTTGCTGCTTCATAGTGTTATATTTATAGGTTAATACATAGAAAATTCCTAGCAAACAAAATAGGAAACAAAACCTAAATAGGAGAAGAGTTGCAATCCCAGGATTTGTGGGTTAACAACTACAATCCCATGATTCATGGGATTTAATCAAAATCAAATCATAATTAATAAATAAATAAAATCTCCTAAATACGAAAATCCTCCTCATCGCAACCAATCAATTTTTCTATGTATTTATAGCCATATAATATTGCTATTTATGACTCAACACTCCTCCTCAAGCTAGTGAATAGATATCTTCCATTCCCAACTTTGTCAGAACTTCTACCATGAAGCCCTTTGGTTAAGATATCTGCCATTTGCAATCCTGAAGGGACATAAGACAAACTTATTGGTCATTTTTCAAGTTTCTCCTTGATGAAGTGCCTATCAATCTCTATGTTTCGCCTTGTCATGTTGCACAAAATTATGAGCAATATTAATTGTAGACTTATTGTCACAATATAGCTTCTCAGGACTTTGCCCCTCAACCTTCAAGTTATCAAGAAGGATCTTGAGCCATATTAACTCACATATTCCTTGAGATGCTGGCCTAAACTCAAATTCTGCGCTTGATCTTGCCACCACATTCTGTTTTTCACTTCTTCATGTTACTAAATTACCTCCAAGAAAGGTACAACAACTAGTCACAAACCTCCTGTCAACAATGGATACAGCATAATCCACATATGTATAAGCCTCAAGTTTGAGATTTGGACTCTTCTTGAAAAAGTATTCCCTTTCCTGGACTACTTTTTAAGGAGTGTAGGACTTGATAAGCAACCCATAGATGTGACTCATTTGGATTATGCATGAATTGGCTAATCAAGCTTACTACATAAGAGGTATCTGGTCAAGTATGAGTAAGGTAGATCGACTTTCTCACCAATCACTAATACATTTCTCATTCTACTACCATCTCCTCTTTTGCTTCTATAATATGTTGACTTTTCAAAGGATGAAGGCCCCACAGAATAAATAAATAAATAAGAGTCATGAAGGAGGGGATGCTCGGCTCAAAATAAAGAGCTCGTGCAAGAAAGAAAAAGGGAAGAGTAGAAAGAAAAGAAGAAGAAGAAGAAGAAGAAGAAGAAGAGAAAGGGGGTTTCTCTTGTGCATGCCTTGGGGACCTCATCAAGCCGATTCGACTTTGCATCGCAATGCCCAGTAAGTGCTTGCGTCCTTTGTTCATCTAATCAAGGTAAATAAGGCTAAAATGTGAAGTTATGTGGAAATTGAACCACAAAGTCCGATTTTTGGGTTATGAAGCTTCGAGTTTTCGTGGGAATGATGAATTATGGCATTGTAGAGCCATGGGTTTTGACAAGAGTTATTTTTGCGCAACTGTTTTGTGCGAGCGAGATTTTAGGGTTTTGTGGTGAGTTTCACATTAAGTTTAGTTTGAGTAATCTCTTTGAGTGAGTGATTTATTAATGCATCGGGTTATTTTATTAGTGTTTAAGCTTAGTTTAGCTAAGTCATAGTTGAGATAGTATTTTACTTAGTTTTGATGATATTCTCGTTTATATGATAGGAATACAAGTTCATTGGATCGAGTAAGCCTTGTTATTTGGTTTGGGCATATCCAAATGAGTAATGCTATGTCTTCTATGAATTCTTAAACTCATATCTTGAAAACGATAAAAAAAAATTGATATATTATGAGTTAGAAGTCTAGATTGGGCAATTACTACTCCTTGGTTATTCACGAAGGTTTTAGAAAATGTGTTATGCAAAGAAGTATGAAAGCTCATGTATATGTATCACTTTGCGAACGAGTTTTTGAAAGAATTTTAAAGTGTTATGAGAAATGCTTTTGTGAAAAGTATTTTCAGCGGATGAACTATATTGCAAAAGATTATATGGTATGATTTGAGAAAGGTTTTATGAAAGACATTTCGTTTCAAATGTGGTTTATGAAAGAATTCTGAAATGGTTTAAGAATTGTTTTAAGAAAAATATTAGGAAATGATACACACACACACACACACACATATATTATGTGATGAGTTCTATAATGATTTGAGAAACCTTTTATTAAAAGACGTTTTAAAATGTCAAGGTTTGTGGAATGGATTCCCAAAAGTTATGAGAAATGCCTTGTGAAATGTGTTTAGTTCAGTGAACGAGAAAGATTATGTATTTTGGTTTATAAAATGCATTATATATTATGAGATTGATTATAGATTGAATTTCTAGATATTAGAGGATGTGAGGTTGATGCTCAATATAGCTATGAGCCCATTAAGGGACTGGTGGGTATGCATTTAGGATATCCTTATGGGTCGAGCCATTGGTTTTGTAGGTGAACACCTTGTCAAGGAGGGAATCTTGATTGCCTTGTCACAGACATTGTGTCGTGACCATGATATTAAGCAAAAGATTGATCGATGGATACACGATCAACATATGTTTTGATATAAGATGGATTAATGATGGACCATTGATGTGTGGTTTTTTTATGGAAATTAATCAATGGACTTAACTATTGATACTTGAATTGTTAGGATGGTTTAAATGAGTACTTTCCGAATTGTATAAAGCTTGTTGAAGTAAAATATCTCTTATTATTTGATATGTATATTAAAGAGTTGGATTATGAGTTTCTAATAGTGCTCTGTACTTATATATATATTTATGCAAAGTGAATGTTCAATCTATTTAAAAAAGATATGTGTTACTCACTAAACTTGTGGTTACTCACCCCTCTATTTCTCAACTTTTTCAAGTTTTATAGTTAGCAGCTAGTAGAGCGAGAGTGTTATCAATGGGGACTTTTGGAAGTAGACTTTGGGTATGGTTTGAGATGGCATCCTTCGGGTGGAAGGATGGCCGTGTCACCCCTATTCTTGATAGTTTTGGGTTGTCATAACATTTGCTAGTCTCTAGTTCGACTCAATCGAAGTAGCTACCAACTTGCAACTAAGCTTCTAGTATCTTCCAAAAGATCAATCACATACTTTTATTGTGAAATAAATACCTCTAGCCTTGAGTACGAAACCTCAATTCTAAAAAATTACCGTAACTTTCCTAACTCCTTTATTTCAAACTCCTTAATCAAGCACTATTTCAGCCGCTATTTCTCCCTTTCATCATTGCCCATGACTATTATGTCATCAATATACACCAACAATGTTGTAACACCCCTTACATCCGAATGTTTATACCAAAATGCCTTCGTGACTCTAGCATTCCGTTTGAACTAGGCTCTAGGTGACTGCTTGAGCCTTTTTTAAGTCTACAAACATTTTCTATTGTTTCCTTTCCTTTAAACCAAGTGGGATGCTCATGTAGATTTCCTCTTCCAAATATTCTTGTAAAAAAGTATTCTTTACATCATACTGTTAAAGTTCCCAATCAAAATGAGCAGTTAAAGACAGTAAAATTCTTACAATGTTCATTTTAGTCATTGGTGCAAATGTCTATTGGTAATTCACTTCATATGTCCGAGTGTAACCCTTCGCAACCAATCTTGCTTTGTACCTCTCCAAAGAGCTATTTGCCATGTACAATGAATATTCGCTTGCAGTTAACTAAATTTTTCCCCATTGGCCTGTCAACAATTTTCCACGTTTTATTTTTTTTCCAATGCCTTCATCTCTTCTTTCATAGCATTCCTTTATTCCTTTTTTGACAGTGCTTCAGACAAAGTGTTAGGGATAGTAATAGCATTTAAACTTAATTCGGTGTGGTGATGATAATCTATTAAGGAACACATAAATTGATAGTGAATACACTGGTTTCTTGGTGCACTCTCTAGTCCCTTTTCTAACAACAATAGGTAAATCAATATCAATCTCGGGTGTATCATAAATCTTAATATGTTCATTCAAAAGAGATTTAAAACTTATTGTGCTCTCATTAACAGTACCCAGAGAAGTATTTAGACCTACTCGTGTTGGAACAACTGTCCTCCTTGAATACACTCGAGAACATCTCTTAGGATCATGAATACGAGTTCGACTAGTGGGAATAAGAACTGAGATAGGTTCCCGTGTGCAAGAGATAGGATTCAAGTTAGGTTCATGAGCAACAGTAGATGAGTTTGGGTTGATAGGGACATTGGACAATAAATCTAAGTTATCAATAACACCAAGGCCCTTATCTTTCATGATTGAAAACTCCCCTAAAAATAAGGCTGTGAAAAATAGGGTTTATTTTCAACAAAAGTGACATTTGCAAAAAAAAAAGAATTTTTGGAATGAGGATGGTAACATTTATAGCATTTTTGTGTTTGTGAGTAACCAAGAAACACATATTTGATTGCGCGAGGATCTAACTTTTCTCGTTGAGGATGATGAATGTGGACAAAGGAAGTACAATGTATAAGACCATTAGATGTCGAAAGTAAGGATAGAAATGAGAAAGGACTTTTATAAGGTCTTGTGGTCTAATGTATATGATGGTAATCTATTGATCATGTATGTTGCCATAAGGATAGCTTCCCCCTATATGTTTTGGGAACTTGCCTGTAAAACAACAAGGCATGAGTTGTATTAAGGAGATGATCAATTTTTCTTTCAGCAACACCATTTTGTTGTGGTCTATTCACAACAGATGACTCATGGATAATGCCTTCCTTTTGAAAATAAGGGGACAATACTTGATTGGAGTAATCTCTAACATCATCAAATCAAAAGACCTTGATATTGACCCAAAATTGAGTTTGAATCAAGGAATGAAAAAGAGGAATAATGCTACTCACATCAAATTTATGTTGGAGTAAGAAAGTCCATGTGAGCCTAAAGCAATCATCAATTAGAGTGACATACCAATGAGCTCTAGAGATATTTGGAATCATGGAAGGTCCCCAAATGTCACTGTGGATTAAGTCAAAAGAATTAAAATTACGGTGATTGCTAATATACGAAATGGTACATGATTATGCTTGACTAATTCGCAAACATCACGATGAAAATTTTTAATATGTAGATCTTTAAACAAGTATGGAAATTTCGACCTAAAAGAAGAGAAAAAAAAGGATGGAAACATAGTACTTAGGACTAGAAAGGATGGATGACCAAAACGAAAATGATGAAGCCAAATAGCTTCTTTATTTGAAATACTATGAAACAATAAAGACAAATTATTTATGATTCTTCTTGCAGCGAGAGGTGTCTCAAGTTAGTATAGCCCATTTTGTTCCATTGCAAGTCCAATCCTCCTCTTCAAGTCTTGAACCTAAAAAACTCAGTAAGATGGGTAAAAAAATCGCTTGACAATGAAGATCTTTTGTGAGTTTTTGTTTTGAGATAAGATTGACAAACAATTTAGGGACATGAAGTACATCTTTAAGGACAAGGTTGGGTATGATAGGAAATCTCCAACCTCTACAACGGTAGCAAGAGACCCATTTGCCACAATAATCTTCCTATTACTAGGACAAGGTGTATAGGTGCCGAAATGGGATGAGGTGTGAGTCATATGGTCAATAGCCCTCGAATCAATAACCCAAAAATTACCTAAGAGTGCTAGTGAGCATGCACTAAAGGATTTATTAAGAGATCCTAATAGACCTCTTAATTTCTCAATTTCTTCACTATTAAAGGTTGCTTTATCTTGAACTTCTTCGTGACTAGCTTGCTTAGTTAGGTGGACCCAAGGCCTTGGTTGTGTTGCCTGGTTCACCCATTCTCAGCCTGAAGTAGTTGGCATGCCATTCAATTTCCAACATTATTCCTTTGTATGCCCCAACTTCTTTTAGACACCACAAGTTATTCCAGCTGTCTTTCCTGGCAAGTCACTCTTTTCATCAACCTTTCTAATTGTCAAGGCTAACTCTTCTACTGCTTGTGGTTCGAGCATAACGGATCGATGGCTTTCTACTGCTCAGATCAAGGAAATTTTCCTCCAATAATGGCACTTCCTTCTTGTTGAGTGTTTGAATTCTAACTTGGTCGAATTCAAAATTAAGCCCACCCAAGAAATTGTAGACTTGATCCTTTCCAATAAAAATCTTCCAAAATGACCGCATCTTCTAGACACCACATCCGGAGTACTCAAGATAATGATCGAGTCCTTGCCATAAATTCTACAAAGAATTAGCATACTTAGTAACAATCTTTCTTCCTAGCCATGTCCCACTAGTTTTCACCTTAATTTCATATACCTAGGCTACATCAAAAGCCTTTGAGTATGTCCATCGAATGGAATCCCATATCTCATTTGCTGTAGGTAAAAACATACAAGTATTGCTTATGACTGGTTCCATGGAATTCCATAACCGTGACATGATCATGGATTAGCCTCATCCCATGCATCGAATTCAAGATCTCTTTGCTTGGGTCTTGTCCCAAGTAGATGGTTGAGTTTTCCTTTGCCCTCTATATACGTCTTGACAATTTGTGACCATTTGAGTTAGTTCCTCTCATTTAATCTATAGGTTGGCCTAATATTCTAAAGATCACCTGTTGTGTATGTTGAGGCGACCTCCTCATATTGGTTCATGCTAGGATGGGTTGAATCTATGGCTTTCATTTTGGAGAGTGAAGGTTAGGAAGGAAACAATAGCAGTAATGCACCTATGAAGGCTGTGTATAGAGGAAAAATTTTCTGGAAAATGATAGACAACAATGAAGGCTGAAAATTGCAAAAATCGCAGCAATGAAAGCTGCAATTTGAAATCCAGAGATCTAGCCTAGGGCTCTGATACCATATAGAATTTTAGATAGAGAGAAATTCTTATTCTTATTCATATACTCTGTCGCTTTATAGCATTATATTTATAGGCTAATATACAGGGAAATCCTAATAAAGAAAATAAGAAACAAAGCCAAAATAGGATAACAACTACAATCCCAAACGATTTGTGGGTTAACAGCTACAATCCCCATGGTTTGTGGGATTTAATCACAATCAAATCAGAATTTAAATAAATAAATAAATAAATAACAACCTCCTAAATAGGAAAATCCTACTTCTAACAATTAATCAATTTTCCTACGTATCTAAAGCCATATAATCTGGTTATTTATAGCTCAACAAAAATGTTGCAAGTAAAATCACCCACTGCAGCACAAGCGATGGTTCACTTGAATCACTGATCCTCTGTAATGCTTATTTCCAGCCAGCGGTAAGTTCTGTCTTGAGATGAATGCTGAGAAGACAACTTTTGTTTTTTTTTTTCAAGGTCAGAGAGAAGACAACTTCATGGAGTTTACATTTGCAGATTAAGCTTGCACACTTCTCACATTGGGACTCAGCAGAAAACACTAATTTTAGAGGGGATGCATGCAAATGAGTTGACGGCCGAAGTAGATTTTGAAGAAAAATTAAAGAAAGGAGAATAAAATATCAAAGAACTTGCACACAAAAATTATACTGTCTAGGAAAAGTCATGACCATATATACCGATTCATTAATTGGTGAGAAAATTATTCAAAAAGCCTTAAACCTATTGTACGTCAACCACTTCAATCTAAAGCTTTCAAATTTTACTAATTTAATTTTAAATCTTTTGACCATTCTCTAAATATAGTCCATATCTGGCCATTTGTTACAATAAATCACCAATGTGGTAGTCTAATTAGCGTCAGCCATACCACATAGGATGGCCGATGCTGATTTGGATTATTTCAGCAATTTTTTTGTTTATAATTTTACGAATTTTTTATTTTCTTTGTTAATAAATTTGTTCTTGTTTCTCCATTGGTTGCCCGCAAGAAACGAAAAAAAGAGGAGAAAGTTAAAAAAGGAATTGCAAAACTCATCTAACTTAGCTGCAAGCTGTCTCAGAACATCTGGCATTGACTAGATTGTCACGCCAACAATTTTCGACAAAATTAATCGGATAAACTATATTTCAAAATGCTTAGAAGGTTCATAATTAAATTAGCATAATTGAAAAGCTTAGGATTGAATTAGCCACTGTACAATAAATTTAGAATTTTTTGATAATTTTTCTTTGATGAGCTAAAGATAATCGATCTCAAAAAAGAGTAGTATATGCCATTTCAAGGTTATTGTTAAACGTCTCGCACAACACGCGCGGGCTAAATAATTATGAACCGACAAGATCTTTTTTCACCCCGGATGATGTAATTCATATCGATAATTTGCAGGAGAAACCCAATTTTAGCTTTTCTCAGGATGATGTGGGCCGGTGCTTATAGGTTCAAGATATCTTGCAAAGCTTTGGTACAACTCTAAGCGAAGAAATCAACCATGCAGTTTAGCAGAGAACTGCAAATTTCTTGTTGCGTACGCCAAATACAATGTCCAAGATGTCCCGGCGAGCGGTGTTAAGGATGACGATCTAGGCATGCGAAGTTACCGGCAGCTCAACTCTCTTTCCACTTATACATACATATATATATTAAAAAAAAAAAAAAAAAAAACACTCTTGCCACTTTGGTCGAAGCTCAAACAATATGTAACATCTGATCTGTATCAACATGTAAATGGCAGTCCAATTCTATGCTGCAGAGAACCACACAGGCTTTTGGCATACAAAAAAGTCGAGAATTCGATCTTCATCACCAATATTGAGATCATATTATAAGATGAAACTAAACATCGTCCATTTTCCAACTGTTGAGGACGACATCGAAACTAGAGAAAATTCTGTGAATCCTCGGACTATACATAACAAAATTTCATCTGAGACCATCAGCCATTCCAGATTTACATTTGAAGACTAAAATATGCTCGAGCAATGACAATTGTGTAATTCTCGCTCCTACCCTCTGCCAAAAGAAAAACAAACTTACAAGCAAGATTATTATCCTCTGTTAGCTCCTCGAGACCCAAAAGACTGCGGCTATTGTGCTGTACAAATATAGCTTTTTTGGCAATGATCTGCTGAAGAATCGATAGAAAACACGGCAAACGCTTAAATAATGAACCTCCTGGAAATGACCACTGGACCATGCTTCATTAAAATCCATCAATTTACAAGAGTGTACATGCTGCATCAGCGACGTTAGGCAGCAGAAGCCTTAAAGCTTAAGGGCCTGGGTAGGTTGCACTTGATGTGATAGATTGACGTGTAAGCAATCACGTCAAATTTGGAATGTTACGGTGATTGTCGGCAAATTCTCGTACCAAACGTTTTAACACTCTCCCTCCCCTTCCTTGCGTACGGCTCTCAACCCCATCTGAGCTCCGACTGTCAAGACACTCAGACGCTGCACCAGCAAGCGCCTTTAACCAAAGTGGGACCAGAGTTTCTGACTCACCTGGTTTCAAATACTCTACTGGAAGAGCTTGTACCTGCCAATGAAGCAAACAGAATGGTAGGATAACAATTTTGAAAGCAGGTGGCATATCATTTAAAAAACACATGCATGAGAGAGAGAGACCGCAGCTTGGAGCCATGAATGCAAAGAGTTCCAACTGAGAATTGCCTTCCAGGATGTCCTTTCGCTTAAGCTGCAAATTGCAGCCACCTGTCGCAAGATTGCGGCACACTTGTGAACCTGTCAAAAGGAAGCAACATTACGTGTTCATCATATAGCCATTCTACAAGATGAATGACCATGACATAACTTTATGGAGGGCATTTACATAGCTTGAAAACTTAAGTGGTCCAACTTTCAAGTGAAGGTCTGAACAAATTAGGCCAAAGGTAGCTTCATTGCTTCAAAATGCACTGTATATTCATGCCAAATAGTTTATTCCTTTACTTGCTAATATTCTGCAGTAAGCTATTATACAGATATTTTACAATTGAAAGCACTGTTACTGTAATATCTAGGCCCTGTTTGTTTGTGTTCTTATTTTCTGGTCATGAACACAATTTCTGTCTTTTTGTTCCGGGGAACAAAAAAGGAACATAAACGTGTTTGTTTGCTTTTTTATTCCAAATCTATTTTTTTTATTCTTGGGAACAAATTTGGAACAGAAACAAGAAACAAGAAACAAGAAAAACTTGTTTCTTGTTCCTGGAACACTTCCGATAAACAATTTTTCTCTCCTATTTTTTTCTTCTCTTTCTTTTTTTTTCTTCTTTTTTCTTTGGCCGGTCGCCGGCCTTGGCCATGGTCGGCGACCAGCTGTTGAGGGCCGGCGACCTCGCCGGAGCGTCGCTGTGGCTGGGCGAGGCCGCTGGCCCTCGTCGGCCGGTCGTCGGCCATGGCCGAGGCTGGTGACCGGCCAAAAGGAAGAAAAAAGGAAATATAAAATAAAATAAAATATTAAAAAATAAAAAGAAATAAAAAAAATTATACAAATATACCAAACGTGTTTACGTTCTTTTTCTATTTCAGGAACAAATTTACCAAATACGTTCTTTTGTTCAAAAATTGTTTCCCGGAATAGAAATAATTTTTTCTATTTCTGTTCCTGAAACAATTTTTGAACAGAAACATTACTAAACGCATCCCTAGACAACCGTAACTGCACACACTAAGAGAAACTCTCAAAACAATTTAAAATACCCAATCTAGTGTTGAAAAAGTGAGACTTTTTTCTTCATTTCTAGTCCAAAAATTGGAAATAAAAGATTAGTTGAAAAGGAATGTTATACATGTTGTTAGTCAGCCTAAGAATCCCTATCCCACTTTGATAGTTTCAGCATAAAAAGTATTTAAAAAACTTTAATTGATGAAAGCATTAAGAATATATATATATGCCTCCCATCCCGCCCCCTAGAAAGAAAAAGAAAAGGAATAAAAAAGAAACTTAAACCAACATGCAAGTGCTGAAACATCAAAACATGAGCATACCATCCTTACCCTTGACATTGCAGAGACACCAAGCAGAGCATAGAAAAGGTTTGATACAAGTCCCTCACCACAATGACATACAACATGAATGACCATGGCATTAAAGGGCTCCTCGGGCACACAAGTTATTGTTTCAGTTAAAGAGGTCAAAGCCACCTCCAGGAAACCTGAAAGAATAGACAAAAATTAGACCTCTGAGCAATTGCCATTAACAAGATATCCATAAGATGACAATTCTACATCAACAAAGTCAAATGATAAAGAAATTCAAGCAGGATGAAGGATATAAATCATCACGTGAATGAGGCTATAATCTTCGAGAAATTCCACAATGATGTGTAAAACTTAAAATGAACCTTCGAATTCACGAGAATTTTTCAGACACAAGATATGCCACACAAGATATGCCATAAAGACAAAAATCTTTTAGATTTGACGGGTTAATGACTCGGACACCAAAAGAAAAAGCAATCGAATTCCAAGGTGAAGTTAGATTGCTGCTGTTCATTGCAAATGGGGCAAAAGAAAAAGAACAGTTTATGAGATAACAGGGTAACCATAAAAAGAGAAAAAATGTCAGATCACCAAGGAGCATGTACACACTAGAGAAAAAGTTAATTGCAGCTAGACTTCACATTTAAACATGCATTAACAGATGTAATACGAGCTGCTACTTGAATCAAATACATACAAGATAGATGTGACATTGCAGCTAGAGCTGCACCACGATGCATAGCTGTGGAGCATATTGCTGCCTTTTGGAAGGAAACTTGAAGAGACGAAGCAGACACAGCCAGTACATCCTGAGGTATTAGACACAAAAAAGTCAATTCAACTTTAACAGGTGTATCCACTCTAACAGCATCCTGTAAATCATCTAATCATAAATAAAAGGACAGAATGCATTGAACCTTATGCAGTCCTCGAATAAATGTTGATGCAAAGTTCATGTAGGCCTCTACTAAATCGGGTTCTTGGTCACATATGTACGATGAGTTCAGTGACATCACTGATGCTGCCTGAGTAAATCTTTCAAAAGTGGTGACAAATAGAGGTCCATACTCCTCCTTTTGGCCAAATTCCTCAATGACAACAGAAGCTGCAGAGAAGTTTGTTGCAAAACATAAGCAAAAGGAAAGAAAACAAACTGACTATACGACTCATGTATCACCGCTGACATATTACATAAAAGGCCAGGGCAAAACGTCATGCTGATGATGAGATTGTAATAATGGTTGGCAATGATCCAGCGGGTACCATTTTTCAGTGACCTGCATTCTGAATAACTTGTCCACCCAAGCACACACAAACCCAGCATAATACAAAATGGAAACTGCTTGCTTCTGAAACAACCGCACCTTCAACTAAGTTGCAAGACTCTATATAGGCTACATATAAATTCATCACTCTTTGTAACAGCAAGCATGTGGTGAGCCTCACCAGTATCTCAGAGCAGCTATGGACCCCAAAAAAAAAAAAAAAAAAAAAAAACATTATATGACTCAGCATGACTGAAATGTTCTTACAAAGCACTAATGCATTATTATTTCTCTCAGTAAAGTTATTCACATAATTAAACTTCAGATTAGTAAGACAAGTTCAAGGACCTTTCAGGATACAAGAACTTTTCTTTATGGGTGAATCCGGAAAATTAACCTACAACTTCAGTTCTCACGATGCACCTGTTCTTATGAAGCATTCATGATTATGGGTGAATCTGGAACAATAACCTACCAACTTTAGTTCCGCTTGCATACCTGTTCTTATGAAGCACTCTCGATCTTGAAACATCGAAAAATTTGCTGTAACGCAGTCTAGTATGCTGGGTAATAGAGTTAAGAAATGCTGCCCTACAAATTTAAACAAGTTCCACTTCATACAATTGGCATACCAAAAACATCCCAAAGAAAAAATAAAAATCCAAACCTGAAGACTGAATTGCCTGTGAGAGAGCTCGGCAAGCTGCAGTGGACAAGTTACTATTCTCCATGTGTTGAGACCTAAACAATTTCTCCAAAATAGGCCAAAATACCCTTAGTAGGGTGAGTATTGGAGCATCATTGGCAGGCCCATTAGGATGAGGCGTTGAAAGATAACTGAACACAGTTCCCATCCTGGAAGTGCATGACATTTACACTTTATAAAACAAAAAAATTTATGGACCACCCCAGCAAAGTACATGTTGAGAAAAGTATCGTTACATGCCAACCAACAAGCGACCAACCAGCTATACAAAGTGCAACTCGATATTCATCCAAAAGTTCATCAGCATGACCTCCAGGGAAGACGACAGTACATCCTAAGGTATTAAATAAGTCTTAAGCGTGAACCATAGCATAATCAGTACAGCAATGAATGCAGACCTGTACAACCCTCTGGTGGCAGAGGATAAAGTTTGTGTATAAGTTGCTGGATTTTGTCTCTGGTTGCCATTTTCACTAATCTGAGAAATGATTAAGTGTTAATGGTAAACTCGTACGTGCAGTCAAAAGTAATTATGGAAGCAGCTAAGTGCATTCAACCAAAAGTTCTGCGCCTTCACCAATCAAAATAATCATCTGGATATGTTAGGAATACAAAATACTTTTGTGTGCAAATAAGATGAAAATAAAGTCAGATCCATGGTTTGGGGCACTAGCTCATGAGCAGCCAAAAGAAAAACACAGCTGCCCTTTGGAATTTCCTCCACTGGAGAATTTGAGATGCCTAATTCGCAAGAAATCCAAAACAGATTAGACAACACCTAACAACGTTTAAATTTGTTTTTCTTTCCTATTCACATCTCTTAGTACAAAATTGAGCTGCTCTAAGTGACGTTCTCCCGCTTGAGCTAAAAACTTTCTGCAGGAACTTCCTCACCCAATCAATCCCATTATTTTCTTTAGTCAGACCTCATATTTTAGAGTGTCACTGCTCTTAACTCCATCAAAACTTAGGACTGAAGTCAGAGCAAAAGACTAACAGTTTCTTTTCTAATGACAAGATAAGTACCCTTCCTATCAAAAGATTCTCCTATTTCTTTAAAGTATATCCCATAACTTTTTCAGCTTTCTCCTGCCCATTTTTTACCCGCATCTCCCATAATATTATCACATTTTCTCATTGAAGCATCTGAATTCTGTTTCCACAGGAGCATCTAGGATGAGTTTCTTCTCCACACAGATCAAAAACATAGTGACAAATCTCTTACCTTACCAAAAAAAAAAAAACATAGTGACACTTCAATTGCATCCTCTAAGACACTTCTATTTGCAAAAGAACTTCACAACCGGAAGTATGAGATTCATAGTTCTAGAGCCTCAAAATTTATGGAATCCTACTCCTAAACAGTAAACTTTCCTGTTGCCAAGTCAAAGTTATATGCCAAAAAGGTAATGATGGGTTAGAAGCCCACCTAAGAGAGCAATTTGAAACTCCAAGAAAAGCATGGTCAATGTACCAAAAAATTAGGACCGTGTACAGTGCTCTAGAGGAAACCATTAACCAGTAACAAGACTAACCCTTTGCCGCTAAAAATCTTATATACTTGCAGTTCTAACTAAACAGGGACTTACTGATGATAATTGATAGTACTCCCTAAGTTTGTGAATTATGAGAAGCTCTAACAAAATATGTTAGGTATAATTTGTTTGTTGGCTTTATCGTAATTATATCCTTATAAGAGATTGGACCAAAATTTTGAGCTCATCATGCTTTAGAAGCTGTTCAATAATGGCATGAAAATGGTAATTGACAGTACATTTGCTAAAGAGAATCCGCAAAGCTATAACAAGAAGCTAACATGAGAACTCTTAATGATCTATCATGCAAATGTATATCATTCTAAGGCTGTCAATGGCAATATTGGTATGGATTGATCACTCTTGTAAAGCAAGGATGTCAAAGCATTAAAAAAATGGTTGTCTTCATTGAGAAAAACTTCAGTGATCCGAATAAATCAACTGGACCTTGGATTCTTGAAAGTCTGAGGGTTTAGAAAAAAAGATATAATCTTGGGATGATTGTTGACGTAAATTATCATCATTCATTGAGATTTTTCTAACGAGAACCAAGAAGAATATAAAAGGTCTACATGCCTAAAGATCTGAAAATAAATAGTAAACAAGCAAGGAAACAATCTGAGGTGGAAGCTTCACTTACAAGTTTACTAATGGCATCATAACTAGCAGAGAGCAACCTACTCAACAGATTATTCTTCAACTCTCTGTTAGGTAGTGAGCTGAGGATTAAACTGATTGCACTTACAACCTCTTCCTCATCTTCCAAAGGCAGATGTCTCTTCTCCAAACCCTGAACCAGAAGACATTAAAAAAAAAAAAAAAAAAAAGGGGGTGATAAAGCTGCATTTATGAGAGAGAGAGAGAGAGAGAGACAGGCAAACAAAATTCCAGATGCAATGAAACTTTTGCCTTGAAATAAGAGGTTTTTCAGGAAAAAATAGCAGAGGCTTCTCCCACTTGAGCAATACATGACGACCAGCAACAGAGAAAGACCATTTAAACGGTAAAAAGTATTAGAGGATGGATAGGAGGCAGAGAAAAAAATCCCTGATAAATGCAAAAAATAAGAGTAATACTTGTTTCTGCATTCTCTGGCCTGACAGATTTAGCATGGTAATCCACAGCTAAGTACATGATTTAAAAAAAAAAACATAACCATTTTGGAACACAAACTGTCAAATGAAGCAACGCCTGCCAAGGTCATAGCAGATCAGAAAGACATTTACCTCTCCAATCCACATCAAAATTTCCAAATTGGATGGTTCATAAATGACTGCAGAAGCATCTTCACAAAATTTACGAAGGGCGGACGCACAAGAATTGGATGATGGAAGTTCTGATATGCCTGTTGCAAGAAATAATCTGAAAGCATCGATTCAGTACAAAGAATAAACACGCAAGTCTAAACACAAGTTGTAAACAACATATTTATTATTTTTCAAATGATGTCAGAAAATAACCAATAAGGTAGAAAGCATATAAAGAAGAGGTGAAAAGGAACTCTAAGATGTGCACCCCTAAACCTCCATAAAAAATCTAGGCTGCATTTTGAAATGTACTGATTTGACTGAACAAGATGAAGGAGCTCCTTACAATAAGGGCCTTGCATTTGATTGGAAAGCAGACAACCACTTGGAATAGGAACCAATAATGTCTGCAAGTGCTCTATAAACCTACAAAGTAAAAGCCCTTCTTAAATAGTAAACAAGATCAAATGGATCATCCCTGATGTGAAAGTTCAGCATTTATCTGTACTTGAGTTCATATGGACCATTAAAATAATATATGTAGGGAAAGGCTACATCTGACATACAAGGCACGAAAAGTCCTTCAGCTCAGCAGAAGGCCTGGCTGATAATGCTATCACTAGCTGCATAATTGCAGAGAAGTCCGGGCTTTGGTCTTCTTGATGGACAACTTCAGAGACCTGGAATATTTTAAATCTGGACTGTTAAACAGCAGAAAACGAGATGACAGGGCTATCCTTAAAAAGCCAAGCCACTTATGATTGACTGCAAGCATTCATTCCTGTTTAAAACCATGCAAGCAACCACGACAGAGATGCAGGAGTTTGAACATTTAACCCTCAACTGAGATACTCCAATATAAAGACCAATAATGATGCCTTTCATGAGCAGATCAAACCTTTAATATCACTCAAACAAACACAAGATAATGGAGAATAAAGAGAATATCCAATCTACCAAAAAGAAATGTATTGTACAAATATCGAAATTGCAGATACTCTAATCAAACAGATTGTGATTACCAAGTCCAGAACTTAAAATTAAACCCATTTCCTTCTCTGAACGTGACTTCAATTAAAATCCAATGAATCCATCTTCTGAAAAGGGCTGTGAGACCGATTTGGTTGATTTTGCTGATGGTTTTGTTCATACCTTTGCAAGGTTGCAGAGATCTTGCAAAGAGATGCAACTTAATTGACTCAGATACTATGATTTTTATTTAGTTTGGTGATGAGGTCAGTTTAGTTAAGAATTCAAAGGGGGCACTCATTTTCCTAACTTGCACATCTGCAATTTTGGTTTATGATGGGCAGCACACAGGACTTATAAACAAGATCATTTGGGGGAGGGGATGGGGCAGCAGAAGGGAGAAAGAGTCCAGTAAACTTCAGAAGGAAATAGGAGGGATTGAGAGCTCATCTAGGAGGCTTTCCTGTAAAGGAGAAAGTTCTTACATAGCCAGTTAAAAGTTTGACCAATTGGATAAAAATGTGTACCAGTAGCCACATAGACTGTGACTCTGTGAGAATCTATCCTTTAGCACTTAGTAACATAAGATAACAAGTCTTTCGGGCTTCAATTTACCCAATCAGTCAAATGCATTATTATCATAACCAAATTCTGTGATTGCTTGATTATTATTTGATTTAAATAATGCGATTAAACCACCAAAGCACTTTCATACTTTTTATATAGTTAGATAGGGCATTGTTTTGACTAGTTTTAAGCAAAAGTCACTTATTGACTTTCCCGCCAAACTTTCAATACTATTCAAACATAAAAAATTTTAGGGAAAAATATACTTAAATTACATGTCAATATTTGTATGTTTTGAAAGGTTTTCAGCTTTGACCAAAAAAAAAAAGGGGGTTAATTCCTTAAAAAACCCCAAACTGATAAGCTTGTGATAGATTTACCTCAAACTAATTCGTTTACTATCAAAAATCTCAAACTGGTACATCTTTGACAAATTTACCCCAAACTGATTCACTTGTGATAAATTTACCATCTGTTAATTTCCATTAAATTTTACTGTCAAATTACTAAGTTTAATGACACGTGACAATTGACTAGTGTACCAATTTGGGATTTTACTCTTCATTTATTACGGTTATAAAATTTTTGTGATTTTTTGTGGTATTAATCCAATTTAACAAAGGGTATATTTGTCACAAATGTATTAATTTGGGGTTTTTTGCAGTTGAATAAATTAGTTTGAGGTAAATTTGTCACAAGTGTACTAGTTTTAGGTTTTTTATGATCAAATTTGTCACAAATATACTAGTTTGGGATTTTTCATGATCAAAAAATTAGTTTAGGGGAAATTTGTTACACGTGTACCAGTTTTGGGTTTTTCAAGATATTAACCAAAGAAAAAAAAAATTTAGACATTCCTTATTAAATAATAGTCAAGTTGCATCAGCCACAAGATTTGGGGGACTAAAAAAGTAAAAAGCTAAATAGTAAAAACCAGTCTGAACAGATGTGCCCAATATCTATTTAACAAGAGAAATATTGCAAGTAGCCACAGTCAACTTATAATGAATAAAGATAAGCTGCTCATTCTTGCAAAATGAAAATGTA
Organism: Eucalyptus microcorys; assembly: GCA_014182515.1. NCBI lineage: Eukaryota > Viridiplantae > Streptophyta > Magnoliopsida > Myrtales > Myrtaceae > Eucalyptus > Eucalyptus microcorys. Next base: position 25,696,101 of record CM024568.1, on the reverse strand, counting down.
TACAACATAAACCTGATCAAGAAGCTTGTACTGTTCCATTTAATTATTAACTATGCTGGCAAATCCAAGGACCCCAACTATTGATTTGTGTGATGGATCTAATGTTTCACCTACTTCTTCGAATATGTATATTTATTAAGACACAAAGTATTTGACTGGACCATACTAGCCATCATGCCCAACATAGAATCACCACTACAACAGTATCAGATAAGGTACCTTAAAGTTCAACAAGCAACAAATTGAGTACAAATTACTGAAACAAAGAAGAGAACACAAAATGAATGAGTATGCAAAACGGCATCTACATACATGTTTTTATGTACACGAGTATAATCCAATGAGAAAAACATGCCAGAGACTAGCATGTAATATAGACTTTTAGGTGTTAGTCTATCGAATACACCTAAAGTACTAGTTACCTATGAAGAGTCCAAATTCCACAATGCAATGACTAGCAAAACTAGAATAAAGAGCAAATAAGTGTGAGTTTTAATTCCAATAGCGGCTTACCACATTAAGAGCGAATAATTTGGCTTCCACCTCCTTCCATGGTGGTGGCACATTCACTGGCATCCAACCACCGCAAAAGATCTGTCAATAAATATAAATGATGATTAAGCAATATCAACCTAAAATTCTATAACACAAAGAATAAAAGGCAAGGAAAGGACAGAAAAGGAAAAGATGAAAGGTATAAAAAAGTAGTTACATATGAAAGAAAAACAGGAATATCAGGAGCAAATTCACATGCCATGATGGCCATGGAAATTTATGGTGCAAAGGACCAAAATCTATTGATTTCATTCGCTCTTGCAGTCATTGGAGTAATTAAGGTACAGATTATTAAACAAAAGTTCCAATAATACAAAAAAGTTCTTTCCAGCTATCTGTCAAGTGAATAAATATCAGTAATTTTTCTTTTGCACCTTTTGCATGAACGTGGCAGATCCTAAAAGCTGACAAATATCCACCAACAGTTCAACAAGATTCATCCTGAATTGGGCAAGACCATCAGGTAGATCAACCACTCCACTATCATCATTGAATGTAGATTCGTCAACCTGCAAAACAATGAATTCAAGTGTTTAAACAACTCAAGGAGAATGTTCAAATAATAGCAATCGGTGAAAACCATGCATTCTCACCAGAAGGGGAAAAATACACTTAATAAACTAAATGAAGAAGATACTTTAACCGGGGACAGAGGCAAACTCCTGAGGATAAAACGATGACTAACATATGATTGTACTTTACATTTTATTCCCTTTGTAACTTTTCCTCTTCATCTAAGTAAATCCGGGCCATAATCAGGACAGCCGAAGATAAACAAAATTATCACAAAGAAGATGTATTGAATAGATTTAATCAATAAAATCAAAATCCCACTCTTTCTAATATGTAATTGAAATGCACTGATCACCCAAGGCCGAAAGAGGCATTGCAAGCAGACCAACAGGTTTAAAAGATTCCATCTATTGATCACATGCCCAAAATTTATCACATATCTATTGATGCCAGGTCTGATGCTAAGATGAAGGTACGATAACCAAATTTCAAGGCTGTTTATGAAGCAAAAAAGAGAGGAAACAAGTCTTTTCATGTTTTCACTTTTTGGACTTTGTAATAGATCATTAGCAGCTTACATACATCTCATGCAAATAGTTTTTTTTTTTTTTTTTTTTTTTTTGGGGGGGAGCTCAGAATCTCTATGTACCTTGAGGACAAGAGAAGTAAAATGAAATCCCAATTTAACTATTGGAAAGAATTTAGGAGCTTCATTTGTTTGCTCAACTTGCAACAAGATCCAAGATGGCCATTGTCCTTCCAGAGCATGATTTACTATGTCTAGCAAGAACAATCTTTACAAGTGCCACTGGAAATAGGAAGCAAAGTTACATTTCTTCCTTCCCCTTTTACTTGTTCCAGATGCTAATATAGAAATTTCCATGAACTATGGGAGGTAGGGAGGAAATGAAGAAAGAAAAGCGGAAGAATAGCAAAATATTTTGGGGCACATGATGGACATAGATAAGCACCTCTGCTGGTTCTCATCAATGCTTCATTTATCAAACACGTGTCTAACATCCATGTGGCAATGTTGATATTGACTCGACACTGGTCGTCGTTTTGTTCCTAAAACACCTAAGAGTATAACCGAAAGGTCCTTGTATAGAAGAACACATCATAGCCTTTCCGGATACCGATGGTCTTGCCCCCATGGCATGCATATTTTCAAAATGCAAAGTTCAAAACTCAAGTTGACCTTAAAGATAACAAATACGTCACAGTTGTCCACCCCACAATATGCACTATCTTCAAGATAAGAGTTGCTCCATATCTTTAATTTTGTCAACTATAATGCAAAGTTTCAATGCCTTTTTTCCATTAGAAGATGGACACATGACAACACACTTATTCAAATCCGACCCAAAGTTGAACTAGGTGTCAGAGATGAGAAGAAACCTGAGCACGAAATAAAAGAGCATCGAGCAATGCCGAGAATATAGAAATAAAAACATCTTCAAAGTGCTTCCTAATGTTTGCAATGTCCACATCAAGGCCAAGCATGAAACTTGCAAGGGTAGACCTGAAAGTCAAGATGATGAATAGAGCTCAAAACTGAATTCTTCTTTGCAACAGTAAAGATGTGAGCTCAAAACTTGCATGTGTTCACTTATTCAAGGGAGAGCATAACAAAGCTCACTATAATATAAGATAATAAGGAGATATTGTCAATAAATTCCAATACAAGAGTCCCTAATTCCAGTAAATTTGATAAGTTCCAAGAATGTCATTTCCATAGTGCAAGATACAAGGGCTTACAGAATGGCAGGCTTATCAATTATCATTCCAGTATGGCACACCTATTTAAAGAATCAACCAGCGAGACAGTGAAGAAGTCTACAAGTGTTTTACAGATAGCCCAAAAAAAACCTGTTCAAGTTTAGAGTTTTAAGTATAGCAGAAAGCCTGCACAATGTTGATAGCAAAGACACTAGACATCCCTATCACGTGAACCCCCTAAACCACCCCAAATTCACATCTTAACCCAGTCGATGATGTATGGTCACTCTTTTATGTTTCCTCCAACCATCAAATTTCCATGCTCTTGTATTCCTCTACAGAACAAATAAAAAGATTCCAACTGATTGGAAATACCATAGCTACTATCTTATCCACTAAGATCAGTTGAAATGTTGAAATGAATTACAGATGATCTTCAGCAAACAATTTTATCACATGCTCACAGACACATAATTAAAACAAAAAAATCAACTCATCCGTTTTAAACATGCATTTGAATTATAAAAAGGAGAGTGAAGGTCAACAGCAGTCAAGACTAAAAGCACAGAGCAGTCTACTGAATGTCACATTAGATTTAAGTCTAATAAGTTCTGTCTATTTGAATCCATAGAACCAAACAAAATCAAACATACAAAAAATCACGAGAAATTGATCAGTGATAATTACCAAAATTGCAAAGTTGAGTCTGCAATCTCCCAATCCTCACTTGGGAATTTGACACAGCTGTCATTACAGCAAAGAGTTAGACATCCCATAACATTTAAGTTCCAAAGGGTTCAAGTAGTCCTTCGATGCACTGCATTCTAGGCCCATGGCAATTAATGATTGAAGAAATTAAAGACATTCAACCCATTATACAGAACAAAATTGTACTTAAACTGTAGAATTACATATCACCTCAATAGTGCCTCAGCTAATGCAAGTGCTTCAGTACTTGCTTCTGCAATCAAAGCAGGGGCCTGGTTCACATTGAGCAAAGGGAATGAATAGAGTTAAGAAGGTAATGTATGGAATTTATGAAATATTTTAGCAGGAAAAAATCAGAGAGAGACTAAACTTTTGCAGCAGGCCATTTACCACAGCAGGAGCGCAGGAAATTTCTCAACCACTTCAGTGGTCTGTAGCTAAATGAAGTAAAAGATGATTCCACAAGGTACTTACAGCTTGCCCTATTTCTGAAAGTAAGCGCGCGAGACCACCAATTACTTTCTCATCTCCATTTGTAAGAGCCGGTAGAAGAAGCATTTCTTTAAGAAAATGAATCCTAGATAATAAAACTGGGGGTAGCCCCTAGAAGAAGCGAGAAAGGTCACAACTTATGATGAAGAATACTAGAAATATATATGGACAGTTAGTCAAATTAAATGCCAAAAGTGGCCTACATGGATCCACAAAGACAGAACCCCCATTCTTGAAATCACAAATTTACAGCACTTTGGATTTGAAGACTGGCTTTGCAGTTAATTATTAACATAATCTTTTGATACTCAGAAGCACAACATTTTTATATCCTAAAAGGCACCAAAAAGAGTGGTCCAAAAATGATCCACATTCTAAAAAAAACATACAGTTGAAATAATAGAGGCAATCTACCTCAACCAAAAAGGAGCAAGCTTACAAGAATTTTCATATTCAACCGGATCGTCCAAATTAGGCATAAACTGACACACTGCCTCATGTTAAAGAGATGATTCTTGGGCAAGAGGAAAAATATCTTCTACAGGGAACAGTAATTCCACAACACTACAAATATAATTGCAGACATCAAGATAAAAGATGGTCCCATCGAATGGCATTACTATACCTCATGTCGAGTAATAAGTTCAGTAAGAACTTCAATTGCTGAGTCAAATGAAGATGAGACCTATAACCAACAATAGAAAAGGCATTAGGGCATATGCATATGTACAGCATTACAAATATTATATTATGTATAGACAGAACAAACAATGACTGTCATAGTAAACTAAACCATTCTTAGATCACAGATAATCTGAAGTTTTTGTTTTACTTATGCATCACTTTACTTCTAGTGCATACTTTCCTTTTCACATTATTATTCACAAGCTCTGCATACAAATACTGGGATACCCTTTCATTTGCACTGTGCCTAAAATCATTTGACACTGGGTGATTTTCACATCCCAATGATTCAAGAAAAGGATTAAGAAACTTCAAGAAATAAAATATAATAATTAGTTATGTCCTGAATAAGCATTTGCATGTCACATCATGTAGAAATTGAAGTAATGATTTTATGTGAAGCTCCATAAGCGTTAACCCTGATTAAGTCAAGTCACACATTACCCTCTCAGATTAAATTATCAAACAAACTCATTATTTATTGCACAAACAACATTTATTACGCATGGTGAAAACTGCATATACTCACATTAGACAAGACCATTACAAAATACCAAATAAATCATAATTACCTGCAAAGAATTAAATACAACATTAAGAAGAGGATGTGCAGACAGTGACCCCTGTGGAATCTCGGAAAAGCACCCAGCTCGAACCTACAATAAAAATCTCTATCACAAAAACCAAGAATTTCACATTACCGACTGTACAAGACATTTTACTTATATTGGTCAGCACGAGGAATGATGCACTCAGAAGCCACATCCATCCAAAAATTCAGGTGAAGCCACTGAAGAACATGACTCAGCATATAGAAAGATGGATAAGAAGTTTAATCCTTTAATTAAATTTTTGAATAAATACACTAGAAAGGAGGTTATCCATTACAACGTTGCAACTCTTACCCAGCTCAATAAACATCGTAAGATTTTTCTATTTTGTTCTGGGAGTTGCATAACGCCATCAAAACCTTTTTCAGACTGCTGCAGCAGAAACTCGAGAACCATAGGAGTCTGCGCAAGAAGCTGGTCCAGAAAGTGGTGTGAACAAATTAAGACAGGGCAAGAGGGTAAGAGAAAACATAGGGATGTAAACACAATAGGAATATATTCATGAACCTCTTGGCCATGGTGGCTTCTACAAGCAGCACTTAATCTGCAATCAGCATTCTGATTGTCAACTATTTCTTCAGGTAGAACAGTAAGCATTTCTAGTACGGCCAAATTGCCACCATCCTGGCTCTGCAGATTCTGGAGACTGTAAAAGAGCTGTTCAATTGGTTTCTCATGCTCAGCAGCATGAACTATGAGTGCTGAGAGCGCAAGGCAGATTTGTGTCAAAAGCTGTCATCAAGAAAGTATGACTCTCATCAAATCATCACATGCACAACAAATCATTGAGGCAGCATCCAAGAACCATTGTCCACACATAGAATGAAGAAAATGGATGACCCCTTGCATCTTTTGGACGCGGTATAGAACCGTCAAAGTCCCATAAGGAGAGAAAGGAAGCACCTGAGGGGGACCGGAACTAAATCTTCTTGCAGCCACAAGAAGTGCGTTAAGCAAGGCTTCTTTAGCCCCTAACTGCAAACAGTGCCCTTCACTTTGGATCTGCAAGAAGACAAAAGAAACACATTTACAGTCTTATCACAGTTGAAGGCAACAAACATATAGATAGTTTTGGCATGAGTCCTTTTGCATGTTTCCATTCTCTTGCTGATTTCAAGCAATAAAAGACCTTTAAACTGCAACAGGCCAACGGAGGCCAAAGGAGATGGAGATCACTATCTTACAGAAATCCTACTATCAAGAAATTCCGCCTAATATGCCAATCAATGCCATGAAGCGTTCTTCTATAGCATGAGCATAAAAAAAAAATGTTCTTTGTGCTCATAAACTGGTCAGAGAGATAGCGCAATTCCCAACACCGACTTCTGATGGAAAATCCGCTTGCCATAGGCATTTATGAACAGTGGCATCCTTCTAAAATAAGATTTCCTTGATCAGGCTCTTCCCTTATTCCATATACTCAACCAACCCTTTTTCTCATATTGAATGAAAATTGGAATACATGCTCCTGTGTATCCTCATCATGCTTCTTCATGTTCAGTCCAACAAAAGTCAACCTCAAAAAGCAAGCCCCTTTACGCAAGATTAGATGACATCTCCAACGGCTCAAACGCTGGAACTAAAGTCAAGTCTACCAAAATTTCTTAGCGACTGGACTTCTGAGTTCGCACGACCCCCTCCCCCGAGCGCCGCCAACCAAAAAAGAAAAAAAAAGAAAACCCAAAAAAAAGAAAAATCAAGACTTCAACTAAGAATAGAAAGAAGACCTAACGATTGAAGAACAAACCAAGCCTCGCTGTAGCCCAGAGCGAGAGAGAGAGAGAGAAAGAGAGAGCACCATTGCGAGCACCGTCAGATTCCAGTAGCACGATATCAACACACTTTCATGCTATCTACGCGACGTTTCCCGAGCTCAACTTCCGTAAAACGCTCTTTAATCCGGTTCGATCATTCAATTCCGACGCACGCCTAGCGCAATTACCGCCTTCACCGAAGAGCTCAGCTCCCTCTCTCTATCCTCTCTCTCTCTCTCTCTCTCTCTCTCTCTCTCTCTCTCCCCTCGGCGCGCGCTCGCCACTAAGAACTGAAACCGCAATCGAGCACTCAATCGAAGAGAGAGAGAGAGAGAGCTAGGGAGGGAGGGAAGGGAGGGGAGTTGGACCTTGCGCTTGAGGATCTGGGCGGCGAAGAACTCGACCTCGAGATCGGAGGAGCGGAGGTGGTCGGAGGTGAGGAGGGAGGTGGCGACCTCCCAGACGGCGTCGGTCTGCTGGAACTGGACGAGCCATTGGTTCGCGGCCACGCGGTTGCAGGACTGGGCGTCGTGGTTCAGCACGTGCACGGCCTGCGCCACCTTGATCTGCAATTCCATATAACGCAACCACCACCACCACCACACCCACCCCCCGCCGCCGCCGCCGCCGCCGCGAAGCCGACGTCTTGCTCCCGCCGCGGCCCCCCTTTAAAAACCTTCGTCGAGCTAGAGAGAGAGAGAGTCTAGAGAGAGAAAGAAGGAGAGGGCGACGCCTGTAATTCCTTTCTGCTCGCGAGGAGAGGTGAGATGATGGGGAGCACAACTGCTGCCTCGATCTGACGGCCGTGCTTGCTGATTGGCGATAATGTGCCTCTTTCTTTCTTTCTTTCTTTCTTTCTTTCTTTCTTTCCCTCTTTCTATAAAAATATTCCTGCAAAAAGTGGCATGGAATTTTCTTTCCACAGATCTAAAAGATAAACTGATTAAAATAAATGCCTGACCAGAATTAGGAATTTTTCAATTCTAGAAGTGGCATTTTCTTCTTCTTTTTTAATTGATTAACTAGTTTGGGCAGATGTTCGTAAGTAAAATATCATTTTCATATGTGTTTGTACGGAGTAGAGTTCCTGATCTAACATGTGGACACGGAAATGTATATCGAGTTGTGTTGATTTCGGTAAACAGAGTAGAATCGCTTTACAATGTGAAAGGGAAATTGGTTTAATCTAGGATTAGACACGGACTACTTTAGATCCTCTCTTTGTGAACTCTGTTTGATCTTGAGTTGAAGATCTTGAAGAAGTCTCGATCTCCAAGAATCCATCACTTTGGAAACTTCATGTATGTCTCCTTCTATCGAGGTATCGAAATAGATGAAGAAGCCTCTTATTTATCAAGAGGAGGCCTTTAAGTGTCATACTTGAGTCCGATCCATCGATTCAAAATTTTTATCCATAGATATCAAACCATTTGACTAGGTAAATATCAATTTGATATGTGTAATTAACTAATTATCAAACAGAACTTAGGGCAAATATCACAAAACACCCCAAATTACATAAATACCCCTTACTTTCTTTTGCATCACAAAAAACCCAAACTTATACATATATAACATATATATAATTTATTTCAATTCTATCTAAGGTATATTGTCATATTGATATAGTCACAATGGACAAGTTTAAGATTTTTTAGTGATACAAAAAAAGTTTGGTTATTTGTGTCTTAAAGGTTATAGTTTAGGGTTTTTTGTTAACACTATAAATTATTGCTGATTTGATTTTTTTCTTTCTAAAAATAATTCAAACTAATCTGATTTTGGGGAAAAAAAAACTATTTTTTTCTCATTTTTGGCTGAACAAATTTGTTTCAAATACAAGCTATTTTTGAAGCAAGTGGAATTAAAAATAAAGTGCATTTTACACTAAGGAAATGAAACTAAATGAAATTAAACATGCATATTTCAGATAAATTGCAATTTTTAATTCGTTTATTGTAATTCTCAATTACTTAATATTAAGCGAAATTTACTCAAGTAATAAAAGTGATCCTTCAAAATTTTCATTTTAATGTACGTTCACGTAATTAACAAAAGCCGTACTTCAAATTATAAATATGATTAATGTAATAAGATAACTTTCTCCTTTTTACTTAAACTATATACTTAAGGATACTTTATCGCCATTTTATTTTCAAAATAAAACGAATAAGTCGAAAGATAAAAATGCTTGAGAAGGATGGCTGAAATTTATTTGAATTTATTTTGTCTTTGTCCTTACCTATTTCATTGGATTTGAATATACATTTAAAATAACTTTGTCTTGTCATCCGTTTTTAAATGTAATAAATTATAGGTGTTTGACTTTGGAGGATGACGAATCATTAACCCACCTAATTAGTTGACATGGGCTGTGTGGCTGTCACGAAAATAAAGTTAAGTGGCATGTCAAATTACAGAAGCGAATATTCTCTCAATTCTGATTTTAATTAATATAAGACGGAACTGAATAGATACGATGGGTGAACAAGGGCAGTGCCAAGCCGAAGACCCAAAATATATGCCGGTTAATTCGGCTGAAAACCCATTTTTTTTGGGTGGTCCAAGGTCGCGAAGGGTCATGATTAGATTTGGTTCAAATGGAAAATGTTTCTCAGTGTGTTTTGATACTTTTTTTTTTTTTTTTTTTTTTTTTTTGCGATAGACACACTTTAATTTTTTTAATCCAAAACTTTCACAACATAAACAAGTAGTTCCCCATATAACTATTTCATAATTTTTTGAAATTTAAATAATATTATAAATGTTACGAAAAAGTAGAAGAGTTTTTTTTCTTGCTTTTACTTAATTAATGACAAATAGGCCCTCAAATCAAATCTACAAAGCAAGTGCGAGTGACAAGTGATTGGGCGATCCACTAATGCAAAACAGATATCCACTTGGTTAATCTCGAGCATGTTTTGTCACGCTCTGTGCTATTTAGGAGGTCCGATTCTAAAAATTCCATGTCTGCTTTTTCTTAAATTGTCATATTTAATCATGTGTGATTAGACTTGTCAAATGATTGGGTTGAATTAGGTCGGGTTATAAATAGTCTAACAAAAATTGACCCATTTAACTCACTTATGGCCTATTTATCGTAATGAAAATTTTTTATCCAACCAATTCTCAACTCATATCCTACCATTTAACTAAACCTAAGAAAGCTTATTTATTATGATTTTTCTAAAAAAAATATTATTGTCAAAACACTTTCGTGCAATACAAATTTAGTGGACAATTTTATAATTTTTTTTAAAAAAAAATAAGTCTCCAATTGTTTCTTGAAAATATTTCCCAAGATGTATTTCTTTAGAAAAATTGCTATATTCTCTGGTTTTTGCTTGAAATTTGAAAATAAATTAGAAAACATTTTCCATTGTTTGGTATAAAAATATGAATAAAATTTTCTCGGTGCACTCCTTTTAATTTTTATTTTTTCAAATAGAATTTTTGGTTAATACTCTGAAAAACCCAAAACTGGTACACTTGTGACAAATTTACCCCAAACTATTTTTTTGACCATGAAAAACCCCAAACTGGTATACTTGTGACAAATTTACCCCGACTAACTATAAAAAACCCTAAACTGATACATTTATGACAAATTTACCCCAAACTAATTTATTCGATTGCAAAAAACCCAAAAATGGTAAATTTGTGACAAATATACCTTTTGCTAAATTAGATTAATACCACAAAAAAATCACAAAAATTATAAACTGTGACAAACGGAGCATAAAATCATAAATTGGTATACCGGTCAACTGTCACGTGTCATTTAACTTAATAATTTGAAAATAAAATTTAACGAAAATTAACAGAGGGTAAATTTGTCACAAGTGTACCAGTTTGAGGTAAATTTGTCAAATGTATACCAGTTTGAGATTTTTGGTAGTCAAAAAAATAGTTTGGGGTAAATTTGTCACAAGTGTACCAGTTTGGGATTTTTCAAGGTATTAACCCTAGAATTTTTAATTTCTTTTTTCCTTTTTCCTTCCTCTTTGATCAATCGCTAGTTACGACATCGGCCGACGACTAGCCACAAGCGAGCTCGAGTCTTGCTAGCCTCGGGTGAGGCCTCAACCTTGCTAGATCGGCAAGCTCAAGTCTCACCAGATCAACAAGGCTCGAGCCTCACCGGTCATCGACAACCTCAAGCTCACTTAAGGTCAGCAAGCTCGTCCCTCGCTTGGTCGATTGCCGGCCTTCACCATGCCAGCCATTGGCTGAGAAAGATGGGAGAAGAAAAGTATAAAAAGGAAAGAAAGAAAAAAAAGAAAAGACAAGAAAAGGGAGTGCAAAAAATAATTATAATTTCGAATTCTATTAAAAAAATATTTTTATAAGGTTAAAGAGGGAAAGAGAGTATGTTAGCCTTGGGTTGGAGATGGGTTCTAAGTTCAACCAATTTAGACCCATTTATATTAGGTTTTCAATTTTTAAACCCATTTAAGTAGGCTATTCAATATTTAAGTAATCCATTTAAGACCCATTTATATTTTATGCACATATGGGTTTAGGACCCATTTTGATATGTTTATGTGTGACATATCATTGTTCAAGTAACGTGAATTATCAATGTTAAGAGAAGATGATTTGCGAACATTCATTAATGTTAGTTGAGTAAAAAAGTTCGGTATTTTTAATGGAAAAAAAAAAAGGAAACATAAAATGTTGATGTATGAGTTTTGATGGGAATTCACAAACAAAATTGATTTTATCTATGGGAATATATTATCAAAGAGTACTTATTAGGATTGTCTCAAATGATTCCATATCATCTTGTAAGAAGAGAAAAAAGAGGGTGCATGATTCTCTTATTTGCTTATGTGGAAGAACATAAGTGTTTGAATGTTTATCTATTTTTTAAGTCATCTAATCAGTTTTCTCACTAATGTTTTTATTTTGTTCGACTTCTCCTACTTTTTTGACTTTTAAAAAAAATTCTCTTTTGATGTACTTGAGATTTGATAATGAAAAAAGAGCATACAATTCTTCTTCTTTCCCTACATTGTCATTATTTAGTGGTCTTGTCATGACTTTTCCTTTTTATAATTATAGATGATTGACCACTAAGTCGATGCTTGTATTGGAAGTTGGGGGAAAGACCGGCAAAACATTTTCTTAATGTATAAGAATAACTATTGCATCGTGAGACCTTCATTATCTGGTAAGATTCCTATTGATTCTTTCACATGATCATCTTTTTATGTTATTGTTTCTCAAAAGTCTAAGGAGTGCAATTATTTTCCTTATAATCGCAACCATTTATCCAAATGTAGTTGTTTCCTTATCTACTTATTTGTTTACATTCAGGTGGGGCTATTTTCACAATTTATTTGATTAATTCTAATAATTTTTGCATCAAATAAACGATATCGCCCCTAATGACTTTCATATTTGTGTAGTCTCCTCCAATTTAGTTACCTTGCCATTGTGAGTTCCCTTTAAACTCATTGTTATTTGAAATTAAAAATTATATCTTCCTCATCATTGCTCTTACGGCAACCCTGCCCATTTTTCATCACTCATATTGTCCTGCCTTAAAGCCTTATTTTTATGGTGAACTTTTTATTTGTTATTTGATTAGCCTAGAAAATATCAAGTCTCTATTTAAGATATCAAAGAAATGATAATTTTATCTTGCCATCGATGAGTTTTACACGGAATATGGTGAGTATCTAAATATATATTGACAATAATGACGAATTTTGATTTTATTCGACAAATCTTTTAACTAGAGCTTCATTTATATCATCCGGTTATCTCATCATAGCCACTTTAGTATTTTTATATAGAAATAGAAAAACTAAAAAAAAGGAGGAAATTGAACAAATTTGGAATATACCATTTATATTTCAATTGGAGGATTAAGGGTGACTTTGTCTTTTGTGTGAAAATGGGTTAGATTTGCTCATGTCGGGAGTGGAAGTAGTCTCACCCTTTCATGTTTATCCTTGAATATATTCACTTTTTTCTTTTTTTTGCAAACGAAATATATTCACTTTGCCTCCTAGAAAAGTAGATATCTTAATTTAAGAACCCTTGCGTTTGATACAATCACATTTTGTTTGTGTTGAAGTCCATCTTAAGGGCAAAAAACATTTGCAATCACTCTCGACTTATGTCGTACGAAATGAGATGCATCAAATGCACAGTAATGAATACTATCATAAACATTTGCAAAAAAAAACAAAAATATCTCATTTAGGTTTCATAACTTTCAGAGACAGTGCAATAAATCCGAGGTGGCTTTTCCTATAAAACGTCCTACATGGTAAATAATTGAGAAAATTAAATGTCAATGGATGCGTTCTGAAAAGTTAGGAAGAACTTAATCCATCTCTCGTAAAATTTTGAAACTTTTAGTGTCATTTTCCATTTACTATACATTAAAAAGAATGACCACTTAAGCTCGCCCGTGCCAAATGAGTGGGGAGATCAATTTCAAGGGACCTTGGCAAAGGTCTTAAGGTCCCGTTTGGTTCGGCTTTTAGAATGGGCTTTGGGACTAAAGTCCTTTGGCCAAATGCAAATGCGTTTGGTTCGCGTTTTTGCTCAACTTTGGAAAAATACAATTGCATCTTCAAATGACTTTAAAGGCCCTTAGCCCAAAGTAGGTATGGAGGTCTTTTGGGAACTTGCATTTTCGGAATGCAAGTTCCGATTATTGTTCATCTTCTCCAAAACCACTGCACGAAAAAGCTGATCGAAGGTCGATGACCGCCGGCCAAGAGGTCGTGCGCGAACTTGCAGGGTTTTTGGAATGCAAGTTCGCGATGCCGAGGTTGCTCAACCCGGGCGATCGGGGTTGCTCAAAACCATGGCACGAATCACACGACCCAGGAGACAGCCGAACCGTTTAGGCGGATGACGCTTGGGTTCGGCCATCGCCTACGGTTGCTCGACCCAGGCGACCGGTCACCTGAGGTCACGCGATGGTTGCCTAGGTTGGGCGACCTTAGGCGACTGTTGCCTGAGTTGCGCAACCTCACATGGCCTCGCTTGAGGTGGGCGACCTCGGGCGATGGCATCCGAGGGCCAGATCTGGCCGGTCGATGGCTAGACTTCAAAAAAAAATGCAAATTTTTTTTTTAATTTAATAAAAGTCCTTTATAAAAATGTAAATTTATCAAACGCTATTTGTATTTCGGAAAACTCCCTTCACCCAAAGGTATTTGCATTTTTGCAAAGACATTCCCTAAAAGCCGAACCAAATGGGGCGTTAGTTAAAAATGCCTAGCCAAATCCAATTGGTCCCCATCAAAAGAGCAAATAGACGCTATGCACAAATATAAAGAGTAGGGACAGAGAAAGTTCGCTTAGGTCGATTTCTAGTGGCTCGGCCCCTGCCTACTCCACCTCCCGAATCCGCTCGGTAGGTTCCCGCACTCCACTATAAGCGAAGGAAGGCAACAGAATTTCGCAGCTTGAGGTGTCGATGAAAATGAACACAAATCTCTTCAGCGCGGCCCCAGTGAGATTTAAATAATGTCGATGCGCAAAAACCTACACCAAGCAGGTGGAACATATGTCGCTTCCCTTCAAATCGATTCTAAACACGGATAAGTAACGAATGGTAAGGTCGGTGAACGACCCTTAGGCTATCAGAACTCGTAGTCATTCCACTGAGGATCTTGTATGTATCTATTTTCAATTGAACACTAAAATGTGTGTATTACAGGAAGCATGTCTCGCATTATATGTTGCATTAACCATCATTATAGGTGTATCCACGTCCAAAACTGACGACTCAACCGCTGTGAGGAAAGCTTGAAACATAGAGTTGTAGGAAGCATACTTAAAGCACAGCAAGCACAGCGGGGAATCGTGAGCAAATTGTATATTCTACTTGGTGGCTTGGGCAATAATGGTACTTATTGAACTCCGTTCTTCCTTTGCGGCTTCCACAAGTGAATCCTATCATGAGATGGTAAAGTGGTCTTTTGATCAGAGAAGCTGAAAAATGAAAGTTCATAAGAAAGCACATAACAAATTGAACAAGAGCAAGTGGGCAACCCAGTTTTTTTTTTTTTTTTTTTGGGGGGGGTTGGGGGGGGGAGAGAGAGAGAGAGAGAGAGAGAGAGACCTGAGCTGCTATCAACCGGGCAACTGTTTTCTTGCTCGACTCTTGAAGTTCACCAGCAATCAAAAGCTCATCCAAGATATAGTAAGCCTTAAATGTTGATAGCATCAAACATTTCAGATATCATTTATTATCACAGATAGACAAGGATAAAGCAATACAAAGAGAAGATAAATATGTATTCTCTTGTATTGAATGAGCATAACCTACCTTATGGAAGTTAAATATCAAGTCCAACTCGCAAACCTGTGAAGAGTTAAAAAATTTGTGGTGAGATCTGGAACTTAATACAAACATCTCAGTATCTTATGAGTAGAAAAGTGTGTACTCACGCTGCCAAAGTACCGGTCCAAAATCTCAACAAAATGATGAATTATCTCCAGGATCTCCAACTCATTGTCTTCCTGATCAATGCACATACAGAAATAGAGACTGGCATATCTGCACAACATCATTGAAACAAACTTGGTCAAAAACAAAATGGGGTGCAGAGTGCTATAAACTGAAGCCATGTATTCTTCTGTGGATGGAAATCTAACTAATCTTCATAAATTACCTTTTGTAAGCAACCTTAAATCCTCTCCACTCCACAAAATTGCAAAGTTTAGGTCCTCTAGAAAGAACTAATCCACTGAGCTCTCGGATGACCTTCTCAGATGACAGCATAACCCATATGAGCAGATCAGTAAAATGGGGCACGAAGAAACAATAAATCAACAGAGCAATGCAAAAAGGTACGTGACAATAACTTCAGCAACAACAAGCAGCCACTAAGCTCAGGTGCTCAAATCTTATCAGTTTATCAAGAATCACTGGTGGGTTTAATGAAACGGTATCTCAGAATAAGGACAATACCTTAGTTCTTTCCTTCTGTGTGTATGGAGAATACCATTTTGTCAACCTGACCTTCCCTTGACGACTGATCAGAAGTACAAAGTGAATCTAAAACACGCACAGATGAGAAAGAAGTTAAATATACAGCTTGAGTCATATGTAGGCCAACATAGGAAATTGGCAAGCCAGCTTATATATGACACGATCATATCCAGAATGAGAAGCGTATAAAATTAACAACTAGGAGGTAGGAGAAACCCAACTTGGAAATCAGTGCGCGATTAATTGGGATATATCTATTTTCATCTAGGTAAGCTTTTCTATAACATTTGGTGCCATCAAAATCTAAAAGCACAGCTCTGAGATGCAAAATGTTCATTCATGCTCTCATCCACCATGCTCAAAGCAAGTCCTCGCACGAAGCAGGTAGAATCGAGCTGACCAACAGAGTTTCTCTATTGTATCATAAGCTCCATGGTGAACATTTCACAACAGAATAAAATATTTCTGGATAGTCGGAAACCAATTCCACTGAAGCTCGTCATTTGACAGGAACCACATCGTGACCCTCTTTAAATTCAAAGACAGATTTGATCAACATAAACCACAGCTCCCCCACCTAAATCCCCTCATAAAATGGAAAAAAAAGCCATCACTATCTTCTTCAATTACAACCAAGAACAAAGAAGAAAACCCAAGAAAGAACCAATCAAATTCACAATGAAGACGGTATTCAACTTCACATAGAAGGAGAAAAGTCAAAGGAAAGCGATGAGCTCAACCGGCAATCAAAAGTCACGAGAAGACCCAATATCACGCAGAACAAATCCAAGAGCAGAGCCCAACATAACACCATCGACAAATCTAACAGCCTAAACCAAGCCAGCCACCCAGAAGCCGCAAGAGATCATCAGAATTCCAAGAACGAGAGGCGCGACATCAAGAAACGGATGCGCCGTTCGGCGGAAAAGCTTGTTCCCGGCTAATCCGGAAGAGCAAAAACGCAAAAGGGTGTACCATGATGGAGCTCCGCAGATCAAATTCGAGTTCTTCGAGTTCCGCAATCGACAGCGCAGGCGACTCGGTGGTGGTGATCTTATGCACGCTCTTTCGGCTTTCGTCGTCGTCGTCGTGCCGTTCGGAGAGCCTTTCAGGAGGAGAACCGCCTCAGGCCGTGATGGGCCAGGAGAGCTCCCGGGCCGTGTGCATCGCGGGCCGAGGACCTCGGCCCTCCCAAAAAGCCCAACTGATGATATAAGCCAGCCCATTGAAGGTCGAACCTTCTTCTGTGTTGGGTTTCATAGATATTCTTTAGGTGTCTCAAACTAATTCAAACTAATACGGCAAATTTATTCCAAACTAATTTTTTAACTATCGAAATCTCCAAATCGGTGCATTTGTGATAAATTTATCGCCTATTAGTTTCCATTAAATTGAATTAAATCACGAAAAAATCATGAATTGATACTTTTATGACAAACGGGGGGTAAAATCTCAAATTAATATATTCGTTAACTATTATGTGTCATTTAACTCAGTAATTTAACGATAAAATTAAATGAAAACTAATTAAACATGGATAAATTTTTCATAAGTGTACATGTTTAGGGTTTTGACGATCAAATAATTAGTATGGCCTAAATTTGTTACAGATATACTAATTTGAGATTTTTTGTGATATTAACCCTTGAAGTTTTTGCCTAATTCTTCCTATGCAACTAGGTTGCCCCTTTTGAGTGGCTCTGTAATCTATTGAAGCATAAGAACTTGCCAGATCTAACCACGATTGCCTTGGTTTTGTGGAGTATATGGAAGGCCAAGAACGCAATTGTATTTGGACAACTGTCACCAGACCCCAACAATGTGGTGGAAACAACTCTCATCACACTACAAAGCTTTCAAAAATGGAACTCAGCTGGAAGCAAATCTAAACCTAGAAAAGAGACACATCTACCTACTGGAAACCACCTAGGGCTTGCAACTTTAAGGTAAATGCTGATGGGACTTTTGTCCCCGGTGAAACGGTTGATTTCGCCAACCAATCGTTGAATGGCGACACGAAATCGGTGGCAGCGTCGTCTTTCCTCTTGGTCGAAGCTTGTGCCTTGGTTGAAGCCCTTGATTGTGTTCTCTCTCCTCAGAACGCTAGAGATGTAAACACAAGCCGCAACCTCCCTCTCCTAAGCAATGTGGTCCACGTTGAAACGGAATGCTTGGTCTTGGCTGAAGCAATATCAAGTCCTCACCAACTCACGTGGGAGGCTCAAGAATCAATCCATAAGTAAGGACGTTTTGTTTAATTTTCCCAATGTTCAGGTTTCTTATCATCTTAGAGAAGCCAATGTGGTCACGAATTAGGTGGCTAAAGGTGCGCATGACAAAATTTTTGTTTCTCTATTTCTCTATTTGTCTATTCCCCGGAACAGGTTTGGAACAGAAATTCGTTTGGTAATGCAATTTTATTTTTCTATTTCTGAAACAGATTTATATTCCAGAAATAAATTTAAAGCAGAAATCAAAAATTAAAATTTTTAGCTTTTCTATTTCTAGAACAGAAATGAGAAATCAAAATTTTCCTCATCGTTCACTCTCGTCACCACTCGTCACCCACTTGCCGCTTGTGGGATGCCGAATGCCCGCCGTTGGTTGCTGCTCGCCCGCTAGCAACCTCGGCCATTGAACTCCGACCGCTCGTCGCCAACCGCTGGTCGCCGAATGCCGGACATGCCGAACGCCCACGAGTCATTGGCCGCTCATCACCAATCATTGGATGTCAAAGGCTCATCACCAATCATTGGATGTCGAAGGCTCACCACCAACCACCGAATGTTTGCCGCCGACCGCTCGCTCGCTCACCACCAGCCGTCGGATGTTGGCCGCCCGCTGCCAGACTCCAGCCACTAGCCACTCGCTGCCAGCCTCCAGTCGCTAGACTTTGGATGTCGAACATTGGACGTCGAACTCTGGACGTTGGACGCCGGTTGTTGGTCGCCGAACTCCGGATTTCGGCCTCCTACCACTGGTCATTGGACTCCGGCGCCGGACGCCGGATGTCGGACTCCATACTTTGGCCGCCTGCCATCGGTCATCGGACGCTGAACGCCGGTCGCCGGACGTCGGACTCCGACCACCGGACACGGTCCTTGCCGCTCCTAGAAATAGAAATTTTATTATGTTATCAAACGAATTTTTATTTCAGAAATAAAAAATTTGAATCGTTATCAAACGCTTTTCTTTGCTCAGAAACTCGTCCATGGAATAGAAATTGATTTTTGTTCCAGAAATTTTATCATGCACGCCCTAAAAGCCATAGGAAAAATGGCTTACCTTAGCATTGGCTATCCTCCCTTCCCTTGTCTCTTTGGGGCTTATTGTGTACTTTAATCCATTTCTCATGTTCTTCCATCTTGGATTAATTTAATGAAAAATTTTATCCGCCCCACTAAAAAAAAAGAAAAAAAAACTGGGTTATCCCTTTTGACCTTCATCCTTCACATAAGTCATCTTATCCTATCTGACTATCCCTCCAATTTGCAGGAATTTTCTTCTCTGACTAATTCCGATAGCATTTTAAACATTTAGAGTCGATATGATATCTCTCTACACTAGTGCCGCCCTCCGGCAATCAGATGCTCAAGGCATATGCTCTGTTCTCTACGGAATTTTCTTCGTTTCCACCTTTATTTTGTCTTGATTCAAGATTAGTGTTTATGGTCAATACTTCTCGTGACATGGATCGACAAACAGGATGGGATTCACGGATACTGATCCATCAGATCTTCATTTGAAAACTGGAAGGATGTTGGCATGCTTGAGATGCTCAACTTGGCCATTACAAAACATGAAGCAAAGAAACCATTCTCGTGGCGGCTGATGATCCTATGATACGAAAACCTTCGCATGTTCATGTTCAAAATGGGATTCGTGGTGCAATCTTCTTGAGATGTTTGTCAAACAGTTTCACCCCACCTCGACCCTTCCAGGAATGCGTGCGGAACTTGGAATGCCCATTGCAATAACCGTCGTCCTACATATAATATGATTTTGATGATGATTGAGAAAGGTGACATTAATGTAAGGAACGGCTGGTACTTGTCGCTTTGTGTTGACTTTGATTCAAGATCGATATCTATCTTGCAGTAATACAGTCATTTTTTATGTACTTTATAAACAATTTCATTTTTATATGAATACACTATGCTGATCAGAAGCAATTCTTTCATTCCTTTTGTCCACTTAACTTATCTACTAACGACTCCTAACATTATTGCACCTTGAAAGACCATCATCACATAAAAAAAGAGGTAATAATATGGGGAGTACTTAAACTTCCAACATTGTTTACTTTTATTAAATCAAATATCTCGACTTTTCAAACGTCGGTTGATAGGAGGCCTTTGTTAAATTTACGCATAAAAAATGCCAACTTGAATACTAATGTCAATAAAGAGTCATTAATTATTCACGTAAGATATTCAATCTCTTAAAATGATATTATGTCAGCAGAGACGATTCGACCTACACTTTCTTTTTTCTCATCGTACATCACCTAAATAGACACAGTTTTTGTCAAGTAAGCAAGTTACGTAAAACAAAAGAAATGGGTAAATTTTTCAAAGATAGATCTGAAATATTTAATGGTTGACTTTAAATTATGAAAAAAAAAAATTAACTAGCATCAAAATTATGCTGTGAAGAAGCAACTGGAGGTAATGCACGCTATAGATCAGTCTGAAAAAAATGAAGCAACTCCTATCAATTTGGGTTACCTGTAATTGCTGGATCATTGAAATCTAACCAGTCTTGACAAGGAAGAACAGACTTCAACATTTTATCAAATACATCACTAAGGCTTGTCGAATTTACAGTCAGTTCCTCGCTAAAACTGAGGACAAGAAAATTACTGAACAAAAGACAATTTTTATGTGGTTGCCTCAAAGGCTCAAGGATGACTCATCAGATATTGTGTCACCATTTTTGTTTTGCTGCTGAAGATCTCACATCAAACACAAGCTTCCTGCAGAGAGGGCAGGTAAACTGCGACCTCTCCAGCCACCTCTCAATGCAGTCCATGTGGAAAACATGGCCGCATCTATGGAGCTTGCTCACCAAGTGCTCTCCCTCGTAATCCACCAAGCAGATGGAGCAAGTCTTTTCATGGTCACCATCTTCTTTCTCCTCTTCTCCACCAGATTTCTGCAAATCTTGAAACCTACCCACTGGGAGCTGGAAACTGCAGGAGCTCTCCTGCGGTTGATACTTGCAAAAGACGAAGGCGAGGACTCTTGAGACGGCTATCCTCAGCTGCATAAGGGGAAGCCACATGCAGGTGTAGAAGATCAACATAGCTGTGGAGACACCAGATTGTGCGTACACTAGGCAATACATTTTCTTGGGGTCTCTCTCTCTCTCTCTCTGAGGATTTCAAGAGGGTTTCTGGTTCCTTTTTTTTATCTTTCGTTTTCTGGGTGTGTGTGATTGATGAAGTAATCACCAAAGCAAAGGTTGATGTGAGCAAGGTAGGGAGGAATATAGTCCTATATATAGCCAGATGGGCAGCAAGTCAAGAATGCCTTCCTTTGCAGTTTAATGTATTTTAGGCTCTCGGGATAGATCTTACAATATTCTTTGGTAGATAGGCTCTGACTTTGCAGAGATTATTTTATGCTCTAACATAATTTAATTGAAGGTTTGAAAATATGGGGGTGTGCTCCATCACATGAAGTAAATTAATCGGGGGTGTTTAGTATTTTAAGGTGGTCATCGAACATCGAACGCGGCGGAGATGCAGGGACGGCGCCGACCCCACATTCTTCTATTCCTATGTTTAAAAATCGAATCCTGACAAACAACATATGATCTAATTCGCTTGTAAAGCACCCTGGCCCAAAAGGAAAAGAAGAAGAAGAAGAAGAAAATGAAAGCATCATTGACACAACAATGTTTAGGGTTTGCTTGATGCTTCAATATACATTTTTTTTATATAAATTTTCCGCTTACTTCATCCCTAATATTTGCTTTATAAAGTTCACTCGGTAAGTAATTATTACCAAACGAAATTGGGTCTTCAATCTTTTTGGATGGACCTTGAAGTTCTCACAGCATTTAAATGCTCTAGCTCTTTCATTAGTTGAGAAAAAATTCCTTCTATCGCCAATCATTACCGATATCAGGATTCCAAGATTTAAGAGGTAACACAATCAACAGCGAAAAAGCTTATCGCCTAAGGAATCCACCTCAAGACACGTGGCATACGATCGGAGGATACTCGCCACCTAAGGAATTCGCGTCATGATAGATGGCTTGTGATTCACCACTTAAAGGAATCCACGATGTGGATAACTTTTAATAATATTTTAATATTTTTTAAAAATTATTTTTATTTTTTTCTCCTCCTCTTCTTCCTCCAGCCGGTCGCCGGTAAGAAAAAAAAAAAAAGAAAAAATCAAAATCAGAGTCAACTTGAATATCCATTCCAAGAGCTCAATTGTAAAAACTTATCAAAACACTTGCTTACCTTCCACCCCTGAAGTTTTAAATTGTTGTTCGCTCTTAAAATGTTCAACATATCTCTAAAAGTTATAAGCATTGATGTCTCTTTTCCTTATCATAACTACTCTATCCATCGATCGAGCAAATAAAATTTGCAATAACAGCAAAGAAGAAATAACTTGAATATTCCTTTTTCTTTTGCTATCAAGATTTGTGTCAAGTAAAGAGTTCTTCTCCTAGATATTCAAGATTGTTCTGCTGTCTTCAATATCAATTTCTGAAACAAAGTCAACCCCTAGAGAAAAATAAAGGTTGAGATCGAGACTTTATACTTGGAACTTGGAAGGGGCAAGCTCCATCAACGACCTGAACCTTGACTTCCACTCCATTTTTATTCTTTTCCGGATATAATTTCTTCAAATGATTCTTAGTTCCATCAGTTCATCCGCCGCATGATCTATCAAATCTTCCACTTTGAGGATTTGAAAAATTAAGAAAGTCAACTCAATCTTAATCTATTCATCAATCAACCGTTAGAGGATTAAAAAAAACACAGGAAAAGAAAGGATGAAAGTCAAGTTCAAACGCCAACTCCTCTTCTGCGCATGACTGAGGCACGACCATTGGAAGCAACATGACATGCATACCATATGAAAAATATTAAATGGTGTCCTTATGATAAAGATTGTCAACGCTCATCAAATGATTTGATGTAGTTTAGGAGGTTTGTCTGCGCTCACGCAAGGTAGAGTGGCAACCAATGAAAATAAGGTGCAAACACCAGCAAGTATTTCGAAGAAAACTGCACCCCAACTGCTAAACCTTATGTGCAGAACGTGAGTTGAGTCCTAAACGTTTTAATTGGTTCAATCAAGTACTGAATATTTAACAAAAAGTGCAATTGAGTCCTAAGTGCTAAATTGGTTCAATTAAGTGCTCAACTTTTATTGGAAATGCTATTAAGCCCCAAAAGCATGTTGAAGAGTCCAGATGAAGTCACATAATCACTTTTGGAGTGTCATGTGGGTAATTTTTGTACTATTTATAGAAAAGATTTGTTTGCACTTTTCGAAGAAAATCTATTGATAGGTTCAAGACAGTATTCTGTACATAAAGTTTAGAACTTCCGGAGTAGTCTTCCGTCAAGTATACAATAGAAACAATATGAACAAAGATAAAGAGAGTGGTGATAAAAAAAAAAAAAAAGTTGCTTGGTGATAGTGGTTCGGCCTCTTGCCTACTCTGCTCCCTAAGCCTGTTTAGCAATTTTCATTCTCGTCACTCCGACCAAAAATTATTGCGGCGAAGAATAAAAAATCCCAAAATTACCATCTAATTATTGAATGTTCCTGTAACTCATCTATCCAAAAGGCTTTTACACTTCCCCACAAGTGTATCAATTAAAAATATTATAACAAGGACTTTTGCTGTTACCATAATGATAATAATAATACAAGTAACTAGAAGAATAGGGTAAGTCTAGCTGCCACAAGCAAGACTACCCTATAATTTAATACAATCTTTCTTTCCTTCAAAATCTTTCTTGATTATGGGAAAAAAAAAAATCTTGATTTCCCTTTTACCAATGGCCTATCCTTTAGGGCCAATCTAGGCCAAGATCTATAGCCCCACCTCACCTCACCTCAATGTAACAGTCTCTCTCTCGCCAGGCAACAAAAGCCGACCAAATCGCAGAAATCTTCTTGGGTGTTGGAAACCTGGTTCTTGGAGGGCGGGTTGTGGCCTCGGAGATAATTATATTAGTGAAGGTCGGAGATGTTTATGATTAGTTTTAGTAGCGGGCGGTTGCTTTTTCTATGAAACAAAATGCACACGCCACGGTCACGGTGATGCGTCCTCCGAAACTTGCTCTCTCGCTTTTTTTCTCTCCTTTCTTCTGCGATTTAAACTATGGAAGGACCACGTGGAATCCCACGACCGACGCAGCTAAAATGGAGAGCCCCGGTCTCATGAATTTGCTCCTGCCATGACCCCAGATGCGTTGGAGAGATGTGTCTTCGTTTATACTTCTGTTGTTGAACCACGTGATGCCACCGCTGGTTTGACTTGGATCGCGTTCCATGTCGTCTTAGGAAGAACATGGAATTTCTATCTTCGTTGCCAGCCTATCCTCGGTTCGATACGAGGAGAGCAGAACATCCGATGAAGGCATGGACATGGCCATGTCATGGACACGAAGACACTTGTTTAGAAAGTTCACTCTTTGGCTGAGCGAGAAAAGAAAGAATACAACATGAGCAAGAACAAACTCTTGTTCAGCAAATGATACAGCAATCGGGCATAAACCAAATTTCACAACTCAAACGACACTTTACCATCGGCATGCTTTTTAGTACCAAGATTACAATGTTGATTATGTGTAATGTGAGAAGGCACAATTGAAAGAAACCCATTTCCCTAATAGGATTGAACAATTCAAAAACCTGCTATTCATGCATGGAACTGGCATAACATAGTCAAACGCCACTCCCGCGCCGGAAAATGACAGAGCTATCGTTTTGATTGTTCTTGAATTGGCGAGTGATGATTAAACTCCAGTTGATAAATAGGAAATGAGAGGCTTGTAAGGCCCTATTTTAAAATTCAGAAGATGAACACAAGTAAAAGAAACCCATTTCTACTGGATAATTGAAGAATCCAGAAACCTTGTTAATACTGTTATCAACGACAATTAACCTCATAACCCATGAATTAAATCACATGCCACTCTCGTACAGAGAGATTACAAGTTCTTGCAGAGAACTGTTTCCGAACTGGCAAGGTCATGGTTAAACTCCCATTGAGAAGGAGAGAGAAACGGGTCGTCTTCTTAGTTTGTGACCCATATCTTGAACTCTATAAAATGACTATTTGTATTTGTCTTGTATTTCTCTTTTTTATAATATATGGTAAACTTAGGATAAAATAATTACTCACATTCGAAATAGAATAGAAATTCAAAATCAGGAATAAGTTTTCCTCAAATTTCCATATTTCATATGGCTGAACAAATATAATTTGAAATATTAATAATTATACACGAACGCATTTGCCTAGATCCTATGAAATAACAAAGTAAAATATTATAACTTCAATAAATAACTAATATCATATATATTGAACTCAATAATTTAATCATATTTGAATCTTAATTCATCATTATTAGGGGGTTAAAAGATGGAAATAATAGAGATACAAGACAATTATGCTAATTATAGTTTAGGGGCTCAAGTCTGATAAACTTTCCATGTGATCTATATAGAGTGGTCAGTGGGGAGTATACTTGTAAAGGGACCAACTTATCTTTGTTAGAGATTTTGAGGAGTAGAGAGAGAGAGAGATACAAGACAGTTATGCTAATTATAGTTTAGGGGCTCAGGTCTGATAAACTTTCCATGTGATCTATATAGAGTGGTTAGTGGGGAGTATACTTGTAAAGGGACCAACTTATCTTTGTTAGAGATTTTGAGGAGGAGGAGAGAGAGAGAGATACAAGAGTAAAGTATTTGCTAATTAAAGTTTAGGGGCCAACTCTTATTAAGATAAACTTTCCATTATCTATATAGAGTGGTTGGGGCCATTGGGGAGTATACTTTGTAAAGGGACCAACTTATCTTTGTTAGAGATTTTGAGACTTGAGAGAGAGAGAGAGAGAGAGAGAGTAAAGTATTTGAAATTCAAACTTTTTAGCCAACTCTTATTAAGAGAGACTTGTCTTATATAGAGGAGGTTGGGGCCATTATAGACCTTTTACAAGCTAGCCAACTCTTATTCAGAGAGACTTGTCTTATATAGAGGAGGTGGGGGCCATTACAGACCTTTTACAAGCTAGCCAACTCTTATTCAGAGAGACTTGTCTTATATAGAGGAGGTTGGGGCATTACAGACCTTTTACAAGCTAGTATGGCTTTCATTACAAGCCAACATGAGTAAAGTATTTGAAATTCAAACTTTTTAGCCAACTCTTATTCAGAGAGACTTATCTTATATAGAGGAGGTTGGGGCCATTATAGACCTTTTACAAGCTAGCATGGCTTTCATTACAGGCCAACAAAATTTAAAAGGCAAAATGGTGCAAATAGTTCATGATTTTAGCTCAATATGCAATTTGATCACTAAATTTTAATTTTATTCAATGTAGTTCATGAACTTTAGCACAATGTGCAATTTGGTTCATAAACTTTTAATTTATTCAATGTAGTCCTTGAACTTTTGATATATGTTTAATACATTTCTTGAATTATATGAAGATGTACAATATAGTCCATGATCTTGAATTAATGGAAGGACTACATCAAATATTTTCATATAGTTTAGGGACTATATTGAACATATACTAAAAGTTCAAGAACCATATCAAATAAATAAAAAGTTCAGGAACTAAATTGCAAGTGGGCTTAAGTTTAAGGATCATATTGAATAGATTTGAAGTTCAAGGACTAAATTGTACATTAGTCAAAGTTCAGGGATTGTTTGTGTCATTATCTTAATGTACAAAGCCTATTAGGGTTACATGTGGCTTTATCGAGCACTGGTTGCTGGGTTTCTATCACACCTCAAACCCTGAGTGTGCGAACATCGCGCATCGGTCAATTAGCTTACGACATCCCAAGACGTGGTGCCAACCTATTCTTTTTATCTTTCAATTAAACGCAAATGGAAACATTTAACAAAAATAACACCCATTCAAACAACAAACACCAGGGATAGTAAAATCACATCAAACAATTTCCAAAAGCATAACTTTTTATCACAATGGTTCAATTACGTACCTTAAGTATAATATCAATAGAAAATCGGTGTATTATTGTCCGATGCAAGTATCATAATTGTGTGGAACCACCGTGTATCGACTATGTACTTCTATCGAATTGACTTATATCCGTTCATTAATTAACTTATAATAGTGCAGTATTGACCCTTATTGATCCTTATGGTCGAGCGGTTGATCCCTAATCGAATTCTCTAGTCTTTTGTGTTTTTAACCATTTCTTATATTTCGAACATTGCCAAATTTAATATCACAACTTTTCCCTTTTACAAAAATTCCGTTCTCAAAATTTGAATTATTACAACTCTTCAACAAAAAGGTAGGGATGTTGCACCTTATTATCTCTTCGTTTTCTCACGTGACTCCTTCCATTTTGTGGTGTTGCTAGACCACTTGACCAAGGGATCATCTTATTGCGCAACATTTACTCCTTTCAATCCACTATCCAAACTAGTCTCTTCACGTACCACACTCTGTCATCCACGTTTATTTCCTCGAAATTTAGCACGTGGACTGGATCAAATTCATACTTCCTCAGCATTGATACGTACACTTGAGTAAGTTTTGGTGACAACGCTAAACGATAGGTTAGAGTCTTAATCCACTCCAAAATCTCGAATGGGCCAACGTTTCTCGAGCTCAACTTTCCCTTCTTGCCAAAATGCGAAGTGCCTTGCGTCGGTAACATTTTGAGAAAAACATTTTCATTCACTTGAAACTCCAAAGACCTACATCGTTTATTTATATAGCTCTTATGACGGCTCTAGGTGGCGGGATGAGCGGTGAAAATGGTGGCGGCAGGTGGTGTTGATGGTGAAAAATGAAAGAAAAAAGGAGAAGAATGAGAAGAAGAAGATGAATGAGCTTGAGGGAAAATGGGAGCAAGGGAGGAGGAGGAAGGATCGGCTAAAGGGGGGTGAGGGGGATGGCGTGAGAGAGAGAGAGAGGGAGAGGAGAAAGAAGGGGAGAGAGATATTTTCTTTAGATTTTCCCCAAAATCATTAAAAAATCCAACAAATTCCCCAAAACCCTCCTTAATTTCCTCTCCACCCTTCCTTTATTCCTTTTGTCTTCCGGTCCCTAAATGTAGGGGCATTTTGGACATTTTCCACACTTTTGGCCTAATTTTTTATTTTGCCCTTGGGCCCATTTGTTTGGATTGGGTTTGGTGGGCTTTGGCTTGGTCCACTTGAGCCTCCTTGGCTGATCCACATGGGCGTGAGGCCCAATGGCCCTCACTTGGGCTTCTCTTTCCAATGTCCAATTCTCGATTGATTAATCCTTTTCCAAGAATTTTAAACTTGCCAATTCGAAGAACAATGAGGCGACGTTCAAAAAATTAGTTTGAAACCCATGAAAATTCAATATCCAAAATCGAATTAAATTTTATGATTAAAATTAATCAAATGCGACTTTAGTACAACCTAAATTATTGGGCTGCTTTTTGGGATTTTCATGCTGTTGACCCATGATCGATAAATTTCAATCCACGTTTATACCTCTATGACTCTCAATTATCATGTAATCGCAATAATTTAATTACGTACCCTGAGTATGAGACCAGTAGAAAATCGATTTATCATCATTTGATTCGAGTATCGTAATTGTGCGAAACTACCCATGAACCAACTATGTACTTCAGTCCAATCGACTTATATCTATTTGTTAATTGACTTATAATAATGCAGTATTAACCCGTGTCGATCCTTATGGTTCATGATCGATCTCTAATCGAATTCTCTAGTCTTTCGCATTTTTAACTTTTTACGACATTCTCCAATACATTAGTTAACTCATGAATGATTAGTTCAGAATAAATTAACTACCAGTGCATTGATGAAGTAAATATTTCATATATTTTGAAAGGGGCCAAATTTCGGAGTATCACGGTTTCCTACCTTGATTGCTGCTGCTGGTGCCCAGGTTCTCGAAGGCTTACCATGTCCCATGGATTATTCTGAGATTCATCCATTGGCTCTAGTAGGCTACGTTTGGGTTCGGCAAGTGCTTGTCGGATGGCAACCCTGATCGACCAATATGATTGAAAATATCCCATGGCATCTTTTCCAGGTATGGACTAGGCCATACGTTTTAGGCTCCGATGCAAAACGCCCCTTGAAATTTTTCTCTTTGTGGTAATTTGCTGGTAGTACTAGATAGGAACATGAAAATCACTCAGTTCAGATGTCCCTTGGAAGAAACAATTCCTTTTGTTTGCTCTTGGACACCTTTCAAGTGTATCCGATTGCCTCTACGCTTAGAAAATAGGCAAACGAGTTCCACAAGTGACGATTGGAACCGACGTTGGAATAGGGGACTGATTCCAATAACTTAGGATTGGCTAAGAGCAACTTAAGATCGATGCGCATAAGGTTGAAACACACGGAGAGGATCGATGATGATGATCACGTAAGACCCACAGCGATCGTCCTTCAATAGGTGGATACTGGTTAACGGTAGATAGGGCGTTAGGAATGACTGGTGATTGCAAATCACTGCACATTAATACAAGACCAGCCAATGGCAATTAGAGGCCTATTGCAATGGCCTAAGGGTGAGCTGCGACGACGATCCACGGCCAAACTCTATCGGGCTTTGCAGCAAGTACGCATTGAGGCAATCCAATACTCTTGAACACACTCTTAAGAAGGCAAAAGTGCTTAAAAAGTCATAAACCTTTTCTTGGTGTCAATTTAGTCCTAAACGTTTTTATTTAGTGCCGTTTTAGTCATTTCCGGCTAATTTTGGCCGGATTGACGTTTGCCGGTCTACGTGAACAAATTTTAATAATATTTTAATATTTTAGATTTTATTTTAGATTTTATTTTTCTTTTTATTTTTCTTTTTCTTTTTACCTTCCCTCCTCCAGCCGGTCTCCGGACCTCGGTGACCGGCCGAGGCGACGGCCGGCGAGGTCGACCTCGTCGGCCACCTCACCCTCGCCGAGTCGTGGCTTGGGTGGCGCCGGCGAGGGTTGAGCCTCGCCCATGGCCAGTGAGGCTCGAACTCGCCAGATCCGACGAGGACGAGCCTTGCCAGCGCCACTCAGGCTGTGAGGTTTGCCCTGTCAAATCGCGGCCTGGGTGGTGCCGGCGAGGGTCCAGCCTCGGCCATGGCCGAGTGAGGCTCGACCCTTGCCAGATCCAGTGAGGGTGAGGTGGCCGGGGGAGGTCCGACGAGGTTGACCTCGCCGGCCGTCACCTTTGGCCGATTGCCGAGGTCCGACAACCGGCTGGAGGAGGGGAGGGAAAAATAAAAATAAAAATAAAAAAATCTAAAATATTAAAATATTATTAAAATTTATTCACGTTAGCACCGATCGGGTTACGTCAGCCGGCCGGTGTCTAGTCAGCAAAATCCGGCTAAAATTGGCCAGAAATGACTAAATTGATACTAAGTAAAAAAGTTTATGACTAAATTAGCACAAAAAAAATGTTTAGAACTAAATTGACACAAATGCAAAAGGTTTAGGATTTTTTGAACACTTTTCCCTTAAGAAGCATGGCATTTTGAACTAGGGTCACAGCCTTTGCATGGTTTGGGTCGAGTGGTCTCTGCTAGGTAGGCGTCGCATCCCACAACCTAAAGTTGAGCTGCCGCGGGAGTGGCTAAGTTGCGGCGTCGGTGGCTGACTTGCAAAAGAGTGAGTTGAGCACAGCAATAGGATGAATGCAGCAACCACAACTGTATCTTCACGCATTTTTTTCCTTCTATTAAAATGGCTTTTACCAAATTTTATTCTATCAGTATAATCAAGTAGCAGAAATCTCTACGCAAATGGCATACTTGAAGAGCCAACCATAGAATGATCCCCAGCACTAATATCTGTTTCCCAACTCTAGCCGATCTGCTGCCGCGGTTTATGAGTACTGCCTCTTTTCCTCGTCTGTTATGCCTTCTCAAACTTGTCTTGGTGACATTACTTTTTGATACAGTTTCATCCCCTCTGCATCATCTGCTCCAAGATTCACCGGTCGACTTATATTGCAAAATAAATTGTGGTGCGACACTTTCTACCGTTAAAGCTGCAACTCTATACCATCGGAGGTCTGGTTTTAGGAGAACATTCAACTCCAATAAAGGTGCAATCGTAGACTGGATCTAGCTAAAGCAAAAACCTCGTCAATGCCAGCTTCTAGGGAAACATTAAATTCAGGTTCGATGCAGCGGCTGTGCGCTATTTCATGACTTGCAAGTAGAAGTAACAATCTTCTGCTTCTCTGGAATAACTGATTAATGAGCGTGCTTATTCGGGACAATGAGAGGCACCGTGATCCAGTCGTCAGATTGCCTGCATAGTCACCGACAACTTTAAAAAAAAAAAGTCTATACACGGCTCCAAGCTGGTGAGAAGGTGCTTGCAAAATTTGACACTCGGGAGATTAATCCTTGGCCTGAGATTGTGCCTGGAAAATATTTCAAAGGATCTGCATAGCAGATCAATGACTGGCCAAAGTTTCAGAACAAGTTTAGTAGCTCCAGAGCATTTCCCATACAAGAAGCCGGGGTGCACCCCCTGAGTCGAAAGTTAAACTGGACCGTATAGTTCATCCATCATCATTGAATTTTAGGAGAAACGGAAACAAAATACCTTCAAAGACTTTAGGTAGCATAGAAACATCACCTGACACATAATGTTTGAGCTACATAATGAACTTTAAGAAACAAACAAGCTTTTTGCAGGAATCAAGACTGCCAATCTTAAACCTGAAACCATATGCATCAATTCAGAGCATCCCTATTGATCATTCATCAAGTATTAAGCTCCCAGTCCATCCACACTAGACCATGATTCATTCATAACAAGAATTATAGATGCTAGGCACCCCAGATTTATAGACTTGGCAATCATATTCAGTCGGCTAGCCAGTGTTTCCGTGAACTTTCAAAGTGTGCTGATGCATTCAAATGAGAGTTCAATTCATCTCAGCTATGGAGAAAACAACACATCTCTTGATTCAATCTCCGTAAGAATTTTGCACTTCAGCTAAGCACACCAAGCAAACCACCAGCAAACAACATCATTAAGGCCATGCAACACATCTACAGATTAGATACCAAAATTCTGCACTGAATTTGCCAAAAGGATCATTTCACTCAACATGTGAATTGTTTGACTAGAACCATATACAGGATGACTTCACCTGAAGCATCGGAAATACAGATAACAGCTAAAGCTATTCTACAAAAATTTTGTAAGAATGAATGAAGGATGTAACTACTACCTCAGGTAAATCCTCCAATCAAATTGAGCTTATGTAAGAACTTCTTTTGATCACAATCCAGCATCTCACTCAAGCTACAGCTGATGTTCCTTTGGCTCAATATTTTGTAACGTAGCTCTAGTCTCTTTTTCAGACTATGACGAAAGAATTCAGGATAATCAGCAGCTTCATTGAGTTGTCTCCCCATTATATCGACCAAAAACCTAATCCGAGGTTTTAAAGAGTTGTTAATGCTTTTAATCAGAACAGGAGGATAACCAGTCACCAAAGTTGCTATCTGCCCATGGTTGAATCCACAGCTTTTCAGAAAAGCGACATTGTGTCTTAGAATCTTGTTCGCATCTCGACACAAGACTTCAGGGAAGGTTATCAACACCTTTTGAAGATCCACCTCTTTGAGACCTAAGGATTTTAAAAAGTCATAGGTGGGGCGCAGTCTCTTCTCAACACTATAGCCCATGATAAATGGGTTCTTCACCAGAACTTTGCCTATCATTCCTTCTCTTGTAAGGCCAATACTAGCAAGAAAGTTCACAGTTTCTGTTAGCTTCGACTCAATGCTGTAGCTAATAAGCCTCGGGTTAAGCAAAACGATTTTCCCAACTTGCTTTTCAGGGACCCCCATTGCCTGAAAAAAAGCCAGTAGCGGACAGAGCTTCCCCTCCACGCTATGGGAAAGTATTTGAGGGAACTTCACAATGGCAGAGGCAACTTCATTAGGTCTTGTTCCTAGTGTAGAGAGGCATTCTACCGTCGGAATAAGCTTCTCGTTAAGGCCAAGTGCGAGGATTTTCGGGCATTTAGAAACAACATGAGGAAGCTTTCTCTCCTCAATGCCAATGCTCCTCAAGTACTCCCAATTTTCAGAAGCCCTTTCCTTTTGCACCGATGCGAGGCGCTTGCACCTTTTGAACATTTCGCTTATACTCTTATCGTTGAAACCCCGGTCACGGAAGAACCACATGATGCTGCCACCAGTTTGACTTGAATTGCCTTCCATGATGTCTGTGGGAACACGAAATTTCTCTAGTTATCATCCTATTCACAGTTGGGTACGAAGAGAGCAGAACATTCAATGCCGTGGCAATCGGTAAACGGCATGGACATGAAGACTGTTCACTCTTTAGCTAAGCGAAATAAATGAAAGAGCACGATGTGAACAAGAACAATGTCATCTAACACACAAGTTCGGCAAAAGATACAGCAATCAGCACTCGAAAGACCACTTAGCTATCAGCCCTCCACTTACTTAGCACCAACCTTAACACTGCCAGAAACCACAGATAAAAGAAAACCCATTTCCGCTAGAGGATTGAGGAACCCAACAACCCCTATCATTCAAGAAAATCGAGACTCATAACCATGAATTGAATCACAGGCCACTCTCACGCCAGAAGAGCTTACCGGTCGGTTCTTTGAAGGCGGCTATCGTTCTGATCGTATCCGAATTGGCCCGCGATGTGTTTAAACTCCGGTTGAGAAAAAGGGAAGGGAGGAGAAAAGGGTCGTCGTCTTCTTCGACCCTCGTGCGGCCATATCCTGGACTTTCAGAAGACGAGCATTTGCATTTGTCTGAAACCTTATCTGCGATGCCCTGTAAATTTTCTCTGCTTCGAGCAGAGGCGGAGATTGTATTCTCTGCGATGCGTACTGGGCCCTGGCTCGATCCGACGGCTATTTTGCTGTTTGGTGATAATGTGTGCTCGTTTTTGCTCTTCTAGCAGATTTTCTAGAGTTAACTAGCCTATATAAAAGGAAGAATTAATATTATGAAAAACTCCAAATTAATACACTTATAATTAATTTATTTTAAACTAATTTTTTTACCACAAAAATCCTAAATTAAACAAATTTATTATCTATTAATTTCTTTTAAATTTTATTGTTAAATTTTTTAATTAAATATAACACGTGTCAATTAACGGATTTTTCAGTTTGCGAAATTACACTTTGTTTGTCACATATGTACTGATATATATTATTTTTGTGGTATTTATTTAATTTAACAAAAATTAATAGATAGAAATTTTATCACAAATGTACAAGTTTGGAATTTTTTGTTATGAAAAAATTAGTTTGGAATAAATTTATCATAAATGTATAAATATGAGATTTTTCATAAAATTAACCCAAAAAAAAGAAAAAGATGATTTTCATTGAAAATCTTAATCCATGTCCATAGCAATATTAATATCCAATATTCTTTTCCATGACATTAAAATTGCCAATTTCCACTTGTCTAACACATATCTCCAATATTGTCGTTAAAAATCTTATATGGGCTTGACGTGGTAAAAATTTGCAAACTCATTTTTAAAAATCCTAATGATTTCCTTTTCTCTTTGATTTATTGCTTTTTTTTTCCTTCGTCTTTCGTGTTCATCCTTCATTCACTGCAATTCAAGCCAACTTTATCGATTCCTCCTAATTTGAATCAAGAATTTGACGCTTTCTTCTCCTTTGGTTTTATTTTCCTTTTCCCTTTTTGTTGGTCTTTTCAATTTTTCTTTTTCTTTTTAATTTTTTTTTCATATGTGGCTCTCGCAGGGCATCACCTCAGTGTTAATTATTCTATAAAAAATGAATAATGCCACACGGATGTTTAACAAGTGATTTTTTTAACCGTAATGGAAAATACATGCATCACACTGATTCAACTTTGTAGTATTGTGTCACGATGGACTTAATTTTTCATTTTTAGTTTTATATATATATATCTCAATTATCAAATGCAACTCAAAATCAGCCTCAGGAGACAAACTAAATATACAATACAAATTACCAGAGGCCTTAATAATAAAAGATCAAATGTCCTACAAAACATCTTTCCTTTTAGTAAAAAATATGAGGCAACGGGTAATTCTTGGAACACCTTTTATACAATTAATCAACCTTTTACAAATACTAATGAAGGTATTGAAACCCATGCTTTAAACAAAAAAATCACTTTCAACTTCATAACAAAACCACAGAAGAGAAGCCTAAATATTTTATATATACATTTAAAAAAAAAAATCTCTGTGATCTTTTTCATGCCAAAAGATATCTCTAGCAAAATTCAAATCTAATCAATGAAGCTTGAATGGAGCTCGATTTAAAAAAAAATTGGATTTGGTTGAGTACCTAACAGCCTTTGTGATTAAAATTACGGGAAATCTCAAATTGGTACACTCATTTATTGCAAACTGATACACATATAACAATTTAATTTGGGGTAATCTGGTAAGAATATACACATTTAAAATTTTATGTGATATGAAAATTAGTTTGAAGTAAATATAAGATTGAATCTTTTAGTAATATTAAGTCAAAATTTTGGGGTATCCATAATATTAGAAAAGGTTTTAGATTTTGAGGTTTCGCCATTTCGCAAAAAATGTGAAATTTTTGAAAAAGTATTTTTGAGGAAACCATTTTCCA
Source organism: Eucalyptus microcorys (assembly GCA_014182515.1). NCBI lineage: Eukaryota > Viridiplantae > Streptophyta > Magnoliopsida > Myrtales > Myrtaceae > Eucalyptus > Eucalyptus microcorys. Next base: position 25,660,234 of record CM024568.1, on the reverse strand, counting down.
AGAAAATAACAATATTTTGGATGTTCTGCTGGATTCTGAAAACAAAATGGAAAATATTTTCCTCCATGCACTCATTTCAATAATTATTTTATCTTTTTAATATATATTTTTTAATTTTTAATTGATTTTTAATTTTAATTTTACTTTTTTAATCAATTCTTAATTATTCTTTATTCTTTTTTTTTTTTTCTTTCTTCTTCTTCCTTGGCTGGTTGCCAACCATGGCAACTAGTCACAAGCAAGCTCGGGCCTAGCCATAGGTTGGCGAGGCTCCAACTCTCCACATATTGCAGCCAATGGCGTGGCGAGCTCGCTAGCTTGGAAAAGGCTTGCCAGATCGATGAGCTAGAGGCTTGCACTCGCCTCGCTTGCTTGTGGCCGATTGTCGGCCGTCGTGGTGGCCGGCAACGAGCGAAAGAAGGAAAAAAAAAAGGAAAGAAAGAAAAATAAAAATAAAAAGAAAAATAAAAAGAATTCAAAATTCAAAATTTTTAAAAAGAATAAAAGAGAAACAAAAGGGATTAGCAAAGGTGTGAGATAAGAGACACTAACCGAGGAAAACATATATTTTTTAATTTTTGACTCTGGAACTACCGTACAGCTGGTAGCCGGCGGCATAAATTAGGGGAAGCACTAGCGTGGGGGCCCACCTTCCACGGCACTCCACTTTAGTGGCGCAATGGGGGTGCGGAGTTTCGAACCCCTCTCCTCCCGGATTGGGGGGGGGGGTAGGGCGCGAACCAGCATGTCCACCACGGGGTGGGTAAGGAAAATGCTTTTCACTTTGTTTTCCCCAACTTGAAAAATGAAAAACATTTTATTCTATTTATGAAGGCTTTTTTCCATTGGTGGAAAATGTTTCCCAAGACTAGATCATTTTTTGTGAAACAAACGTAGGAAAATGCAAAAAAAAATTTCTGAAAGTTATTTTTCATGAAATGAACAAAATTTGATATTTTAGGTATTTGTAAATCTGGCATGAATACTAGGCATAGTTTAGACTTTTCGGTGAAATTTCCCAAATCCATGTCAGCTCTGTTTGCCCGCTGTCATTTAAATAAAGCCAACATCTCAAATCTGTAGTAGTAGTCTTGGACAAAACTATGATGGAGGGTATTTTTGGGTTATTCACACAAGTTTTGGAGTTTTGGTGATGATGAAAAAAAAGTTTGGGGTTATGGTTATCCAAGTAGGCACAGCTTGATTTTTTTTTTTACTAACATTTTTTTTGCTTATTATTTGATATTTAGTCAACGCAAATGAATAGAAATTGGAAATCAAAAATAAAGTATTGCTCAAGTTTTCGTATTACATATGGCAAATGAAACATAAGTTCAACTATTAATAATTATTTGTCACCAATCATATACAATTACCTAGTTCATGTCAAATAAAAAATTAAAATATTACAAACCTAATTAATAACGTAAATATCCAATTGAACTCAATAATTTAATCACGTGTGAAGCTAAATTCATCATTATTTTAGTCCATAAAAAAATCAAGGTGGAAGCAGTAGCAAATAAAATAGTGCGACAGACTATTACTAACCATGTCCACACTTCCTTCATGAACACACAAAAACATATCCTAGTTCACTATAATGCAAATTGCAAACGGAGAGCAATTCTTCAGAGTTAGGAATTCATCTTCGTCCAAAGAGCTTCCCAATCGTACTTACTTCACAAGGAATTGCCGCCCGGGTTCGAGTGCAAAAGGATACAAGTTTTTCAAATTTGGCACAGGTAGAGATATATTTTGCTCTCTTGTGTTGCTTGAAGCCTAAATGAATAGATATATTTTGCTTACTTGACAAGTACTGACTTCACAAGAAATTCTAAGTCACAAATGAAATTGCATGCCGACCAATAGAGCGGGAGCTCGTGTGCACTGACAGATTCACTAACAGATATCAAGCTGAGAGGCAGGATATTTTGAATACTGTTTTCGAAAACAATTTCTTTTTAGAAATTATTTATTTATTTATTTCATTCACCGAACAAGTTTTTAACATTTGAAGGCGTTTGCTAATTGTCCAAAACTTTTATTTCTAGAATAGAAATGCTTTTGATACAACCATTAGATCCTTTTATGACTAAAAATTTTCTTTTAAATTTTTAAAATAATTTTATTACATTTTTTGTTTTTGTTCTTCCTTTAGCTAGTTACTAGCCTCGGGGACTTTGTCGGAGTGACGCCGGCCCCTAGAGAGGCTCGGCCTCTTCGAGCCACCAAAAGGTCAACCTCGCCATGGCTGAGCATGAGGTTGACCTCACCCAGATCTCGCAAGGCTTGACTTCGCTGGAGGCTAGTGATGCTCAAGTGAGGCGTCGACCCTCGTCTAGCTAGTCGTTGGCCATGACTGAGGTTAGTGACTAGCAAGAGGGAGAAGAAGATAAAGGAAAAGAAGAAAATAAAAGGAAGAAAAGATAAAAAGAAAAAGAAGAAAAAACTTCATTTTGGAATTATTTCCAAGAACAAATAAATGACTTTTTTTAACTTCTTGATTCGGTTCCAAATCTATTTTCAAGAACAAATAAATTACCAAGCAGATTTCTATTTTTTTTTTTTTTTTTTTTTCAGGAAACAAAATAATAAAATTAGATACTATTTGACACGTTACCAAACATGCCCTTAAAAGGAACAAATGTCTTAACAATCAATACCCAAGAGATGTTTGGATACAGTGTATATGATTGTTTGGCAACTAGCACCATCCTTACTCTTCATACAATCTGTTCATTTTAACACTAACACTGCTTCCTAGATAAGAGATAAAATGCAAAAATCTGCGTAAGGAAAGGAAGCATCACATCGGAGAGGACACAGAGACCAGACGCGTGAGTAATGGTGAACTCAGACGACAAGTGAGGCCTGATCCTCTACTTGGCAAGACCCGCCCCCTGACCACTTCTACTTTGAATCATCGAAAAAATCAGAGCATGAAGAAAGGAGATAATTAATCTCACAGATGAGAGATAAGGTATTGCACAAGGAGGCCGATAGTATAGTCGGGCAATCCATGAGGTAATTCAAGGCAACAAAGGAGCTTGTATATGTCATATGTCACAACAGATTTCACCCCATACCGAAGCTCCAAGTTGGCACCAGATTCACGTATGACAGAGCACAATTGACCAAGAATTGCTCAGCATCAATCATCTTTCAATCTCTTGAGGAGCTTTGAAACCCAGCCTCGGACCCGGCGCTTCAAGGTGTAGCCCAAAAAAACTCCAGCAACAAGGGAAATTGCGCAGAGCTTCGAACAAGTCCACAAAGATACCACCCCTCTGCAGTAAGACATACAAAGAGAAAAAATATGCGATCACAAACTTATTCCCATCATCCCATCTGGCAAAAAGACTAGACTTGGATGAATTACCAAAGAATTGGTTCATAGATGTTCAACAACTACTCCTAGAAAGAGTATCAACATAGCTCGACATTTAGCAGGTGCAGTTGGCATCAGGAAAGACGAAGTCATATTTGGACAAAGGGTAAAGCAACAAAAGCCACGGGATATGAGCATACGCTTGTTAATATGCCAGAACTTCGAAAGCCAAAGAATCACGACGACGTGCAATACCCCAAAAAGTTAAACATTGCTTCTTTTGAAAAGACTGAATTAGCTAAAACAATGACTGAAGCGGGCATTACGCAAACAAGTCACTAAAAAAAAAAAAAAAGGCAAACTTTGACTGAAGAGCACAATTCCCCAACTATCTCGCAATTGCTGGACTGGACCAGCCAAACCGAAGTCTGCATTGGCCATGATTGAGCAAGCGAGTCGAGCTGGAAAGGACAATTCCGCCATGTCGCGATCACAAAATCGCACCCTCAAACAACAATCTCTCTCCCCCACCAACCGATCCTCCCTTCCCCCGCATCGCACCTCCTCACACCCTAAAATTCAATCATCAAGAACCCGAAACCACGATGCTCCCGCGGACGAACCGACACCAAGCCGAGCCCTTTCCGCCAAACATCGAACCCCCTACTAGCCCTACTCCGTCGCCCCAAACCAAGCTTCCCCACCCCGGAATGCATCGAGGGAAAAGGGGGCGTGAATTTTACCGAGGGTTCCTGGCGAACAGGACAGGAGGATGCTCCGCAGCCGACAGGGCGACCCCGACTCCGGGAGCCCTCCCTTCGCCGCCGAAATGCGTGCTCCCGGACGGCGGCGCCGGCGGACGCGAGGTGCTCAGCTTGACGTCCTTGGCGAGGTCGCGCAGGGCCTTCTGTATGCTCTCCATGTCGCTGGAGTCGCTCGATGAATTCGATCGAGCTCCCAAACGGTCGGGGGTATCTGAGAGCGACCAGGGGGGTTTAGGGTTTTGGGCTGTCGAATTGAGTAGGATGAAATGCCAAAAATACCATGAGTGTTCCCTGGGATCATCGTGCAGGCGAGGGGGCACATTCGTCCTAAAATTCCCGATTGAAGTCGTCCTATGATTCTCTATCGAAATTCAACTTAGGGTTTACGTTCCCTCGATTTTGGGGGTTTAGGAATTAGTTGCTGGGGGTGAGCATGGTCCGAAATAGAATGGGGAACCTAAGAACTAAATCCATGGAAATCGATCTGATTCCAGGATATACAGGGTAGGTGCTGAGTTCTAAAAATTTGGGGAACCTAGGCCATTGGATAGAATCTCGGTTTGAGATGGAATGGGGAATCTAAACCTCGAACCCATAACAAGTTTTTCTATTTTTCTTGCTTTATGTTTTCATGCGATTCTGCAGTATTTCATAACGTCTAATGATAAGAGTGTAGTATGATAACTATTAATCTGAATTTCCATTTCAGATTATATCCATAAATGAAACTTTTAATTTGTTAATATTTCATAATCTTCGTTGAGATAAGTGAATTGTGACAAATGACAGTTATTAGAGGTGATGATTAACTGTAATCATTCAATTAAGTGTATAAGCGGAACTCGGGAAGACCAGGTTTCTAGATATCCAAGTTCTTAAAATTAGGGAACTTGTTCCGATAGATAGATTATAGGTTCGAGATGGAACTTGCATGGAATCTATGATGGAGCCACCCACCCCTATTAGTTGTGCCATAAATGGAAAGTTTGGGATGGAATTGCCCTTGCTCGAGAGTTTTGGAAATGAGCACCTAACCCTCGCGGGCTTGTTGGGCGGCGTAATTTTTATCGTTCATTCAGGGGCTAAATTCAAACACGGCAACTCATTTTCATGGTAATTTGAGAAAAGTCCTACTCTGAAAAGTCTCTTGAAAAAAGAGGCGTCGCGTCGAATCAAGAAGTATTTTAACTCTTGCCTATGATGTCGAAATTAGTCATTGTGCTATTTTTTTTGTTTCTTTCCTTTGTTCTTTTTACCATGAGGGACTTGTGACTACAGAGCTACTTAAGTCACCTTCTTTTCTTTCGTACCGTGAGCAACAAAGAAGGGACTTCGCGGTTTTATGCTTACGTCCTGGATCGATGTCGTATTTTGTATTGGAATCTTTGTACTGTTTTCACTCCATCATGATTGTTTCCAGTGGATCAATAGGAATTCCGATGACAGTAATAAACCGGAAGGCAAATTTCCGGCCGGCTTATTCAGTTCCCTGAGTTCATCAAATTGCTTTACTGAACCAAATGAATAATATGATGCAGAGACACTTGCAAAGAATACAAATGTGCAGAGCTTCATGCAGTGCCGCGACTAACAAAACTATTTCTTCAAAGAAATTGCTTAAAACTTCTCTTGCACATAAATCAGTAACCCCAACCAAAGTGGAGGTAAGACAGAAAGAGAGGCAGGACAGTTCTGCTGGTATACTTAGCTTGACTTCCCCTTCCCTTGAAGATCATAACTGTTCTTTCCAGCTCTTTCAATTCTCGACACATTCTGGGGTCGAACCGCCTTTTAGTATGCTCTATACGTTTGCAAGACTGATGAGAGAGGAACAAGAAAACGTGAAGACGAATTGCCTTCACAATCCATAGCACAAATATAGCACAAATACAAAATTTCGCTAATTCTGCTAAAACAGATTATCTTTGGCCCCTAAGATTTCTCTAGCTGATCAAGATAGATTGTTGTACCACGGCTTCCATGTTTTTTAGATGAAGGATTGATCATCTACTTCCTTGGCTCAAGGGAATTGGAAAGTGGACACGCCAGACTCGGCCGTACCTCCCTGCGGTGGGTCGATGGCGATCCACAGCAATGATATGGTGATCGCTATGAGGCCGGACCAGACGAATACGATCGTCGGCGTCTTCCCTCTCCTGCCCATCAAGCCCTTGGCAAAAGGATACAAGTGAGCCAACACCCAGAAGCTGAAGAAAGCTCCTCCGATGAACTTGCTCCATTGAGGGACCGTGCTGTATATCGTCCTGGAGAACGCAAAGGCGATGGCTATGATGTTGACCATCGCGATGACGATAGGTGGGATCATCAGAGAAGACCACTTCACCAGATAAAGATCCGCGTAGATGTCTTCGTCCTCATCTGTTGCAGATTTGGATGTCAGAGTGAAGGAGATCTCGATCCCTGCTATGACTTTCAGCAGGCCTTGGACCACGGCGTACATGTGGGCACTTGTCCCGGAGATAAGCCAGAACTGTTCATTCCTCCACCACTCTTCGAGCGCGACGCCGGACCATTTCACCTCTAGGATGGCAAGGCCCATCAGGCACAGCGTAATAATGAGCAAGTAGATCAGGAATGTCACGTTTAAAGTCTGCACGATGAAGCTCCCTGAGAAAAGGGATAGAGCGGGGAGGAAGCAGTAGACGATTAAGAATATAGACGTGAACGGATAGACGCCGACGTTGATATACGATAGGCGTTGGAGGAACTTGAGCTTTCGTGAGGCTAGAAGAGCATTGTTCTGCGAGAAGAAAATCTCCACCGAACCCGTGGCCCACCTGAGCACCTGATGGAGTCGATCGGTTAGGTTGATTGGAGCCGATCCACGGAATGCATCACGCTTAGTGACGCAGTAGATTGAGCGCCATCCGCGATTGTGCATACGATATCCCGTCACGACATCCTCAGTGACTGACCCGTAAATCCAGCCGACCCGATCACCCCATTCCGTTTTGTCTTCATACCTGTTGTTCATAGCAAAACCATTTCAGTTACAAGTCCTAATACCACGCGAGCAGTAACATAACATTGAATTTGAGCTGAAATTTTCAGCTAAAACTTTTTGCTAAGGGTTTGAACTCATTTTGAGAACAACTGGGTACACGAGTATAAGCTGAGTACATACCAGCAAGATATGACCGACACGGCTTCAGCAACAGTGGCAGCATCGAGCGGATCGCGTGGGATGCGGAGAGCTCCAGGAGGCCTTCCGAACGACACTGAAGGATGATCGGCTAGTGGGCGTGCTTGGAACTCAGAAACTGGGATAGACTCTGCCAGTATCGTAGAATTTCCAAACCGCTTGGGCAGTAAATTTACATCCAGGTCGGGGTCGAAGTCGGTGGCGTTTAGGGCTTGGGTCTCGGAGTCGGTCCTAGTTTGCACTTTCTTTGCATGTGGAGGATCAAACCCATATAAAGCGAACCGCCGGAACATACAGCCCGTGCCGACATAGAATGGCCCCTGATATGACACAAACATTGTGACGAACTAAATGAGCTGCAGAAACCGTCTTATTTCCTGGAACGAAAATTTAGGTTGTGATGATATACCTGCACGCCATCCAGGGCACGCATGTTGCTGTCGAAAAACACGGTGTTACGATTCGCATATCTATCAGAAGGATCGATGCCTTCGAATCTCTGGGGGAACTGAATGTAGCAGATGTCTTCGCCGCCTTTATCCATCATGAAGCACATTCCTTCGCGAATAGCTTTGCAATTGTAGATGTAGTGATCGCAATCGAGATTGAGAATAAACGGGCCATTGGATAACACCGCCGATGCTCGTACCAGGGCATTCATGGCCCCCGCTTTCTTGTTGTGATCGTAGCCTGGACGCTTCTCTCGCGATACGTAAACGAACATGGGGAGTCGGGTGTCTACATCTGTGAAGTCGATGAGCTTATCCTCTGCATTCCCGATCAGTGGATCGGGGCTGGGTGGCTTCAACATCACCTTCAAAGAACACAAGTTTGTTGGCTCAATAATGGGAGAACGTAAATTACGGTATGGCATCCGATCGATGAACACAAAAAAGAAGATGTGGTCGACAATATACCTGAAGAATTCCTGCATGATCGCCTTTGGAATGTTCCGCTGCCGGGTTGGCCCATGTGCCGGGCCAGTGAGTTCCATCGGCCATCCATGTCGCTTTCTGGACCTTGATTGGCTCCAGCGGATCACCCCCGGTCTCTCTCATGTGCTTCAGCATCCTCATCTCCTCCCTCGCGTGGAACGCGTCTGATCTCCTCCTGATAGATTCGGGAAGTGCATTGATCCTCACCTTGAATTCGTCGTACTCCCTCTTTATCTTCCTCCTGTCTTTGACGAAATCCGTTCGGCTCTTGTTCTTGGTGGGGTCGGACTTTATATTGAAGTAGCTCTCGGGATTCCGAGGCTCGATGTTGTGCTTCCGGCAGAAAGGGATCCACAAATCGGCAAAGCTTGCAGCCTCAGCCATTGCCTCGAATGTAAGAAGGGCACCTCCGTCGTCGGAAATATAGCAGGCTATCTTTTCCACTGGGTAGTCAGCGGCTAGGATAGAGAGGACCGTGTTGGCAGTAACAAGGGGAGGCTCTTTTTCGGGGTCCGCTGTAGAGACAAACAAGTCGACGCCGGGAAGATCAGAGCGGCCTGTGGGATTGGACGGCGAAGGCAGGTCAAACTTGTCATGGAGGGCCTGAAGGTCCGTGGAGCGGTTGATTGGGCAAAGCTTAGGAATCTGATCGAGGATCCAGGAAAACGCAAACCAGATCTCACACACGATTGACATGAGCCACAACCAGACCGCATCCTCGTTTGGGTGCGTAATTCGCCAGTGCAGGAAGAAGCCGAGCACCACGAATCGGAGCAAGATCAGCAACCTGGTCATATAGGTCACAGTTATCTGATAACGAACTGTGATCATTGAACAACATGTGCAAACGGCGACTGTGACAATCGTGATGATTAGATCTCTAACCTGTAGGGGCTGATGATGCCATTAGGTACCGGCAATCTCCGGCTGAGGGGCTTCCACGGCTTGTCCATTGAATCCATCACACCTGAGTGCATCCGCTCCTCCCCGTCGTCCCCATACATGTCGTCCTCAGGCCAGAACGCACTGCCGTAGCCGTAAGTGCCTTTAGTTTCGAACAGCCACCGGTTGTGGTCAAACTCGCCAGTTTGGTTCCTCTTCATCATGGTCATGTTGTTCGCTTCCCTCTTGTCCGGAGGCGGCAACTGCAGCGCCCCGCTTGAGAAATCCTGCACGTCGTCGTCGTAATCTGCTGATTTGTATGGCTCCTTGCACCCGGGACACAAACCGGTGTCCTTCTGAGCATCCATATAGCAGTCTCTACAGATTTTGAACCTGAACATCAAAGCTCGAGTTTTTCAGCCCAAGCAAAAGAAGAAACCACACATATTCCATGATAAAATCCAGAAACTGAATCATTTTATCGAATCGGACCTTCCAATGAGTCTTCTATTTCAAATTATCAAATTGATCTTCCTTAAATACAAGTTAGAACTCCAAAGATCAATCTTGCCACAATTTGCTCTAGTTCATAACATCTTATATTTTGTATAAATATTGACACTAAAGCCTCAAGCAAACATATGATTGAGCGATTCTGGGTCGAAAGGGATGACAGCACACCTGCATTCGCATGGAGTGACGTCGACGCCACGCTCATCCTTCATGATCTTGCCATCACAAGCCGGCATTGAGCAAGAGGAGCCCTTGGCCCCAGCCATCTGGGGATGGCTCACCTCAGATTCAATCACCTTGTCCATCAGGTGCGCGCGGGTCACGCTGTTGAAGCCCCCCGTGAACAGGGAGTTTGAGACGTACTGCTCCTCGGCCTTCACGGCCACAGACGAGTCCATCGGCTGGTTATCCGGGGTGGGCGGGATGTGCACGGTGTAGTTCATGTAGTCCCCTGACAGCTCCCCGGACATGTCGAGGTCCTCCCTGGACAAGCTGACGTACCTCCCGCTCGAGGTCCGCCTCGCGAACTTCACGGTCTGCCCGGTCGAACTCCGGCTGCCGCCCTGGGAATTGCCCGAACCGGGGGTCCTCATTGCCTTCTTGGACGGTTGGCTCGAAAGAGACGCCATTGCCCAACGCCCTCAAGCGAAACCTCCAAATTCTTTTCTACTCTCCTGATCCTTCCCTAGGATTGTATTCTGCGGTTCTCTACCGCATAAATCTGCATCAGAAACTCACCTTCAGATCACTGAGCAACACGCCGAGGACTCATCATCATGGCCGAGTTTCATGAATCGGGGACACGGGGAAGATCAAGGATCCTCCGTGTATGAGGAACTTGCGAATGAAGAGCGGATTCCATGGTCATTTTCCTTTTGGGAACTTAAATGCGGAGGAAGGACTGGAACAATGATGATTGAACGTGAAAGATTTGGTGCAAGGAAAATGGGTCGCACGTAAAGAAAACAGAGACAGAAAGAAGATAGAAAATTGACAAAGAAGAATGGCGATGGAGGGTGGTGGGATTCGATGCAATATGGCCCGGAGACTGAGTCAGAGGATGTCTGTTTATGGGGTGTCCGTTCCAACGGTTTTGTAGGAGAGTGCTGCGGGGGATTACCTCTGCAGAAAGGCGATGTGCTTCTCACGATGAGAATCTATATATTTCTTTTTGAGCCATTTCGGTTGTTCACGTCAATTTTCTTTTGTTGGACAGAGTTTGTTTTATGTTCTATACATTATGTCCATTGTTTATTGAACAGTTACAATCTGGTTACTAAAAACACATGGGCTCTCGTGACCTTCTGACAAGAAAACTCGACCCGGCCCGAACGTTTTGTGCACAAGTTTTTCGGCGGGCGGGCTTGGACAAATGTTCCTAGGCCCGACCGGTCCGTCCGACGATCACCTCTGGAGTATAAGTTTGAGCCTTAAGCACCCAAGCACAGATGGAGTAGGAAATTTAGTGTTAGGCTCAGAGATGTCTGACAGAAATGGACTCTTCACTAATTGTTGCTGAAAATGGGTATGATAAAGAACATAGATGTATGTAGTCAGGCTTTCGTAGAAGCGAAATTGGGTTCGAGATTCAAGCGGTTGTTACCTTACTCGCAAAATAAACATCTAGAACTTTTTTTTTTTGGTAAGGAAAACATCTAGAACTTCATTTCCGCACAACTTACTAATTAATGCTGATGTAATAAAAAGCGGCGAATTGATCATCACAACTAAAACTTGGTCCTCCAGATTTAGATGGAATGAATCCAAAACGTGATTTCTTACTTTCTTAACACCAAGAAAGGAAAATGTAGTAAGCATTGGAAAGCCTTGACGGTAAAACCACGGCTCGTGTGCCACTTACCATTTCACTTCGATGGGTCTGTCAGGCTGGGCTCACTTTTATGTAGAGGAAGCCTATTAAAATGCAACCCTAAAAATTTGAGCTCATATGATAATCTATATAGAGAGATGCTATATTTGGCCTATATAAATGGGATATGTATTCTGTTGCAGTAGCCAAGAACGATCAACGTGAGGCTATATATAAGGATGTGCATTGTCCAGGTGGGCGGTTTTCACCCTAGAATCGGGAATCACTTACTAACGATCAGTTTTGAAAAATTGGAATTGAAACTGCCTATTGGTTGTATGAATCTACTTGGGAACCGGATTGCTAGTTCGATCTGGTTTTCGAGTGAATTCATGGAACCGCTCTCACCAAATATAAACCAAATATTGCCAATCTTTTTACTATAAAGTATGCACAACCAGAATGAGCGAAACCAAAATTGGCAATATAATGAGAGAGAATTCTGTGGCTCGAAGTCTTGTAATAAAGAAAGCCTAATAATAAAGAAACCACAATAAACTAGATCCCACAGGGTGCCATAAGATCGTGCATTCTACCAAACAGACATAATGAGTTTCATCTCGAAAGATCCCCAACAAAAGAACACTTACTGCAAACCTGGAAACACAAGTGATGAAGGGCGAATTACACACACAAGCAATTACTAATACAGAAACTACATGTTTCGACAAGGGAAAATGCAAAACCAAGATAATCTAATTCTCATCATCTAGGGCATAATACCTTAATAAACTGCCGTCCGCTTTCAAGATACGGACTTGAGCTCATCCACATCCAGCGGATTGCATCCACAACTGCTCTTCCTCTTCCTCAAAGGCCAAGGTTTGCTTTCCTTCCTCAGTAGTTTTCTCTAGTACTAATGGACGACATGAGCAGAGAAATCATCACCATTGGTAGAGAGAAAGGCTTTAAGAAATTTAGGGATTTAGGGTTTTGACCTAAACCGACCAAACAAACAAATAACTTACGGGATTTAGTGAGTAGATTGAAGATTAGAGGTTCGAACTTATAGCAAATGGAGGGGAGAGAGGGAGAAGATAAACCATAGTGCAGCTATCAATCGATCAAAGGTGTCACACCCCGATCCTCAGGCACGCGCACATCCCTTACCTTTGGTCGATTTTAAAATGCGATATCCCAGGACTATGTATCGCCGACCCTTTCATTTATATATGCACATGTAGAAGCAGTTATAAATCCCCAAACAATAAAATAATGGGATAAAAAAGCAGGCCATATTTTTCGTAGTGAAAATTCACAACCACACCTTTTTACACGCATCTCATAGTATTCTACAGTACTATATATACATAAGTCTGATCTAACATCTATTCACATGCAGACAAGGTCTGATAAGACAGGACGGGATCTCAGTCCTCATCCGGGTCGTACTCGGGGTCATTCTCGGGGTCCTCCTCCACGTACTCTTCTTCGGGTTCCTCATCAGGGATCTCCTCGTTAGATTCCTCCTCCTTAGGCTTCTCATCCGGGTCATGGAATGGTTATTCAATAACCATTGAGATAATGTCTCAACAAGTTCTACTCCCTAAGACCCGATTAGTAAACTAATACACCTTAGGGTTGCCTATGCACAATATGAGTTAGAGGACTTACCTTGGCCTCAGATTCCACCTACATATTAGCATAGATTAAATAGGCACCCAAGCAATCACATTACAGATCGAAGCATCAATCAAATGAACCTAGTCGATTATACGCCAACAAGACCACTCACGGTCATTCCCATTCAATCAATCAATTCACAGCATCAGATCAAAGTAATGAATCACATCAAATCACACTCAGATCGAATCATCGATCAAATGACCTAGTCGATTACATGACAGTCGGATCATTTCTAGGTCATTTACTCCATCCCACATAACCTCCAATAGTACACTTAGTCACAGAGCTCCATTAATACTCTCGGGTGTCGTTTTCGCCAAAGTGACATAAGTAACAGACAGTCTACATGCGTTCTTTAAGGCGCCGTTTTTGCACAGTGATATTTCTCATCACTGAACCACGCTCATCATAGATCACAAACAGTCTACGTGCGTTCTTTAAGGCGCCGTTTTCGCACAGTGATGTCCTTCATCACCGAACCACGCCTGTCACAAATCATAGGCAGTCTACGTGCGTTCTTTAAGGTGCCGTTTTCGCACAGTGATATTCTTAATCACCGAACCACGCCTGCCACAAGTCATAGACAGTCTACGTGCGTTCTTTAAGGCACTATTTTCGCACAGTGATATCCTTAATCACCGAACCACGCCTATCTATACTTCGTACCTGATCGATCTCAGCCAATAGAGTTCTCAGTTCACTCCCACGACTCTCTCCACTTTACAGCTCATCAAGGCATTATAAATGCTAATAGCCATACTCGGCCACTTACCAATCAATCATTCAATTCAACTCAATTTCAATCAATTAAGGAATAATTCCTTAAATTGCATAATCAATTTAATTAAGCACAATGTGGATTTCAAATAAATAAATTGACTGCACCACGACTATCAGCACGAAATTCCGGTCACCCGTCATCCCGGTTGAATTTTCGGAAATAAATAATTAAATAATTAATTTCGAAAATTAAATAAATAAACACAATAATTCCAATTTAGCACAATATAAAGCTCAATTAAATAAATGTACTGCGCCACGATCATCAGCATAAAATCCCGATCACTGACCATCCCACTTGAATTTCTGGAAAATAAATAATTAAATAATTAATTTCGAAAATTAATATTTAATTCCTAAAAAATTCCAATTAGGCCTAAATTGCCTAATTAACACCCGATAAGGGTCGGGAAAAATCCCACGAAGCATCCAATAAATACTATAGGCAATTCTCTATCTAAGTACACTAACCAAACAACTAATATGCAATGCAATTAACTAATAATCGCTAATCAATTCTAATCTAATCACCTAATTACACTTAACCATTAATCAACCTTTAAGTATAATTAGCAAACTAAGAAGGTATTAGTGAGCAAAACTCACACAAAACGATGGCATTGACGTGAGGATCGACTTTCCCCTAGGCGGGCCGAGCATCTGGGCTCGGGAAGACGGCCAAAACAGGCCAAACCCTCGCTGCAATACCCATTTTCCAACTCTCTATTTGCTGCTGGTTGGGGTGGATCCGGGGCCGGTTGAGGCGAGCAAGGGCAGCGAAAGGCAAGGCGGAGCTCCAGCGAGGCCGAACGGTGGTTAGACAGAGCTGGGTGGCGGTCCGGCAGCTTCCTCAGCCGCTCACAAGGTTGGACAGAGGCCGAACAGGGCTGGGGTCTGCATGGCTGAACGGCAAAAGCGCGAAGGGTGGGCGGTGGATGCGCGAATGGCGGAACGGCGGCATGCGATCGAGCAAGCGGCGGTCCGACGTGGTTGCGGCCCTTCGGGCGACGCTGGTCGCTGCCTCTGCTTCTGTCGATCTTCGCAAAAAACAGAGAGGGAGAAAGAAGCGTCGATGGCGGCTGAAGGGGATGAGAGAGAGGCGGAGGGTGCGGGCGGCGCGCGGGCGGAGCAGACGGCGGCCCAGCAGCTCCGGCGTGACTGCAACTCCTTCAACCAATGTTGGTTGCTGCTTTTGTTTATGCTTCTGCTGCCTTCGAACAGACCGAATGGGAGGAGGAAGAAAGAGTGTCGAGAGAGAAGAAGAAGAATGAGAGAGGAAATGTGAGTTTGAAAAGTCAAAAGCAAAAAGGGGAGGAAGCTAAGTGGGAGACAGCCGTGTAATCGGTGGAAAAGGGGGGAAGCATTTTGCACGAGGGGGAAAAGGAGAGAGGGAGAGAGAGAGGGAAAAAGAAAGAAAGAAGGAAAGAGAAACTTGTGGGAAAATTAGGTGTTTGGCCAAATGGGGTAAAAAGAAATGGGAATAAAATCAAAAGAAAAGAATTTCCTCAAATAGAAAATTCTTATTTCATTTTCTTTTGACTAGCTCATAGATTCCCAAAAGAAGTTTCAAACTAGAGCTCTTGGTCCCCACTTGCATTTCTGCATCCAATTTCCCTCTTGAATCTCTCACTAACTCTCAAAAATCAATTGATGTCTTACTTATCAAATTGATTATTTTTCCTCATCCAAGAACCCCTCATGCTTCTTAATTTCACAATCCTTGGCTTCAACTGAACGAAACAGCCCTAAACTGACTTTTTTCCAAAAAGTCTTGATTATCAGAAAAATCTTCTGAGACTGAGTCGACGTTCTTAAAATTTATTGTGACATGACAGAATTTTCAATTTCTGAAATCGGACTTAAATTGGCGGTTAATTTTAGTCGGATGTGTTTATAGCGTGACCTAGGCTACCAGGTAGTTTCAGAACTTTTTTGGACAAATGACTTGTGGTCGATTTTCTTCTAGCCACGATGAACCCACTTGACCCATTGACGACTCTCGGTTGTTGTGAAAATCTCGAGGATTCAAATACGGACACAGGGTGCCAAAACGATAGTAAAATCAAATTAGTGCCGGTCAATGAGAATTTTCCAATTTAGTGGAGTCACCCACGATCGATCATTCATCTCAGTCAAACCGACCTATCTTTGATCTTAATTCGATTTTTAACTGTGCCGTAATGACCTCTAAAGATGAGCACGGTCGAGAAATCGATTCATGGTCGAATTCTCAATCTATCTGTCTTAAAGTCCTTAATAACTTACCCAGCTCGTCTAGTTATCTCATGAGTGGCCAACTCATAGAAAAACACTGCAGTCGCGAGTTGAAATGCCCAATTTATCTAATCGAAATCAGAACCCAAAAATCTGGATGTTACAACTCTTCCCCTCTTATAAAAATTTCGTTCTTGAAATTTAAACCTTTACCAATCCTTAAACAAAAGGTGGGGGTATTGTCGTCTCATCGAGTCTCACTTTTTCCCACGCTAACCCTTCGGTCTCGTGGTGTTGTTCAACCACTTTGACCAAGGAGACCATCTTGGTACACCACATTTGCTCTTTCTGAACCATCAACTAAACTGAGCTTTTCACATCTGCCACTTTGTCGCCCACATCTGATCTCTTTTTCTCGACTCCCTAATGAACCTTCGAAGTTCAACGATTCAAATTTTCTGACAGTTATGTGCGGTCTTTACTCTTACACTGATCTGACAACTGCAATCACTGATTACTAAGCTGACTCTGTCCTGTGATCTTTCTTCACTTCACTTTCTTTCCACCACCGAAATTCTGTACCATCTGCTATGCACTACTTAAGAAAGAACCCTCTGAACTATGCTAAGCTTGCAACTCTGATGCAGATTCGAAATATAATTCACCCTTGGCACTCCATGCTGATGAATTAGTTGATACACACCCGCTTCAGCATACTCATTCAAAACAAGATCTATTCGTATTGTACCAAAGTGTACCGACTCCATCTATCGATCGACCACTATCCTCAAATGGTATCAGTACTCCCCCAACTCCTTAGTAAGCCTGTCACAATGTTCCATTGTGATATATTTTCATTCCCACTTGGGACTCTCGAGTGACGGTAAAAGTTCTCCTGGGTTGCATAATTAAACTTCCACTTACTGACACCTCTGACACTGCAACCTGTTTGGCGGTATCTATCTTCATATCAGCCTACTAATCTAGTTGACGCCGATTTTGACCTACTTTGGATTGTCTAACCAAATACTGCAATACTACAGTGAATTCCTGACAAGATCTTTTCCTTGAGTGCACTCAATCACTCATGGAACCCGAACGTTCCATCCTCTTAAATCTTAAGGTTAGATTCTTTCTTACCAGTATCCTCTTATAAGATCTTCTGAACATCTTTGTCTATCAATTAGGCGCCGATTCTAACTTGAACATCTGGTTCAATTTTGAGGGTGGCTATAAAATTCAAAAGGTAGCCTACCTCAAATTTGAAAACGAAATTTTGAACCCTTTTCAAGTAAAGCCTATACTTTAGTCAGTCTGGGCACAATTGTAGACTCTCGACTCAAAGCATCAGTGGCTTCTTTCATTCCTCAAAGGTGATACTAGATAACACCATTATAGTCCTGCCATAATTCTGATTTACAACACCGTTTCATGTTCAACTTACTGGGTCTCAACTGGCGGGATGTGTATGCAATGATCTTCTCATGTTGTACCAATACGTACCTAGTTCTCAGCAAGACACATCACTAAAGATTTCGTGCTTTCCAGAGCCAAATGAAAAATTTAGCACAAGTGTGGTAGCCAGTTCTTACTTAAGCTTTGCCTATGAATTTTGTCACGCCCCAATCCTCGGGCACGCACACATCCTTCTCTCTTGGTCGATTTTATAATGCGATATCCCAGGACTATATATCGCCGACCCTTTCATTTATTAAGCACATGCGGAAGCAGTTATAAATCCCCAGACAGTAAATTGATGGAATAGAAAAGCAGGGCCATATTTTTCATATTGAAACTTATAACCAAACTTTTATACAGAACACAAACCAAAGTACTTCATAACTATTCACATCAAAAAGGAGATCTCAAAAAAAGATAAAATCTCAATCCATCCGGGCCATACTCAAGGCTCCTCTTGGGATTATTTTCTTTTTCCAAAAATCCTTCTCCTCAGATTCCACCTCCAAGTTCTCCTCAGCAGGGTCCTGAAATGTTTTCCCCAAACCGGGATGAGACTACGTCTCAGCGAGTTTTACCCCACCAAGCCCAATTAGTAAACCAATATACTATAGGCTGCCTAAACACGCACGGGTCAGAAAACGTACCTTGGCTTTTGTTCCAACCTGCAATTCAAGGTTATATACAGATGCTTCATATATCTCAATGAACAATCAGCCAAATCATAGATCAATCGACTTAGTCGATTACATGTCAGTCGGACCATTTCTAGGTCGATTCAATTATTCCGACGCAATCCCCAATTACGAACCACGATCCTCAGATCACAACTTAAGCATAGGTGGAAGACACAGTCCCACTCGGCAATTTCCAATATTTAATGGCTTTACGGTCCCACTCGACCACTTTTGATATTCAATGGCTTTACGATCCCACTCGACCACTTTCAATACCATACTCTGTCTCCGAGCCACATGCATTCTCCAGGTGATATTCCAATTCACCGAGCCCACGTATTACCTTTCAGGTGATTATCAATTTACTTTTGATAATGACAACTAATGCCCAACGGTTTCTCAATTAAATAACCAACAATCAAGTCAATATGAATAACTCCTAAAATTTCATAATTAAATCAATTTGGCACGATTCGAAGCTCAATTAAATAAACAGATGGCACCACGACGATCAGCATGAAATTCCGGTCACCGGCCATCCCGGTTGAATTTCCGGAAAAATAAATAAATAAATAATTAATTTCGGAAATTAAATAAATAAATACAATAAATTCAATTTAGCACAATATAAAGCTCAATTAAATAAACGGACTGCGCCACAACAATCAGCACGAGATTTCGGTCGTCATCCATCAAAATCTTAATTTCCGAAAAATAAATAATTATTTATTTATTTTCGAAAATTAATTAATGAATATTAAAAAATTCAATTCAGCTCAAACTAAAGCCCGATTAAATAAACAGACTTCACCACGGTCATCAGCATAATATTCCAGTCACGGGCCATCCCTGTTGAATTTTCGGAAAATAAATAAATAAATAATTTAATTTCGAAAATTAATATTTAAATACCAAAAATTCCACTTAGGCCCGAAAAGCCTAATTGAGGCCCGATTAGGGTCGGAAAAATCCCGAGACACTTCCAATAAATAGTAGACCACGTCTACTTGCTAATTGCACCCTCAATTTGTCTAATTAGCATCCTGATTGACTAATAAATACTAATTTAACAAATTAAACCTAATTAATCAAAATTAAACAACCTTAAGCATAATTAGCCAACTAATCCGGGATTAGTGAGATTACCCACCGGAATCGCGCGCAAATCGGATCAATCCGACGGGGACGGCGCGAGGAACGAGACTTCCCAAAGCGGGTCTCAGGTTCGGGGCCCGGAAACGGCCTAAACGGGGGCCCGAACCTGCTGGATACCCACTTCGTGGGTGGCTGATCCGGCTGCGAAACAGGGGAAAACAGAGAGGATTAGGGGCGAAGAAGGGTCGCGGGGGTGGAGAGGGACGACGAGGAGGTCGAGCGGTGGCCGGCGGCGGCTGGAGGCGGCTGGACGGGAGCGGAGCAGGGGCGAACAGAGGCTGGTTCGCGCGGGGAAGGAGGCGGCCGTGGGCAACAGGCGCGAAGGGCGGTGGCGGAGCGCATGGCGTCGCGCGGGCGTGCGGTGCGGCGGCGGGACGGGCGGCGACGGAGCAGCGACGGCAGCTGCGGCTTCGGCTTCTCCGCTTCTGGTTCGCGGTTTTTCAAGAAGAAGAAAGAAGAAGAGAGTGACGAGAGAGAGAGATGGAGAAGGAGAGAGAGGTGAGTTTTGAAAAGTCAAAGAAATAAAAAAAAAGAAAAGGGAAGACGGCTAAGAGGAAAAGGAAAGAGAGGCGGCGTGGGGGGGGTTTCGCACGAGGGGAAAGCGAGAAAAGAGAGAGAAGAGAGAGAAGAGAGAGAAAAAGAAAAGAAAAGAAATTACCAATACCATTCTCAATTTTCTTCTTTTTCCCTTTTTCTTTCTATTTTCTTTTTGTCTTCAAATTTTCCTTCGATAATTTCTTTCCTGAAATTTTGGACTCGTCAATAATTTGACGGCTGATGAGACAAGGTCCTAAAAAAAAATTATGACACGCTTAAAATTCGATTCCTGAAATCGAGTTCAACTCCGTGGTTAAAAATCAATTAGACGTGATTTTAGTCCAATCCAACAAATTAGGTAGCTTTTAGGGATTTTACTGCAGATACGTCCTTTAACGGCTTCACCCAATAATTTAGTTAACTCGTGAGTGATCAGCTCAGAGAAAAAGGACCATAGGCACGTCGACGACATGCCCATTTCACTTTATCGAAACGGGGTCGAAATTCAGGATGTCACAACTCTTCCCTTCTTATAAAAATTTCGTCCTCGAAATTTAAACCATTACACTCTTTGCTCAAAAAGGCGGGGTACAATTGTCTCATCGACTCTTCAGTCTCCCAAGTTGCTCCTTCAGTGCCGTGGTGTTGCCAGACCACTTTGACCAACGGAATGGTCTTTGTACGCAGAACTTGTTCTTTGCGATCGACAATCTGGACCGGGCTTTCCACGTATGACACACGGTCATCCACGTCCAATTCCTCAAAATTGAGTACGTGGGTCGGGTCAGGCTCGTACTTCCTTAACATCGACACATGAAAGACGTCATGCACTTGCGCTAATCTTGGTGGCAACGCAAAACGATACGCTAGGTTTCCGATTCTTTCAAGAATCTCAAACGGACCTACGTACCTCGGACTTAGCTTGCCTTTCTTACCAAAGCGCGAAGTTCCCCTCATTGGTGATACTTTTAGGAAAACGTGATCACCAACTTGGAATTCCAAAGACCTTCGACGCTTATCTGCATAACTTTTCTGTCTGCTTTGCGCTGTCTTTAATCTGTCTCTGATCACTGCCATGGCATCTACTGATTGCTGAACCAACTCTGGGCCTGTGATTTTCCTTTCCCCGACTTCATCCTAACATACTGGAGTTTTGCATGCTCTGCCATACAACGCTTCAAAAAGAGCCATCTTGATGCTCTGCTGATAACTGTTGTTATAGGCGAATTCCCCCAGATGAAGCTGATCTTCCCAATTTCCTTTGAAATCTATTACACACGCTCTCAGCATGTCTTCAAGAGTCTGAATTGTCCTTTCAGACTGGCCATCCGTCTGAGGATGATATGCCGTCTTATCTTGAAGCTTTGTACCTAAAGCACTCTGTAAGCTCTTCCAAAAAGCAGCAGTAAACCTTGGGTCTCTATCGGATGTTATCGTAACCGGCACTCCATGCATACGAACCACCTGACGCACATACAGGTCTACGTGCCTATCTAGGCTGAGGTCCTTTCGAACTGCAATGAAGTGAGCCGACTTTGTCAGCCTGTCGACTACTACCCAAATCAAATCATTCCCCCTCTGACTTCTTGGTAGTCCAGTCACGAAGTCCATCGTGATATGCTCCCATTTCCACTCTGGGATCGCGAGAGGTTGCAAAAGTCCTCCCGGCTTGCAATGCTGGGCTTTTACTTGCTGACAAGTCAAACACTTGGCGACATGCTTGGCAATGTCCGCCTTCATACCTGACCACCAATAGTATTGACGCAGATTTTGATACATCTTAGTACTTCCAGGATGAATGCTGTCACTGCTACGATGTGCTTCAGATAAAATATCCTCTCTAAGCTCTACATCGTCAGGTACAACCAAACGTCCACGGAACTTCAATACCCCATCATCAGCAACTTGAAATTCAACCTTTCTTTTATCGGTATCCTCTTGAAGAATTCTTTGTACGTCTGGATCTGTCGGTTGGAGTTCTTCGATTCTGACCTGGACATCGGGTTCAATTCTGAGGGTGGTCATAAGACTCGAGAGGTGGCCTACCTCAAATTTGAATTCCGAATCCCTAACTCTCTTGATTAAGTTCCACTCCTTAACTAAGATTTGCGCTACTGAAGACTTTCAACTCAATGCATCGGCGACCTTATTCGCCTTTCCCGGGTGATATAGAATATCATAGTCGTAATCCTTCAGCAATTCCATCCATCGGCGCTGTCTCATGTTCAACTCCTTCTGAGAGAACAAATACTTGAGACTCTGATGGTTTGTGAAAATCTGAAACTTTTCTCCGCACAAGTAGTGCCTCCAAATCTTCAACGCAAATATGATGGTTGCGAGTTCTAAGTCATGCGTCGGATAATTCAATTCATGAGGTCTCAACTGCTGAGAAGCGTATGCAACAACTCTGCCATGTTGCATCAGCACGCAACCCAATCCCCTGAATGACGCATCACTATAGATCTCGAATCCTCCAGGACCAGATGGAATCGTCAACACAGGTGCGGTAGTCAGCTTTTCCTTCAGCTCTTGGAAACTACGCTCGTAATTGTCTGACCATACAAATTTCTCTTCTTTCTTCAGAAGCTTTGTCAGAGGCGACGCTATCGATGAGAACCCTTCCACAAACCGTCTGTAATAACCTGCTAACCCCATAAAACTTCTGATCTCTGTCACTGTCGATGGTCTCGGCCACTTGATCATGGCTTCTATCTTGCTCGGGTCGACGGAGATTCCTTCCCCGGAAATCACATGACCTAAGAACGCAACACGTGTCAACCAAAACTCGCATTTGCTAAACTTAGCATACACCTGATGAGTTCTTAAGGTTTGGAGTACTACCCTTAGATGATTCTCATGCTCTTCATCACTCCTCGAATAGACCAAGATGTCATCAATGAACATAATTACAAACTGATCTAGATATTCCTCGAACACTCTGTTCATTAAGTCCATAAAGGCAGCTGGAGCATTCGTCAATCCGAACGGCATCACTGTAAACTTGTAATGACCGTACCGGGTATGAAATACCGACTTAGGAATATCCTCTTTCCGAATCCTCAGCTGATGATATCCTGTCCTCAAGTCAATCTTCGAGAATATTGACGCCCCTTGCAATTGATCAAACAAGTCATCTATCCTCGGCAATGGATACTTGTTCTTGATCGTTACTTGATTGAGCTGCCGGTAGTCGATGCACAAACGCAACGAACCATCTTTCTTCTTAATAAACAGAACCGGTGCTCCCCAAGGTGATGCACTAGGACGAATAAATCCCTTATCCAGTAATTCTTGCATCTGTACCTTCAGTTCCTTCAACTCAGATAATGCCATTCGGTAAGGTGCCTTTGAGATCGGTTCTGTCCCTAGTGCTAGCTCAATTACAAATTCAATCTCTCTTTCTGGCGGTAACCCTGGCAATTCTTTTGGAAAGACATCTGGCAACTCCTGTACCACTGAAATATCTTCAATTTTCAGCTTTTCAACTGTTGGATCCGCGACAGTCGCTAAGTATCCACGGCAGCCCTTGTCTAACAAACGAGCTGCTTTTGGTGACGAGATTAAGGAAATTGAAGGTCCTTCTTGATTCCCGACAAACTCGAAGCTCTTACCCCCTAATGGGTCAAACTGTATCGTCTTGCGATAACAGTCCATTTTAGCTCGTTGAGTGGTGAGCCAGTCCATGCCAATTATCAAGTCAAAATCATACATGGCTAGGACTAACAAGTCAATTTTCCCCACTCGCTCACCAATCTCTAACTTGCACCCCAAACATCCCAAAGCAGCAATAACTTTATCTTTCAAGGGTGTAGATATGCAAATTGCCGACTCCAACAATACAGGATTCAATCCTAGCATCCTAACATATTGCTCGGCAATGAAGGAGTGGGTTGCTCCCGAATCAAACAAAGCATAAGCAGGTTGGTCGTTGAGCGAGACCGTACCTGTAATCACGTCAAGCGCAGCTTCTGCCTGACCTTGGGTAATCGCGTACACGGTGCCCTGAGCTGGAGGTCTCTGCTGTCCTCCGTGCGGTGCATTCTGAGGGGCATATCCTCTTATCTGTCTTATCGGTGGCGGCAACGGCAACTGAGGTTGTCCTCTTTGCTTCCTTGGACAATTCCTTGCGATGTGACCCTGTTGGCCACATTCGAAACATGCACCCGTCCTAGCTGGGCACGATGCTGTCCCATGTCTTCTCCGGCAAAAGCGGCACACATCATTTCCAATGGGTCTTGATCGATTGAATCCACCATTCTTGCTGGGCGGGCCTTAGAATCTATTTTCAAACATCGGCCTTTTTCCTTGGTGGATGTTGTCTTTACGAGAGTTAAATCTCGATCCAGATGAGGCAGCTTTATCATTATGATCTTTCTCAATCTTCTGAGCTCTCCGATATAAGTTGTTATAATTCTTCAGATCTAGAAGGACTAAGGCGCTTCTCAAATCCTGTCTGAATCCATCTCTGAACCTCCTCGCCCGGTTCACAGGATTCTCAATTAACTCGGGGGCATATCACAAGAGTTCAGCGAACTTCGCCTCATACTCATCAACAAACAGGGAACCCCGGCGAAAACGTTGAAATTCTGCCATCTTCACCTCTCTGGCAGTCTCAGAGAAAAACTTATCATTGAAGGCTTCATGGAAAGTATTCCGGTCCTGAACAACGCCTTCTGGAAAGATCGTCTCACGAGTTGTCATCCACCAAGTGTCCGCAACTCCCTCCAGTTGGTAAGTTGCTAACATTACCTTCTCAGTCTCGTTGCACATCAGTAGTGCAAACGTCTTCTCAAGCTTCTGAATCCATGAGGAAGCAGCTTTGGGATCTCCAGACCCGGTGAACAATGGCGGATTTAACCTTAGGAAATGCTCCACCAGCTTATGGATTGGTCTTGCAGCGACCACTATCTCCTGTGGACCTTCAACATTCACAGCGGCTGGAGCAACGGCAGGTGCGACTGCAGGTGCGGCAACAGGGGCAACTCCGATGGCGGCGGCAACAGCGGCAGTTGCAGCGGCCTGAGCAGCGGCTTCAACAGTAGCGGCTTGCTGATCTAACCTTGTACCCATTGCTTCCAGTACACGCATGATCCCATCAAATCTAGGATCACCAGGGGCTTCTACCCCAGTACCAACAGGAGGTGGTACTTCACCACTAGCGCTGGCCACAACTGGCGCTCTACCCCGGCCGCCTTGGGCACTGCCTCTCGTCGGCGATCTAGCCCGAGTCACTGAGGATAAGGTCCTCTGCCTAGGAGTCCTCGGCTCCTGATCGCTCATAGTGTCACTTTAATCTACTGACACCTGCTTCCAATTCAACACCGAATTAGAAACAGAGCGATTCAAACAACAAGAACTTTTAGCACTCAGCTAACACAGACATGCACCAGCATGAATTTAAAGGCCTTTCCTATTAACTATCCCATGAACTATCGCTCCTTATCACTCCAATCTTGAACTTCGCTCTGATACCACAAAAAGGGGATGTCACGCCCCGATCCTCGGGCACGCACACATCCTTCTCTCTTGGTCGATTTTATAATGCGATAACCCAGGACTATATATCGCCGACCCTTTCATTTATTAAGCACATGCGGAAGCAGTTATAAATCCCCAGACAGTAAATCGATGGGATAGAAAAGCAAGGCCATATTTTTCATATTGAAACTTATAACCAAACTTTTATACAGAACACAAACCAAAGTACTTCATAACTATTCACATCAAAAAGGAGATCTCAAAAGAAGATAAAATCTCAATCCATCCGGGCCATACTCAAGGCTCCTTTCGGGATTATCTTCTTCTTCCAAAAATCCTTCTCCTCAGATTCCACCTCCAAGTTCTCCTCAGCGGGGTCGTGAAATGTTTTCCCCAAACCGGGATGAGACTACGTCTCAGCGAGTTCTACCCCACTAAGCCCAATTAGTAAACCAATATACTATAGGCTGCCTAAACACGCACGGGTCAGAAAACGTACCTTGGCTTCTGTTCCAACCTGCAATTCAAGGTTATATACAGATGCTTCATACATCTCAATGAACAATCAGCCAAATCATAGATCAATCGACTTAGTCGATTACATGTCAGTCGGACCATTTCTAGGTCGATTCGATTATTCCGACGCAATCCCCAATTACGAACCACGATCCTCAGATCACAACTTAAGCATAGGTGGAAGACACAGTCCCACTTGGCAATTTCCAATATTTAATGGCTTTACGGTCCCACTCGACTACTTTTGATATTCAATGGCTTTACGGTCCCACTCGACCACTTTCGATACCATACTCTGTCTCCGAGCCACATGCATTCTCCAGGTGATATTCCAATTCATCGAGCCCACGCATTTCCTTTCAGGTGATTATCAACTTACTTTTGATAATGACAACTAATGCCCAACGGTTTCTCAATTAAATAACCGACAATCAAGTCAATATGAATAACTCCTAAAATTTCATAATTAAATCAATTTGGCACGATTCGAAACTCAATTAAATAAACAGACGGCACCACAACGATCAGCATGAAATTCCGGTCACCGGCCATCCCGGTTGAATTTCCGGAAAAATAAATAATTAATTAATTAATTTCGGAAAATAAATAAATAAATACAATAAATTCGATTTAGCACAATATAAAGCTCAATTAAATAAACGGACTACGCCACGACGATCAACACAAGATTTCGGTCGTCAGCCATCAAAATCTTAATTTCCGAAAAATAAATAATTAATTAATTATTTTCGAAAATTAATTAATGAATATTAAAAATTCAATTCAGCTCAAACTAAAGCCCGATTAAATAAACAGACTTCACCACGGTCATCAGCATAATATTCCGGTCACGGGCCATCCCTGTTGAATTTTCGGAAAATAAATAAATAAATAATTTAATTTCGAAAATTAATATTTAAATACCAAAAATTCCACTTAGGCCCGAAAAGCCTAATTGAGGCCCGATTAGGGTCGGGAAAAATCCCGAGACACTTCCAATAAATAGTAGACCACGTCTACTTGCTAATTGCACCCTCAATTCGTCTAATTAGCATCCCAATTGACTAATAAATACTAATTTAACAAATTAAACCTAATTAATCAAAATTAAACAACCTTAAGCATAATTAGCCAACTAATCCGGGATTAGTGAGATTACCCACCGGAATCGCGCGCAAATCGGATCAATCCGACGGGGACGGCGCGAGGAACGAGACTTCCCAAAGCGGGTCTCGGGTTCGGGGCCCGGAAACGGCCCAAACGGGGGCCCGAACCTGCTGGATACCCACTTTGTGGGTGGCTGATCCGGCTGCGAAACAGGGGAAAATAGAGAGGATTAGGGGCGGAGAAGGGTCGCGGGGGTGGAGAGGGACGCCGGGGAGGTCGAGCGGTGGCCGGCGGCGGCTGGACGGGAGCGGAGCAGGGGCGAACAGAGGCTGGTTTGCGCGGGGAAGGAGGCGGCCGCGAGCAACAGGTGCGAAGGGCGGTGACGGAGCGCACGGCGTCGCGCGGGCGTGCGGTGCGGCGGCGGGACGGGCGGCGACGGCAGCTGCGGCTTCGGCTTCTCCACTTCTGGTTCGCGGTTCGCGGTTTTTCAAGAAGAAGAAAGAAGAAGAGAGTGACGAGAGAGAGAGATGGAGAAGGAGAGAGAGAAGTGAGTTTTGAAAAGTCAAAGAAATAAAAAAAAGAAAAGGGAAGACGGCTAAGAGGAAAAGGAAAGAGAGGCGGCGTGGGGGGGGGGGGGGGTTTTCGCACGAGGGGGAAGGGAGAAAAGAGAGGAAGAGAGAGAAAAGAAATTACCAATACCATTCTTAATTTTCTTTTCTTTTTCCCTTTCCCTTTCTATTTTCTTTTTGTCTTCAAATTTTCCTCCGATAATTTCTTTCCTGAAATTTCGGACTCGCCAATAATTTGACGGCCGATGAGACAAGGTCCTAAAAAAAATTTATGACACGCTTAAAATTCGATTCCCGAAATCGAGTTCAACTTCGTGGTTAAAAATCGATCAAACGTGATTTTAGTCCAATCCAACCAATTAGGTAGCTTTTAGGGATTTTACTGCGGATACGTCCCTTAACGGCTTCACCCAATAAGTTAGTTAACTCTTGAGTGATCAGCTCAGAGAAAAAGGATCATAGGTATATCGACGACATGCCCATTTCACTTTATCGAAATGGGGTCGAAATTCAGGATGTTACAAATTTCTTTTCTTTCTTAAGAGTCAAATCCGCGATGATACTGATGTTGAACATTCCTTCATGAACCTTCTGTAGTAATCTGTCCAATCCCCATGGTTTCTGATCTCTGACATTGTTGTCGGTTTCGGTCCATTAACAACTTATTCAATCTTGGTTGGGTCCATGAAAATTCATTTACCTGAATCACATGACCATTCTTAGGGACTCTCGTGATCCTCAGCACTTAATGAATACCCTAGAATGTCACTACACCACACGATCACCATTGATCTAGATATTCTTCGAATACTCGGTTTGTCAAATCTATGATAGCGGCTGGAGCGTTCGTCAAATCGAATGGCTTTACATTATTCTCACAAGGGCTAAATCAAGTGTGAAATGTTGTCTTCAGTATAACCTCCTTCCTGGTTCTCATCTAACGATAACCTGTCCGCAAGTCGATCCTTGAAGACATCAACACTCTTTATAACAAGTTACCCAATTTGTCGATCTTTGACAATGAACACTCATCATTGATTGTCACTTGATTAAATCGACTATAGTTGATGCATAATTGCAATGAACCATCTTTCTTTCTTTCTCACTATGAGGCTGATGTTTCCCTTAGGTAATGCACCGGTATGCATGAATTCCTCATTCATCAATCCTCACATTTGCACCATTGGTTCTATTAATTCAGACAACAACAACCGGTAAGAAGCTTTAAAGAATGGTTCTGTCCCAGGTGCTAGCTCGATCGTAATTCTATCTCTTTCTTTGGCGATGGTCTGACCATCCTTTTGGCAACACTTCCAGGAATTCTTGGACTACTGAGGAGTCCTCAATTTTCAATTCTTCAATCTGTCTTATTTTTGACAATCGCCAAGTAACCTAGGCAACCTTCGTCTAACAAACAGATTGCCTCAAGTAACGAGATTAAAGAAGTCGATGACCCTTCTCGACTCTCAATAAAACTTGGCACTTCTACCTATTTCTGGAATAAACTGGGTTACTCCACTATAACAATTTATCACCATAAAATGCTCCAGAACCAATTCTTTCCATACTTGACGAATAAGTTGTACACCAACAGCCGATCAAGTACAACTCTAGTCAATGGTTCTTTTCCTACAGCCTTAACAAACAACTGAAATTCCACAATTGTATTCCCAACACTCTCTGGCACCATTATGATGAAATCACCTCAAAACATTCTTTCATTGAATAAAGCATAGTCAATTCCGTTCCTGTTCCTTCTGCCATCCTAATGGCGTCTTATCTGCAGTATTGGTATCAATGCTCCCTTGGATTCACACTGATAGTTTTTCACCTGACAGTCGTGCTGACTATCTTCATAGCACGTTTTAGCCATTCTCAGACACAGGATTAATCTATGCATTCCTTCCACAATTTAGACACCTATTTGGTGAGTCTTCTACCTCCTGACAAGTGCCGGCATGCATTATTTCTTGTACCGGAGACTTATCTCAAAAAGTCCACAGTGCGTTCTATGGCGCACTTCATCTGACCTGTCCTATCGACGGTGACAGGAGTAATCGTTGTCGAAATTCCATCTACTTATGCGGATACCCCATAAATCATTGTTCGTGCTGGCGACACTTACCACAAATTCCTATCCTCAAAATACATGAGACTGATCCATACGGTATTCCATGGAACGACATGTTCCATTATCTGAATGCTGACCTGACTATTCCGTCCTTCCCATTAGGGGGAATAGAATACCGTTCCCTCAACATCAGTCTTTACCCTGGCTGAATTCCAAGTCTGTTTGCACTGAATCTTGACTTAGATAACGAAATCTATTCCCTGATCATCCTTCCAGGTTGGACCTTAGCAAAGGTAGCAACAACAACAACTTGATCCTGAGCTTGCTGGCTCATCCAGATCCCAAAGAACACTTGCATCAGAATGATCTTATCGAACTTAGGATCATTCGATGCTGCTACACTAGTACCAACCTACGGTGGCACTCTTACGCTCAAGCTAGCCAAAGTCGACACTCTGTCTTTCGAATCCACAATGATTAAAAGCAAGTGATTCACACACGACAAACAATTCTACCAATCAACTATCAAAGACATGCACCAATCATGAATTTAAAGGCCTTTCCTACTACTATCCCATAGGTCATCGCTCCTTATCACTACAATACTTAACCATTGCTTTGATACCACAAAAAGAGGACGTCATGCCCCGATCCTCAGGCACGCGCACATTCCTTACCTTTGGTCGATTTTAAAATGCGATATCCCAGGACTATGTATCGCCGACCCTTTCATTTATATATGCACATGCGGAAGCAGTAATAAATCCCGAGACAATAAAACAATGTGATAGAAAAGTAGGCCATATTTTTCATAGCGAAAATTCACAACCACACCTTTTTACACGCATCTCATAGTATTCTACAATACTATATATACGTAAGTCTGATCTAACATCTATTCACATGTAGACAAGGTTTGACAAGACAGGACAGGATCTCAGTCCTCATCCGGGTCGTACTCGAGGTCATCCTCAGGGTCCTTCTCCACGTACTCCTCTTCGGGTTCCTCATCAGGGATCTCCTCGTCAGATTCCTCCTCCTTAGGCTCCTCATCCGGGTCTTGAAATGGTTATTCAATAACCATTGAGATAACGTCTCAGCAAGTTCTACCTCCTAAGACTAAATTAATAAACTAATACACCTTAGGGTTGCCTATGCACAACATAAGTCAGAGGACTTACCTTGACCTCAGATTCCACCTGCATATTAGCACAGATTAAATAGGCACCCAAGCAATCACATCACAGATCGAAGTATCGATCAAATCGACCTAGTCGATTACACGCTAGTAAGACCACTCACGGTCATTCCCATTCAATCAATCAATTCACAACATCAGATCAAAGCAATGAATCACATCAAATCACACTCAGATCGAATTATTGATCAATTGACCTAGTCGATTACATGACATTCGGATCATTTCTAGGTCATTCACTCCATCCCACATAACTTCCAATAGTACACTTAGTCACAGAGCTCCATTAATACTCTCGGGCGTCATTTTCGCCAAAATGACATAAGTAACAGACGGTCTACGTGCGTTCTTTAAGGCACCGTTTACGCACAGTGATATTCCTCATTACCGAACCACGCCCGTCATAGATCACAGACAGTCTACGTGCATTTTTTAAGGCACCGTTTTCGCACAGTGATGTCTTTCATCACCAAACCACGCTTGTCACAAATCATAGGTAGTCTACGTGCGTTCTTTAAGTAGCCATTTTCACACAGTGATATTCTTAATCACTGAACCACGCTTGCCACAAGTCATAGACAGTCTACGTGCGTTCTTTAAGGCGCCGTTTTCGCACAATGATATCCTTAATCACCAAACCACGCTTGTCTATACTTCGTACCTGATCAATCTCAGCCAATAGAGTTCTCAGTTCACTCCCACGACTCTCTCCACTTTACAGCTCATCAAGGCATTATAAATGCTAATAGCCATACTCGGCCACCTACCAATCAGTCATTCAATTCCACTCAATTTCAATAAATTAAGGAATAATTCCTTAAATTGCACAATCAATTTAATTAAGCACAATGTGGAGTTCAAATAAATAAACAGACTGCACCACGACAATTAGCACGAAATTCCGGTCACCGACCATCCCGGTTGAATTTCCGGAAATAAATAATTAAATAATTAATTTCAAAAATTAAATAAATAAACACAATAATTCCAATTTAGCACAATATAAAGCTCAATTAAATAAATGAACTGCGCCATGATCATCAGCATAAAATCCCGGTCACTGGCCATCCCACTTGAATTTCTGAAAAATAAATAATTAAATAATTAATTTCGAAAATTAATATTTAATTCCTAAAAAATTCCAATTAGGCCTAATATTTAATATGCAATGCAATTAACTAATAATCGCTAATCAATTCTAATCTAACCATCTAATTACACTTAACTAACACTAATCAACATTTAAGTATAATTAGCAAACTAAGAAGGCATTAGTGAGCAAAACTCAGCAAAAACGACAGCATCGACGCGAGGATCGACTTTCCCCTAGGCGAGCTAAGCATCCGGGCTCGTGAAGACGGCCAAAACGGGCCAAACCCTCGATGCAATACCCATTTTCCAACTCTCTATTTGCTGCTAGTTGGGGCGAATCCGGGGCCGGTTGAAGCAAGCAAGGGCGGCAGAGGGCGAGGTGGAGCTCCAGCGAGGTCGAACTGTGGTTGGACGGAGCTGGGTGGCGGTCCGACGGCTTCCTCAGCCACTCACAAGGTTGGACAGAGGCCAAATAGGGCTGGGGTCTGCACGGCTGAATGGCAAGAGTGCGAAGGGTGGGCGGTGGACGCGCGAACGGCGGCATGTGGTCGAGCAAGCGGCGGTCCGACGTGGCTGCGGCCCTTCAGGCGATGCTGGTCGCTGCCTCTACTTCTGTCGATCTTCGCATAGAACAGAGAGGGAGAAAGAAGCGTCAATGGCGGCTGAAGGGGATGAGGGAGAGGCGGAGGGTGCGGGCGGAGCAGACGGCGGCTTGGCAGCTCCGGCGTGATTGTAGCTCCTTCAACCGACGCTGGTTGCTGCTTCTGTTTCTGCTTATGCTGCCTTCGAACAGACCAAGCGGGAGGAGGAAGAAAGAGTGTCGAGAGAGAAGAAGAAGAATGAGAGAGGACATGTGAGTTTGAAAAGTCAAAAGCAAAAAGGGGAGGAAGCAAAGTGGGAGATAGCCGTGTAATTGGTGGAAAAGGGGGGAAGCATTTCGCATGAGGGGGAAAAGGAGAGAGGGAGAGAGAGAGAAGGAAAAAGAAAGAAAGAAGGAAAGATAAACTTGTGGGAAAATTAGGTGTTTGGCCAAATGGGGTAAAAAGAAATGGGAATAAAATTAAAAGAAAATAATTTCCTCAAATAGAAAATTCTTATTTCATTTTCTTTTGAATAGCTCATAGATTCCCAAAAGAAGTTTTAGACTAGAGTTCTTGGTCCCCACTTGCATTTCTACATCCAATTTCCCTCTTGAATTTCTTCACTAACTCTAAAAATCAATTGATGTCTCACTTATCAAATTGATTATTTTTCCTCATCCAAGAACTCCTCATGCTTTCTCAATTTCACAATCCCTAACTTCAACTGAACGAAACGGCCCTAAACTGATTTTTTTTCCAAAAAGTCTCGGTTATCAGAAAAATCTTCTGAGACTGAGTTGACATTCCTAAAATTTATTGTGACATGACAGAATCTTCAATTTATGAAATCGGAGTTAAATTGGCGGTTAATTTCACTCGGACGCGTTTATAACGGAACCTAGGCTACCGAGTAGTTTCAGAACTTTTTAAGACAAATGACCCATGGTCGATTTTCTTAGAGCCACGATGAACTCACTCGACCCATTGACAACTCTCGGTTGTCATGAAAATCCCGAGGATTCAAATACGAACACATGGTACCAAAACGATAGTAAAATCAAATTAGTGCCGGTCGATGAGAATTTTCCAATTTAGTGGAGTCACCCATGATCGGTCATTCATCTCAGTCGAACCGCCCTATCTTTGATCTTTATTCGATTTTTAACTGTGTAGTAATGACCTCTAAAGATGAGCACGGTCGAGAAATCGATTCATGGTCGAATTCTCAGTCTATCTGCCTTAAAGTCTTTAATAACTTACCCAGCTAGTCTAGTTATCTCATGAGTGGCTAACTTAGAGAAAAACATTGTAGTCGCGCAGATGAAATGCCCAATTTATCTAATCGAAATCAGAACCCAAAAATCTGGATGTCACAAAAGGTGAGAGGCACGGCTGTGAGTCGAGAGACAGAGGCGATGAACTATGGCGTGGCCGTGAGTTGAGACGCACGTGCGGCCGTGAGTTGAGAGATGGAGAATTGGAGATGGAGACAGAAACAGAGACGGTGAGAGCTTGAGTGATTTCAAGAGAGACGAGATGGACTAGAGAACTGAGAGAGAATTACATGACTAAGTTGAGCCCTAAATTTTAGATTTACTAATTTCGAATTTTTATTTTTTAATATGAAAAATTAATATATAATTATGATACATATTATTATTGTACCAGTTCAGTCTAGTTCGGGTGGGTGGATTCGCCAATGGAACTGGGAAACAGATCGATACCCATCGGTTCCCATAAATTGGAACCGAGAACCAGACAAGTTCCATTAAGAATCATTGGTTTTGAGCCAGTCTAGTCCAATTTTTTAGGTTTGAGTGGGTCCCGCTTCCTTTGCACACCCTTAGCTCTAGAGAGAGACAGAGAGAGAGACACAGAGAGAGAGAGAGAGAGAGAGAGAGAGAGAGAGAGAGAGAGAGTTTGGGAAAGATGATGTTGTATGATTTTCAATAAGCTGACGATTGGATGTTGATTTGAGAATTTGGGAAAGATGGTGTTGTTTGGTTTTTATTAAACTGATGATCGAAGGTTGATTCGTGGTTCGATTTGCTCGCAACACATTGTTCTCGAATTGATTTTCATTGGATCTCCCTTCATTAGGTGGGTAGAATTAAACCTGTGTTTTAGTGAGATTTATTTTTCATCTCTTGTGAAATTCATGTGTATTGCCAAATATGATGTTCTTGATGTTGTTGCTGCTATATACGTCTAGTATTAATTAGAGAAGAATTTTGTTTACCTAATTTTGTTAAGCGCAAATGGTCGTCCCTCCTACTACCAATAGCATATCTTCCATTGTTGTATTGTTCTATCTAATTGTCCATCAGTTTAGGGATGGAAAGTAGCTTTATGTTGGAGTTTAGTCCCTAATATAGTTTGAACAACTTCAAAAAATGAGTAGCGACCCTTGGATCTCGATTGGATGCAATAATCTTTAGAATACTGTCCAATTCAGTTTCCTCTTGAAGAATTTTAGTGTTTCGTGTAAAAAAGCATAATTTTTTTTTGGCGCTATTAAATTTCAAAAAGTATTTGCAAATATAAAAAAATCGTTCATACAAGAAAAAAACTGATAATTTTTTTTTTCCAGGTAACTGTTGGTAACTTATCAGCACCTTTATGAAATCACCAGCTTCTTATAATTTGCGAAGTAGCAATTTTTTTACTAACTTATCACCACTTCTAATTTAATAATTTTTTTAAATAAAATTACCAACATAATTAAAATGATTTACTAACTTTTGTTAGATTAAATTATTAACTAATTTTGAGTCACCACCTCTTATTTGAGTTATTTGTCAACATAAATTACCAACATGTTTTGGGTCATAAGCTCTCATTTTATCAGACGTCATACTCCAATGTGATTCACATTGGCTCCACCGTGGCATTTATATATCATACTCTGGTGTTGTACTTGATGGCAACATCAGCCTTAGTTAGTTAGATTTGGCTATGCAGGGATTTTGATTATAAAATTTGTAAAAATGGAAAAATCTGATAAAACAAATAAAAAATATATAAATTTGATTATATATAAAGGGATGAAGGGTAGAACTTTTTAACTGGATGTCTCGCTCAACATCCAATCGTACAACATTACAGATACCACACTAGAAGCTTCCGCTTCACGTCTTAATCACTTTGAATCCCATATCTTTCCAGTCATATGTAGATCTATACTACTTCGTATTATGATTTCGCCATTTTTCCCTCCGTCTCTGATTTTGAATAAAATATTTCCTCTAACCATCATTATGATCAGTTGGTGGATTACAAACATGAAAATACCCCAAATTATATTTAGTTAATATCGTAGAGGTCCTAATATCCATAACTAGTAATTCACTAATTCTAGACAAAAATTAAAGAGGATTTGATGGCCTGGGTCTAATAAGTGGATATAAATTTCTTATGTCGTGTCTCATGTACTTTGCTTTGCCTTTCTGGTCACCACCCCTTGCTTGGACTTGATCGCACAGAACAAGCGCGTGGCCAATGTTTGGGGATATCATCTTGGCACACCTCGAGCTCATGGAGCCGTTTTGATAACTTTATAAAAATAAAGTTATTTTACATATTTTAGGTAATAAATAATACAATATTTGTGAAAACAAATATTTGGATTTACTTTTATTTATTCAAATTTTCCTTGTTTATGTAGCATAATGTTACATGGAGAAAATAAGGAAAAAATTGCAAATAGAAGGAAAAGAAGAATTCTGTAACTTAGGAAGTGTTAGCAATTGGATGCAAATTAGGAATTTTGTGATTTATTCCCTAATTTTGTGCAAAAGTATTGAAATGTGGATACCAAATAAGGAATTTAATGATTTATTCCTTAACTTTATGCAAAAAAAAAAAAGCAATTGCTTTGTGATAGAAGTCCTAGATGTAATTAAAAATAGGATAACTTTGAGAGCTTGGAAAGACAGTTAGGTTTTTATATTTAAAATCATTTTTCATTGTTCTGGGAAATTTCTAAGTATTTTGAAGAGAAGACAAAAAGTGGTTATAGAATTCTTATTTTTTTATCCAAGATGTTCGGTCGTTAGATCTCGCTCGGCAAAAGTACATTCAAGTGCCAAAAGTTGGCACAAATGGACACTTAAGTGCAAAAATCGGAGAGAAATGGATCACTTCAGTGCCAATCCGGCCAAAATGCTGACGTGCATAATTTCCGGCGAAATAAGTGCAAAACGACGTTGTTTTGCACGCTAACGTGGCCAAACAATGCAAAAACGATGTCATTTTGATGTTGATGTGATAAAAAATTAATATAAAATTTAATTTAATTTAATTTAAAACTAAATTTATTTAAAACATTTAAAAATACAAATACAAATATTTAAAATATTAAAAAAATTATTTTTTTTTATAATTTTTAAAATTTTAAATTTTTTAAATATTTGTATTTTTTATAAATGTTTTAAATAAATTTAGTTTTAAATTTAATTAATTAATTTTTATATTAATTTTTTACTATGTCAACACTAAAACGACGCTATTTTGCACTTGCTTCGTCGGAAAATTGACATGTCGGTGTTTTGGCTAGATTTTGGTCGGATTGACACTTAAGGGATCCATTTTGCTTCAATTTTGGCACTTAAATGTCACTTTCGTAACTTTTATACTTAAGTATCCATTTGTGCCAACTTTTGGCACTCCAGGGGTCCGGGTGTTAATCTCCCTTCATACTTTTTATGTTTTATAAGTGATTTCTTTCATGTAAGTTATATATTATTATGTTTAATACTTTTAAATGATTGTCCACCATTTGAATGATCTAATGTGCATGTTTAAGACTGAGAAATGATGATATGCAATTGTTCATTGTAATATATAATCATGAATTAAATGTGGATAGAAATATATCATATTATTTGTGTGGCTTTCGGTGATAAGGTGGTTCAAAAGATTTATTATAAATTGAAAATGTTCACAAATTTTAATGCACTTTATTTATTTAAATTTATATAGAGATATAATGGATTGATAAACTGAGTAAGTTTGCTATATCCAAAGATAAGATAGTAAGTTGATTAAAAAATTTCACTATCATATATTTGATATCATTCTTGTATGCGTAATAATCTAAAATATATATTTAGTGGTTATGGAAAAATCGGATGCTTTAATGTATTTATTTGATTGATTAACTGCTTTTAGTTATGAAAATTTGCTTATAAGATTGTCAATTTTAATTTATTCTTAATTTTATTTTGATCTATTAGATAATTTTTATAATTAGTACATTTTTTATATTCAATTGGCTTATTAAGGGATAAATGCAATATAAGTCTTAAAACTTGTCACGAAAGTACAATTGAGTCCCAAAATTTTAAAAAGCGCAATTAAATCCTAAAACTTGTCACAAAAACGCAATTGAATCCTAAAACTTTCAAATAATACAATTAAGTCATAAAAATTGTCAAGAAAGTACAATCGAATTCTAAAACTTTTAGAAAGTGCTATCAACAAAAGAACTTGATTTGATCAATTTGATAAATTTTAGGATTTGATTGTATTTTTTGAAAATTTTAAGACGTAATTGTACCTTCATGACAAGTTTTAGGTCTTAATTTCACTTTTTGAAAATTTTAAGACTTATTTACACTTTATTGACAAATTTTAGGACTTCTAATGTGTTTATCCCGTTTAATAATCATCAATCTCTGTGGGACAATATAAGGGCCCAGCCCTTCGGTGCTGTCCGAGCACGGGGGCTCGTGGTGGAGTCA
The DNA here is from genome assembly GCA_014182515.1 of Eucalyptus microcorys. NCBI lineage: Eukaryota > Viridiplantae > Streptophyta > Magnoliopsida > Myrtales > Myrtaceae > Eucalyptus > Eucalyptus microcorys. The sequence continues at coordinate 25,621,976 of CM024568.1, read as the reverse complement.
TTGGTTACCAAAAAAAAAAAAAATCTCTGTGGAACAATATCTTTTCTTGTCATTATGTTACTTGTTCGATGTGTTCATTTGGCATTTAGAATTTTATGAACATGTTCCTGATTAGACTAAAATCCTATTAGAATGTGCAACCAACCTTAAAGAGATTCGATATTTCTTAAGTTAGTGTTAAGTGGATACGGAGAGATCGAACCTTCCCTTCGCCTTTCTTTCCGCACATATCCGCAACTTCTCACCCATAAATTAGACATATGATCGAACGAATAAAGGAATGGAGAAAAAAATAGCTATGTCATTGCGGTGGAAATAACTTATCAGACTATTTTACTCCTTTCTCTTTCTTTTGAGGTAAATGAATATCATAAATCCTTTAACGAACATAATGCCAAGTCGGATTGGTATCTCCATAAGTGAAAAATGCTTAACTATGTGGTTTACACTAAATTTGTTAAAATGGATTATAGACCCATTTTTTAAAAATAATTATAAATTGGTTTAGACCCAACTCTATGGGTCATAAATAAGTTTAATATGGGTGTTAAATGGATTCACAAATTACTTAAACCCAACTCACCTCTAAAGCTTTTTTCTTCACTCTCTTGTCGTCGCTCGATCTCGTGTTCGCTTGTTCCTTACTTTCACCTACATTTGGATATGGGTTTTCCTAGATTTAGTTGAATATAGAAGTGTTTTAGCAATATAAATTAGATTGAATACGTGTTGGGTATGAATTATTAGATTTATTGCACGGAAGTGAATCAAAATGTGTTAAAAAGATCAATTTGGATCGAAATATTTTTGACCCGACCTAACCCCTTCCATTTGACTAGTCTAGTTTACACCCTCATTGATCCTTGAAGAGAAAAGGAAGAAAAAAAAATTAAAGACTTGTTCAGGATCAACAATATATAGATGGAGTTACCACCACCTGCGGTGGCCTAGTTGGATAAGTGCTCCCATGATCCTTTGCCAGAGGAGAGGAGTTCGAATCCCGCTGGCCGCACGGGATCTTAAGTGCGACGTCGGGGTGGTGGGTCCTCCACTAGAGTCGCCCTAGGGTTTAATCCCCCGTTACCCCGGGCCTGTTGAACTGTCCGTATTGGTACAGTGCGCGGGTTCCCTGGGTCATCAAAAAAAAAAAAACAATATATAGATGGAGTTGATTAGCAGTGGAGATCGTCATCTACGTTGGACGACCGAGTGTCCGCCGCCACGTGGCGAGCATTTTCGGATGATGATCTATGAGACCCGCAATATCATATCGATCGATTGTGTCGAGGGTCGCATTACTACTCGCATATCAAAAGCTTTGTTGTCGGTTTCCGATTCTCTTTCTCGTTTGGATGGGATTCATGCCAATCTCATTTGTTCAGTGTGAAAGCAAATAGAAATGGTATATCAAAGTAGTTCACCTCTGATGAATGTGGTCACGGGATGGCGGGATGGCCGGAGTTGATTAGGGAAGTAGCCATTAGTCAATTGGGTTTTGGGTTAACCATTTCCTTTTGTCTTCTTTCCTTTGCGAAATGCTTTCAGAGCATCACGCAAAGGTATTTTTATATCAGTCGTCCGGCTGGTTATCCCTCCCGGATTCGTTACTGCCTTATTGTCTAGATTATCAGCTCTCGCGAAGTCAGCTCCTCTCGATGTGAGAGCATTCCCATAACATCCCACGGGGATATATGATCTGGTCAATGTCGATGGCTTCTAACTTCGAATTTCATTTTGTTGGGATAATAATATGCGGAAATAACAGGATCTTACAATTTACGTCAACGCGAAATCACTAGAGAAATAAACGAGAAAAATAATGATATCATAAATTTACATGGTTCGGTCCAAGTATCGATACCTATGTCCATTTGGAGAGCCAGTAGTAAATAATTTACTATAATCGGAAAATCCGAGTTTACAATCGTTCAAACACTCAAGTTTCCCATACTTAGATTTAACTCCAAACCTAAAGTATTTATAAATAAACAACTCACTTAAACATAAACTCATAGCAGAAAATTACTGTTCGTTAAGCTTTATGTATGCCTGATTCGTGTATGTACGGATTTTACGTTCTTCTTTCTTGATCGCGCTTCAGCTTGACACGTGCGGCTCCTCCTTTCCTCGTAGGGTTTTCAGCCGCGCACACCTCCTGGACACGTTGCTATATATATATATATTTATATGTGTGCCCAGAAATCTCGCGGACGTGCAGAGAGAAAAAACCGCTTTCTTTCCTTTCGTAGCCTTTTTTATGTTGTGTGCGCGTTCAACGGACATTCTTCGGAAGCCTGCAGAAGCCGAAGAGGTTATCTTCGTGTGTGCCCAAAAGTCAAGCTGAAGAATGTCCGTTGAATTTTGGGCCCCACGACATCTTCGGCTTATGCAGGCTTACAAAGATAAGGAAGAAACTTTCCTTCTTTTTTTTTTTCATTTTATTCTATCTTTATTTCCTATTTTGTACCGCTTCAAGAGTCACGAATCGCGTTTTGTAATCGTTTAAACTCGAGATATAATTTAACACATTTTTTGACGCGGTTCTTGAATTTCTGTTTTTGCGCTACCAAGTCCTTAATTCCTATAGAGTTCTATTGGTGCCAAATTAACGAGCATGCTGGCTATAATGTGCCAGAACCAAAGACCAAGGGACTTGATCGGCCGAATTCTACTTAGATCAGGGACATGAGCACCCAAATTAAAAGTCCAGGGTATCATATTTAAAAGAGAACTGCTTTAGGCAGTAGCCAAATACGACCAAAGAGAAAGAATCGCGTGACCCTCATACGATTATTTATCCCATCCGGTTGCAAAGCGTTCGAGTGGTTCATTTTCGAACTCGCCTGTAAAGTTCAAGCTGTCGACGTGGACTCAGAAACGAGTGTTTGACACCGGATAAAACGACATAGATTGATTGGCACCATGGCGAAAGAAACCAAATTCAAGTTGCATACTCTTCGTGAAACCCGCCCACCTACTTGCGACCTTCCCCGGAAGAAACCGGATCCAAAAGAGTGAATAGTTATTAAACTCACTGAGAGAGAGAGAGAGAGAGGGCATAGGCGGGGCGGGAGCTTGTCCCATGTGATGCTCTATCATGGAGGAGATGTTCGAAGGCGGGGTTGGTCACTCGTGCTTGACTTGATTCGGTGTTTTTGCATTAAATCAAGGTAAATGGCCCACTAATGACACGGGATGCCCGATTTAAAGGAAATGTGGTTCGTACGGTCATAATGAGAAATTTGACGATACAAGTCGTGGGAAGAATATTAAAAAGGACTGGCCTTGTGAATCTGCTCTCAGGCGCCACTCGATCCTAGGATTGAGGCCAATAAGCCTTAGCTGTGACAGGTATCGAATCAGGATTGTCGAATTGTATGTGTGGATGCCATGTTTCAAGCGCGAGCTGTCAAAGAGACGGAAGACGTATTCTAGTTGGCTAGCTTAGGCCATTTGAGTAAAAAAAAAGCCTATGGAGAGGCACGGAAGCAATACTGTCTGACACATTTTACTGGGCAAGCATTGACCTTCACGGAGGCGGCTAAGGGAATTCAAGGAAGTGGTAAAATATTCCACAAGAAGGCCGCCGCATAAATCAAGTGAGGGAAAATGTTATGATTAGGGTGTACAAAGGAACCAGGACCCGCCTGGACTGCCTAAAACCGGACTAGACCTGCCTGGAATCGGTGGCTCTTAAGGGAATCGGTCCGGTTCCTAGTTTCAATTTATGAGAATCGGTGGGTATCGGTCCAATTCCTAGTTCCATGTGTGGATCCACTCGCCCACCCACCCGGACTGGACCAGTTATATTATAATAATATATTAATTTTTAATACTAAAAAAATTCGAAATTAGTAAATCTAAAATATTTTAGTGAGCTCGAGCATAATAGCTTCTCCAATTTAGATTCTGACAAACACCCATCATGCCATTGGTTCTCTAAGTTAGGCAGAAACATTCTTTTCCACATAACATGATGTGGATTTTTTTCAAACTTGCTCTCGATTCAACCCACAGATGCAAGCTACACTTGAGGTGGTGATGGAAAAATTCAAAAGCCTACATTGAATCCGAAATTTTTCATGGGGGAAACATGATTGCATCGAGAGGAGGAAAGTGGTCTGAAAGGAATGACATATAGGTACTAGAACGTTTCTTTTCCTCCTTATCATTGTTCAAGTTAGACTTAATGTTGGTTGCTAGCTTTTAGTTGTGCAAGTCTAGATTGGCAATATTTCATTGATCTTTGGTGAGACCGGTTCCATGGATCCACCCAGGAATCGGACCAGACCAGTAGTCTAGTTCCCGGGTGGATCCATGCGGCTAATGGATGGTTCTCTGTTTCAATTTTTCGGAACCGGTCTTTAGTGGGCAGTTCCCGATTCTAGGGTGAGAACCGCCCACCGGGACCATGCACACCTCTAGTTATGACTCAACATTTCTCCATTCCATGAAGGCATGGAAGTGAACTCCCTCATACCGAGATAAGCATGAGGGACGGGAGAAGTGTTAAATTAATGTCTCGAGTTTGAGCGTTTGCAAAATGCGATTTGCTTAGAATAAAATTTAAAAAAAAAAAAAAAAAAAAAAAGGGCTACGAAGGAAGCAGCGTCCAACTCTGCCGCTTAGAACCAAAAAGGAAAGTGGTGGGCACACACGCGCGTATTGCACGCCTGGATTTCTCTTCAGCTTATAAAGAAGGAAAAAGATAAAGCCTGCCGAAGCCCTAGCTAGAAAAAATCCGCTTGAAGCCTGCACGTGTGGATGGTGGGCCCAAGTCAAGAATTTGACTTTTGGGGCACACATATAAAAAGAACATCACGCAAGGTTACTTTTTTTTCGGTGGGTGGCTGCTGTACGTACAAGCTGCCGAAGTCTATGTAGTTGAAGTTGTGCATCCGCCGAGAGAGAAGTTGATCGAAAGAAAAAAAAAGACGCAGAGATCTTTCTTTTATGGTGTATGACTTGAACGCGTGGTAATTTTGTGCCTTGAGTTTATACTCAAGTGAGTTGTTTATTTGTAAACACTTTGGGTTTGAGGTTAAATCTAGGTGTGGGAAACACTTAAGTGTTTGAGCAATTGTAAACTCTGATACTCCAATTATAGTGGATTATTTGCTGCTGGCTCTCCCCGTGGACGTAGGTACCGATATTCAGACCGAACCACGTAAATTTCTGGTATCCTTATTTTTCTCGTTTATTTCTCCAGCGATTTCGCATTGACGTAAATTGCAAGATCTTGTCGTTTCCGCGTATTATATCCCAACAATTGGTATCAGAGCTTGGGGTTGGATTTCTTGATTGTAATTTGGAGCTTTTGCTTGTCTGATTATTATCTGGAAATTCTATTATTGCAATTATGTCTGAGAGGAAATCTGAAATTGAGAAGTTTAATGGGAGCAACAACTTTGTGTTATAGAGCATCAAGATGCGGGCATTATTGACAACACAAGGTTTGGCCAAGGCACTGGATAGTGAAAATGAGTTGCCGATTATAATGAAAGCCTCTGAAAGAATAGAGTTAATGGAAAAAGCAAAGAGTATAATCCTGTTAAATTTGATGGATGGGGTCTTAATAGAGGTTGCTGAGGAGAAGGATGCCGCAGCGTTATGGGTAAAACTTCAAGCACTCTATGTGAAAAAAGGTTTGAACAATCGCTTATACATGTTGAAGAAGATGTTTCAATTTAGATATACTGAATGTACGTCTATCAGAACCCACCTAGATGAATTTAATAAACTCATGTTGGATTTGAAGAACGTTGGTAAGATGATGATGAAGAACATGACATGATGTTGTTAGCCTCTTTACCAGAGTCATGGGAGCACTTTATTGATTCGTTGTTGCAGGGGCGTACTACTATTACCTCAGAAAAGGTAAAGTCCGCCTTATTCTCTAAGGAGCGGTAGAGAAAGTTGCGAGATGACAGTCTGGCGAAAGAAGCAGCGCAAGCATTGACGATTCGGGGGTAGAGAACAACATCGAGAGCCTAGTAGCAGTAGAGGTAAAAGCAGATTAAAATCACGCGATAGAAAGTCCAAGGGACGCGTGAAATGCTTTGAGTGTCACGAGAATAGGCAGAATGCCACACAAGCAATGTGGCAAACGTTGCCGAGAGGAGCAATAGTGATGCAAAAGCTATCTTATGTGTGACTGCTACTTCGTCAGGAGACGAATGGGTGCTAGATTCGGGGTGTTCTTATCATATGACGCCTTATAAGAACTGGTTTACTACTTACCGAGTTACAGATGGTGGTAGGGTTATTTTGGGGAATAATGCAGTCTGTAAGGTTGTGGGGATATGGACAATTTGGATCCGAATGCACAATGGGGTTGTGTGCACATTGACAGATGTGAGGCAGAATCTTATTTCTTTGGGGACACTCAATAACATCGGGTGTAGGTACATCGCTGAAGGTGGAGTACTGAAGATCTCTCGAGGTGCCATGATAGTGATGAAAGGGAAGAAAGTGAATACTCTCTATCATATACTAGGAGAGATCGTGACTGGAACCGTTGCAGTTTCATTGGGTGAGTCAGACTCTAACTTGACTCAATTATGGTATATGCGTTTATGACACATGAGTGAGGCAGGTATGACGATGCTGAGTGAAAAGGGGTTGTTGAAGGGTCAGAAAACAGGGAAGTTGGACTTATGTGAGCACTGCATCTTTGGGAAGCAGCACCGAATTAAGTTTACTACATCAATTCACTGGATCAAATGACCAGTTGAATATATTCATTCAGACGTTTGGGGCCCGTCTTCGGTTCCTTCGAAAGGAGGTGCCCGATATATGCTGACATTTATCAACGATTATTCGAGGAATGTATGTGTATACTTTCTGAAGTACAAATATGAAGTGTTTGATCGATTCAAGAAATTTAAGGTATTGATTGAAAAGCAGTCAGTTAAGCAGATCAAGTGCCTGAGAACTAATAATGGCATGGAGTTCTGTGGTAAAGATTTTATCGAGTTCTGAAAGAAAGAATGTATTGTAAAACACCGCACAGTACCTGGGACACCACAGCAGAATGGCATGGCAGAACGGAAGAACAGAATTGCTTGAGCGAGCTCGATGCATGCTTTCGCATGCGGGACTTGGTAATGAATTTTGGGCCGAAGCGGTAAAACTTGGCATGTTACCTAGTTAATCGATCTCTATCATCTGCTATCGAGTGGAAGACTCATGAGGAAGTATGGTCGGGAAAACTTGTTGATTATTTCGGATTATGTATATTCGAATATCCTACATATGCTCATGCGAGTGATGGTAAGCTTGAGCCGAGGGCAAAGAAGTGCATATTTCTGGGTTATGCATATAGGGTGAAATGCTATCGACTGTGGTGCATTGATTCCACCCGATTTTCTAATCAGCAGACATGTGATTTTCGACGAGACTGCAATGCTTCAATGAAGGAGTTCTGAGACACAACCAGCAGAGAAGATAGATCATGGTGTCATTAGTGAGGTGGAGCTTTAGGTGGAGACTCTAGAAACCTCAAAGGTAACTGAAGTTGAGACTGCAAATGAGGTCACAGTTCCTGAAGTTGGTGATAGTGAACAACCAGCAAAGCTGCAGCAGACTATAGCCACAAATAGACAAAGAAGACAAATTAAATCACCGGTATGTTATGGTTATACAGATATTGCTTATGCATTGATTGTAGGTGATGAGGTGAAGACAGATGAGCCTTCATCTTACTTTAAGGCGATGGCTAGTTCAGAGTTATCACAGTGGCTAGGGGCTATGAGTGTAGATATGAAATCTCTTCATCGAAATTAGACATGGGAGTTGGTCAAAGTACCCAAGAGCCAAAATATTGTCGGAAGTAAATGGGTCTTTAAATGGAAAGAGGGCATTCCTGGTGTCGAGGCATTGAGGTATAAGGCGAGACTTGTGGTGAAGGGATATACACAGCGTGAGGGCGTTGACTACGATGAGGTATTCTCTCTTGTGGTAAGACATACTTCTATTCGTGTTTTACTTGCCTTAGTTGCTTCGCAGGATTTCGAGTTAGAGCAGCTAGATGTAAAAACTGCGTTTGTTCACGGTGAGTTGGAGGAGTAGATTTACATGAGGCAATCAGAAGGATTTACTATTCCGGGTAAGGAAGATTATGTTTGCTTGTTAAAGAAATCTTTGTATGGGTTGAAACAGTCTCCTACGCAGTGGTATAAACGCTTTGATACTTTCATGGCTAGTCAAGACTTTTCAAAAAGTCAGATGGATAGCTACGTCTACTATAGGAGATTGGAGAATGGTCCTTTGATTTATCTACTCATATATGTTGATGATATGCTGATAGCAGCTAAGAATATGTTTGATATTGATGTGCTGAAGATGCGGTTAAATGCTGAATTTGAAATGAAAGATTTAGGTGCTATAAAGAAAATATTAGATATGGAGATTGTGCGTGACAGGGCTATAGGAGTTTTACGTTTATCTCAAAAGAAATATATTGAGAAGATCGTGGCATATTTTAATATGCGGTCGGCAAAATCTGTAAGTACATTTTTAGCAAAGCACTTTAAACTTTCAGATAAATTATTACTACAAACTAAGGAGGAGGAGGAGCATATGTCCCGTGTTCCTTATTCTAGTGTCGTGGGTAGTACTATGTATGCTATGGTGTGTACTAGACCTGATACTTCACAAACTGTGAGCATGGTTAATCGTTATATGAAGCGTCTTGGTAAAGGTCATTGGGAAGCTGTGAAATAGATCATTAGATATTTGAAAGGGACAACAGACATTGGTATAGTATACCGGAGGGATAGCAATGGCAGTGAGATCACTGGTTTTGTGAATTCGGATCACGCCGGTGACTTGGATGATTGCAGGTCTTTAGCAGGGTACGTATTTATTCTAGCAGGTGGTGTAGTTAGTTGGAAAGCATCCTTATAGGATCACATTGTCTTGTCTTTGATTGAGGCAGAGTACATGACGCTAACCTTTGTAGCGAAGGAGGCGATATGATTACAAAGTTTGCTCTCGGACTTTAGGTTATGACAGAAAAGTGTGGATATACACTGTGATAACAAATGTGCGATATATTTGGCGTATAATCCAGTTTATCATGAGCGAACGAAGCATATCAACATCAGGTACCATTTTATTCAAGATGTCTTAGCTAAAAGTATTGTTATTGTCAAAAAGATTGCTACAGCACAGACATGATGACTAAGTCCGTTCTTTGGTGAAGCTCAAGCTCTGCTTGAGCTCTATTGGCGTTTGTGGAGAGTGAGCGCCTGTAGGGGCGTTATGAGAGCAGCATAGATGATGAGCATTATAACTTGGCTTCAAACATCGAGTGAAGGTGGAGAATTATTAAATTAATGTGTCGAATTTGAGCGTTTGTAAAATGCGATTTGCTTAGAATTAAAAAAAAAAAAAAAAAAAAAAAAAAAAAAAAAAAAAAAAGGGCTACGAAGGAAGCACACGTATTGCATGCCTGGATTTCTCTTCAGCTTATAAAGAAGGAAAAAGATAAAGCCTGCCGAAGCCCTAGCTAGAAGAATCCGCTTGAAGCCTGCACGTGTGGATGGTGGGCCCAAGTCAAGAATTTGACTTTTAGGGCACACGTATAAAAAGAAGCATCACGCAAGGTTACTTTTTTTTCGGTGGGTGGCTACTGTATGTACAAGTTGCCGAAGTCTACGTAGTTGAAGCCGTGCGTCCATCGAGAGAGAAGCTGATCGAAAGAAAAAAAAAGACGCAGAGATCTTTCTTTTATGGCGTACGACTTGAACGCGTGGTAATTCTGTACCGTGAGTTTATACCCAAGTAAGTTGTTTATTTGTAAATACTTTAGGTTTGTGATTAAATCTAAGTGTTAGAAACATTTGAACGTTTGAGCGATTGTAAATTCTAATACTCCAATTATAGTGGATTATTTGCTACTGGCTCTCTCCGTGAACGTAGGTACCGATACTCGGACCGAACTACGTAAATTTCTAGTGTCCTTATTTTTCTCGTTTATTTCTTTGGCGATTTTGCGTTGACATAAATTGCAAAGTCCCGTCGTTTCCGCGTATTATATCCCAACAAGAAGGACGATAGATTAGTGGGAGTAGCGTGAGAAAATTTGTGTAAGAAATCTGCTAATGAAAGGAATATCATGTGAAAGATGTCCAAATGAGGAGTTGGTCACCTCCGTGCAAATTGGTTTAGATTTCAGGTCCCATGGCCACACCCCAATCTGGTTTAGATCTGAGGCTGTCGGGCCTCGATTTGAACTAGATTGAGGCTGTGGCCGAGGCCGACCTTAGATTTGAGGTCAGCTACGGTTGTGATCACAGTGCGTGTGGAGGGAACGTCGACGTGCCATGTCACTCTCGTTAACCACTTAAGCTGCCATGCAGGATCATTTAGATGGAAAAAAATAATGGCAGACATTTTTATCCTTCGGGTAATAGCACGTCCTTTTTTGGGGGGACATTGGAGAAGTGACGCCCTTTTTATCCTTGGTATAAGTACATGATTTTTTTTCTTCTCGGATTTGAAATGGCAAAAGATCACCATTGTAGGAAAAGCAAGATGTAGTTGTACCAAAAGCTAGGGAATGATTATTGTAAATTAATGAGATAATGACACAAATGATCTCTGAATCTTAGTTAAATGTGTAATATGATTTCTGAACTTTTAATTAGTTCAATATGGTCCATGAACCGAAGCCCAATGTGTAGTATAGTTCTTGGACTTTTAATTTATTTAATGTGGTCCCTGAATTTTTGGTATATGTTCAACTTAATCTCTAAACTATATGAATAAATTAAAAGTTTAAAGATTACATTCCACATTACGCTAAAGTTTATGGATCATTTGTGTCATTGTCTCTAAATTAAGCTTTGACTCAATCTACCGGTATTAACAAAGAAGACTCATTCCTAATTCATTCTCACCCATCATGAACAGATCAATGTGCTGTAGGTTGATGCGTCTAAGAAATGCAATCTACAATATCACGAAAGGAATTTGTATTGAACTTCCGTCTCAACAAGTGTGCGCAACATGCAGAGCCCTCAACATTGACTCGAATTCGCAAAGGGCCGAAGAAAATTAACAGAATGCGTGAAACGATACAAGTACATTCCTCTCTTTCAACTACAATGGCGAACTGTGGCCAATTTCTTTCCTTTGCCTTTCATTTTTGTTCATTCCTCGTGTTCTTGGCAATGCGAGAGCCCTTTATGAAGCAGAGAGGGCAAGTTCAATAGTGGTTCAGGAAGAGACCTTGGAGGCATCCTTGTTGGACCTGTTGTACTTCATGTGGTTCTTGACGAGCTGGCCGGCCGCAAGGGCAGACATCAGAGAGAGCTCTCCTGCGAGGACCGAGCCAGCCACAACGGTGGCCAAGAGCCTCGAGTTCGACCCCGGCACTTCTCTGTTGCCCCCCTTCACTCCGAGCAGATTCAGGCACGCCGATTGCGAGGCAAGCTGAGTCCCACCTCCAACTGTTCCCACCTGAAACGAAAGAAGGCGATTTTTTTTCATGTCAGACACAAATTCTACGTCCATCAACTAAGAATTCCCAGATTGCGAATTCTTGAACTAATCATTTTGTACTGTCAGAATCTAGGAAAAGGGAATTGACCTCAATCGACGGCATCGTGACGGAGACATGGAGGTCCTTGCCGTCGTTGACAGCTTCCATCATAGTAATGCAATGAGAACTTTCCACGTTCTGGGCTGGGTCTTGGCCCGTGGCAATGTAGATCGCCGTGACGATGTTGCTGGCATGGGCATTGAACCCTCCAAGGGCTCCGGCCATTGCGGAGCCAGTCAGGTTCTTGAGCATGTTGAGCTCGACCAGCGCCTCCACACTGGTCTTGAGTACCTTCCTCACCACGTCGCCCTTGATCACGGCCTCGCACACGACCGATTTGCCCCTCCCCTCAATCCAGTTCACGGCTGCGGGCTTCTTGTCCGAGCAAAAGTTGCCGGAGATCCCCATCACGTCCATGTCGGGGAAGTCCGTCTGCAGGAAATCCATGACGTTCTGGACTCCCTTCGAGACCATGTTCATCCCCATCGCGTCACCGGTGCTGCACGAGAACCTTAGGTACAGGTTTTTGCCGGCGATTGCGCCCTTGATGCTCTGAAGCCGGGCGAATCGGCTAGAACTGCAACAAACAAATCGAATTGAACACCCCAATTGTACATAGCAGAAACACCAAGCCAACTATAGATTGTAAAGAGCAAATTTTGCAATTCCAGGATTGAATTACTAATCAGGACTAATCAAGACCGAGACCAACCTGTTGAATACAGAGGACAGGGCTTTGAAATTTACAGGGTTCTCCAGGTAAAATTTCAGCTCTGTGGCCCTCTTCGCTGACCCGAAGCGCACGACCGGCGCCCTCGTCATGCCATCCCTCAGGAGGATGCTGCTTGCGCCACCAGACATCGCGATGGCCTTACAGCCCCGGTTGGTGCTTGCGACCAGGCACCCTTCAGTCGTGGCCATCGGCACCGAGTACTCCCGCCCGTCAAGCGCCAGTGGCCCTGCGATCCCCACAGGAATCTGCACGTACCCAACCGGCATCTCGCAGCACTGCCCGAGGATCGACTCATAGTCGAACCCTTCCAGTGGCAATCCAGCAAGCGACTTCCCGGTCATCATCTGCAGTGCCTCACGGCGGACTGCAGCAGCCCTCTTGCAGTCCCCAAGCTTTGACTCCAGCGAGTACGACGGAGTTGTCCCCGCCACCACCGAGGCGATCACCTCCTCGTCCTCTTCAGTCAGATCGATTTGCTCATCCCATTTCTCGGTCTCAACCGGCTTTGCCTTTGGAGCAGCGGGCTTAACCGGGTCGACGTCCAACTTAGGGGTCTCACCATCAAGGCCCTGGCCGCAGGGGGCCTTCTGCAAAAACCCCTCGGCAACGACCGAGACCACCTTCTCGTCCTCGCAGTCGTCGTCGGCCCAGAGGTCGGAGGGGGGCCGAAGGAGGAGGGATCGGAAGAACTCGACCCCGAAGAAGATGAGGAGGTAGACGAAGGAGGCGGCGAAGGCGACGAGGGCAGCAAGCTCGAGGGTAGAGAGGACATGGAAGGGGGAGGAGGAGCGCATCTTGTCGTGCCAGCGGGAGAGGAGGTAGCAGAGGAGGGTGAAGAAGGCGCAGATGACGGAGGCGTTGAAAAGGTAGAGGGAGGGCGGGACTTTGAGCGACGTGCCTTCGTCGACGTAGTGCTTGAGCGGCGAAGGTGAGCGTTTGGCTTTGGGTTTGGATGGTCTCCGGCGAACGTCCATTGTGTGTAGACAGAGAGAGAGAGAGAGAGAGAGATTGGCTTGACGTCTGAGGTTTTTCTTGGTGGTGGAGGAGGGCGCCTGGGTTCAGAGGAGTATTTATAAGGAGGGAGGGAGGGTGGGTGGGTGGGAAGGAGGAATCAAAAAGAAATGAGAGGAAAAGTGCGGCTCTTTGTCGTATTGTCTTTCGAGGCTTCGATGATGTTTATGTTCTGGTCTGATTTATGAGGCAAAAGAAAGGTATCAAAACTTAGTACGAAGAAACAATTAAATATTAAAAATGAAAAAAAGTGTCATTCTTTTTTAGAATAAAACACTTGAGTGTTATATTTGACAAACCTTTTATTAATTTTTCTCGCTTACGTGGTTTGTTGGAAGATTGACTTGGCAAATAAACACAAAAACAATGTTATTTTGGTATAATTCGAATTTTAATATAAAAATTAATAAATTAAATTTAAAATCAAATTAAAAAAAGGGACCGCTGCCACGTGCTGCTCATCTTCCTCTTCCCTTCCCCCCTCTTTTATTTATTTATTTAAATTTGATTTTAAATTCAATTTAATTAATTTTTATATTAATTATTTACCACGTTTGTATCAAAAACGACATCGTTTTGGCATTGTCTAGCCACATCAACATGCAAAACGACATTGTTTTACACTAGGCTCGCCGAAAAGTTACTACGTCAGCGTTTTGGTTGGATTTTTTCTCTATTGGCATTTTGCTTCGATTTTGGCACTTAAATGTCACTTTTCTAACTTTTAGCATTTAAGTGTCATTTCGTGTCAAGTTTTGGCACTCTAGGTGTCCTTGTGTTGATTTCTGACCACGTTTTGATTCGTCTTTTGTTAATTTCTCTTGCTTCAGTTCAGTGTCTTATAGCGGCAGTACGTTGCTGCGATCCTCGGTTTTGGATTCCAACCGCGACGGTGACATTGGAGGATACACGGACACGGCGACCACTCAGTTAAAATTTCAAAACTATAAAATAAATAAAAAGAGAGTTTCGCTTGACTAGATAGCATTACCAAATTTGCCAAGCTTGGCATTGCTGTAACTAACTGAAGAAGAGAACAAGATAAGATGGACACGGATTTTCTACCATTTTGATGCTAATCTTATCCCAGGACCTTCTCTATTTTGGTTAATTTATGTCAAAATTCTTTTAAGAGGAGATAAGTGTCCCAAAGTGGACACATTAAATGTGCTTGAAAATTTGCTTTCTCATACTTACCTCTCTTACCACTCATCATCCGTTCACTTACTCTTTTACCTTTTTCCGAGAATAATGGCATGTGGGTCTAATAAAAAATTTTCGCTTTGTGCAATGTGGCCCTTTGATTTTCCTTTTCAGACAGTGGATCTTTGAATTTTTCCGTTTTTACAATACCAGTCCTTTTGCCGGGTACTAGGATGGAAAATGCTAATGTGGTAGTCGGACCATTAAGTACATACGCGACTTGTATGTTAGCGCCGCATCAGAGCTATTGCCTCAAACAGTTGCAAAAGAATGAAAAAAGAAGGCCTAATTAAAAAATAGATAAAAATCGAAAGTCAAAAACGAAGAGAGAGACATGCGGACTCGGGCAATGGGGGCCGCAAGGGTGACGGAACTGACGGCATTGCCAAGCCACGAACAAGGATCACACGAGTGCCAAGCCACGGGTGTACTAGACCTAACAAAGGGTTTAACAGTGATGCTCAGGCTGCCGTCATGTTCGTCTCCATCTTCATCTTTGTCTTTCTCCCTGCGCGCTAAAATTCGCCCACAGTCGAACAAGGGTTACCCATATCTAGGCAGGGTGGCTTGCGAATGTGTGTATTCGCATGTGAGAGAAAAAGAGAGAGGTCGACAAGGGAGTTGCAGCCAATTGTCGGCCTGGCCTGGCCAGTGTTTTGCAAGGACCTCAGTCCCTCGCCAATCACCTCCAATGGCTAACCCTTTGGCGAGGATCCCCTCGCTAGATTTGCAACTGTAGATTTGATGTGATGGCCACAACCCTTGCCTAGATTTGGTGCATTGTAACTAGACTGCGCGGAGGAAGGCGGCTCAGTGGGCTTAAGTCGAGGAGTTGAAGACTGACCATTAGGAACCACAATGTTAGGCTGAGAACTTGATCCAACCATTTGATCAAAGTGGGAGCTTCGAAGTAGAGGAAAAAGGGATTTGGTTTTGCTACCCAAGGTTGGTTTATCCTTTTTTTATCCTTTTTTTTTTCAGATCGTGCTATTTCCATCCTTTATATGACTAAATTCACTCAATTTTTACCAAAAAAACAAAATCACCCTCAATCATTTAATTTTCATCTAAAGTAGTAATATAAATTAATTTACTTTCCTTATATTTTATTTTTTCTTTTTCTATGTAGGATGTAATTGTCATATTTAGAATTTCATATTTTTTTGGTTTTGTTTATTTTTGGAGGCTACATTCTCTTTTTAATGTTCAGAGTTTACTTCAGTAGGAATTATTTTCGTTGAAAAGAAGAATTTACAAAGAATCTAATTTTTTTCTACATTGTCAAGCAAATTAATGGATCAACTATTTAGAAAAATTTTGACATATATTTTTTTATAACACAATTACTTGTTTATAAACTTTCACTTGTTGTGCATATCACCATAGACACTTTTTTATTAGTTGTCTTTTATACACATATACATATAATGGAATGATAGGAAGAAAAAAAAAAAATCTTTGTTACATTTTCCGATGTAAAACTTCAAAAGACGATACTTACTTTTCAAAAAAAAAAAAAAAAAAAAAAAACTTCAAAAGAAGAAAATTTAATTAAATCAAAACATTACTTATAATAATATTTTTAAAAAAATCCAATGAAATCTCATCATATTAGATTGACAAATATCAATATATTTCATAACTTGTTTACGTAAAAATAGCAAAATATTTCATTATGCATTACTTTTTAATGTCAATTATTTTAGTATATTCATTGATACTCCTATAACATTCTACATGCTTTGTGTAAAAATATTTTGGCAATAGTAACGAACAAAGATAAATTCTTTGATGTCATAAATTAAGAGAGCTCTTGGAAATTTCTCTTTTCGACAAAAATATTTTTATGGAAGTAAAATCTAAAAATAAAAAAGAAAACATAGTGCCCTTTTTTTTTTTTTTTTTTTGGTATGAGAAACATAGTGCCTTTAATATACATGGGGTACCTACAATATGCAAAAATAAAACACGTGAAATACTTAATTATAGCAACTAAATCTTAAATAGAAATATAAATAAACAAATATAAGAAGGAACGGGCCCATCACTACAAATAGCAATAAAATGATCAAGGGCAATTATGTCTTTTCAGTGAAAATGGAGTAGATTTAGTCGTCTATGGAGTCAAAATAGTGTCACCCTTTTGTTTTTTGGGTTGAGAAAGTAAGTTGAACATCATGAATAGTGATAAAGGAAGAGAGAGAATCCGAACCATCAGTGGTGAGAAATGAATGATATAGATTAGGGTATATGAAAATTGACACTTCGAGATTTGCTAGAAGTTGGCCCTGATTGATGAACAAACTAAAGGTTACAATCGCTTTTAGTTATGTTGCGATTGACGGGAGATTGCGCTAGCTAATCCAATAGCCTAGAGTAATTGGCGATGTAACTTCCTTTGCATGCCTAGCGCATATCTTGTAGTAAAACATAAGTTGATGCAATGGGTGTCAGTTACCTTAATATTTGTCAATTGAGATGTTGGTCGTTAATTCTGATGGTCCAAATTGGTGACATCTTGTGTTGTTCTATGTGTTTCGCATCTGTCTCCATGGCAAAAAGGGAAAATACGCGAAAGCCATATATTCTCAACCTATCAAGTAGCCTATCAAGTGTTACAGGTGTTTCTAATTGGACAGTCGACTCGTGACACTTGATCTATCAATGCCGATGGGTTAAATAGCACAACCGGATGGGAAGACCCATCAAAACATGATTTCAATGTCGAAGCAGTTCAACTTATAGCACTTGACAAGACATTACTTTAAGATCACCTCATTAAAGGTGAGAACAGTGCAACGCTATCTAAAAGGCTAGACATACATTGATTTCCATAGATGGTTCAAATTCACTTGTTGAGCCATCTCATACACTTACCATTCGAAGATCACCACCTCTCAAGCATTACCCAACGGCCTACTAGAGGGTACCCCATAAATAGTGATTCAAGCACACATGTACAAGACTGGCCATATTCGTCCCTCTCTTCTCTCTCTCTCTCTCTCTCTCTCTCTCCCTCCCTCCCTCCCCGTGTCTCTGTCTCTCTGTTCCCTTACGATTAGGGAGTTTATTGGGTAGAAATTCCAGACGCCTGAACTCGATTTTGGTGTAGGTCAATTTGCCAGCGCAAGCTCCGGCCAAGTTCGCGAGTTCCGTTTTGAGCATCAACACCGTACATGAAGCCAAAATCCATGAGAGACTGGTTATAAGTGAAAATCGACGAACTAGTATAGCCAAAAGGAGAGAACTTAAGAGGAAAGAAGCCTTACATTCAAAAGATTAATCCATAAACTATTGTATGAGTTGGTGAGTTTGTTCTGCCTCTTCTCTTTCTTGAGGAGGAGATCTTCTATTCCTTCTTTCTGCAGCTTGAAAAGAGAAGAAGCAAAAGCTCAATTCAAAAAGCAAGATTCAGTTGACAAAAATGTTTTAACAAAATCAGTAAGCTTATAAGTCATGAGCACTAGGAACCCATGGAGCGTCATGACCCTCTCCCAAATCTAGGTGAGTATTCTTTCCTATGAGGGAGGGAGGGAGGGAGGGGGAGAGAGAGGCTCGACGGCAGGCTTTGCTATGTCAGAGGCCTGACCAGAATCCTCGCCATCACTTCCTCCGTCTCTTACGCTGGTATGTAACCCCGCCTCCCCCCACGAGCCAAGATTGCACAAGCAAGCGTATCCGCCTCTATCAGTGTTTTCATGCGCCACATCAAGCTTCAATTCTTCTCCTCATGAGTCAATTGCCCCATTGCCGGTGGTTGCCAACACTCCTCGCCCACATCCGGGAGAGGGTCGCAGACCTTTGCCAAGGCATTGGCGACCCCGTTAACCATTGTCAATGCCCCACTGACGATGGAGCAGTGGCCATCTAGTAAGTATTGACACTCTCCGGGAACTTTCATGTAGTGTTAGATACTTTGACATGATCCGACACGTGATTTCAACACGTACAAGGAAAATTTTAAAAATTTTCAATAAAAGAGGAGTCGAAATGTATATATGTAAAAAAAATAATAATAAAAATAATAAAGGGGGAAAGAAAGAATTTTTATTATAATTGATGGTGAATTGTTGATTTTTTTTTTTTTTTCAACTTGTTGTTAAATGTTAAATTTAATAGTGGAATGTGGATTGATTGTTTTTTTTTTCTTTTCGAATTTTATGGATTATTGGAATGGAATGTAGTTGAATTTTGTTATATTGAAACAATAACTGATATCAACAAATGGTGGATTAATGTTTTTAGTGTAAATTCATTCTAGACTCTTTTTTATTATTTATTTATTTATTTATGAATTTCAATCAAATTAATTTGATTGAAATAATCATAAAAATTATAAAAATATCTCAACACATCAGAATTCTCTCTCTCTCTCTCTCTCTCTCTCTCTCTCTTTAAAAAAAATGACATACCGTGTCACGTGTTGTGTGTCGTGTCGGCGCTATTTAGGTAGCTACAAGAGAGAGGGCTTGGGCCAACCCTAGCACTTGCATTTTTTTTTTTCTAAATTTTTTAGTTTTCTTAATTTTTAATTAAATTTTAGATTGAAATTGTCTTTGGAAGAAAATGCCCTTGACTGGTTGGAATATTTAATCAACCGGAAAGGTCAAGCATTTATTTGAAACTACCATGATCACTTCAGTCCCTTATTTAAAACATGATCCACTTAAGATCCTTATTTGAAAAAATAAGAATATTTTAGGCATTTATTTGGAATTTTTCCTGCTGTGGATAATGGAGAAAGTAAAAACAAAAGCTAAAACATGATTAAAAAGGACTAAGTCCTTTCTAATCAAAACACTACGTATATATTATTTAAAATGTAAGCTAATAAAAGAAAAAATTTCATGTTGGAAGTGCATTATTAAAAGGACGAACGTCCCATCTAAATATGATGTTAAATATGATTAGAGAATCTATAAAATTTGCGAACCCTAGCTTTATATGGTCCGACAAACTTTCTCCCCTAGTTTAGATGATCAAACAGTTTCAGTAGTTAAGGAAAGGTAGGGTTTTTCTTCATATTCTGAAAAGCAGTCCATTGCATGCCTACGTGCATGCATTAGTATGACGTCATAAATCCAAGCAATCACATGTAGTAAAACATACACAGGGAATATTAATCAAACTCTACTTTACCGTCAACTAGCTAAACCTTACCGCACCATCTTAACTATATATGTTCTTGTTCCTGGTACTTGATACCCTCTTCGATTTTCAGGTTTTTTCTTGAATGATGAATCACATCCAACCAAACCTCATCTACATTAAAATGGGATGGCGAAAGTTAATCAGACTCTACATTTACTTTATGCGGATACCATCGTTTGATCTATTAGTTGATCGACAACGATGACGGCATGTCCTATCTGATAAAAGTCCTTATGAAACGTAGCACGAATGTGTGTGTCTATATATATGCGAATCAATTTATGATCTAACAAAGTCTCGAGGTTGGTCAATATCTGCATTAGGTGTTTCGACACTGCTCTTCTTTGGGGTTTGGACAACTCCGTTATTAATAGGGTGGTTCATTAGGAAAGCTCCGTGTTTATTCGTTTTGAGAAAGGTACATAATATTAACAAAGGCATTAAATTCGCACATGCGCACTATATAGGTAGAACGAGTAGCCAAATGTTGACCTAATGCGTGTGCTAAAGTAAATAAATGATTGGTCATCAACCCAATGCAAAAAAGTCTACTGTAGCTGGCGCCAAATTCACTAGACTAAAGAAATAAATGGTGGCACAATGTGCTTTAGCTTGAAGCATATGAGCCATTCAATGTGCAATATCGAGAAACATTACATCTCAACAATAGAAAAAAGACAATAAAAATATTACAACTTTCGTACGGTAATCATTTTAGTGAGGGAGAAGGGTTTTGTTACTTGCACACAGTATATGGCACACCTAATGGCTTGTCAAATAGATATATTATAGGATAGGATCGGACAAAAAAAATGTGTACAAAAAAGAGGACCTGGTAATCCTTGACAAAAAAATGAAATAATCACCAACCCATTTCCCCTGCCTTAAAAAACTCCAATGTAAAACCTCTTCACGCTTCCCATATTCTTCTTCGTCATCATCCTAAACTGTCATCTCCTTCATTGCGAAGAAACGATGCAGATCTTTGTGAAAATCCTAGTAGATATATTAAATGATAGGATCAGACAAAAAAAAATGGTTCAAAAGATAGACGACTTGGTAATGTTGACACAAAAATGAAATGATCACCAGCCATTTCCCCTACCTTAAAAAAACTCCAATGTAAAACCTCTTCATGCTTCCTATATTCTTTTGTCGTCATCGTCCTTGACTGTCATCTCCTTCATCGCGAAGAAACAATGCAGATCTTTATGAAAATCCCAATAAATATATTATACTATAGGATCATACTAAAAGAAATGGGTACAAAAGATAGATGACTTGGTAATATTGACAAAAAATAAAATAATCACCAACCCATTTCCCCTTCCTTAAAAAACCCTTATGTAAAACCTCTTCACACTTCACACATTCTCCTTGGTCATCATCCTAAATGATCTTCTCCTCCATCATGAAGAAACGATGCAGATCTTTGTGAAAATCCCAATAAATAAATTATACGATAGGATCATACAATAAAAATTGGGTACAAAAGATAGATGACTTGGTAATGTTGACAAAAAATGAAATAATCACCAATCCATTTCCCTTGCCCTAAAGTACCCTCATGTAAAACCTCTTCATGCTTCACATAATCTCCTTGGTCATCATCCTAAACCATCAGCTCCTCCATCGCGAAGAAATGATGTAGATCTTTGTGAAAAATCTAATAAATAAATTATACAATAGGATTAGACGAAAAAGAAAAAAAAGTACAAAGAATAGACGACTTGGTAATGTTGACAAAAAATGAAATAATCACCAATCCATTTCCCCTACCCTAAAATACCCTCATGTAAAACCTCTTCACGCTTCACATATTCTCCTTGGCCATCATCCTAAACCATCGTCTCCTCCATCACGAAGAAATGATGCAGATCTTTGTGAAAGTCCCAATGGGGAAGACCAACACTGTCGAAGGTTGAGTCGAACGACACCACCGGTTACTTCTTAAATTCCATAAAATCGTATAACCCATCTACATTACAAAGACTACTACACTCCCACTGAAGCATATTATAGCCTAGAATTATTCTGATACCCATTCATCTATCTTTCAGTCTCACACAGCAAAATTTGCAGGGTTAAGAGTAGACAATGGAGCTCTTTTTTTTTTTGGGTCGAAACAATGGAGTTAAAACAGTGAGAAATCACGAAAAACAAACAGAGGGACTGAAGATAAAAAGAGAGAGTTACGGAATAAACAAAATGACCTATCACATATTTTCTTTGGTCGCTAGCCTTGAGGTCGGAAGTCGACGGGGATGGTAGCACATGGTTTGTTTCTTTGGCCCAAATTTAGAGCCAGTTGATCAATTTGGGGCAGAAATAGATGCCAATTTATAATCATTTTTTGTTGATTAGATTTCTCCGACCAACCTCAAATTTTCTTGCAAAGGAAATCCCTGATGGCAAGAAACAAATTTTTTTTATTACCAAAGTGATACTTAAATGATTGCTTTAAAAGTTTTGGTATTGAAGTGAGCATGGTAAAAAAGTTGTTGCATTAAAAGTTTTGGTACCAAGGTGAGCATCATAATAATGTTGTGACACTTCTGATATCATTTTTCCTCTCAACAAGTATACAGAATATGAAGAGCCCTCAACATAGATCGAATTTACAGAGGGTCGAAAAAAAATGAACTGAATGTGTGAAATAATACAAATACGGACAGTGGGGTGTCTCCTCCTTCCCTGATGATCTGTCTTTGAATTCTTTTGCCTACCATGGCTAAACTGTGGCCAATTTCTTACCTTTCTTGTTTATTCCTCGCGTTCTTTCATACAGTGAGCGAAGGTTTTTGAAGCAGAGAAGGGCAAGTTCAGTCATGGTTCAGGAAGAGACCTTGGAGACATCCTTGTTGGAACTGTTGTACTTCATGTGGCTCTTGACGAGCTGGCCGGCCGTGAGAGCTGACATCAGAGAGAGCTCTCTCGCAAGGACCGAGCCGGCCACAACGGTGGCCAAGAGCCACAAGTTTGACCCCGGCGCTTCTCTGTTGGCCCCCTTCACTCCGAGCAGTTTCAAGCACGCCGATTCCGAGGCAAGCTGAGTCCCACCTCCAACTGTTCCCACCTGAAACGAAAGATGGCAATTTTTTTTCATGTCCGGCACAAATTCTATATCCATCATCAACTAAGAGTTCCCAGATTGTGAATTCTTGAATTAGCCATTTTGTTTTGTTCGAATCTAGGAAAAGTGAATTTACCTCAATTGACGGCATCGTGACAGAGACATGGAGGTCCTTGCCGTCGTCGACTGCTTCCATCATGGTAATGCAATGAGAGCTCTCCACGTTCTGGGCTGGGTCTTGGCCTGTGGCAATGTAGATTGCCGTGACGATGTTGCTGGCATGGGCATTGAACCCTCCGAAGGCTCTGGCCATTGCCGAGCCGGTCAGGTTCTTGAGCATGTTCAGCTTGACCAGCGCCTCCACACTGGTCTTGAACACCTTCCTCACTACATCGCCCTTGATCACGGCCTCGCACACGACCGACTTGCCCTTCCCCTCAATCCTGTTCACTGCCGTGGGCTTCTCCGGTGCTGCACGAGAACCCTAGGTAGAGGTTTTTGCCAGCGATTGCGCATTTTATGCTCTGGAGCCCCACGAATCGGCTAGAACTGCGTCAAAATAAAATTCAATTGAACATCCAAGTTGTACACTAACAAAAGCACAAAGCTGACTACAGATTGTAAAGAGCAAATTTTGCATTTTCAAGATTGAATTATGTTGGAAAAATACAGCTTCGAATTTGGTTGAACAATGAAGACGGATATTTAGAGTATTCAAGTTGGACTTTGAGACGTGATATCACTTTCTTTAAGGATTTATTTGTCCCACAACGTTGCTAATAGTCACCGGCAAAAATCCTCCAGGATACAACAAAGTCTCAAATGAGAATACTAGATAGCAATTCTAGTATTTCTCCATAATCTCTCTAGGAAACAATCAAAAAATTGGCTACAGTTTTTTTAGAGAGAAGACTCGAAAAAGGATCACTCTTTTTCTTCCGAAAATTGACAAGTATATATATAAAACAGTCTTGCAACTCTTCGTGAAAAATTGCCAAAAAATAAACAAACTTGTCCTTTCGAAAATTGTCCAGTTGAACAAATGCATCTATTCATAAGAAATTGAAAGGACGACCAATTGCAACCCTTTGGGAAAAGTTGCAAACTAAATGAGCATCTTTCCAAAGGTTGTCTTTAAAAGACACAAACAAAATTTGAAATTTTTTAATAATTTTTTAAATAAATAAAATTTCGAATTTTCATTTTAATATTTTATTTTCGAAAATTCTCAAAACAAAAGGCAACCTTTGAATTTATTAAAAATTAATAACATAACCAAAAAATAAAATAAAATAACAAAAGGGGTTAATGCTAATTAAATCGCAGGCGTGCTAAGTGCTAAGTGAGTGCTAAGTGCGCCAAAATCACGCATCTGTACGCAGGTATGGTGGGGTCTAGCCCCACCCAATCATTCATTTAAGTACACAAAGGAAATCTCATACTTATTAATTGGCCCACTTCCTCTTACTTTTTCTATGTAGAACAAGGAAAAAACACTTAGTTTGTTTTTACAAAAAAACCTCCAACAATCCCCCATTTTGTTTGTAAAACAAAGATTTCAAAATTAAAATTTAAAACCCTACAGCCAAAGTTTCAGTAAGTTTAATATACATATATAAAGGTCTCTTTCGAGTTAAACCTTTACTTAGTGTAAGTATATCAAAGTTCTATCAAAGTGACAAGTAGCTCGACTTTAAATTTGTACTTTTATGTAATAGAACCGGACATACCACACATACACTAACCTTTTATTTCAGCGAGAAGTTCTATATTACTCCGCACTATTATGGCATTGTGCTTGATTCTGTTTCATGAGCTCTCTAAAAAACAACCCTCACTTTCGTAAGAAGTGGCACCACTTCTATGCTCATATAAGTGAAGTATTTACCATGTGTTTCTGTTACTATCAACATATTACAAATTATTCAATCTACAAAACATAACAGACAATACTGTCTTTTCATATCAGGGCTACGTCAATATCAAACAATCACATTCAATAACTTGTTATTACCCATTAAACCTTGTAATTAGTGATGTTTTAGAAAAATGTCGGGTTACCATTATTGGTGATTTCAATTAAAGGGTTTCAGCCCAATTTTTTGTTAGGTCATTATTACCATATGTCTTGGTAAAGCCTTTGTCAATGGATCGGCAAGATTATTACTTGACCTCACATAGACAATTGTTATGGTACCATCTTTAATCAATTGTCTCACATATTCATGTCTTAAACTAATATATCTAGACTTACCATTATAGGTGCTACTGTAGGCTCTTGCCAAAGTGGCCTGACTATCACAGTGGATAGAAATAGGAGGCATAGGATTAGGCCATAATTTGATATCCAACAACAAATTCCTAATCCATTCAGCCTCTTTCCCAACTGCCGCCAAAGCAATAAATTCAAATTCCATTGTTGAATGAGTTATATATGTCTATTTCTTGCTTGCCCAAGATATAGCACCTCTAGCTAATGTGAAAATCCATCCAGAAGTGGAACGCTCATCTCTCACACTTGTAATCCAACTAGCATTGGTGCATCCTTCTAATACAGCCGGATAATTATTATAGAACAATTCTGAATTTTTAGTTCTCTTAAGATAACCAAAAATTCTGGTAATAGCTCTACAATGTTCTGTATTTGGATTACTAGTATACCTACTCAACTTGCATATAGAATAAGTAACATCATGTCTAGTGCAATGCATCGCATAAATTAAAGACCCTATAGCACTTGCATATTCTAGTTGTGCCACCGCTCTACTAGTATTATAATTTAATTTAATACTAGAATCAAATGGAGTACTTATTTCCTTAAAACCAAGATGTTGAAATTTATTTAATAATTTTTCAACATAACTACAATGGCTTAAAGAATAACCCCAACTATGTTTCTTAACTTTAATACCTAAGATAGTATCTACTTCATCCAAATCCTTCATTTTAAACATGGAAGTTAGATACTTCTTAGTCTCAATAATTCCAGTCATATTCGTTCCAAAGATAAGCATATCATTAACATACAAGTACACTAAGACACCATAGTCTTTAGTGAATTAAGAGAATATACACCTATCGGCACTATTGTTTGACAATATGACCGAATTAAACTTTTCATGCCACTGCTTAGGAGCTTGCTTAAGTCCATAAAGAGACTTAATCAATTTACATACTTTTCTTTCATTTCCAAGAAGAACGAAACCTCCGGTTGTTCCATGTAAATCTCCTCATTTAAGTCTACATTCAAGAAAGTAGTCTTAACATCTATTTGATGAACACAAAGATCATAAATGGAAGCTAGAGCAAAAAGAACTCGAATAGAAGATATACATGCAACAGGAGCATATGTATCAAAATACTCTATTCATTCTTTTTGTCTATATCCCTTGGTTACAAGCCTAGCTTTAAAAGCTTGAATAAAACCATCGGAATGATATTTTCTTCTAAAAACCCATTTGCACCCAATAGGTTTTGATCATTTCAGTAAATCTACTAATACCCAAGTATTATTGGACATAATTGAGTCTATTTTATCATTCACAGCTTCTTTCCAAAAAGAAGCATCTCTAGAAGACATATCATCATCAAAGCTTCTAGGATTATCTTCTAAATTTAATACTAAAGGGTATTTATTTATCAAATTGTTATCTCCATCTCCTTCAACAAGAAATACATGAGTAATAAAATCAGGACCTAAGTCTTTTATTTTCCTAGCTCTAGTACTTCTCATTGGTTCAATCATGTCTTTAGAATCATTCGTTTCTTTCTCTTGAGAATCTCTTTGAGTTTCCATAGATTTTGAATTATTTTCAATAGTTTCAGAACTTGTAAAACATTTATTCTCAAAGAATTCAATGTCTCTCGATTCTACAATGACATTGGATTCTAAATCAAAAAGCCTATAAGCTTTACTATTTTCAGCATACCCAATGAAAACACTTTTGATAGCTCTAGGACCGAGCTTTGTTCTCTTAGGATCCAATGCTCAGTAGTATGTCAAACACCCCCACACTTTAAGATATGATAAATTTGGTTTTCTACCTTTCCATATTTCATAAGGGGTTATGTCATTTTTCTTGGAAGGTATTATGTTATAAATATAGCATGTAGTAAGTAATGCTTCTCCCCATAGATTAATTGGTAGTTTTGAATTTGAAAGCATACAATTAACCATTTCACCAAGAGATCGATTTTTCCTTTCAGCCAAACCATTTTGTTGTGAAGTATATGGTGCCGAAACTTGATGAATTATACCATGTTCTTCACAAAATGAAGAGAATTCATTTAAGAAATATTCTCCATCTATGTTTGATAGTAGAACTTTAATTTTCTTTTCTAATTGATTCTCTACTTCAGCCTTATATTTCTTAAACATGGTAAATGCTTCATCCTTCGATCTCATGAGATAAACATATAAGAACCTACTGCAATCATCCACAAAGGTAATAAAATACCTTTTACCTCCGCGTGTTAGCATACCATTGAATTCACATATATTACTATGAACCAAATCCAATAAATTCGAATTTCTTTTAACACTAGGAAATGGTTTCTTAGTAAGTTTGGACTTAGCACATATTTCACATTTATCAAATTCACTATTGAAATTTATCAAGTCTAATTTTCTCATATTCTTCAAATAACGAATATTTATATGTACCAACCTACTATGCCATAAAATTGAAGACTCGACAATATAAGCAGAACTAGCAATATTATTATTAATACTCAGTTGATACATGTTATCATTGGCATAACCCTTTCCAACAAACAGCCCATTCTTTGATAGGATAACCTTGTCGGATTCAAACAAAACCCGAAACCCCCTCTTACAAAGTGAATCAATAGAAACTAGGTTCTTCCTAATTTCAGGTATAAATAACACATTAAAAAGAGTTATCTTCTTTCCAGAAATGAAGTTTATCTCCACCGTGCATTTTCCAGCAACCTTTGCAAGAGCATTATTCGCCATCAAGACCTCTTGAACATTTGAGTCAACAATCTCTTCAAATTGCTTGAACATGTACTTGTCCTTGCACACATGGACTGTTGCTCCAGAATCTAACCACCAATCGAATTGGGTAATGGTAGAATTGATTTAAGAAACCATAGCCATTACATCATTAATTTCAAAAATGTCCATGTTCGAAAACATGGTTGAAATCATGGCTACATAATTTTCTTCAACCAGATTTGCATATGCCTTCACCGTTGGAATGTTCTTGTCTTTTGAAATGCTCTTGCGGTGAATGCAATCCTTAGCGCAGTGTCCCTGTTTGCCACAAACGAAATAGCAACCCTTTTTTCTTCTTTTGTGTTCTCTTAAATTTATGCCCGCTATTTACTTTGAAGTTCTGGCCGATTTTCCGTTTTTTATTCACAGCATTCACCTTGGAATTGTACAAAATAGAATTATCACATAAACGTGACTCTTCCACAATGCAAAGATGTTTCTGTATTTGCTCCAAAGTAAAGTCCTTCGACTTGTGAATCAGCCTTTTTCCATAGTCTTTCCAACTTGGAGGCAATTTCGCAATAATTGCTCCAACTTGAAAAGCTTCTGAAATATCAATTTTGAGGGCACGAATCTTATTCACAAGCACTTGCAATTCATGGACTTGTTCCAGCAAGGGTTTAGTATCAATAAACTTGAAATCAAATACTTTGCGATTAGATATTTGTTGGTACCTTGCTCATTCGCTTTGTACTTGAATTCCAGTGCATTCCAAATTTCTCTAGCCGACTTCATTTCAGTGAATAAGTCATACAGACGATCGGAGAGTGTATTTAGAATGTGTCCTCGACAAAGTAATTCATCCTCCGCACATTTCTTCTTCTCCTTATTAATCCTCTTAATGGCTTCCACACTTGGCTGTCCTCCA
Organism: Eucalyptus microcorys; assembly: GCA_014182515.1. NCBI lineage: Eukaryota > Viridiplantae > Streptophyta > Magnoliopsida > Myrtales > Myrtaceae > Eucalyptus > Eucalyptus microcorys. The sequence continues at coordinate 25,593,372 of CM024568.1, read as the reverse complement.
TCGGCAGTAGGCTTAGGATTTTCTATAGGCGCCAAGTTAGGATCCAGTATGTAGGAAATCTTCAGAGCAGTGAGTAAGAACATCATCTTGTCTTTCCAGCGAGCAAAGTTGTTCCCATCGAACCGATCTAGTTTGACCATATCTTGATTCATGACTTTGATTGTCTCCGACTCCATTGTAGCGAAATAAATCCTTAAAATTGTTGGGAAAATACGGCTTCGAATTTGGTTGAACAATGAAGATAGATATTTAAAGTACTCAAGTCAAACTTTGAGGCGTGATATTACTTTCTTTAAGGATTTAGTTATCCCACAACGTTGCTAATGGTCACCAGCAAAAATCCTCCAAGATACAACAAAGTCTCAAATAAGAATCCTAGATAACAATTCTAGTATTTCGCTAGGGTCTCTCTAGGAAACAATTAAAAAATTGGCTGTAGTTTTTCAGAAAAAAGACTCGAAAAAGGATCACTCTTTTCTTCCAAAAATTGACAAGTATATATATAAAACAGTCTTGCAACTCTTTGTGAAAAATTGCCAAAAAATGAACAAACGTGTCCTTTCGAAAATTGTCCAGTTGAACAAATGCATCTATTCATAAGAAGTTGAAAGGATGACCAATTGCAACCCTTCGGGAAAAGTTGCAAACTGAACGAGCATCTTTCCAAAGGTTGTCTTGAAAAGACACAAACAAAATTCGGAATTTTTTAATAATTTTTTTAAATAAATAAAATTTCGAATTTTCATTTTAATATTTTATTTCCGAAAATTCTCAAAACAAAAGGCAACCTTTGAATTTATTAAAAATTAATAACATAACCAAAAAATAAAATAAAATAAAATAACAAAAGGGGTTAGTGCTAATTAAACTGTGGGCGCGCATGCGTGCTAAGTGCTAAGTGCGCCAAATAATTGCGCACCCGCACATGAGTATAGTGGGGTCTAGCCCCACCCGATCATTCCTTTAAGTATACAAAGAAAATCCCACACTTATTAATTGGCCCACTTCCTCTCACTTTTCCTATGTGGACAAGGAAAAAGCACTTAGTTTGTTTTTACAAACAAACCTCCAACAAATTACTAATCAGGACTTTATCAAGATTGAGACCAACATGTTAAAAATAGAGGAGAGGGCTTCAAAATTCTCCGAGCTCTCCAAGTAAAACTTAAGCTCGGCGGCCCTCTTCGTCGACCCGAAGCGCATGACAAGCGCCCTCATCATCTCATCCCTCAAGACGACGTTGCTTGCGCCGCCAAATTGTTGGTTTTTGTTTCAATAAATAAGAATACATGCATAAATAAATTAAGATCAAAATATGTTTGTAGCGGAAGTAAAAACACTTATACACGTATTTCCAAAGCATTTTCACGCATTATAATAAAAACACATAGATATGAGAAGTAGGCTATTCACGTTGCCCCCGATTCTTGCTAAAAAATTTTGGTTTTGACGTTTTTCAAATTCTGACCACGAACATCTAATGTCCTTACAATAGTTATTATGATGTTCTTCTACGAACATTGATCTTCTACTAACACGTATTTCCAAAGCAATTTTGCGCATTTTAATAAAAACACGTAAACATGAGAAGTAGGCTAATCACATTACTTTGGTCCTTACTCAAAAATTTTGGTTCTGACGTTCTTCAGATTCTGACCACGAAAGTTTGATGTCCTCAAAGCAGTGATTTTGATGTTCTTCAAATTTTGACTACGAATGTTGATTTTTTGGTAACATTGGTTCTAACATTCTTGGAATTTTGATGACGAACATCTGATGTCTTTTGGTAATACTAGTCCGACGTTCTTTAGATGCAAAATGTTTGATCTTTTTGTAACGTAGATTTTAACGTTCTTCAAATCTAATCACACAAGTGTTGGGCCTCTAGTTTAGACATACCACCAATCTCACGTTGAACAGAAGAGAAAAAATTGAGAGATCTCACAACTACAATTGTGTTAGCAATTGCTCTAGTGTGTGAATGACTTGGTTCATCACTATCAACAATCTCAATTATCGATTGTTGATCATCCTGTGATCTACTCTCGTAATGGCCTTTTTAAAACTAGTCCAAATCACATTTAAGTCGGCCCATTAACTCTAAAACCGTTTTAGAATTAATTCGGCCGTGACATCTAACGGACGTAAGTTCTAATACCATTACAGAGCATTATTCCAAGCATTAATTTATAACCATTACGGGTCTTTACTCTGGGTATTAACTTTTCAATTGTTACAAATATTTAATTTGACCATTGCATCTGAAACTGTTTTAGAGCATTAATTGGTATTAAACTACCCATTGATTCTGAAACCATTTTAGATCATTGATGTGGCCGTTAAATATGAAATCGTTTCAAAACATCAATATGACTATTAAGTTTGAAATCGTTTTAGACTATGCACGGAGGAAAACACACATGGCGAATGTTGATCAAACTCTACATTACCGTCAACTAGCTAAACCTTACAGCACCATCTTAACTATAAATGTTCCGCTTGTTCTAGGTTATAGTTCTTGGTACTTAACACCCTCTTCGATTTTCAGATTTTTAAATAATGATGATTCAAATCCACTGAACTTCATCTCCATAGAAATGGCACGGCAAAAGTTAATTGGACTCTACATTTACTCTTCGCAAATACAATTGGTGGATCTATTAATTAATGGACAACGATGATAGTGTGCTATCTAATAAATGCACTTATGAAACATAGTACGAATGTGTGTGCGTATATACATGCGATTCAACTTATATTTTAATGAAGTCTCGAGATTGGTCAAAATCCGCATTAGTTGTTTCAACACTGCTCTTCTTTGGAGTTAAGACAACTCCATTATTAATGGTTGGTTCATTAAGAAAGCTTCATGTCTGTTCGTTCGTTTTGAGAAAGGTACATCATATTAAAAAAGGCATTAAATTCACACATGCACACTAACATAGGTAGAATGAGTAGCCAAATTTTGACCAAAAGTGTGTGCGAAAGAAATAAATGATTGGTCATCAACCCAATGCAAAAAAAGTCCACTGTGGCTGGCGCCAAATTCACCACACTAAAGAAGTAAATGATGGCACAATGTGCTTTAGCTTGAAGCATTTGTGGAATTTAATGTACAATATCGAGAAACATTGTATTGGACTCCATCTCAACAATGGGAAAAAGACATTAAAAATGTTACATCTTTTATACGGTTCTCATTCTAGTACTAAAACTTTTCAAGCGATCACTTCAACGTCTTAGGTGACAAATTCCAACAAAGAATCCTACATGGCTTTTCAAATAAACTTTTAAAACCTACATGGCTTTTCAAATAATCTTTTAAAAACCACTAGGATGTCCAACTGTACAAAAATAAAAAATGAAAAAATCACTAGGGGCTGCCCTAGGGCCATCCTTCTACTTGGGAAGGTGAAGGTAAGGAATTCAATTCCCTTTCTTCTCGGGGGTTGGAGTGGGAACGCATAAGTGAGGGAGCAGGATTCGCTACTTGCACATAGCACATGGCACACCTATTGACTTGTGAAATAAATATTATAGGTTCGCCGACCACGGTGGCAGCCGACAACTGACCAGAGTTGAGCTGGAGTCTCGTCATAGGCCGACAAGGCTTGAGCTCATTAGATGTGGGTGATGTTAAGCCTTGCCTGATCAAGCGAGGTCCAACTTGCCAAGCTCGCCCGACACTGGCAAGCTCGAACCTTGCCAAATCCGACCACCTAGGCAGAGCTCAAGCCTCGCGGAGGTCACCAAATGTCGGCAAGGCTCTAGCAACCTCCAGTGAGGTTGGAGCCTCGCCCAGCTTGTCAAATTTGGTGACCTCAAGCTCGGCAGTGTCGAGGGTGCTCAGCCTCACCATAGGCTGGCGAGGCTTGACCTCGCTGGAATCTGGTGAGCTCAAGCCTCACCAACCTGTGGCAAGGCTCCAACTCGCCTCTAGCTAATTGTTGGCCATTGCCATGACCGGCGACAGGCCAATGAAGAAGAAGAAGATAAAAAAAAAAGAATAAAAATAATTTAAAAAACAATTTAAAAAAATTATTGAAAGGGTTGCATGTAGGAAAGGATTTTCCTTACCGAACAATAAAAAAATGTTTTCTAAGTCATTTTCAGGTTTCAGCCGGATAGTGGAAAATATGTTTATTTTTCTGGAAAATGACTTCTTTGAAATTTTTTTTTTTAAAAGTCATATTTTCTGCGAAACGAACGAAGTAAAATGTTGATTTGCTTAGGCTTTAACATTTTTTTTTTTGCTAATTTTAGATCAATCTACCATTTCATAATTTGTCTAGTTTACAATTAGTAAATTAAGATAATATAAAATTCATTCATCTTTTTCATAATTAAAATTCATTTATTGGTACTACCAATATTTCTATGTATATCTGCGGAGATATGTTAGGACCAATTCTTCTCCAAGCCTATTATGCAAATACATAGTACAAAGTATGCAATCATGGATCGTGTCCTCAAGCCTTCATTATCTATTATATGTATTATGCACCTAACGTGTTACATTAGATTTCATACCAAAAATAAGGATTTTGGTGTCTTTTAAAGTGATAAAGAAATAACTAAAATGGAAATATTAAGGTAATTGAATTGCTACGGAATTTAATATTGCTTTATTTATTTATTTATTTCCACATGATAGAATTTGCAAAATTGTTTTCATTTGGAAAAGTAATGGCGGTATATTGAATTTACTTTTTTACCTAATTAGAAAAATAAAATTCTTATGGAAACCAATGAAGTTTTTATCTTGCTCAACAAAAGACAATTTTATTAGAAAATTAATCTTACAATAAATAACAGAAAAAAAAAAGTAAAAACCAAAAAACTGAACCGAACTAAACTAAATCGAACTAGGATTTCGATTTGGATCGGATTTTGGTTCGGTTCGGTTTGGTTTGGTTCTCCAAAAAAACCTAACCGAATTAAACCACTTACACCCCTACCTGACAAGCCTTCCAATAATAATTCAAATATGTAAGTACGAGGTTGACCATTTTTTATCTCCTTAATTCCTTCTCAAATCTCTCTCTCTCTCTCTCTCTCTCTCTCTCTCTCTCTCTCTCTCTCTCTCTCTCTCTCTCTTTCTCATCAGGACCTATCGGGGCACAAAACTTGGACGTCTTGACCCCGTTTTATTGGTGTAGCTCAATTTCCTAGTGAGACCTCCAGCCAAGTTCGCCACTCTTGTTTTAAGCATCGACACCATACATGAAACAAAAATCCTTGACGGACCGATTACCCATATCTGGGCAGGGCAGCTTGCAAAAGAGAGGTCGACAGGGAAGTTGCAGCCCTTGTCAGCCTCTCCAGTGTTTTGCAAGGACCTCAGTCCCTCGCTAATCACCTCCTTGGCGAGGATCCTCATTGCTAGATTTGGAACTGTAAGTTTGGTGTGATAGCCATAGCTCTTGCCTAGATTTGGTGCATTGTAACTAGACCAGAGGAGGAAGGGTGCTCAGTGGGCTTAAGTCAAGGAGTTGAAGATTGATTTGTAGGAACCATAATGTTTTCTTATGACTAAGAAAATTACCAAAATAGTCATAAAACTATTGCATTTTTTTCCAATTCAATGCTAAACTTTTTTTTTCCAATATAAATCTATAACTTTTGTATTTGTGTCAATTCAATCTATCTGATCAATTTTAACTAGTTAGCAGCCAACACTGATGTGGACGTCAGCTAGCACTGGCCGTTTCGCCTAGGGGTGTGCAAAAGAACCAGAAACCCCCGGACAGCTCGAAACTATACCGAACCGGCCAGTTCTGGATGGTTCCCAAGGGGTCCAATCTAATTCCCGATTCCCGGTTACAGTGTGGAACCGCCCATCCGCACTATCCAGATCAAACAACTACTCTATCTATGTATTTTAACTTTTATGTTTTGAAATCCAATTGTCAATCTAAGTTTTCTACTGCCTTTCCTAGTTTCCCGGTTTTGTTTGTTTGAGCTTAGTTATGTTTGTTTAAGGAGATTTGTCTTCATATATCAGAAGATTGAGCCTTCGAGCCTTCTGTTTGGTTTTGCGAGCAGATTTCCAGCTCTATATTTTAGTCACGTTATAATGCTCCATCCTGATGTTGGCCTTAAACAGTGTGCATCCAAGAAACGATGAGTACATGGTCTTCTGTTTGGTCTTTTATATTGTGTGTATTGTAATCATTACCTTCTGTTCCATTTCCCAAATTTTTATGTCAGCGTTTATAGTTTATACAAAATGTATATTACCTTCTGTTCGGTATTGCATAATGAGGATTTCGAACCTTATATTACGCAACATATATGAGGTACTATCAAATTAGACCGATTCTATGGATCTACTTGGGAACCAAACTAGACTGGCAGTCCAGTTCTCGATTCTCATTTTGTGAAACTGGTCCTTAGTGAGTGATTCTTGATTCTAGGGTGGGAACCACCCACGTTGGAACCCATCACCCCTAGTTCCACTGACACCGACATGTCAATTCTTAAATTTTTTTAATTGTCTAATGTTTTATTTTTTCTCTCTCTTTATTATTATTATTATTTTTTTTTGTTTTCTCTTTTCTTCTTCGCCAGAGGCTAGGGCAGGCGAGGTTGACCTTGCTAGCCACTAGGATCGCGAGGGTGAGGATCACGAGGGCAAGGCTTGCTCTCACCACTGTTGGGCAAAGTCAACCTCACCATGGCTAAGCGAGACCTCATTGAGTGCTATGACGATGAGAGCAAGGGCTAGCCTCGTTGTTATGGGTGAGGGTGAGCCTCACCAGTGCTTGGTGAGGTCTCATCGAGCCATGGTGAGGCTCGCTCTCGCTAGAGCAAGCCTCCCTGTGGTTGGACAAACTCGACCTGACCCTTGCCTTCGTCATCGCAGTGCTAGGCAAGCTCAACCTTGCCCAACGATTGCAAGGGCAAGCCTCACCCTCACCAAGGGTGATTGAGCCTTAATGGCCAAGGAGGTTGACCTCGCTGGCCCAAGCCTCTAGCTAGTTGCCAGACCGGCTAGAGAAAGAAGAAAAAAAAATTAAAATTTAAAAGAGAGAAAAAATAAAAAATATTAAAAATTGACAAAGTCAACATTGGCCGGATAGTTTGCGGGCCAAAATGGTTAAATGGATTGAATTGGCACAAATATAGAATGTTTATAATTGAATTGACAAAAAAAAATGGGTTAAAGACTGAATTGGAAAAATTGTAGTAGGTTTATAACTATTTTAGTAATTTTTACCTGAGAACTTGATCAAACCATTTGATCGAAGTAGAAGCTTCGAAGGAGAGGGAAAAGGTTGATTTGGTTTTGCTATAGGAGGTTAATTTATCCTTCTTCTTTTCCTTTTTCATTTGAGAAAGTTAGTTGGAGATCATGAATAGTGATGAAGGAAGAGAGAGAATCCGAATCCTCAATAGTGTGAAATGAATGGTATAGGTGAGGGAATATGAAAATTGACAAAGATTTGCTTGAAATCAGCCATGGCTGACGGAGAAACTAAAGGTGACAGTCGCTTTTAGCTATGTTGCTCGAGTGATTGTGATGTAACTTCCTTTGCATGCCTAGTGCATATCTTGTGGTAAAACATAAGTTGATGCGATGGGTGTCAGTTACATCGATGTTCGTCAATTGAGATATAGGCCGTTAATTCTAATGGCCCAAAATTGGTGACACCTTAGGTTGCTCTATGTGTTTCGCATCTGTCCCCATGGCAAAAGGGGAAAATACGTGAAAGCCAATTTACCCTCATCCTATCAAGTACCCTTAAAGAGACTAGAGCGGGAGGTAAGTGTTAGAGGTGGTTTTAATTGAACAATTTGACTCATGACACTTGTTCCATTAATGCCGAGGGGTTAAATGGCATAGCCCGATGGGAAGACCCACCAAAACATGATTTTGATGCTCGAGCAGTTCAATTTATGGTACTTGACAAGACATAAGTTTAAAATCACCTGTCAACAGTTTAAAATCACCTCATTAAAAGTGGGAACAGTGCAACACTATCTGAAAGGCTAGACATACATTGATCCCTACAAGCGGTTCAAATCCACTTGTCAAGCCATCTCATGCACTCGTCATACGAAAATCACCACCTCTCAAGCATTACCCAACAGCCTACTAGAGGGGTGACCTATAAATAGTGATTCAAACACACATGCACAAGACTGGGCATATTCATCTCCCTAATTCCTTCTCAAACATCTCTCGCTTGCTTGAACTCGAATTTGGTGTAGATCAATTTCTCAGTGCAAGCTCCGGCCAAGTTCGCGACTTTCGTTTTGAGCATAAACATCGTACATAGAGACAAAATCCATGAGAGACGAACTAATATAGTCAAAAAGAGAGAACTTAAGAAGAAAGAAGCCTTACATTCACAAGATTAATCCATGAACTATTGTATGAGTAGTTGAGTTTGTTCTGGCTCTTCTCTTTCTCGAGGAGGAGATCTTTTATTTTTCTTTCTGCAGCTCGAAAATAGAAGAAGCAATAGCACAATTCAAAAGGCAATATTCAGTTGATAAAAATGTTTCTACGAACGAGCCAACAAAAATTCCATCAAAACGTTCTACAAGGTTTAACTAAAGACAAGTAGTTAATTTTCTTAAATCACAAAACGTAATCTTGATGACATTTGTGATGCCGCTGATGATGGAGAAGCTAAAACATGACTAAGAAAGGCTAAATCCTTGCTAATCAAAACACTATGTTTATATTATTTAAATTATAAGCTAATAAAAGAAAAACGTTCACGTTGGAAGTGCATTATCAAAAGGACGAACGTCCCATCTAAACATGATGTTAAATACGATTAGAGAATATGCAATGTTTGCAATCCCTAGCTTTATGTAGTCCGATGAACTTCGCCTCTAATTTAGATGATCGAATAGTTTCTGAAGTCAAGGAAAGGAAGAGTTTCTTAAAAGCATCTATTGCGTGCCTACGTCCATGCATTAGTAAGACGTCAATTCCATATAGGAAAACATACACGGCGAATGTTGATCAAACTCTACATTACCGTCAACTACCTAAACCTTAGGGCACCATCTTAACTATATATGTTCCGTCTGTTCTAGGTTACAGTTCTTGGTATTAATACCCTCTTCGATTCTCAGATTGTTTCTTGAATGATGATTCAAATCCACTGAACTTCATCTCCATGTAAATGGAAACCGACCCAAAAAAAAAAAAAAAAAATGGCACGGCGAAAGTTAATCGGACTCTACATTTACTCTCCGCAAATACAGTCGATGGATCTATTAATTGATCGACAACGATGACAGTGTGCTGTCTAGTAAATGCACTTATGAAACATAGTACAAATGTATAAAATATATATATATATATATATACTAAGAAAGCTCGAGGTCGGTCAATATCCGCATTAGTTGTTTCAACACTGCTCTTCTTTGGAGTTAGGACAACTCCATTATTAATGGGGGTGGTTCATTAAGAAAGCTCCACGTTTGTTCGTTTTGAGAAAGGTACATAATATTAACAAAGGCATATTCACACATGCACACTTACATTGGTAGAATGGGTAGCCAAATTTTGACCAGATGTGTGCGCGAAAGAAATAAATGATTGGTCATCAACCCAATGCAAAAAGGTCCACCGTGGCTGGCGCCAAATTCACCACACTAAAGAAGTAAATGATGGCACAATGTGCTTTAACTTGAAGCAAATGTGGAATTCAATGTGCAATATGGAGAAACACTGTAATGAACTCCACCTCAATAATGTGAAAGAGACATTAAAAATATTACAACTTTCGTACGGTACTCAATTTAGTGCTAAAACTTTTTGAACGATTACTTAAGTGTCTCATATGACAAATTCTAACAAAGAATCTTACATGACTTTTTAAAATAAATTTTTAAAACCTACATGACTATCTTATTAAAAAAAGACGTCCAATTGTACCCAAAAAACCCACTCGGAGTTGTCCTAGGGCCACTCATCCCACTTGGGAAGGTGGAGGTAAGGAATTCGATTCCCTTTCTTCTTGGGGGCTAGAATGGAGACGCATGAGTGAAGGAGTAGGGTTTCGCTACTTGTGCACAACACAGCACACTCAATGACTTGTTAAATAAGTATTATAGGATAGGATTAGACAAAAAAAAAAAAGTGTACAAAAGACAGACAACCCGGTGATCTTGACAAAAAATGAAATAATCACCAACCCATTTCCCCCACCCTAAAAAACCCTTATGTAAAGCCTCTTCACGCACCCATATTTTTCTCTGTCATCATCCTAAACTGTCGTCTCCTCCATTGCGAAGAAACGATGCAGATCTTTGTGAAAATCCCAATAGGGAAGACCATCACCATCAAGGATGAGTCGAACGGCACCATCGATAACTTCTTGAAATGTTAAAATCGTATAACCCATCTGCATCACATAGACTACTACACTCCCACCGAAGCATATCATAGCCTAGAATTTTTCTGATGCCCATTCATCTATCTTTCAGCTTCACGCAGCAAAATTTGTAGGGCTAAGAGTAGACAATGGACTTAAAACAGTGAGAAATCACGAAAAACAAACAGAGGGACTGAAGATAAAAAGAGAAAGTTATAGAATAAACATAATGACCTATCACACATTTTCTCTGGTCGCCAGCCCTGAGGTCGGAGTCGACGGCGATGGCAGCACACGGTTTGTTTCTTGGCCCTAATTTAGAGCCAGTTGATCAATTTGGGGCATAAATAAAGGCAAATTTAAAATTATTTTTTTGTTGATTAGACTTCTCTAACCAACCTCATTATCCGATTTATTTAAATAAATGCCTCATCAAATTTTCCAACAAAGGAAATCATTGTGGCAAGAAAGGGATTTTTCACCAAAGTGACACTCAAGTAATTACTCTAAAAGTTTTGGTACTAAGACAAGTGTCGTAAAAAAGTTATGGCACTAAAAATCTTGGTATTGAGATGAGCACTGTAATAATGTTATGACACTTCTAGTATCATTTTTCCTCTCGACAAGTATACAAAATATGCAGGAATTCACAGAGGATTGAAAAAAAAAAATGAACTGAATGTGTGAAATAACACAAATGCGGACAGTCGGGCGTCTACTCCTCCCCTGATGATCTCTCTTTGAATTCTTTCACCTCCAATGGCTAAACCGTGGCCAATTTCTTTCCCTTCTCATTATTCCTCGCGTTCTTGGACACAGTCAGCGAAGGCTTTTGAAGCAGAGAAGGGCAAGTTCAGTCATGGTTCAGGAAGAGACCTTGGAGACATCCTTGTTGGACCTGTTGTACTTCATGTGGCTGTTGACGAGCTGGCCGGCCGCGAGAGCTGACATCAGAGAGAGCTCTCCCGCGAGGACCAAGCCGGCCACAACGGTGGCCAAGAGCCTCGAGTTCGACCCTGGCGCTTCTCTGTTGGCCCCCTTCACTCCGAGCAGATTCAAGCACGCGGATTGCGAAGCAAGCTGAGTCCCACCTCCAACAGTTCCCACCTGAAACGAAAGAAGGTAATTTTTATTCATGTCAGGCGCAAATTCTACATCCATCAACTAAGAGTTCCCAGATCGTGGATTCTTGAATTAACCATTTTGTTCTGTTCGAATTGAGGAAAAGCGAATTTACCTCAATCGATGGCATCGTGACAGAGACATGGAGGTCCTTGCCGTCGTTGACAGCTTCCATCATGGTAATGCAATGAGAGCTCTCCACGTTCTGGGCTGGGTCTTGGCCTGTGGCAATGTAGATTGCCGTGACGATGTTGCTGGCGTGGGCATTGAACCCTCCGAGGGCTCCGGCCATTGCGGAGCCGGTCAGGTTCTTGAGCATGTTGAGCTCGACCAGGGCCTCGACGCTGGTCTTGAGCACCTTCCTCACCACGTCGCCCTTGATCACGGCCTCGCACACAACCGACTTGCCCCTCCCCTCAATCCAGTTCACAGCTGCGGGCTTCTTATCCGAGCAGAAGTTGCCGGAGATCCCCATCACGTCCATGTCGGGGAAGTCCTTCTGCAGGAAATCCATGACGTTCTGGACTCCCTTCGAGATCATGTTCATCCCCATCGCGTCACCGGTGCTGCACGAGAACCTTAGGTAGAGGTTTTTGCCTGCGATTGCGCACTTGATGCTCTGCAGCCGTCCGAATCGGCTAGAACTGCAAAAAAACAAATCGAATTGAACATCCCAATTGTACAGTAGCAGAAACACAAAGCCGACTACAGTTTGTAAAGAGCAAATTTTGCATTTTCAAGATTGAATTACTAATCAGGACTGATCAAGACCGAGACCAACCTGTTGAAAACAGAGGAGAGGGCTTCGAAATTCGCCGGGCTCTCCAGGTAAAACTTCAACTCCGCGGCCCTCTTAGCCGACCCGAAGCGCACAACCGGCGCCCTCGTCATCCCATCCCTCAGGACGACGCTGCTTGCGCCGCCGCACAGCGCGATTGCCTTGCAGCCCCGGTTGGCGCTTGCCACCAGGCACCCTTCAGTCGTGGCCATCGGGACCGAGTACTCCTGCCCGTCGAGCACAAGTGGCCCCGCGATTCCCACGGGGATCTGCACGTACCCAACCGGCATCTCGCAGCACTGCCCGAGAATCGACTCGTAGTCGAACCCTTCCAGCGGCAATCCGGCGAGCGATTTCCCGGTCGTCCTCTGCAGTGCCTCACGGCGGATCGCAGCAGCCCTCCTGCAGTCCCCGAGCTTTTTCTCCAGCGAGTACGACGGCGTGGTTCCCGCCAACACCGAGGCGATCACCTTCTCGTCCTCTTCGGTCAGACCGATCGGCTCATCCCATTTCTCTGCCTCGACCGGCTTCGCCTTCGGAGCAGCGGGCTTAACGGGGTCGAACTCCAGCTTGGTGGTCTCGCCATCAAGGGCCTGGCCACAGGGCGCCTTCAGCGCGCCCTCCTCGGCAACTACGGAGACCACCCTCTCTTCCTCGCCGTCGTCGGCCCAGAGGTCGGAGGGGGGGCGGAGGAGGAGGGACTGGAAGAACTCGACCCCGAAGAAGCCGAGGAGGTACACGGAGGAGGCGGCGAAGGCGAGGAGGGCGGCGAGCTCGGGGGCGGAGAGGACGTGGAACGGGGAGGCGGAGCGGATCTTCTCGCGCCAGCGGGAGAGGAGGTAGTAGAGGAGGGTGAAGAAGGCGCAGATGGCGGAGGCGTTGACCAGGTAAAGGAAGGGCGGGACCTTGAGCGACGGGTCCTCGTCGGCGTAGTACTTGAGCTGCGATGGCGAGTGCTTGGATTTGGCGTCGACCGCCGCAGCGGGCTTGGATGGTCGCCGGCGAACGTCCATTGTAGACACAGAGAGAGAGAGAGAGAGAGAGAGAGAGAGAGAGAGAGAGAGGTTGGCTTGACTTCTGAGGTTTTACTTGGTGGTGAAGGTTGAATGGGTGGAGAGCAGTATTTATAGGGAGGGAGGGAAGAGTCAAAAAATGAAATGTGAGATGAAAGTGCGGCTCTTTTGTCGTGTCTCTTCCGGCTTCGATGATGCTTCTGTCCTGTTCCGAGTTCTGACCCCGCTTTTGGATTCGTCTTTTTGTTTAGCTTTCTCCTTCGCTTCGTTTCCGTGTCTGGTAACGGGATAACCGCTGCTCCGTCCGTCGGTTTCGAATCCCGACAGCCGCCGGTGATTTGGGAGGATCACGCGGAGACGGCGATGCTTCAGTTAAAATTCCTAAACAAGAAGAAGAAGAGTTCCACCTGACTAGACGGTGCGCATTGCCAAATTTGCCACGCTTGGCATTACTGTAACTTACTAAAGAAGAGCACGAGATAAAGATGGACAGTTTCCTATTACCTTTCCTCCCTTGAAGTGATTCCAAGTAAAATCATTTCTTCATCCTAGGTCTGTTGGAGAACGGTACCCAAGCCGCCCGTTTCCGGGAAGGGAACTGTCAGCCAACATCTCTCACAAGCAACCTCAGTCAACTTAAATGGTCAAGAAAACTTTACATTACATTCGACTATCACCGATTGTTTTACGTGAATCGACAAGTTAGTAATTGGTTGGAAGAACTACATTAAAATTTTTTGGCAAAATTAAAAAAAAAATTATAATAGAATTAGCATAAGTACAATATATTTAGAAATAAATTAATCATTTGCCCTCGTAAGGAAGTAAAGCTAGAGCGGTCGCTTGGGCTAAACCAAGGATCATTCAAGACCATGTACGGAAGGTCCTAATCTCCCTTGTGCCAAAGGTCGTGGGAGTTGATGAGTAACATGTAGGAACCACAATGATATATTAAGAGCTTGAGCTAGCCATTTTGATTGTCAAAGGAGAGGAAAAGGGTGAATTTGGCTTTGAAATAGGAGTTTATTACAAATCATTTTGAGAAAGTAACATGAATAGAGACAAAGGAAGAGAGAACCCGAATTTTTTTAACACATGATCAATACCTCAAGATGCCTCAAGATTTGCCCAAAAACTTCCGTTTAAAAGAACAATCACGATTAATGGAGGAACTAAAGGTCACAATCATCATTAGTTATGCCACTATCGACAGGCTAGTTTGCCCTAGCAAATCGGACGGCCTACAGGGAATGTTGATGTACTTTGCATGCCTAGCCCAAATTTCATAGTGAAATAAAAGTTGATGCTTTGACCATCGGTCACATCAATGACTGATGGTTGAGATACAGACTATTAAATCTAACGGTCCAAATTTTATGTCATCGTGGCTTCTTCTATGCCTTTTGCATGGATTTCCAGGACAAAGAGCAAAAATATATGAAAGCCACTTGCCCTCAACCTGTCTAGTATCCACAACAAGAGGTGGTTTTGGCTAAAAGAATTGACTCCTGACATGCGCTCCGGTTTTGCCAGTGGATTAAGTAGCACGATTAGATGAGAAAATCTATCAAAACGCGATTTCAGCACCCGAGCAGCCCGACTAATATAGCACTTGACGAGAGATGACTTCAGAATCACCTCATTAAAAGGAGAGAACTGTGCAACTACTTAAAAGGCTAGAAATACATTGATTTTTAAGGGTAGTGCAAATGTCACTCTTCAAACAATCTCATCCATTCATCATCCGAAAATCATTCTCCGTCAAACACTCTACCTTACAAGCCTACAAATAGTAATTCAAGTATGTAAGTAGAAGGTTGGCCATTTTTATCTCCCTAATTCCTTCTCAACTCTCTCTCTCTCTCTCTCTGTTTTACATATAAACACGGGTTTAAGCATCGGATCTATAGGCGTAGATCAATTCCAGTGAGAACTCCAGCCAGGTTCGTGGCTCTTGTTTTAAGCGTCAACGCCGTACATGAAACAAAAATCCACGACGGACTGGTCTTAAATGAAGATCCATAAACTAATATAGCCAAAAGGAGAGAAATAACAGGGAAAGAAGCCTTGCATTCAAAAGATCAATCCATCAACTACTGCACGAGTTGGTGAGTTTGTTCTGCCTCTTCTCTTTCTCGAGGATGAAATCTTCTATTCCTTCTTTTTGCAACTCCGAGAAAAATGAAAGGAAGCAACAACACAATTGAAAAGGCAAGATTCAATTGCTAAAAACGATTTAGCAAATTCGAAAGGCTTAAGAAATCATGATCACTACGAACGACTCAATAAAATTCCATCGAAACGTTTTATATGGTTTAATGAGAAATCACAATTAGTTTAACTTTCTTATATCACAAAACCTAATCTTGATGACCTTGGTGATGCCGCAGATGATGGAGAGCCTATATACAGAAGCTAAAACGTGATTAAGAAGGGCTAATCCCTTTCTGGGCAAAACCCTACGTATATTATATTTGATTACAGGCTAGCAAGTAAACACAAATTCATGATGGACGTGCTTTATTAGTGGACAAGTCACATCAAAACGTGTGTTAAATATGATGAGAAGATATATTAAATTGGAAACCCTCGTTTTATTAAGTCCGACGAAGTTTCGCCCCCAGATTAGATTGATCAAACCATCTCTAAAGTCAAGTAAAGGTAGGGTCTTTCCCACATATTCAGAATACAGAAGGGAAAGAGTGGTCCATTGATGCGTACGTGCATGCATTAGTGTGACGTCATAAATCAAATGTAGGGAAACATGCACAGTGAATATTTCAAACTTTAACATTACCGACCACCAGCTGGACCTTGTAGCACGATTCAATAATATATGGTCCACCTGTACTAGGTCATAAACTCTCTGTAATCAATATCCTATTCGACTTTTAGGTTACCAAACTCTGTCTCCATTCAAATGGGTCAGCACATATTAATCGGACTCAACATTTACTCGCCCCTGAGCACTGCCGATGAATCAATCGACAGATCGACAGCGGCCAACGACGACGTGTCCTCTCGTGTCTGTAAATGCCCGTATGAAATGTAGTGCGAATACATGAGTGTCCGCGTACAGGCGTGTTTTGACTCCTGCGCGCATCAATGCTCATCGACTTCGGACAGCCCCATCAATGGGGTGGTCCATCACGAAAGCTCCACGTTCGCTCGCCCTTGAGAAACGTAATATATAATAACACAGTGCTCAAATTCAACATACGCACACTATATAAAGTCGGACGAGCTGCCGGATGTTGACCAAAAGCGAGTGTGAAAGGCATGAATTAATGGCCGATTTGTTCGCGGGCACCCAGTGCAGAAAAGTCTGCAGTGGCTGGCGCCAACTTCATTGCGCTGAAGTCCTCCAAAGCATCTGTGCTGTTGGGTAGATGTAAACGTGTGTAGTCAATGGGAGACTCGGCAAGTGTGAGTGGAGTTCAGTCATGAAACGACAATCTTTTCTATCTTGATGACGAGAATAGCTAGCTTGAAGAGGTAGACCTTTTCGGTGGATTAGCGAGACCGCCATTAGCAGCATGCTAGAAACGACTCTATTGAGAAACGCCAGAAGACATGGCTACAAGGTGCATTGAATCTTTCTGCAAAGAGACTGCCATTTGGTGGCCCATATGGGTGGAAATTATGGGATAAGGCTTGCTCAATTATCGCTTGGAATTTTCTCATTTAAAATCCATGATTGGTATTGAGAAGATTATTTTTGTCTCCTGCTTTCTTACCAAAGATGGAATGTTGATCATTATCCGAATTCTTTGACACTATAATTGGCAAGATTTTACTCTCCATACATCATACTCCACCAATTAAGCGAGTCGTTTTTACTTACCACATTTGGTAATTTTTCACTTAAACCAATCAAATATGTTGTGTGTAGTAAGTTGTTCGCACTTCATAACATTAAGTGCCAACAAGTTCAATTTACAGCACTTAACGGGGTTATGAAACATAGACTAAGACTTCGACACTTTTGCTCTCCTGGTGCCGCAGCAAACTAGAGCCTCTTGCCCATCTAGGACCGAAAATCGTGATCCCTGTCGTCATTGTTGATATCTCCGTTGTATTGGGAGATCAATCGTTTGGACGTCATTACATGCTTTCTATTCTGTTCCTCTAGATGTTACATATTTGTGAATGTCACATGAAGATTTTGCTTGTTTTTTTAGCGTGCTGATTTCGGACCCTTTTCTAGATTTTCAATCTTCTGTTTGGTACATCATATGCTCCTGGCAAATTCTTGAGGGAGTTGATATATTCCTCTCAATTGAAGAATATCCGAATCTGTGCTTTGCTTACCCTAGCCTTTAATAGAATAGTAACGTCAAAATGCTTTTGAGACTTTAAGCTTCCTTTCAGCTTTTTGCTTTTCAAAAGATCCGCAATGAAAAAGGAAAAGATTTACCTTAGACTTAGACTGCTTGCTCAAATCATTATCAGCATGAGCATGAAGAGAACTGCTAATCATGCCCTACTTTTTGTCATTTTCCTTAATTAATTTTATTATTTAGAATAAATACTTATCCAAGAGAATCGACTAGTTCCGAAACCATTTCCTCGCTTACGGGATCACCGGTGGCAAATAAGATGACGAGTACCTCCCTCACCATCTTTTCACGAATTATCTTATATTTCTAATCCCCATTGTTCAATTTTCCTTTGTCATTCTTGATAAGCTTCTGAAAAAAGAAAGAAGAATTATCTTTTTGGTCAGAAAAGAAGAATTATTCAACAAAAAGGAACCGATGGAGGTCATTGAAATAAGATGACAAAAACTCAGTCTTCATCTTCAATTGAAGCGACCGAATAGTACTCATAAATGCTATGCGAGTGATTGTCCGCGTGCGCCCTAGACAAGTCGAAGCATACAACGGTAGTCTTACAAAACACTGGTCAGTCAACGGTCAAAGAGTGAAAAAAGCAACGTTCATGGAACCCTAAGTTGTCTTCAGCTAGGGTTAGGTGCGTACTCGTTTTTGGGCTGCCTTTTAACAAGGCCTTATGGACACGATTAATGTGTGAGTGCGTTATTATCCGCTGATTAAATTAGTTCGTTGAAGGTCCATCCAAAAGAATGACAGTTGTCTACATTCAATGACTTAATTTCTTATGTTGGAAACTTTGATTGTTCGATTTCTTAATGTAATTATTTGACAGCGCGTACGCCGTGTATGATAAGGTGGGGAAATTGACAAGACAATAGGATGAGATTCATGGACTCATAGGACACAAGCGGTCATTGCTTAATAACATAATGGTATTGGTGCAAATTACATCAAAGCCCATGATCCTCTTGACTTCATTTATTTCACGAAAAAATCGAGAATTAGAAAGATATTTTCTTAATTCTTCATCATTTGTTTCATTTGAGAATTTGAGTCAATGGAATGGTTTTCATTAATAATAGAAATCTATGTGTAAAACAAATTTCGTTGGTTGTGAAAATATTTTCAAGACATTATTTAATGCAGTCCTCATACTATTAATGGAATTCAATTTTGGTCCTTATGCCATGTTTTCTAGATGAATTAGTCCCTCAACTTATCTCGAAAGGGGATGGTTTTCATTAATAATTGAAATCTATGTGTAAAACAAATTCCGTTGGTAGTGAAAATGTATTCGAGACATTATTTAATGTAGTCTCGTACTATTAAAAGAGTTCAATTTTGGTCCTTATGCCATGTTTTGTAGAGGAATTAGTCCCTCAACTTATTTCCTGAGACAAATGAAGGACGGTTTTCCATATTCCAGCAAAACGTGAACGAAATATGTTGAGTCAGTGCCGGGAGTTACAAGTGGCGCTGATGTGGACCAATCATCAGAAAAGTAGCTGAGTCAGGCTCATCGTGTAAAGAGAAAACGTGGGAATAGGCGCATGGTTCGATCCTGAGATGTGCGTTCGCTCAAAGCGCATTAAAGATCTACAGGTTTGATTAGTCAAGGCGCAAGGGAGAGGGATGTGATTGATGGTCGCATCTCGGGCCATCAACATAGTCGTTCTCATCTGTGTTTTGCCTGATCAAGACATAACGACTTTATACCCACCTGGCTGTGTAGGATCCTTCTGGACAGTTTCATGCAAAATCTAATGAAGTTAGAGAAAGTTTGCATGCCCTGAAGAAGGTAGTCCCAGTAAAAGGCCTGTCAGGCATTGGCACACTTTTGGTTGGGTCGATCCCTGTGTCGATCCACGCATGGTTCGATACTAACTAGTTAATTGGTGTCCACAAAAGCAAGTACAAAACAACATCCTGCAATACCTGAGTTGGAGCTCCTGAGATATGTAAAGAATTATTGCTAACTTGGCCACGACGTTTTAAAAAGTGGACTGAACTGACCAGTTCTACCGGTACCGGCCAGGCCATTGATCTTGTTCACACCTTTATAACGTTGATGGCCAAAATGGGCCAAGAAATGGACAAACAAGTCAGTTCAACCGGTACTGGCCAGGCCACCGCTCCTGTTCACACCTTTATAACGTTGATGGTCAAAATGGGCCAAGAAATGGACAAACAAGTCAGCTCAACCGGTACTGGCCAGGCCACCGCTTCTGTTCACACCTTTATACCGTTGATGATCCTGTTCCTGCACTCTATATTTCCCTGCTCTTTAATTTCAAGCACTTTCATTTCACTATGCTTCCTAAAGTTGACATGTGATTAAACCTGAAAATACCATAAATGACTTGGGTTTAGCACTGTTTTGAACTGAATACTTTTTGTTCGAGTTGAAAGGAATCAATTCTTGCATTTCCAATAGTTGAAATCATATTTCGCATCTTCTAAGGGAATTTCATTGCTGTTCCAGATGTTGGTTTTGTCATGATCCCATGAGAGCAAATGAGCAATTAATTGACTTATCAGAAAAGAGTTTTGTTAAAGTATCCTAGCGAACTAGTTGTCTAGAGTACCTAGACAAAATGAACATCAAACATATTTGCAAAAGAATAACATCCTCTAAATAGAAATGTTTATACATCCTAAGTACAAATAATAAGCCTTAACAAGTGCCATAAGTAGGGGTGTGCATGGTCTGGACGGGCGGTTCTCGACTTAGAACCGGAATCGCCTGTTAAGGACCGGTTCCGAAAAATTGGAACTGAGATCTACCCGTTAGTTGCATTGATCCACCCGAAAACCGGACCGCCGGTCCGGTCCGGTCCGGTTCCTAGGTGGATTCATGGAACCGATCTCACAATAATAATAATATCATTTTCTCGAAAGCTCCGATCTTGATGGGAAACAACTTTGGTTTTTGACCAAAATTACTAGTTCTTTGCCGCCTGACCTATTCTTCTTCTCCTCCTCCTGCAGTCCTGCTTCTTCACGTGCTTACTTTTTGCCCACCAATTGCTCGACGTTTTGTCAAAGTGCACTTTGGACTTTTTAGTTCCAACGCCTCTCCATTTGGTTTGACTGGAGATTAGCACCTCTTCATTTGGTGCGCTTTGAACTTTTTTCCCACTTTAATTAATTTTTTTAATTATTTGATTTGAGTTTGTTAATTTGTAATTTCATTTTTTTAAAATTAAAAATTAATATATTATTTTAATATAATTAATCTGGTCCGGGTGAGTGAATGGATGGATCTGCCCATGGAACTAGGAACCGGACCGGTACCCACCGATTCCCATAAATTGGAATCGGGAACAGGACGGTTTCCTCAAGAACCACTGGTTCCAGGCGGTTCCGAGCGGATCCCAATTCTTTTACACACCCCTAACCATGAGCACGCATTAATAAAATACAAATGTCTTGCGCCAATTGAGGATTCAGGTCCTCCCTACGCATTCATATACGCTTCTTTAACCAACTTTACTATATAACCTTGTTTCTTTTGTTCTCTCTCTTATTTGGCTAGTGTTCATATATTAGGTTTCCCAAAATACTATTGGATCCTCATTTCAAGGAAAAAGTGTCCACCAGTCTCCATATTGCCCAGGTAAAAACCATCTAAAGACTATTAGCTTTACTATAATACATAAATAAATGGAAGCGAACAAACATAGAGGCTTTATTGGAAATCACCAGTTAAACCACCAAAAGATACATTCCACACGAGTCATGCTTCGTGCTAAGCCGCTAATATAAGATCCTTGATTTCTCATCTTATCGAGTAGACATGGACACAGAAGAAACAAATTACAAAGTTTCAAACATAACTCACTCTCTGGTCAAAACTGGTGGGTCTCAATTCGATAGGGTGGCAGTGGGCTCTAACAGAGTCTGATCCTGGTTAAAAGATTCCCAGTTGATTTGCTTGAGCATGTTAAACCGCTCATCCAATGTTATAAACCCAGCTTCAGGAGCAACTACATCATATTTCCCAGCCTTGTAAAGAAAAAGAACACTGGCCCCCATATCAGGACCATGGAGCTTTCCAGTTAACAATACTCTCAGAGGCATGAAAAGTGATTTCCCCTGCAACGGCAGTAAAGGTCAAAAGTGTGAATTTTCTTATCTTCTGAGGACTAAAAGCCAAAACAAGTATGACGCTGTCAATTATATTGGTGAAGCCAATTAAGGCTCACCTTGCGCTTTAGTGATTTGCCGAAGCCCTTCACCCACTTCTGCCACCCTGCATGGCCTTCTTCAAGTGCACCTATGAGCTCACCACTGTCATAGGCAGCTATGAGGCTCGCTGAGACTTCGGGAAGCTTATCTTCTACAACCACTTTACCTTCAGAGCTAAAGATAAGATTATATCTGTCATCACCAATCTGGAAGCACACCCTAGCCAACTTTTCATCCATATCTTGATTTCATTTCACATGTTCTCATTTTATAAAAGCTAATGTACATATTCTATCAGTCCTTGTTGCAGTTAGCAGGGGAACTTGCACAGGATTAACTTGAAATCAACAGCAATGGAAAGAGAACCACACCAATATATGGAAGTAAAAAACATCTGAATACAACCAATTAAGGTCATCACCTCGTCAATGTAGCATGCAAGGGATATGCCAACAAGTTAGTTAACGCCTTGTCTGAGTCTGGTATCAGGTCAATCCCATCTTTGAGAAGTTGAACTGCCTCCTGTGGATGCCATGCCACATCACAGATTTAAGCATGCACCATAGCACAACAAAAAAAATCTAGTAACAAAATGGATTGCAGGCCAAAAGTTCTGGAAGAATGCCAGTTCTTCCTTTTAACACAATCAGCAACACTAAACTGTTGTAGGAATAGCTAAACCAGGGATGTAATCAACCATACACTATATATAGCACAGTTCCTTTGCATAACATATCAAATCAACAATGACAAAGGACAGCCTCCTAGTTATTGATTAGGAAACTAATTGACACGGCAGTAAATATGAACTCACATCAACAAATGGCCCGTCTGATTCTTTCAAAGTGCCAGTGCTCTTCCAGTGCTGACCAATAAGCCCAGTCAATGCCTCTGATGGAATCGCTCTTAAATGCTGACCATTCATCCACCTTCAGTTCAGACATGTCAAAATAGATTCTCTCAGAAAACATGAATACAACTATCTAGGGGCATAGGTGCCGGAGCACACAAACCACATGCACTGCAGCTGCATGCCATAGGTAGCTGCCATTGATAAAGGGAGGGATGAAAGCAGAGGCTAGCTGAATAGTAATTATTACCTTAGCTTAGTAGAATCAAAGATTGCACCACTTTTGTTGACTCGCTCAACTGTGAACTTTTCAACTGTGAATTGCAAAAAAGTACCCG
The DNA here is from genome assembly GCA_014182515.1 of Eucalyptus microcorys. Classification (NCBI taxonomy): domain Eukaryota; kingdom Viridiplantae; phylum Streptophyta; class Magnoliopsida; order Myrtales; family Myrtaceae; genus Eucalyptus; species Eucalyptus microcorys. The sequence goes on along the minus strand of CM024568.1, from coordinate 25,570,406 downwards.
TGCTAAGAAATTAGCCGAATGAAAAAGGGGCCTTGGGACAATAATCTATAGTTCAACAACCAAGGACATAAGTGAAAGTCGAAGGCAAAACACAAACCAAGTTGCTCAAGGGTAAAAAACTCGTTTTCAGTTCCATCTCCCCATCCCAACAGAGCCAGATAGTTCACCATTGCCTGAGGGAGATATCCCATCTCCTTAAACTGTCACGTGTAATTAGGGAAGATTACATTTCCTATCCTGATAGGAACTTCAACTAGAAGTGAAGCCAAAATCTTAAGCAGAATCAGACGGAAAACAGAAAAAGTTTGATTAAAATTAAATATACCTGGCCCACTGAAGTCGCACCATGCCTTTTTGACAGTTTACTTCTATCAGGTGCAAGGATCAAGGAAACATGTGCGAAGTAAGGCATAGGGAAGCCTAGAGCCTGTATTGAGAGTAAAGAGGACAAATGTATGCTGCCGATGTCTGATGAACCAATAAGGAACCACGAAAACCCATTACTAAATATAATAGGCATGAATCACATTACCTTATATATAAGCGCTTGCCTCAGAGTATTCGGCAGATGCTCTTCCGCTCTGATGCACACATGCCAGGAGAATGAGGTGAAGTATGACACAAAGCCTAAAACTATATGACTTGGGGAAAAGAAATCAACTTGCAAATACCCCAACTACTCATGTGACTAACGAATATTAAATACCTTATAACATGTGAAATAGCCATAGTTGCATCATCGACAGTGACACAGAAATTGTAAACTGGCTGCCCATTGCTCCGCATAATTACAAAATCTCCAAGTGTGTCCAAGTTCCAACTAACCTTCACAACACTATCCATAAGGTCAGCAGCACATACCATTGGACAAAAAGGGACAGGTACATTTCATCAATCATAAGAGTTATTGTGATCAAACTAACTGTTTCAAGTCAAGCGATTTTCTAGAATTCATTAGCTGTGTTTTGAAGAGATTAATGAAAGCGATTTTCTGGACAGACAACTTTTGTTCAATAAGAATATCAAAATGTTAGAATGCAGGAGGACTTCAATGGAAACATTACTTACTTCTCCTCGAATAAGATCACTTATTTTCAGACTTCCCTCCTTTGGCACACGAAATCGATATGTGAAAGGGGTTCCCTTTGCTAACTCTTCTTGCACTTCTTCTTCAGTTGCAGTAGCCCATCGTCCATTATAAACTGGAGGCAGTTGCTTTAGTTTCGCAATCTCCTTCATTTTCTCAAGCTCCTGGAGCAATAATCTAATAGCCTTAAGTATTTCAAGCTAAAGTTCGACAGAAACATGACAAACGATTCTGATTGTTAAATACAATGGGATTATCTCTAGATGAATTGAAATATGTGAAACTAAATATTGACTGACCAACACATCCAGCCAGATAATACCTATTGCTTAAACCATAAGTAAATAAGGCAATTCAAGCTGACAACAATTGAAATTTCATGTACGTATTGTTTAAATCATGCCTCACAAAGAAGGGACATGACAAACAGCCGCATTTGAGCTTACTGTCATGCTTGCATATATGAATCAGAGACCAATATTCCTCACTTTCGAAATCGACCAACTGGATTATCCTCTCTTATTGAAATTTCACTACAATCTTCTTGGTAAGCACAGAGCTTCTTGCAAGCATTGAACTAATGAAGTTCAGCGATCAAAAGCTAGAAGAGATTACCTCATTCGAACAAAAGCAGTGGTAGACATGACCAGATTCTAAAAGCTTCTGAGCGTGCTCCTTGTAAAGGGAGTTCCTTTCAGATTGCCGGTATGGTCCATAATCTCCACCAATGCCAGGGCCTAGAAGATTTTACCGAAGATATTATCATGGGTAAAGTAATCAAGAAAGTCCACAAAACACAACATCAACATTAATCATCGAAAAGGCGAAAAGCCTACAACACACTTCAAAGAGCCAGAAGCAAAACAAGCAACAGAATTAACTATAACCATGTCCATACAGAAAATTCCCAACAAAGGATTTGGAATTGGGACTAACAATTCACAGTTAATTGCAAAATTAACACGAAAATCTTCCCCTTGTTCGATAAAAATTAGATGTAAAACACTTGAAAGAAGCAAGGGAAAAAAGAGAAAACCTTCATCCCAATCAAGCCCAAGCCAAGACAGATCCTGCAACACTGCCTCCTCGGACTCCTTGGTTGACCTCTCCAAGTCGGTATCCTCGATTCTAAGCACAAATTTCCCGCCTTTCGACCTGAATCAGCTCCAAGAACCACGAAAGAATGAAAACAACCTCAACCACCCAATTCGCACAAGAGGTCACCAAAAACCACCACGACGCATGCACGCGCGAAAGAGAGAGAGAACCGAAAGAAACAAACTACCTAGCGAACAGGTAATTGAAAAGCGCGGTCCTGGCGCCGCCGACGTGGAGGTTGCCGGTCGGGGAAGGAGCGAACCGGACGCGGACCGGGCCGTCGGAGGCCGCGGAGGCGGAGACGGCGAAGCATCTCCGGGGCAGAGGGGCGGCGATTGACCTCGGGCGGAGAGGCGAGGAGTGGCGCAGCATCGGAGGATGGGCGAGGGTGATCTCGCCGATCGACCTGAGCCTGGCCCAGCAAGGGGAACCGACGAAAGTCGCCATTTTTACTCCTTTTCTACCTCTGCTCGCGCTTCGCAGAAAGCCCCGCCGGCGGTGGACTTTTTGAAGAGCGGAGTCGAAGTGAAGAAGATCAAGAAGATAACGAGAGATTCCGGAGTCGCTTGTACGCTTCGCGTTTTTTGGATGGTTGCTGGGGATGCGGACGTACGAACGCATCGTCGTTTTCGCGTATACGAAAGCATAAAATTTAGGTTGATAACCGAAAAATCCCAAACTAGTACACCTGTGATAAATTAACCTCAAACTATTTTTTTAATCACAAAAAATCCTAAACTGGTATACCTTTGACAAATTTATTAAACTACACTTATGACAAATTTACTCTTAGTTAGTTTTTGTTAAATTTTACCGTCAAAATATTAAATTAAATAACACGTGACAGTTAATTGATATATCAATTTGAGATTTTACTCTTCATTTATTTTATTATTTTTTTTTGGTGATCCAGGGAAACCCACGCACCGTACCAACACGGACAGTCCGAAAGACCCGAGGTAACAAGGGGGTAAATCTTGGGGGCAACACGTGCTATCCACCACACACGTGCCACCGGATAAGTCACCATGCAACGCTCGAGAATCGAACTTCTCCCACTGCGTTAGAGGGAGAAGCTCGCCGCCAGCAACACCACCCAAGTGGGTGGTTACTCTCCATTTATTACAGTTTACAATTTTTGTGATTTTTTTGTGGTATTAATCCAATTTAGCGGAGGGTATATTTGTCATAAATTTATCAATTTAGGGTTTTTTGCGGTCGAATAAATTAGTTTTTGGTAAATTTGTCATAAATATACCCGTTTAAGGTTTTTTATGGTCAATCGGGGTAAATTTGTCACAAGTGTATCAGTTTGGAGTTTTTTATAATCAAAAAAATAGTTTTGAGTAAATTTGTCACAAGTGTACCAGTTTTTGGTTTTTCAGGGTATTAACCCAATTTATAAGATTTGAAATTATAAAACTTGTTATAAACTACAATTAAATTCTAAATTTTTCAAAAAATATAATGAATTTTAAAATTTTCAAAAAGTATAATTAATGAAATGATTTATTGAACCAATTTGATAAGTTTTAGTGCTTAATTGTGCATTTTAAAAATTTAAAATTCAATTACATTTTCATGATGAAATTGAGGAATTTTTACAATGCACTTATCCCTTTTTAATAAATAAAATTGATATTACCTTTCTAAAATTACAAAGTAACAATACATGGTTAATAGAGTGTGCTGGTAAAAATACATAATTTATGTAGAGATCACATAAAAAGAAAGGTCAAAATACTTAATTTAAAACTAGGATCATCATATCTCAAACCCAAATAATAATAATAATAATAATAATAATAATAATAGAAACATCATGTCAACCAAATATTATCTTTTCAAATGATCCACTTGATGATCAAATTTATTCTTTTCTATTGTAATACAATCGAAATTGATCTGAGTGCTAGATTTTTTATATTTTTTCAAGAGCTCAAGGTCATTTCACAATCTATATAGATTCCCTTTTGCATCTTAAGACAGACAACGAACAACTTTATGGGTATTTTGAAAAAGCGACATAGAAGATGGTTTTCAATTCTGAGTGTAAAAGGATTTCTTCATTTTTCCTTTTTGCAAAAGGAAAAAGTCTTATTAATGAGTATTTCTAAAATACTTACAAAACATATCACATAGAAACTATCAATTTTCAAAATACTCATCACGTACTTTACAAAAATAATCGGTGCATGAAAATTTTTAGACAAACTTAGGGTGTGATTTTTTTTACAAAAAAAAAAAAATAATTATTTTAAAAATATTTTTCCTATAAATGCTCCATTGTATCACTTATAAAAATGAACAAAAAAATATTTTCATTATTTGCGAAAGTGTTAAAATATAAAAAGTTGTTGATAATAAAAATATTTCCAATTAACTTATTATTTCTAACGACGATTAATTTTTAGAGAATATTTTTCAAATAATTTTTCTAATTAATTATCTAATATGTACTTCGAGACAAAAGTTAATACTTTTTTTTTTTTAAAGTTTAAATACACAATTTGTGTGCTCTTTTTTGCCACAAGCCTCATCTATCCTCATTGGTTTTGGCAGTTGGTCAATTTTTTTTAAATAATAATTATCTAATCAAATGAGATGAACGTGAACTTTACATAGAAAATATTATATAAAACCTTGTTTGGTACGTAGAAAATGAATGACTTAAAAAATAATTTCTAAAAATAATAGCTTTAGATAATTATTTAATAAAAGATATTTTCACAGTCATTTATAAAATTTTCCATTCATTTCCTTTTTATAAAATATGGTCGTTTTTTCAAAAATATTGTCCAGAAAAACCGAGCCTTAGATTCATCTTAGCCCGGGGTAAAAACATCTCACCGTTCCTTCCTTCCGCGTGCCTCCGTCCGACGATGATCACCGTGCACACTCCGACTCCGCTCCGCTCTCTCCCGTCCCGGCCAAGCCACCGTCCCCGTCCGCCGCCGCCGCCGCCGCCGCCGACGACGAAGGCCATGAGGGTTTCGATGAGGGACCGGAGCAAGAACCGGAAGCCGCTCCAGCGGGGGAGGAGCCTCAGCATCGAGGCCATCCAGGCCGTGCAGGCGCTGAAGCGGGCGAGCGGCAAGGGCCCGCGGTCGCTCGAGCTGGCCCGCCGCTCCACCTTCGGGCGCCTCCTGAAGCGCGACATGGTCGAGGTGCTCCGCGAGCTGCTCCGGCAGAGCCGGTGCGACCTGGCCCTCAAGGTGTTTGTTCCTATTGCTTTCTTCGTTAACGGCTTCTTAGCGGCCGCTGCTAATTCTTGCACTCGCGAATCAGTTGCGATTGGGTGTTTATGTTACGCTGCTCGCTCGTGGCTTTCGATTCGTTCGTTTTCTCTTCGGTAATTGGATTGAGAGTCTAGGCCTCTTTGGAGGAAAATGCGAATGCGATGCATCAGCAAAGATAACAGAGTGTGCTTTGAGGTTTTGATGTACTTATGTCCCTGAGTGAGTTTTTTTTCTTTTAGCAGATTCATAACTTGAAAAGCTGGGATCTTGGGGTGTCTGGACCTGTGATTGTATCGTGATTGTTCCTCAAGAATGAAATTTATCTCATTTTGCCTGTCTTAATGTGATTGTTACACTACCATGAAAGCTCAGTTCGGAGAATTATGGCCTCCCTAATGGACCGACCATTTCCTCTTTTGCACTGCTACTCCTCTGAGTATATGTAGTTCACATGCGATATTGAAAATTGTTTTTTGCTGTCTGAGTCCAAAGAGAGCGGGTAAATAAGTAGACTAGGAATATCCAACGTAGAGTTGGTGCATTGGAATCTACTGCCTCTTCTCACAGTCATGACGCCACTGAGGATCCATCCTTGGTTATGACTATTGCTGCTGTGTGCCAAATGAGAGTTTTGGGTTAGCAAAAGGAGTGGTAAACTAGAAATACCTGTCTCCATGCTAGAGATAGAAGACAATAACCGCACATCATCTGGCACAGTGATGCAATCCCAATGGCCAATTTTTGTTTGTGCAGTGTGGCCTGAGTTTGGTTGGGGAGACATGTGCTGTTGTCTAGGTTTGGCACATGAGGAAATGTGACTTTATGATAGGGGCATTGGTCAAAGGAGGGCAGGATGCTTGAGACCATTTGGTTGTAAACTTCACAAGGCGGTCCTGATTACATGGACCTTTACATGGACAGAGTATTAAATAAGACCAATGATACAAGAGGAGCCTCATCCCTGTCTCTTGTAACAAGGAAAAGTTTTCTTGCTGTTGTGGTTTCTCAAAAGGATGGGACAGATTATCTTGTGTGCTTTCCCATTGTGTTGGATGCCATATGGCGATAATTTATATATTGATTCTAATACATGTGATTTGGGTACTCAAGGATTGTTTGTTTTCTGCTCTGTAATTTTTGTAGTGATCACTGATCAATATTACTCTCTGCTAACATCTTTTAACTGCTTTCACTCATTCCTCCAGGTTTTTGAAGATATTCAGAAGGAGTACTGGTATAAGGCTCAAGTGCTGTTGTATGCTGAAATGTTTTCAGTCTTTGCTGGCAATGGATTGTTTGAGGATGTTAAACTTCTTTACCTGTATCTGAGAACAGAAGATAATATTGAGCCTCATCTTGAGGGGTTTAATAGTGTCTTGAGAACCTTCATAAGTTTTAGTCTCGTTGACTTGGCGACAGACTGCTATTACTTCATGAAAGAAACTGGATGTGAACCAGATAGGTCCTCCTTTAGGATTCTTATAAATGGTCTTGAATCAATGGGAGAACAGGTTGCTTCAGCTAAGCTAAGAGAGGAGGCCCAAAAGTATTATGGGGATCTGGAGTTTTTACATGAGACTGAAGAGATGATATGCCAATCTTGATCATACATATCACTATAGAAAGAGTTCAAAAGGCCGTGTCTGCTGTGCCTTCATCTTCGGTTCCAACTGAAACGAAGTGTTTTATGGAAAAGATGAAAATGAAGTGGAGTTGGTACCGTATCCTTCATGTGTTGTACATTCTAGAAACTTAATGGCAATTCAACATAATATTCCAATATATTTGATTTTCAGTAGAAAAATGACTCATATTTGCGCTATACCATTTCTTTTCCATTCTACTAACTTGGTCATCTGGAAATTTGATTATTTGTTTCTGGTTTGCTTTGTAATCAAGCAATCAAATATTCCTTGATTGGAACTACCATTTTTGATGTGGTGAATCTTTTGAGTCCCTGTTTCCCCAAATTGATTATTCCTTTCGCATGATAAACAAGTTCTCCTGTACAGATTGACACTTACAAGAAGGCACATTCCCTTTGAGCTTGCTCTAGCCTTTTTGCTCTCAAAACTATTTGGGTTCAGGGAGTCAAATGAGCTAGGGCAAGCCAATGGCGTGAGTTAGCAATAGGTACTTCTTATAACATTAGAAAGGTATAATGGAAATAGGCATACGGTTGCCCAATGTAAATGCATTGCTTATCAATGAAGGCACGCCTCTACCTTTTGATGATCAACACAATACGATGAGACAAAACTGTGGCCTCTTATCCAGTCTTTTCGACTGTCTTAGGCAACTTTGCTACTCTCTTTGTCACTACTATGTTCATGGTACAGAGAAGACATGATAGAATTCTGCTTCTAATATGAATGCATTGCCCTGAAGCTTGGGAAAAGCTTGCAGTATACATTTCCTGTTCTTCATGGTTTTCCATGTTAGAACTGTTTCCCTTCGAATGTCTGACCGAACTGCCAGCTCGGCGGAGCCACATTGTAAGATGTTAGGGTTCTTCTGTCGCTGGTGGTCACCTCGAAAGAGAGAGGCTGTCCTCTAAGGTCGACGTTGGATTGCCAACTTTGGCCCCAGTTTCTTGCCATCGGTATCCACCCTGTTTTCGATCCCTTCATTTTCATGGCAATCACCTCCCCATCTAGGCCTACATTCGTCACCAAGACCTGAAAGAAGCGAGAGTTTCCGCTCAATGTGAATCTCAGACCACCGCTTCTCAGACAGTTCACCCTGCAGATGTTTACACAGAGTCGAAAGATGTTAGGAATCAAGTGTCACAAATACGCCCGATAAAGTAGCTGCATTTGTGTCCGTTGCTTTCATCATACCTCCTGTACTGGACAGGCACCATATCAGCCCTTCGCACTGCAATCTCGGCGAAGGCCGCCTCTGACATCTCGAAGTGCTCCTGCGGGAAGTTGCACCATCCGCCGTAATCTGCCGCGAGCCCGTAGTTCGGAGGGCAGAAGTCGGTGGCGGTGAGGATCACCGACGGGCTACCAGGGAGGCACCACAAAATGTGGTCGACGCACCGGAGCTCGAAGCAAGCCCCGCAGGTACTCCCTCTGTTGAACAGCATCGAGCTCAAGCCGGCACTGTACTTGCCATAGGTGGCCCTGTGAAGGTCCCCATAACCACAAGCCCCTTCTGCCAGCACCGGAAACAGAGGTTGAGCAAATGCCTGAAAAAAGAGGAACTACCGCAAGGAAGACAAAAGGGACTACCACTACCAGTTATCAAAGATCCATCCGTCTCTAGGGAGTATGTCGCGGTAGCAGTCTTCCATTCGCCAGCAGAGTCAGTGGAGGCGACAAGCTGGCAGCTTTGCACGAGCATCAAGCAGAGAAACGCGGACCGAAGAACACCCATTTGAGGATCAATGCTTCCTAGGAAGTTCGGCTTCGTACTTCTCTTAGGATTCCTCACCTTTTCTTCGCATTGCCATGGGGATTTGGACATGCTAGTGGTCTGGAGAGTGAGGGAAAAGGAAAGGGACCAAAATGACCGATAACTCCGCGAACCCTTTGACGAAAAGTAACAAAAAGTTACCTCAGTTCACACCGTGGGACATTCCAAAGAGCGCTTTGCCGAAACTTTGGGTGTAAACCGAGGAATGGAAGAGAAGGGTTCGAGGCTTTACGTTGGTGGCAGACACACACAGGAAAGGAGGGAAACGTGGGAAGAGCCCTAGAAGCCCCGTTCGTCCAAAAGAGCCAAAGGGTATTTTCCACGCTTTGCTGCAGGAATGCGGGCTCCCTGCTCGGGCTCTTCTTTTGAGAAGAGAAACCAGAGAGAGGGAGGGAGGAGAGAGAGGGAGGGGCTCCATTGTCAATAAAGTACGGCTGATTGAAGAAGAAGCGCCAAATAATGATTCGGCGGGAAGAGAGGGGGCCCTGGGACTCTGCAATCATGCGAGGGAGGTGAACGAGAGTAAATGCCATAGTCGTTCTTTACTTCTGTAATATGATAATATCGCAATTCCTGAGTTGAGAGCAGGCTAGTGCAGCTGATTCTAGGCCATCCTACTACCTTCGTCGCAACCCTAGTCGAGTCTCGCCGCCGAGCCACGCGCCTAGGATCTCCATCCGGGCCGTTTTGTACTGAATGGCTCGGTATGTTTTTCCCATCATGTCGCTCGATTTAGCTTTATCTTTTTAAGGAGCTTGCGTTTATTCACCCCATTTTTTATTTCGGACATCCCCTGCCATTTTGAACTGATTGCATTGTCCATTGTCGGTCTCAGTTATCATGTTGTTGAAACTTAAGATTATTCAATAATAACACCATGGAGATAAAGATCAAGTGTAGGGCCCACTCTTGATTTAAGCTTATTGCTAACCTTTTTTTCTTTTCTTTTGGGGTTTCTTGCTCTCTCTTTTTTCAGTTTGAAACGAAATCAGTGTCGCTCTTTTCCAAAAATAAAGTAGTTTATTTTATAGATAGACATGTAGTTATTGTGTCCCTGACTAGTATATTTATTTATTTTTGTTCTATGCTAGCAAGACCATTATTCTAAAAACACCCTAAGAACAAGTAAGAGTGAAAAGAATCATCTTCTAATTTTAATGAATGCATTTGGTTTAATTGAGTTCAATATGTGTCATTAAATGAATATGTGTCATTAAATGATAATTCGTATATTTTAACGGCTCAACTATCAATTCATTCAGGGGATCCAATTTTTATTTATTTTTCATTGCATAACTAAATGTTTTTTCAAAGATATTTCAAAAATAATGATCAATCGGACAAGGTTAAGTTGATTGAAAATTCTAAACTTTATCAGGCAAACTCAAAAGGAAAATCTCCCTAAATGTTATCACACGGGACTCTATCTTTGCCTTGATTACATGGAACAATAGTGGAAACGACTGTAATGTATATAGCAATCTTGATATTCAATATTTCAGTAGACTCTCATAAATTTTTTGCTGGAAAAGAACAAGGGAAAATAAAGTGAACAATGGGCAAATAAAACTATTTTTTTTTTACTCAGATGTATGTTTAATGTTTGCACGGATTTCAATCAAGGTTAAACTCTCATGTAAGTGGACAATAGAAAATTAGTTCCGAAGCAAACAAAATGTAGAAAGTATTGATATATAATGGGTGAAAGAAGCGGGTGCTAGAGTGAAAAAAGTCGTCTAAAGGAGTAACGATATTTTTTGTTTTTTAAGTAAAGTTGAAACCAACGTAAAAAAAAAAGGAAGAAGAAAATTAAAGGTTAGAATTAATAGGAGTGGACCCTACATTTGAACTTAGTCTTCATTGTTTGAGTAGAATTATGATTAATAAATTTGAAGTTTTAACGTTATGCTAAATAGAACCTTCGAGTGGCAAAGGATTCCTACACTAAAGAGTAGAGATGAAAACTAAGAATTGCCCGGACTAGACTAAATCAATTGGTTTTGGACAATTTGCAAGAGTGTCGGTCCAATTCTCAATTCTATAAAATTAGAATAAGTGATTTTGAGTCCAATCCCCTATTCCAATGGGGAACTAGAGCGATCGAACTGCTTGGACTAAACAGATTTTTTTTTTTTTAATTCTCACACAAATTTATTTTTCTCCCTTCTCATGTGCCACAGTCAAGATGGAAAGAGAGGGAGTTGGAGAGAAAGCATCAACTATCTTCTATACGTGATTGGATTTGAAGAGAGGGATTGGCTTTAGTCACCAATTCCATTCCTGGCTTCACTCTCTCTATGCGGTTGCTGACTGCTTTGCTTGAGTAACGAGACTAGTTCCGACTAGGCCATTTGATAACAGATAGGTTGGCTATTACTGAAGCTTTTAAGAAAACAAAAGGCCTGCACTTGGGTGCGTTTGTTTCGCTGAATACATTTTCGGGAAAACGTTTTCTCATTTTCTAGCTTTTGGGTCACTTAGGAAAATGAGTCAATGGAAAACGTTTTCCTAGTCAACGGAAAACATTTTCCGAACAAACCTTAAATTCAGGAAAATGATTTCCTATTTGAAAGGACCGGAAAATGTCTTCCAAATCTACCAGAGTTTAAATTTGATGCTTGGTTTACAAACAAATATTCTTATAAAAATATATTTAAAAAAATGAATTTGATTTTTTTTTTTATTTTTTAAAAAATTAAAATTTGGAAAACATTTTAAAAATAAAAATAAAAAATTCAAATTTGCTTATTTTTCTTTTTCTTTTCTTCCTTTTTCTTTTTGCTTCTTCTTCACCTGTCACCGGCCATAAGGACGGCCAGTGAGCTTTGGTCTCACCAAATCGAGCAATCTCATGGCCTTCGACAACAAGGCTTGAGCTTGCCCAAGGCCGATGAGCCTCAAGCCTCGCTAAATTGGGTGATCTCGTGGCCTCCAGTGATGAGGCTCAAGCCTCGCCAAATTGGGCGAGCTCGTAGCCTCTAGCAACCAGCTGGCGAGCTCGACGCCTCTGGCAACAGTTGGAGCTTACCCCTTGTAAGCCAGCCTAGGGAAAAAAATTCTTGTGATGAAGTGTGAAATTATTTTTTAATGGGATCCAAACGGCAAAAATATTTTCAATTATATATCACCAAACAAAGGAAAACAAACCGTATTCTTAGAAAATGCTTTTCCGAAAAATATTTTCCTTTATCATTGAGTTTTCCATGAAATAAACGCACCCTTAGAGCTACTTTGTTTTCTATCTTTGTCCTCTGTGTTCAGTAAGCCACTCATAAAAATAACCACTATGAATAATCTATAAACTCTCAAAAGGAGTACAACACCAACCAATTACTATGATGATGTGTTCGTGATGTGGTCAAATTCACAAACTTATCCCGGAAAGGAGTAGTTTGGGTTCTCAATGTTTAGATAGGAATATGTGTGAGGGGTTGCATTTTGATTCCATTTTCATCTCCCATTAAACCCTCTGGGATCCAGACTGGACCGGTCGGTCTGATGCGGTTTGATCCCTAGACCAATTGGTCCTGTCCTGGTTCCAGAAACTAGAAATTAATTGTTTTGGTCTGGTTCCTAGTTCTTGGGTGGGACCAAATTGAACTGGACACCGATCACCCCTACTAAAGAATGAGATGAAAAAAAGTGTCCCATGATACCTCCACCCCTAAACCGGTAATATTTGCCGACAACACACGCGTAGAGTCGATTTTAGAGTCGTCAGCCATGAGTTCGCGCCAACTTATGCCGAGTTCAAAAAAGGAGTTTCTTATTGTTGATGTTATTACACAAGAAGGGATAAGTTGTACATGAATGGGTAAAAGAACCCCGGACAACATGGTTCAGAAGGGGCCGGACTCGTCGGGCGATACTATGATGTCTTCCAAGGGCACGACCCGGCCGACTTCGGACTCGCCGCCCTTGTTGCGAACGGCAAGGACGTTGAGGTCGTAGACCCCCTCTCTGCTGCTGTCTTTGCTTCTGGAGCTCTCGGAATCGGAGTAGAGCTTGTGCGTTGCTTGATCCAGCGTCCCTTCTCTGTACACATAAACGAACTCGCCCTCCTCCAGAGCGTGCCACTTGCTATAGAGATCAACTCGGTTCATGGGCATACCCCTATACATCAAGAAATAGAAATAAAATAAGATAAAGAGAAAAATAATCAATTCTACAATTGATGCTGCTCCTTCCAATTCGATTGCCAATAATTAATTAAGAAAATTTCTAATAAAAGTATGAGATTTAAGAGTGAACTCTATAATAAGCATTCGTGATCGGTAACTAATTAATGAATTGGATTGGATGACCACTGGCTTTCGTGATCAATAAATGGTAAATAATCTTCGAGAAAATAACTGGAAATAATTTCCTGTTTCATTCTTCTTCTTCTTCTTCTTCTTCTTTTTTTTTTTTTTTCTGGTTCTGTCCTATATCTATTTTACAAGTCACTGTGTGTGTTATGTGTTATGTGCAGGTTACAAAACCAAGAAATAATTTCCTATTTCATTTTTTTGTCTGGTTCTATACATCTATTTTACAAGCCACTATTCCCACTGTGCGTGTTATATGTAGTGTGCAAATTGCGAAACCTGGAAATAATTTCCTATTTCAATTTTTTTTTTATTTCTATCCAATTTTGATTTTACAAGTCATTATATGTGCTATGTGCATGTTGTGAATCTAGGAAATAATTTCCTATTTTATTTTACTATGTGTATTGTGTTCAGGTTGTGAAACCTAAAAATAATTTCCTGTTTTTTTTTTTTGTCTAGTTCTATATTGTATCTATTTTACAAGTCATTGTGTGTATCACGTGCTGTGTGCAGGTTTCGAGACTTTGCTCCCCCACTCAAGCTTCCTTATCCTAGTTTTTTGAAAAAGTGGCGAATCGAACTCTCCATCTCTCTCTTCCCAAGTGGGAAAAGCAACCACGGGGACAATCTCAAGCGGTTTCCTATTTCATTTAGATAAAAAGAATTTAAAGATAACTACAAAGGACTCCTTGTTGGTAATTATCTCTACATTGCACTAAATATTTTATTAAATCAGATTCTATTAGCTCTATAATCATAGTCAAACTAGGAATTGCATTAATTGCTAAGACTTGGCCCGTATCTACAATCCTAATAATTATGGGATCTGCATTTATGATATTTAAAGCGGAAGAAATTTCGCATTTTCCAGAATTTTTTTTTTCCACCGGCAAGTATGTAAACACAATCCAAGCTACACATCATTGTACTGAATTAGCTGAAAATGAATATTTAGAAGTGAGATTGAATTTGCAATTTTGGTAAGCATCATCATCTGCCTAAATTGACTTTAAAAACTCGTCCTCGCGAGGTAGACTCAAATTTGTGAAACTTGAAAAGACGATTTTCAAGTTTGGTAAAGAGCATTAGCTCGCCTATATACTGATTTTTTGCAAACTCTGAAGAGAAAAGATTATAAAATCCACCTTATTTGCTACGGTATCACATTAACAAAAATGGGTCTCATTAGGAATGATGTAATTACCTAATATTTTGACATAACGCATATACCCAAATCACATAAATGGTGTACATTGGCGCGGAAATATTACTTCAAATCGCGCGTCTATATATCAAATAGAGGGTATGAGAAGAAAACTTGTAGCCGTACCTAACATGAAAAACAGTCGAGATATCGTGCATCCGGAGATGGAAGTTCAACGCCTCTAGGAAAGCCCGGTAGGTGTGGTGGTGGAGGCCGTCAATCCTCGGGTACGGCAGCCTTGGTCGGGGGCGGCCATGTGGCCCGGCGGCAAACACGTACTCTTTCCAAGTGGTGCCACCGTTGAAGCTCGGCAGGGCCGGCGGGAGGGCCGTGAATCCGAGCGTGGACATGATCGGCTCGAGCTGCTTGTGGCTGAACAAGGGCCTGAAGTGCCTCGTGTTCCATAAGGCCAGCTTCCTCATGCTCAAGGGTATCGCGATTCGCTTGTCGTCCATTGCAGGAGTTGCTGCTTCTCAAGATGATCTCGATATTGATATTGTTCTTGTTCTTGTTCTTGATCTTGATCGTGCTCCAGCTATGGGGAAGGGAAAAGAAGAGAAGCACAGAGCATCTTATAATCTCTCAATGCTGAGGACTGCAACTGTGGAGTGTGCTAAAACCATGGTGCAACAAATCATGGGGTTTGGCCAAAGTACGGTAATTCGAATAATGGGATCGGTTTTTCAATGAAAGCCAAGTGATTTTTTTTTCCTTCTTTTGATTTGGGAAGAAGACCAGTAACGAAACGATAGCTAAAAGTTTGAGAAGGAGAGATTGGCTTTATATTGCTTTAATTTTTGGAATTCGAAACAGATTTAGATTCCTCGAAAGAGTTTCGGATGATACCAAATAAGGACTTATCGCTTTGGGAGATTTACTTCCCTAACTGGCTTCTTTCCTTAATTGAGTTATTATTTCGTTTTAGGAAATAACCTCTCTCCTCTCTCTCTCTCTCTAAACCCTATTTTCATTTGAAGCCCTCTTGACCAAATTGTATATTTTGAGTAATGACATGCAATAGAAATATTTTTCCATCTTTAATTTCGTTCTTTTAAAAGCAACCACAAAAAAAAAAAGAACTCTTTACTGAGATAATTTCTTTTCCGTATTTAGTAATACGAAATTCCTCATTGGACTTCCCTTCCTTTTCTAACAAAAAGTCTGGCCAAGATCTTGTGAATCTAGAAGAAAAACATCGGACACTCTAGGAATGGTGATCTTTCTATCTTTGTCTCCTGTATATGGTTCTTATGATACTTAAAATATGCCGTTTGACGAATTTTTACTTTGATTGATCGCTTACTGATGGAACTAGTACAAGAGCGGCGGGGCGGCGCAAGCTTATGACAGGCCCGGAAGTGAAGATGTAAGATGTTAGGTATTTTCACAGATTATATGAGCACCCGACAAGATGGTCAAGCTTGTTAATGTAGATTCCCAAGCTTGTTTGTTTTCCATGTTTTTCGGTTTGTGAAATGTGCCAAAGATGGGTCAATCAAGCCTGTTCATGTCACACGACAAGGAGCCGGTAACTGTAGATTGTAGTGGGGGCGGCAGTTAGCGACAGTTACTTCTCACTACTCGGCAAATCCCAGGAGAACTTGTTTGCTTGGGGAACTCTCGCCTCTTCTCGCTTTCAGCTGGAGGCTACTCCCGATTCTGCTGATCAGACCACACGCTACCACCGCAAGAGGGCGCGAGAAAGAGAGGAGCTGCTGCAGTCCTGATCAGTGGAGTTGTAACGAGCGATGAGGCTCGCGAATGGTGTGAAGTTGAGGCTTCCACTGTTCGCCACGATGCTGTTCTTGGGCGGTGTCGTTGAAGGAAGAGGAGGAGCTTTGACGGCAGGTGGCGGATTGGTTTCGGCTTCGAGTTTAGGAGACAGAACAGCAGATAGGGTGAGTCATTCGGATTGGAAGAGAAGGGTCGTTTCGGTTGTTTTCGATGTCAAGAGATTCGGTGCACTTGCCGATGGCTGGACCGACGACCACAAGGTTTTTCCTCTCCGCTCCCTCCCTCCATGTCTGGAAAAGTTGAATAAAGAAATCAAGATCATAGCTAGATAGTCAGCATAGTTTCAGATGACTATAGAGTTCCAAACTTCAAGTGCGACTTAGAAGCTGATTTTGTTTGCCTTTACGAAATGAACATTCATGTGCTTTTGCATATCCTGAGGAGTTTCAAAGTTCAAAAAAAGAATGTTCAAGAGAGACAAGAGGTGCCGTCGGTTCACATTGATAGCTTGAAGTTATCTCCTCGGCAGCCTGCGACAGGGATCGTTGCTACTTTGATCCTGCTCTTGCCTAAATATCCTGACGTTTAACATGGCATAGTGACCGGCAAAGACACAGACACACAAACTCTGTCTCGGCTCAGGAACTTGTGTTTCTTATCGCAGGCATTCGAGGCAGCATGGAATGAGGCCTGCAGATCGACTGGCAGAGTAAATCTTCTGATACCTGAAGGCACGTACTTGCTTGGCCCCGCAAGGTTCGCAGGTCCTTGTACTGATGTGTCCTCGCTAACGGTCACCGTGAAGGCAAGAGCTTAAATTCTTCACCCATGCTCCACTGTTTTGCGCATGCTTCGTAGGATTGACCTGTCATTTATGCTACTCGACTTTGGCGGCAATTAATAGAGATCAAAGTGCAGGGTCATCTGAAGGCTTCGACAAACTTGTCGCAGTATGGATCAAGATGCTGGCTGGGTTGAGTTCGGATGGGTCGAAGGGCTAAGCTTGACTGGAGGAGGAGTGTTTGACGGTCGAGGTGCGGAGGCGTGGCTGTACAACAACTGCCTTGTCGATTTTGATTGCAAGCTCCTTCCACCTGTATGCTTCATTGCCCAAAATACTTGCATAAACCTTAGCTGTTACAAACATTCGATTCGTGCCTGGAATAAACGACTAAGCCCGATCAAGGGCATTGTGATATGCAATTGCATCTGAAGTCTGTCTTCTGCCTGAAATGTGTGTTCACCGGCAAAAGAAATTATGCAGAAACAAAGATTTCAGGAATGCCCTAACAAAGACAGCATTTTCTTGTTCTAGAACATAAAATTCATCTCCATGAACAAGACCAGCGTGCGTGGCGTAACATCCGTAAACAGCAAGTCCTTTCACATTGCTCTGGTGGAGTGCGAGAGCTTCAGAGGCAGCGAGATCAGAATTTCCGCACCGGCAGATAGCCCGAACACGGATGGCATCCATATCGAACGAAGCTCGGGGGTCTACATCTCCAAGTCTCGTATCAGAACCGGCGACGACTGCATTTCTATTGGACAGGGCAATTCTCTGGTCAGGATAACAAACATCAACTGCGGACCGGGTCACGGAATCAGGTGATAATCATTTCGAGTCTTATGGTGTCGAGTGCCGTTTCAGGTGGTCGAACTTTCGTTTCAGTGAATCGTAGATGTGGCTAACTCACCTTTCTTTTCCCCGTTTTCCCACGATCATAGCGTGGGAAGTCTGGGAAGATATCGGCACGAAGGCAACGTGAGCGGAGTCGTGGTGCAAGACTGCAACATGACTGGGACAGCCAACGGCATTCGGATCAAGACGTGGCCCGACTCCCCCGACAGCAGCATCGCGACCAACATGACCTTCGAGAACATAAGGATGAACAATGTGACGAACCCGATAATCATCGACCAGACCTACTGTCCGTTCGCCTCTTGCTCATTCAAGGTAAGTACCAAGTACCCGGAACTGATGACCATAAACTGAGAAAACTGAATCAACTCGAATCATACCACATCGCATATTGATCTCGTCTTGTAACTTCGTTGGTGATTTCTTTCTTGCAGGAACCCTCGCGGGTCAAGCTGAGCGACATCCATTTCAAGAACATACGGGGTACCTCGTCATCGCCGTTGGCAGTGGCGCTGGAATGCAGCGGAGGGTTTCCATGCCAGGACATTTACCTCCAAGACGTGCGCCTGGATCTCCTGGATGGGAAGAGAGAGATGAACGTGACTTCATCCTGCAAGAACGTGAAGGCCAAGTACATCGGCACTCAAATCCCGCCGCCATGTGCCTAGCGATCCGCCTACTCGAGTCGATCGGAACCGTCGGATCACACGGGATCCAAGCGGCCCGCTCGCATATAGATCCTGTGTCAACGGCTGTGCTGAACCGAATCTGGTGAACTGAGTCCAAACAAAAATTTCGCCTTCATAAGGGATTGGCCGACTTTCCTTTCGATTTCCATTCAATTCAGTTGAATTGGTCACTTTGATCCCTAGGATGTTAATTATTTAGTGTTCATATCCTTCTTTGAAGAAGCATCTAGATGACTCTCCTGTGAAAATTGAGGGGTTTTTGCTAACTCTCTTGTTTTGGTATGGAACTGAATTATCTTAATTTGTAATTTTGAAGTTTAACGATAAGGTTGTTGTGTCCGGACGAAATCTTCAGAACCCAAATCGCAGATTAGCATGGAAATTGTGAAACAAAGATTTTTCCTCTAAAAATATGTTTAAATTTCGGATTATCTCACTTTGCAAAATAAAACTAAGTGTTTCTACAATAAACTATACTGCCAATTAGAATGAAAATATACGTTAAATATCAAGTAGACTGCTAGAAACTCATTTATCGAATTTATTATTTCTAGGCCTTGTTTGGTAACCATCCAAACATGGCCAAATTCTGATTCTTTGTTCCCAGAATTAGTTTGGGCTTAAAATCGCATTTGGTAAAATTTTTGTTCCTAGGAACAGATTGGGAGTAGAATCAAGAATAAAAAAAAAATTGATTCTTGTTCCGGAAACAAATTTGAGAATCAAAACCAACAATTCTTCTTCTTCCCTTCGGCCATCTCGCGATCGCCATCCACCACCGCCCACCACCGTCCGTCGTCGCCGCCGCCGGCCGCCAACACCGGTCCCCGTTCGCCGGTCCGGCGAGCTCGTTGAAGGCTCGCTAGGCCAAGGCGAGGTCCGACGAGCTCGCCGGAGGCAAGCCCAGCCACCGGTGAGGCTCGCCCAGCCTAGCCGGTGGCCAAGCGAGCCTCACCAAGTGCGGCCGTGGGTGCTGGTGTTGCGAGGGGGCAAGCGACGGTGGAGCTTCGGGCTGATGGCAGAACAGAAGCAGCGTCACGGTGTAGCAAGGCCGTGGCTTCGTCGGAGATGCGGCAAGGTGGGCTTGCGGACGCGAGATCTGCGGGTCGCGGGTCCCATGCGAGGCGGAGCAGAAGCCGATCGGCATTGGGCGATAGCGGACAAATCAGGGCAAGAGTGGCTCGGGCGTCGAATCATGTGGCGGTGGCGGTTTCTAGCAAGACAAAGCAGAGCAGGAGTTGGGTAGCGCCAGTGTGGCGAGACGATAGCATCCGGCGGGCAACGGTCGAAGCTTTGGCAGACGGCAACAAGGACGCCCGCCGGTGGCCAGGCAGGCCTTGCCTAGCCACAGCAAGGCCGGCCTGGCGACCGGCCACAAGAAGAAGAAGAAGAAGAATAGGAGAAAAAGGAAAAAAAAAAAGAAATAAAAAAAAAAAAGGAAAAAGAAAAGAAAAAAGAAAAGAAAACAAAGGAAAAAAGTAAAAAGTCATTTAAAAATTAAAAGAAATTATTTGAAACAGAATTAATAAGCATGGTACCAAACGTAATTCTACTCAGGAATCGAAATTTTGGATAGTTACCAAACGGCTTAAAATCTTAGAATCGGTTAGGGAAAATGAATAAAAAGAATCATTTCGATCGAATCTACTCTAGGAAACGGAATCGTTACCAAACGCGCCCCTTTTAAGCGTGCTATCCAATCTCAATTTCTTTTTTTTTTTTTTTTTTGCTAATGGATCCTTTTTTGTATTTTTTTTTTGTTATAGATGAATGTTCTTTTTTGTGAAAAAAGTTATGAAAATTTCATTTATTCATTAATTTTTGCTAAATGATACAAAATTGTTAATTATTTCCATTTCCTTAATTACTTATCATTTTTTTGGGTCGAATTAATTGATTATCATTGAAAAGCAAAACGTGAATTAGAAGGAAAAGACCACAAAAAAAAAAAAAAAAAAAACAAGAAGAAGAAGAAGAAAAGGAATATGTTGAAACGGCAGAGGGAAGCAGGACGAAGACGAAATCCATACACGACAAGATCAAAGCACCGACCTTTTTACGCTCTCGTCGAACCGCCGCGAACCGGCCGCCGGGATCGAATTGGATCGGCGAAGTGAGAGGAGGAGGAGGAGGAGGAGCGATGGAGAGCGCGTCGGAGATGGTGCCGTTCCCGCTGCTGCAGACGCCGATCGAATCCAACTACAGGGCCTGCACCATCCCCTACCGGTTCCCCTCCGACAACCCGAAGCGCCCTACCCCGACCGAGCTCGCCTGGATCGACCTCTTCCGCAACTCCATTCCCTCCTTCAAGTAAGCAAACGCCGCCGTTCCATTCGTTGGCTTCGTCGATTTTCGCTAAATTCGCGTGTGGACGATGAGTTCGTAGGGGACTTGAATTTTAGGCCTTCGTTGCGCTTGGATGTTGAAATTAGCCGAAACCGTTTTAGATGGTGGCGATTGTGTATTTTGGAGAATGATCGCTTAGATAAATCTGCTGAAAGCGGGAAGTGAGATGCCTTGTTCTGCTGGGATGAAGATATTGAATTATTCAATTGGAAAGTTGTATAGGAGTTGTGGAGTAATCAGGAGGAAGCTTTGAAGCTGTGATATCGAGCTCGTTATACGTTTTGCAGGAAACGGGCGGAGAGCGATCCTACGGTCCTTGATGCCCCTGTCAAAGCTGCAAAATTCGCTGAGAGGTACATTTCTTTTAGTTTTCGCACCGCTCGTCGATCTACTTGTGGTAAGTAGAATGTGATTCGGCTTCATGGTCTGGTTCACATGGACTGAGATTTCGAAAGGAGGTCTAGACCAATGCTAGTAATTGCTACTCGTCAAGGAGTGGGCTGGGATATTACTTCTCTCCTGCACCTCCTCATTTCTGTTGCTTGTGCCTTACATAATCAGGACTGCCCAACTTGGTCTGATGAATCATCTTCTTGGTAATCATGTTGCATGTAATGGATTTTACATAGTTAAACATGACAATGACAACATGTGTATTTGTCGAAATTAGGCATTTCTGTAGACATTTATGTGTCCTGTTCCTTGGTAGTTCTGGGTCCTCTTTTTATGGCCTTTTCCCGTCGAACCTGTTAGAGGTGTTAATTAGAAGTGATATGGAAGATGTTTATATAGTTTTTGGGACAGTTGCAGGCTCGTGCAATTTCCAAAAGATACTTTAGCAGAGCCTTTTTGAAGACTCAAAATTCTATTGTTGATGTAAATAACATCCTTACATGCTATCACCGGAATCAAAAGATTTATCGTCTCATCTGTCAGCATGGTTTTCTCAGTATGTGGTCTTTGTAAAGTGCATCCCTCATGCTAGTGTTGCTTAAATATTCTGGATCTGTCAAACTATTAAATGTTGTGGTGTACAGTGTCCTTTGGTGGTAAATTATGAGACTCTAGAAGTTCAAGTTTTGACAACCATGTTCTCTTCCCATACATGCTCATAGGCACCGTTGCGCACCCCCATAGACACACACACACACACACACACACTAGAGTAAGAGCATTCATGTGTGTGTGTGTGTGCGCACCAAATAGAATGGGGAACCTGGATGGATGGTTGAATGAGGTAGAAGGGGAGTTGCAAAGTGGGGCAAGTGAAAGGGAGTTCAAGGGAGAGAATTGGAGATCATGGGTTGTTGAATTTATATCTCATCATGATAATGCACGTCTCAAGTTTCTTCTTTAGGATTAGGAAAAGAAATTTCATTGCCTATATTGATGAACCATCAAATTTATTTTTTAACTTGGAGGCTCTATTAACTATTTGTGACCTTGTGATTTGTTTTATATGGTGTTTTTACAGCTTCTGTGCAGACTAAGAGAGCAGATTCTTCGAGAGTTGGGTTTTCGAGACATATTCAAAAAAGTTAAGGTAATTATTACACACATTTTTCTGTCCTTTTTACAATCTCCATGGACAATATCCAATGTGGAAAGATTACACCATTATCTTGTGGTGAAAGCCTAGCAAAGTGTTTGGCATTTTCAATTAGGAGACTTTGTTGATGAAAGGGAGAAAAGATAAAATAGCTTTAAGTTGAAAATTCATGATCAAGATAAGTGTTGTGGCCTACTTGGTAGTTGGACATCGTGGGTGTTCTTCTTTTCTTCCCTATGTTCCTTACTGATCTCTTCCCTTTTGTGAAATTGTCATTGACCATGACAGGATGAAGAGAATGCAGAAGCCATATCCCTTTTCAGTGATGTAGTTAATCTTAATGATGCAATTGAAGACAAAGGCAAGCGTTTGGAAAATCTAGTTAGAGGAATATTTGCAGGAACCATCTTTGATCTTGGATCTGCACAGGTTTGTAAATTCGGTTGTCTTCTACTTTTGGAATTATACTGCAATTATCATTTGGCTTTTTGTAGAGCATCCACTTGAAAATGCTGCAAATTACTTTGTAGTTTGCAATTTTCTGAGTGCCATAAATCTAATATTATTATAGAATTTTGGCACTCCATGGAGGGCCTTGTGAAAGGTTTATATGGGACCTAGTTGCTGGTTGCCAGCATCCCTTCCCTAAGCTTTTATCTTTTTGTTTCTTTGTTCCGTTTCATTTTCAAGTGATAACTTACTAATAAAAAAATACTTATCTTATGTGGATACCACTCCACCTCACATAGTTCACTTTTTTTTCTTTTTCTTCTTTAAATTTTTAAAAATAATTTTTCTCAATAAAAGTTTATTAAATAAAAAAAATTAGATATCATTGTAATGATCACGATGCATGAAAGTTTTCAAAACAACACATGATTAAATTATCTATGTTTCTTTTATCATCTTATTGAAATATTAAATTTAAACGAAAAACAACATTTGTTCTTTATGCACTTTTTGGATTCGCCACAGAATTTGTACTTTCGTGACCAAATCCTTTATGACAGGCTATCATATTTGCTGATAACCCTGGTGCAGATATCATTTTGGGTATTTTGCCATTCGCCAGAGAATTACTTCGTCGTGGGACTTAGGTTTGCTTTCATCTTTATTTCTTTTAAATAGAAAGTGGTCATAGTGATTACTCTATCCACAGTATGCAGTACTAGATTTTGGTTTAGTGTAACTTTGACAGGTCATTGTGATTACTTTATCCACAATATGCAGTACTAGATTTCAGTATAGTGTATCTTTTATGTTTAAGTTCTCTGGTGCAGGAGGTTGGCCTGTCCTCCATAGTTTTTTGGGAAAGTAATTCATGCATCACCTGTGGGATATCTTTCATTATTTGCTGCCGAAGTCTTTTTCATTGGAAATTACGCATTACCAATGAGACAAATAGATCGTGTTGTTCATGTGGAGACTTATTTGCATTTTCAGCATAAATATGGGTGAAAATGTTTTTGGTATTATGTCTGCATCTGATTTGTGTTGTCTAGGGACCTGCATTTATTGTTTACTGATTGGATGTGTTCCCTGTTACTAGTACGGTGATAGTGAGATCACTTAGTTGGTCATTTGGAGTTTCTATTGCCAGACTTGAGCATTCGACTGATATTGATTTTAGCTTTGGGTAGGCCTACATTTTATTAGACTTTGTTATCCTGATGCCAGTTCATTAGATATATCATTGATAAAAAAGAATGAAAGAAAGGAGTCCTAGCCAAAAAGAAAAGAAAAGAAAAGAAAAAATAGGAAAAGAGTTTAATTAGGTGTCTTTCTCATTTTTTGTAACTCTTGGATGGTAGATTTGGATATACTTCTGTCTAACCTTCTCTCCTGCTGTCACCTAACCTTCTCTCCTGCTGTCCAGGTTGTGCTTGCTGCTAATGATTTGTCATCTATTAACAATGTCACCTACCCTGAACTAATTGAGATTATATCCATGAATAGCAAGATTTTTAAATGTGATGTGAATACACCATGTTGGTCCAGACATCGTTCCAATAACCAGCTGAAGGATGAGAATGGGAAGTTAATGGGTGTGGATGCTTCAAACCTCTTGATTGCTAATTCTGGGAATGATTTGCCTGTAAGAAATTCGAGTCCCTGCTGTTGTTTTACCTACCCTCATATTTTGCTTTCCGGGTGATTGATAAATATGGTGAACTCCATGTCGTGAACAGTCTTCCTCCTAAACTTTTTGTAGGTTATTGATCTTGCACAAGTATCCCAAGAGCTAGCCTTTCTGGCGGCTGATGCAGATCTAGTTATTGTGGAAGGAATGGTAAGTTTGGACCGGTAATGCCAGCAGATTTGTGGCACATTTAAGTTCTTTTTCACTGGAGTTGCCTTTGAGATTGTGGGGCAGACGAGAATGCGTTATTGTTTAATTGCTATCGATCATGGAATTTGGAATTATTGTTAAAATCTGCTTATTCCTTTTGTAATTGAGATGCATGAAAACTAATGCACACGAGTTCGCGCCAACTAATGCCGAGTTCACAAAGGAATTTCCTTAATCGATTATGTTATTCCACAACAGTGGATAAGTTGGACATGAACGAGCACAGAGAACATGGACGACATGGTTTACAAGTGGTCGGACTCATCGGGCGATACAATGATGTCTTCCAAGGGCACGACCTGGCCGACTTCGGACTTGCTGCCCTTGTCGCGAATGGTGAGGGATTCGAAGTCGTAGACCCCGTCTCCGCCGCTGTCTTTGCTCCTGGAGCTCTCGGAATCGGAGTAGAGCTCGTGCGTTGCTTGATCCAGCGTCCCTTCTCTGTACACATAAAAGAACTCGCCCTCCTCCAGAGCGCGCCACTTGCTTTGGAGATCAACTCGGTTCATGGTTATGCCCCTATATAACAAGAAATAGAAATAAAATAAATTATAATAAAGAGAAAAATAATCAATTCTACAATTGTTGCTTCTCCTTCCAATTCGAATGCAATAATTACTCATCGAGAAAATTTTAAATAAGGACCTGAGATTTAGAGTGGGCTCTGTAATAAGCGTTCATGATCGGTAATTAATTAATAAATTGGATTGGATGGTCATTGGGTTTTTTAATCAATGATTAGTAAATAATTATCAGAGCTTAACTGAAAATAATTTCTTGTTTCATTCTATTTTTGTTTGGTTCTTTCGTGTATCTATTTTACAAGCTAATTGTGTATTATGTGTTATGTGTAAGTTGTGAAACCTAGGAATAATTTCTGTTTCATTTTTTTTTTTTCTGGTTTATGTTTTCTATCTTTTCATTTTTTTTTTTTTTGTTCTGGTTTATGTTGTATCTATTTTACAAGTCACTATGTGTACCATGTGCTATGCACAAGTTTCGAAACTCTGCTCCCTCACTCACCCCTCACCATCCCAGTCCCTTGAGAAGATAGTGAATTGAATTCCCTACATCACCCTTTCCAACTAGGAAAAGTGATCACTAGGAACCTTAAGTGATAACCTGTTTCATTTAGATGAAAAGAATTTAAGATAACTACAAAGACCTCATTGTCGGTAATTATCTTTACATTGCACGAAATAATTTATTAATTCAGATTCTCTTAGTTCTATAATCATAGTCACACTAGGAATTGCATTAATTGCTAAGACTTTGCGCGTATCTACAACCCTGATAACTATGGGATCTGCATTTATGATATTTAAAGTGGAAGAAAGTTTGTATTTTTCCAGAATTTTTTTTTCCACCAGCAAACACAATCCAAGCTATACATCATTGTACTGAATTAGCTTAGAATTTTTTTAAGTGAGATTGTGAGCTAAACTACTGACTTGATAAACTTGTCCTCGTGAGGTAGACTCAAAATTGTGAGACTTGAAAAGACGATTTTCAAGTTTGGTAAGGAGTATTATCTATCTATAAATTGATTTTTTGCAAACTGTGAAGAGAATATATTATAAAATCAAGAGAAATTTCCAAAAAAATGGCTTAAAGTGCATCATTTTTACAAATAAGAGTTTAAAGTAAATCTTATTTTAAATAAAAGTTTGAGGTGTCAATATTTTCTCAAATAATAATTTAAAATGAATATTATTTCAAATAAGAGCAGAAACTCAATCTTGTATTAAATAAAGGGCTTAACATTCCAGTGGCTAAGGGTATTTTGGTCATTCACCGTTTTCCCTTTTTCTTTTCCTGGTTCGTCTTCTTCCTTTTCACCGGTGGCCGGCCGGCCACCGGTGGCCTGGGCGAGGGCCACGCCGGCCACCGGCGAGGGACGGCCTCGCCTGGACGAGGCGATCCTCGCCCTGGGGGAGACCGCCCCTTGCGGCCATCCGCGAGGTCGGCCCTCGCCGGCCCCAGGCGAGGACTCGACCGGCGACCCTCGGGGCACCTCGCCAGCGGCCGGCGAGGGCTCGACCGGTGACCCTCGGGGCCCCAGGCGAGGCCGACCCTCGTCAGATCTGGCGAGGGCGGCCTCGCCCGCGGCCGGCGAGATCGCTGAGCCCTCGCCGGTCTTTGCTAGCCGCCACCGGCCGACGCCGGAAAAGAAAAAAAGGAATAAAAGAGAAAAAAGAAAAGAAAATTTGGAAGACAACACTGTTGACTGAACGGAAAATTTAGCCGGCCGCAGCGAGGGAGGTCGGGTCCTTATTTCAAACGATTCATGTCCTTATTTAAAAAATTGAGAATAATTTTTTTTTTTTTTTTTTAATTTTACCTAAAATCCATCTTATTTAATATGGACCAAAAACGATTAGGAATAACGTAATTACCTAATATCTTGACCAAACGCATATACCTAAATCACTTAAATGGGACATATAGGCGTGAAAATATTACTTCAAATTGCGCATCCATATATCACATAAAGGTATATGAGAGAAAACTCGTAGCCATACCTAACGTGAAAAACAGTCGAGATGTCGTGCATGTGGAGATGGAAGTTGACCGCCTCTAGGAAAGCCCGATAGGTGTGGTGGTGGAGGCCATCGATCCTTGGGTATGGCAGCCTCGGCCGGGGGTGGCCATGCGCCCCGGCGGCAAACATGTACTCTTTCCAGGTGGTGCTGCCAGTCGGTAGGGCCGGCGCGAGGGCCGTGAAGCCGAGAGTGGTCATGACCGGCTCGAGCTGCTTGTGGGTGAACAGGGGCCGGAAGTGCCTCATGTTCCATAGGGCCAGCTTCCTGATGCTCGAGGGTATCACGGTTCGCTTGTCGTCCATTGCAGCTGCTGCTGCTGCTTCTCAGGATGACCTTGATCTTGATCTTGCTCTTGCTCTTGTTCTCGTTATTGATCTTGATCTTATCTTTGCTCTAGCTATGGAGAATGGGAAAAAGAGAAACCCAAAGCATCTTATAATCTCTCTATGTCGAGGACTGCAACCATGGACTGTGCTAAACCATGGTGCAACAAATCATGAGGAATAGCCGACGGACCATAACCGAATAAAAAGGGTCGGTGGATCAATGAAGGCCAAGTGATTTTTGTTTTTTTCTTTTTGGAAGAAGACTAGTATCGAAACGATAGCTAAAAGTTATAGAAGGAGAGATTGGTTTTATATTGCTTTACTTTTTGGAATTTGAAACATGTTTAGATTCCTAGTAGGAGTTTTGGATAATACCAAATAAAGACTTATCGCTCTGGGAGAATTACTTCCTTTCTTTAATTGAGTCATTTATTTCGTTTTAGGAAATACCCTCTCTCCTGTTCTTTTTTTTTTTCGACCCTTTTTTTCTGAATTAAATGCACTTTTTCCCTCTAAACCCTATTTTCACTTGAAGCCCTCCTTGACCAAATTGTATATCATGAGTTATGACATGCAATACAAATATTTTTCCCTTTTTAATTTCGTTCTTTTAAAAGCAAAAAAAAAAAAAAAAAGGAACAATTTACCGAGATAATTTCTTTTCAGTATTTAATAAAACGAAATTCCTCGTTAGACTTCCCTCCCTTTCCGAGCAAAAAGTCTGGCCAAGATCTTGTAATGGTTATCTTTCTGTCTTCGTCCCGTATATATGGGTCTTAGAATACTTGAGAAAATACGCTGTTTTCTCCATAGAAAAGAAAAGGAACAAATTCTCCTATCGATTCGACGAATGTTTCCTTTGATCGACCGCTTACCCACCGGTGGAACCAACACAAGATCGGCGGCGCAAAAGGTATATTCACAGAATATACGGGCACCAATAAGATGGTAAAAGCTTTATGTTGTGGGGGTTGGCAGTTAGTGACAGTCACGTCTCGCTGCTCGGCAAATCCCAGCAGACCAAAATAAAAAATAAAAAAACTAAGTTAAAAGCTTTAGAAAGGTTTCCCCCGATTCTGCCGATCAGACCACACGCCAGCACCGCCAGAGGGGCGAGAAAGAGAGGATCCTGATCAGCGAACGGGGTGAGGCTGCGGCATTCGCTGCTTTTCTTTTTCCTTTTCCCTTTCCAAAAACCAGCGGATAATCCAAAGAAAACGCACGCTTGTCGCTGTCGGCGGGCGCGGGGCCTGGGGGACACGTGTCGAGATCATGTGGCATGTGATAAGTTGGGGGGAAGGCTGCGCATTTTCTGTTTCTTAATTTCTCTGTTTCTCATTTCTGAATGGTTTGGAACGTAAATTCGTTTGATAACGTAATTTGATTTCTCATTTCGAAAAGATTTTATTCCGAAATAAATTTGAAGAAGAAATCATAAGCTAAAATTTTTACTACCTCGTTTACGAAATAGAAATTGAGAAATCAATTTCTGTTTCAGAAATTTTGTCATGCGTATCTTACTTTACTGACAAACCAATCCCCCGCTTGGCCACTTGGATCGGGGTCTGTCCTTGTCCGAAAATGACGGTTTAGTCCCAAGCTCCCCCTTTTTTTTTTTTTTAAAAAAAAAAAACTTTTTGGAAGTTATATTTTAGCCTCGCCCCTCTGCATTTCTGCATTTCGAGGGTTTTTTTTTTCATCCACTTTTCTCTCTTTTTATTTATTTTTATATAAAAAATTCATGCAAAATAACAAAATCTGGCCCCTTGGATCATGCATCTGTGGATAAGGGTCGGATTCGATGGCGTACCCTTGCCTTGTGAATTTGGAGAACTCAAAGGTTGTGGCTTGGGTGGAATGCAGATGACAGCCGATCGTGGCGGCCTTCGGATCGCCTGTCAACTACGATGATTTATCACGGTGCCATGGCATGCCTAACTGGAGGACAAACTCTGTGCAAGACAAGTTCGCCCCCGACGGCGAGCTGCCCCCGTCACTTATTAGGGAATGAATTCTGTAAACCATGCTCGACATTCTGAATGTCAAAAAGCGATGAGGGTTATGTTTGTTCTACATCTGTGGTTGCCGGAAACCATGCCTTCGATTGGCTGGCGGGTTATGAGTCGTGACGGTCGTTTCGGCTGTTTTCGATGTTAGAAGATTCGGCGCGCTTGCCAATGGCCAGACCAACGACCACAAGGTTTTTCCTCTCCTATGTCTGTGAAAGTCGAATAAAGAAATCAAGATCATAGCTAGAGATAGTCAGCATAGTTTCAGATGACTGTAAAGTTCCAAACTTCAAGTGGGACTTGGAAGCTGATTTTGTTTGCCTTTGCAAAAAGAACATTCATGTGCTTTTGCACATCCTGAGGAGTTTCAGAATTCCCGAAAAAGAATGTTTGAGAGACGAGAGATGCCGTCGGTTCGCATCGATTGCGTAAAGTTTTCTTGCTCGGCTGTCTGCGACAGGTGTCGTTGCTAGTTTGATCCTGCTCTGGCCTGAATATCTTGACGTTTAACATGGCAGAGCGACCGGCAAAGGCACAGACACACAACTCCAGCTCGGCTAAGGAACTCGTGTTTCTTATTGCAGGCGTTCGAGGCAGCATGGAGCGAGGAGTGGGGATCGACCGGAAGAGTAAATTTTTGATACCTAAAGGCACGTACTTGCTCGGCCCCGTAAGGTTCGCAGGTCCTTGTACCGATGTGTCCTCGCTAACAGTCACCGTGAAGGCAAGAGCTCAAATTCTTAAACCCATGCTCCGCTGAATCGGGCATGCTTCATAGGATCGACCTGTCATTTATGCTACTCGACTTTGGCGGCGGCATTAATAGAGATTGACGTGCAGGGTCACTTAAAGGCTTCGACAAACTTGTCCCAGTATGGATCAGATGCCGGCTGGGTCGAGTTCGGATGGGTTGAAGGGCTAAGCTTAACTGGAGGAGGAGTGTTCGACGGTCCAGGTGTGGGGGCGTGGCTGCACAACAACTGCCTCGTCGATTTTGATTGCAAGCTCCTTCCAACTGTATGATTCATCGCCCAAAATACCTGCATAAACCTTAGCTGTTACAAACATTCGATTTGTGCCCGGAATACATGACTCGGATCTAGGGCATTGTTATATGCAGTTGCATCTGAAGTCTCTCTTTTGCCTGAATTGTGTGTTTACTGGCAAAAGAGAATATGCAGAAACAAAGATTTCAGGAATGCCCTAACAAAGACAGCACTTTCTTGTTCTAAAACATAAAATTCATCTCCATGAAGAAGTCCAGCGTGCGCGGCGTAACGTCTGTAAACAGCAAGTCCTTTCACATTGCTCTGGTGGAGTGCGAGGGCTTCAGAGGCAGAGGGATCAGGATTTCTGCGCTAGTAGATAGCCCGAACACGGATGGCATCCATATTGAGCGAAGCTCGGGGGTCTATATCTCCAAGTCTCGCATCAGAACCGGGGACGACTGCATTTCTATTGGACAAGGCAATTCTCTGGTCAGGATAACAAACATCAACTGCGGACCGGTCGCGGAATCAGGTGGTAACCGTTTCAAGTCTTATGGTGTCGGGCGCTGTTTCAGGTGGTCGAACTTCTGGTTCAAAGAATCGTAGATGTGGCTAACTTACCTTTCTTTTCCCCGTTTTCCCCGTGATTGCAGCGTGGGAAGTCTGGGAAGATTTCGGCACGAAGGAAACGTGAGTGGAGTCGTGGTGCAAGACTGCAACAGGACTGGGATGGCTAATGGCATTCGGATCAAGACATGGCCCGACTCCCCCGACAGCAGCATCGCGACTAACATGACCTTCGAGAACATAAGGATGAACAACGTGATGAACCCGATAATCATCGACCAGACCTACTGTCCATTTGCCTCTTGCTCAATCAAGGCAAGTATCAAGCACTAGGAACTAAAAACCATAAACTGAGAAAACCGAATCAACTCGAATTGATACCACATCGCATATTTGATCTCATCTTATAACTCTGTCGGTGATTTCTTTCTTGCAGGAACCGTCGCGGTCAAGCTGAGCGACATCCATTTCAAGAACATACGGGGGACCTCGTCTTCACCGGCGGCGGCAGCGCAGGAATGCAGCAGAGGGTTTCCATGCCAGGACATTTACCTCCAAGACGTGCACCTGGATCTCCTGGATGGGAAGAGAGAGATGAACGTGACCTCGTCCTGCAAGAACGTGAAAGCCAAGTACATCGGCACTCAAATCCCGCAGCCATGTGCCTAGCGATCCGCCGACCCGAGTCGATCGGAGCAGTCGGATCATGCGGGATCCAAGCAGCCCGCTCGCATAGAGATCCCGTGTCAATGGCTGTGCTGAACCGGATCTGATGAACCCGAGTCCAGACAAGAATTTCGCCTTCATCAGGGATCGGCTGACTTCCCTTTCGATTTCCATTCAATTCGGTTGAATTGGTCACTTTGATCCACGGGATGTTTTTGCTCTATTTTTGTCAATTTTAACTAGCATGTTAATTATAATTTAGTATTCAAATCCTGCTTTGAAGAAGCATGTAGATTATTCCTCTGTGGTAATTGTGGGGGTGTTTTTGCTAATTCTCTTGTTTTTTTATATGGAACTGAATTGTCTTAATTTGAAAGTTCTAAGTTTAACGATAAAGTTGTTGTGTCTGGACCAAATCTTCAGAACCCAAATCACAGATTAGCATGGAAATTGTGAAACAAAGATTCTTTTCTCTAGAGATGCACTTAAATTCCAAATTACCTCACTTTGCAAAATAAAATTATGTGTTTTCACGATAAACTGTACTGCCGATTAGAATAAAAATACACGTCGAATACCAAGTTGACCACTAGAAATGCATTTATTGAATTGACAACGTCTATTAAGCGTGCTATTCAATCTTAATTTCTTTTTTTTTGGGGAATGAACCTTTTTTTATATATATTTTTATATTCCTTTTTTTTCCATTATATTTTGAATTTTTCTTTTTTTTTTTTTGTGAAAAAGTTATCAAAATTTACTTATTTATTTATTTTTGCTAAATGATACAAAATTGTTAATTACTTTCCATTTCCTTAATTACTTATCATTTTTTTTTGGGTTGAATTAATTAATTATCATTGAAAAGCAAAATGTGAATTGAAGGAAAAGACCACAAAAAAAAAAAAAAAAAAAAGAAGAAGAAAAGAGAAGAAAAAGGAATAAGCGGAAATAGCAGAGGGAAGCAGGACGAAGAAGAAATCCATACACGACAAGATCAAATCTCCGACCTTTTTCCGCTCTCGTCGAACCGCCGCGAACCGGCCGCCGGCATCGAATCCGATCGGCGAAGAGCGCGAGCACCCGCGAGCGAGAGGAGGAGGAGGAGCGATGGAGAGCGCGTCGGAGATGGTGCCGTTCCCGCTGCTGCAGACGCCGATCGAATCCAACTACAGGGCCTGCACCATCCCCTACCGGTTCCCCTCCGACAACTCGAAGCGCCCTACCCCGACCGAGCTCGCCTGGATCGACCTCTTCCGCAACTCCATTCCCTCCTTCAAGTAAGCAACCGCCGCCGTTCCATTCGTCGGCTTCGTCGATGTTCGCTACATTCGCGCGTGGATGATGAGTTCGTAGGGGACTTGAATTTTAGGCCTTCGTTGCGCTTGGAGGTTGAAATTAGCCGAAACCGTTTTAGATGGTGGCGATTGTGTATTTTGGAGAATGATCGCTTAGATAAATCTGCTGAACGCGGGAAGCGAGATGCCTTGTTCTGCTGGGATGAAGATATTGAATTATTCAATTTGAAAGTTGTATAGGAGTTGTGGAGTAATCAAGAGGAAGCTTTTGAGATGTGATATTGAGCTTTTGATGCGTTTTGCAGGAAACGGGCGGAAAGCGATCCTACAGTCCCTGATGCCCCTGTCAGAGCTGAAAAATTCGCTGAGAGGTACATTTCTTTCAGTTTTTTCCCTGCTTCGCTTCATTAGAAAGGTGCGGCTAAGGATCGATCTGCTTGTGGTGAGTAGAATGTGATTTGGCTTCATGGTCTGGTTCACATGGACCAAGATTTTGAAATGAGGTCTCGACCGATGCTAGTAATCACTACTCGCGAATGAGTGGACTGGGATATTACTTCTCTCCTGCACCTCCTTATTTCTGTTGCTCGTGCCTTACATAAACAGGACTGCCCAACATATTCTCAATGTGTCATCTTCCTTGTAATCATGTTCCATGTATGGATTTTACGTAGTTAAATATGACAAAGACAGTGTGTATGTGTCAAAATTAGGCATTTCTGTAGACATTTATGTGTACTGTTCCTTGGTAGTTCTGGGTCCTCTTATGGCTTATTTTCTGTCATACCTGTTGGGGGTATTAAATAAAAATGATATGCTAGATGCTTATTTAGTTTTTGGGACAGTTGCAGGCTCATGCAATTTCCAAAAGATATTTTAGCATAACCTTTTTGAAGACTCAAAATTCTATTGTTGATGTAAATAACATCCTTACATGCCATCACCAGAATCAAAAGATTTATCATTAGTCATCATGGTTTTCTCAGTATGTGGTCTTTGTAAAGTGCTTCCCTTATACGAGTGTTGCTTAAATTTTCTGGATCTGTCAAACTATTAAATGTTGTGGTGTACAGTGTCCTTTAGTGGTAAATTATGAGACTCTAGAAGTTCAAGTTTTGACAACCGTGGTCTCTTTCCACACACGCTCATGGACACCATTGCGCCCCCCCATAGACACACACACACACACATGCTAGAGTAAGAGCTTGCAGATGTCTGTGTGGGCCAAATAGAAGGGGGAACCTGGTTGGATGGTTGAATGAGGGAGAAGGGGAGTTGCAAAGTGGGGAAGTGAAAGGGAGCTCGAGAGAGAGAATTGGAGATCATGGGATGTTGAAATTATATCTCATCATGATAGTGCATTTCTCGAGTTTCTTCTTTAGAATTAGGAAAAGAAATTTCATTGCCTAAGTCGATGAACAAAAGCCACCAACTTTTTTTTTTTTTTTTAATCAATGAGAAGATGACCAGTTTATATAATATCTTCTTATTAAAATTTGTCCAATCATGATACATGAAGGTATGGTGCAATACTAGAGGACCTTAAGAAAGATCCAGAAAGTCATGGTGGGCCCCCTGATTGCATTGTAAGTTGAATATCACATCTGTACCTTAAGCATAAGCTAGAGAATATGAAGGTCATTTGGAGGCTCTATTACCTATTTGTGACCTTGTGATTTGTTTTATATGGTGTTCCTACAGCTTCTGTGCAGACTAAGAGAGCAGATTCTTCGAGAGTTGGGTTTTCAAGACATATTCAAAAAAGTTAAGGTAATCATTGCACACATTTTTCTGTCTTCTGTACAAACCCATGGACAATATTAGTGTGGAAAGATTACACCATAATCTTGTGAATAAAGCCTAGCAAGGTGTTTAGCATTTTCAGTTAGGAGACCTTGTTGATAAAAGGGAGAAAAGATAAAATAGCTTTAAGTTGAAAATTCATGATCAAGATAAGTGTTGTGGCCTACTTGGATACTTGGACATCGTGGGTGCTATTCTTTTCCTCCCTACATTCCTTACTAATCTCTTCCCCTTTTTGCAAATATTTCATTGATGATGACAGGATGAAGAGAATGCAAAAGCCATCTCCCTTTTCAGTGATGTAGTTAATCTTAATGATGCAATCGAAGATGAAGGCAAGCGTTTGGAAAATCTAGTTAGAGGAATATTTGCAGGAAACATCTTTGATCTTGGATCTGCACAGGTTTGTAAATTTGATCATCTTCTATTTTTGGAATTTATACTGCAATTGCCATTTGGGTTTTTGTAGAGCATCCCCATGAAAACTGATGCAAATTACTTTGTAGTTTTGCAATTTTCGAGTGCCATAAATCTAATACTATTATAGAAATTTGGCACGTTCCATGGAGGACTTTGTGGAAAGTTTATATTGGGCCTATTTGACGGTTGCCACCATCACTTCCTTATGCTTTCACCTTTTTGTTTCTTTTTCCCTTTTCATTTTCAAGAAATAACTAACTAATAAAAAATACTTATCTTATGTAGATACCACTCCACCTCACATAGTTGACTTTTTTATTTCTTTTTCTTCTTTAAATTTTTAAAAATAATTTATTCTCGATAAAAGTTTATTAATTAAAATAAAAAATGAAAAATATTTAGATATCATTGTAACACTTGCAATGCATGGAAATTTTCAAAACAACACATGAATAAATTATCTATGCTTCTTTTATCATCTTAATGAAATATTAAATTTAAACCAAAAACAAAGAAAATTAATCAGATAATTTATAGATGCACAATATTAACCTAATGTGAACATATTTTTCTCAATTGATGTCATTTTATTTGAACAGAAAATTATAAGATAAGAAGTGAAAAAATATAAGATAATCTTGAATATGTAAATAGAAAATTATTTCAAGTGAGTCCAACTATAGCTTCATGAAATGATAGGACAGACCCCATATTCTACAAAACTCCCCTAATTTATGTGACTCCTGATTTATCTCTTTTACTTCCTTTACGTCATGTCATATTAAATTTGTTTTACATTCAATGATCTTAAATTTGTGTACTTTCTTTTCATAAATTGTCTATCTCCAAAATGATTTCAATAATTCATTTGACATTAGAATATGTTATTTAGTAGTGTAATCCAAAAATTAGTTTTTCTCCTGCACATAGCATGGGCCATAAGTCTAGTGGCACTGTATAATTATGACATCTTGTCTGTCAAACATATTAGAATGTGAAGATTTGGATGGATATATTTATTATCAAAGTGATGATGAGCCTGAAGAGATGCTTCTTATGAATTGTGATGCTTAACCTTGCTTTTCCTTGGCAATTTTGAAGCTCGCAGAGGTTTCTCCAAGGATGGGATGTCCTTTTTGGCTAGTTGCCAGAATCTTCTCCCACGACCTTGGGTCATTGATGATTTAGACACTTTTAAATTGAAGTGGAGCAAAAAATCCTGGAAGAAGGCAAGCTTGTGCAACTTTTCTAACAATATTTGTTCTTTATGCACTTTTTGGATTTGCAGCAGAATTTGTACTTTCTTTCCTGACCAGATCTTTATGACAGGCTATCATATTTGTTGATAACTCTGGTGCAGATATTATTTTGGGTATTTTGCCGTTTGCCAGAGAATTACTTCGTCGTGGGACTCAGGTTTGCTTTCCTGCTTTTTTTTTTTTTTTAACTAGAAAGTGATCATGGTGATTACTCTATCCACAATATGCAGTACTAGAATTCAGTATAGTGTAACTTTTATCAGTCATTGTGATTACTATATCCACAATATGCAGTACTAGATTTCAGTATTGTGTATCTTTTACATTTAAGCTCTTTGGTGCAAGAGGTTGGCCTGTCTTCCATATTTTTTTGGGAAAGTAATTCGTGCATCACCTGTGGGATATCTTTCATTATTTACTGCCAAAGTCCTTTGCATTGGAAAATGAGAGAATGAGCATCACCAATAAGACAAATAGATCTTGTTGTTCATGTGGAAATTTATTTGCATTTTCAGAAATATTGGTAAACAATGTTTAAGGTATTATGTCTGCATCTGGTTTGTATTGTCTAGGGACCTGCATTTATTGTTTAATGATTAGATGCGTACCCTGTTACTATTACGGTGATAGTGTGGTTACTTAGCTGGTGTGATATTGTCATCCTGCTCTCAATTTCTGGGCACTGATTACTGCATGGTATATTCCAGTTCTTTGACTGCATCAGTTTGAGTTGCTAAAAGATGATGTTCGACTATGGTTGTGATAATTTATCTTTGGATTATGCTGGTCAGTCTTTTGCCCTTCTTTCTGCTTTTCTGGAGACTGAATGATTATGCCATAGAGTAATCCTGAATCTGGGTTTTATCCCTGCCCCCCACCTTCATTGACCATGCCAAGGGTCACAAAATTTGCAATCAGATCTCAGTAGTGTATCATTTTTATGC
This sequence comes from Eucalyptus microcorys, assembly GCA_014182515.1. Classification (NCBI taxonomy): domain Eukaryota; kingdom Viridiplantae; phylum Streptophyta; class Magnoliopsida; order Myrtales; family Myrtaceae; genus Eucalyptus; species Eucalyptus microcorys. The sequence goes on along the minus strand of CM024568.1, from coordinate 25,532,917 downwards.
ATTTCTGGATTTGATGCGACTGTAATCCATCACATGAGTTTTGGGGGTTGTTTGTGACTTGGCAACCTTTTGGATCTCTGTTCCAGCTAACAATTATCATGGTCATGGTTGCCAGAGTTGAGCAATCGACCAGTATTGATTTTAGCTTTGGGTAGTCCTACATTTTATTTGACTTTGTTATCCTAATGCCAGTTCATTAGATATATCATTGATAGAAAAATAAAAGAAAGGAATTCATTTTATTTGTCTTTCTCAGTTTTCTTAACTCCTTGATGGTAGATTCAGATATACTTCTGTCTATTCTTTCCTTGCGGTCGCCTAACCTTCTCTCGCGCTGTCCAGGTTGTGCTTGCTGCTAATGACTTGCCATCTATTAATGATGTCACCTACCCTGAACTAATTGAGATTATATCCAAGGTATGAATAGAAAGATTTTAATGTGATGTGAATATACCATGTTGGTCCTGACATCATTCCAATAACAGCTGAAGGATGAGAATGGGATGTTAATGGGTGTGGATGCTTCAAACCTCTTGATTGCTAATTCTGGGAATGATTTGCCTGTAAGAAAGTCGAGTCCCTGCTGTTGTTTTATCTACTTTCATATTTTGCTTTCCTGGTGATTGATAAATATAGTGAACTCCATATCGTGAACAGTATTCCTCTTAAAATTTTTTGTAGGTTATTGATCTTGCACAAGTATCACAAGAGCTAGCCTTTCTGGCGGCTGATGCAGATCTAGTTATTATGGAAGGAATGGTAAGTTTGGACTGGTTATGCCAGCAGAATTGTGGCACATTTAAGTGCTTTTCTGCAGTTGCCTTTGAGATTGTAGGGCAGATGGGAATGCATTATTGTTTAATTGCTATCCATCATGAAATTTTGGAATTATCGTTAAAATATGTTCATTTCTTTTGTAATTGAGATGCATGAAAACTGATGCACACACCCACATACAGATTTCTTGATAGAGCTCAGATTCAGGAGTATAATTCAGCTGGTACAATGTTACAAGATGATCAACATGTTTATAGACATTTTTAGGGGAACCTTAATTAAAAATCTGGAGATACAAGTACCACTTAGAGTTTTGTGATTGTTCTTAACAGTACCATGCCATTCCTTTTCACACTCACAAGCTCATATGCTTTGTGTGTGCTTCATTAGCTGCATGTCCTTTTCACCCCCTAATTCGTGGACTTCCTGCCCTGCATAAAAGATGCATATATTGAGAGCCAAAACCACTGTAATAATGGATAAGTATTTTGTGTTCTGATTTTTGGATATTCATTCTTTTCATGCTGGAATAGACATTTGGAGAGCTGCAACCACCTCTTCAATGAGTCTATTGTGTTCTGATTCTCAGACTTCCTACTTCCTGTACACTAGAATAGACATTCTTTTGGTCATATTTTGCTTCAAATTCAATGGATAAATTCATTTTTCTCATTTTACCTGCTCATCATGCATGATATGCTCCTTTACTGATCTCTAGAGTACGTGCTCCAAAAAACTAGATCAACTATTAGATGCAAAAGAAGAGGTATCCGCATAGAGATTTATTAAGGCCTCTGCCTAAATGAATGCTTGAAATGTCAAATTTATGATATTGCTCACTTATGACTGGCGTTGCTTTTGGCAGGGCCGGGGGATAGAGACTAACCTATACGCGCAGTTTAAATGCGATTCTCTCAAAATTGCAATGGTACTTGAGTTGATCCATCTGCTTTAGATTTACGAGTTCTGTTTTGTTGATTGCTGTCTGGTTTAATCGCTGCCAAATGGCTCTTTCTAGCGCAATTTCATCTGTGGCTTTGCACATTATTCAACAGGTGAAACATCCAGAGGTTGCTCAGTTTCTTGGAGGACGGCTTTATGATTGCGTCTTCAAGTACAGTGACGTATTGGGTTGATGGGAGATTTCTGTCTGCACCATCCGCCAAATAACATTATGTCTATGAATTATTTGATCCGAGCTCTTGCCTGAAGAATATTCTTCCTTCAGGAGGATTCACATCGAAACCTGCCGAGGCATGAAACCATCCTGTACTATGTATGGACGGACATCTACTGAATACAACAAAAACCTTATTCAAAATCATGGATGTTCTAGCACATGCGCATGCTGTTAAGCATGCATTATGTACACTAACAAAGGAAATATTTTGCACCCGATTCAAGTCTATCTATTTCGCTCATTTCGATTATGATTGTGATCTCCGTTGCATTTCTTCGGTCTTTAGCAATCTTTGCTGATGATGTTAGATTAACATTGACAAATGCAGGAAGTTAAAGGTATTAGAAAGGATCATGAGGGGACCCTAGATCTAAGGGCTATTACACCTTCACATGTTTTTCACAAGCTCGACTTTGCTCGATAAAGAAGATATTCAAGTTCAACCAAGTTTATTTTTGGCAGCTCGAGGCACTAAGGTACTCGATGCAAGGCATATTCCTTTCTTCCCAACACAGGTCGTGCTAAAAACGCCTCGACTCGTTCCTCCCTATTTCCCAAAGTAAATGATTAATTTCACGGGCAACTATGATCGATCACCATTCCTATGGGATTCTCTTGCTGATCGACGGACTCAGAATCGATCAATCAGCTCGTTACCGACTCCTGCCTCTTGGCAAACAATCTCCAGCTCTTCGTTACCTAACAATTTGGAATATCCCCTTACCAAAAAAAAAAAAAAAACAATTCGGAATATCCCTAATCGTAGTATTCCGATTCTCCCAAGTCATTGAATTAGAGAGCGCGAGGGATGTGTGCGTATGTGATCCACATTTCACAACCGACAAGGAATTGGACCTCACTTCTCATCCCATGCCCACGTTCTTCACATGTTCCAAAAGGAAAATAATAATAATAAGGTTGCCCATCTAGTCCAAAGGGCAAACACATGGCAATGGCGAGGCAAAGTCCAAAAAGAAATGCTCATTCCATGACCTTTTTGCAGGTAGATCTTTCACGTATCAGACATTACCCAGTACTTTTTTATTTCGTGTAAAACTTGAGGCCAAGTTGTATTTACAAGAGTTAGTCCAATTGAATGGCCATCTTGAGTTAGAAGGAGATATTTATAGGCAAAATTAATAAAACAAACTCATATAATTCATCAAGACCCGCTTATTGTATAAATAAAAAATTACACTGATTGGGTACCTGATAAATGATGAACTTTTTAGCCTCCAAGTAAAGAAAGATTTTGCGCTCTTGCCCTATATTATAAATGAAAATAAGAATTCTTGCATTGACCCCACACCAACCGGTCATCCACCTCCCCCAAGTACCATTAAAAACAGCCTTGTGATGGATGAAGCTGCGAACGCTACACTTCACCACTCTCTCTCTCTCTCTCTCTCTCCCCATCTTCTTCACTTTCTCATCCTTGTAGGGGCGCAAAGATGTGCTCCATGGTCGAGAAGCATCCAAAAGAGCGCCTCCATAATTCCCAGGATCCTCCCAAACCAAGCCCACCATGACCTTCCACTCTCACAACCACACTCCACCACTCAAGGGGAGCAAGTTGGCGGCAGCAGTGGAGGCGGCGGCGGCAGCTTAAGGAGGAGGATAATGTCATCTCTTTCTCTCAGGATACAACCCATTTCTCATCCTTCATCTTCTTCCTGGTCATTCCGCAGATCCAAGTCCATGTCCTCCATTGGAGACCAAGCAGGTTAAGTCCAACCAACTCCTCTTAGCATTATCAATATGACAAACTTGTCCTGGGTTATAGCTCGGCACAGGACCACAAACACGACACGGTTGGACACGAGATACATAGAGAGACTCCGATAATGACACGGCATGAACAATGTTCGCTCGATTCCGGAAATAGTTAGCCGAGATCTAGATTTTTGGGTTAGGTGTATAGTATTTGCGGGTTGAATTGAATGGTAGGAATGCTCACATGATGGAAAGATTGAAAAAATAGGAAGGATCCAACTGGATTGGTTATTACCTGTTAGCATGTGCGAAATTAGGGAGAACTCGCCATATTATAGAGGATACAAGCATGTTTCGAGGCTGATGATGTCATGCATTAGTACCGCCACGAAATCACCCTAACTGTCATTTTTGTATTAACAGTGAAAACATGGCGGATTGAATGTTTTTCTTCTATGATACTGACAATCTATGGTGTCAACACAATGAACCATCGATCTGGACTTGAACATGACGCAGGTAATTCGATCAGAAAGTGGTGGGAGTGGGGTTGGTCATGGATCACGTCGAGAAAGCCGGTCTTTGCCCAAGACCTGGAGATGAACGAGGAAGAAATCAGAGTCCTCGGCGGCCTCCAGAGCAGAGGAAGCTGGAGACACGTTCTCTACAAGGTTAGGTCCGAGATCCGAAAGATTGTTCGTTCCGACGATGTGGGTCTCCCCCAGACTATCAAGTGATTGCTCGAGGTTCGTTCGTACGGACATGCGACGAATATAAATTATCCATGAAATCTCGACGGCAACGGAGTCATGCAAGCGCCGGGAGAAAAGAGGAGATCTAGAGATTTGCAGGGCGTTTGTGTGACTGGCCAATGTGTATTACTTCTATTCTTTGGTTAGTTGAGTGAACTTAATGGACGGAGTTTGCTGTGTAATTAGAGTGAATATATATCCAAGTTGGTTACTTCTCTATTTCATGATTATGTACATGTGATCAAGTGACAATATCAAGAATTGTTGTTTGAGAGTAGGGTTCTCTAAGATTATAAAAGGGAGGGTGATCTAACATTAGGGTTTTCTAAGTGTATGTAATTACAAGAGTCGTCTTTTTCAAAGGCCAGAGTAGGTAATAGTTATCTAGTAAGTATGAATTTAAAGCCATAAGCATTGAGCAGAAGTTTAATCGGAATAATTTAGAAGAGTATGGCGTTATTTTGAATATCTACCTACCTTTTTATCGTATCACTTAATAAATCAATTTTTTGCATACCCTCCGGTCTGAAAATGGAAATTTGACAAACTCCGCACATTAAACCTACAATCCCACACGAAGGTGAGAAGATGTTAATATTATGGCAAAGAATCCAAACTCATCTCGAGAGCTTTAACTCGCACAAATTTGAGGCACTTAGTATATAGCGTAGGGGTATTGATAACGCAACTATATGAATTTTTGCATGTTTTACAATAGAGTATTGAAACTCCTTTTTTTCAATAAAAAAAAAAACTCCGGCTTTTCAAATTTGATTTAATGTGAGATCTTTTTTTAAAATCGTGTGATTTTACTGCTGTGACTCACTTATACAATAAAAGTCAAGCACAATTTGTGAGATGACTTGATAACTCAGCAAAAATTGTCCCATATTCATTTAGATGTTGAGTGAAGAAGAAAGAGAGAGTGCTCACTTGGATAATTGTACCGTCGAATAGTCCTTACTGTTCTGGCATCATTTCAATTTAACCCTAATATAGACAATCAATGGCTAGTTAATGGCATTCTTGTCCGGGTTGGCATTTTTCCAATCCGCGATTTTGACAGAGGCCTCATATAGACTTGCATTTGAAAATTTGAGATACTTGATTAAACCAAAAAAAAAGTACTCAACTGGCAAAAGTTCGGATACTTACAATGTCATTACCCACCTACACCGTGATAGTAAAATATTAACCTACCATATACTCTTGTGGTACGAATTGTCATATGTACATCATGATCACTCTTGTAATTATAGTTTGAGATAGCAGTAGAAAGCAAGATGAACCCATCAACTTTGATTTGGAATTCGATTTCGATTGTGTAGTACAATGATTATAGTATTCCTAGGTTTCGTATTTCTTTTGGCAAATCAACATTTCATCACTTCTTAAAAAAGAACCCTAGAGAAACATGAGGTCACCTATTTTAAATCCCACGAGTCACATGCAAATTGCTCTAGGTTAGAGCCTCATTTACGAAACAAAAGCCCAATCTTAACCAATTCAGAAGAAAACATAATAATTGAGGGCTCTAGGGTCATGCTGCTTCTTTGTTATTTTAGAGTAAAGGAGAGAGCGGCCAAAGATGTATGATCACTCTTTTGATTTGGACTGGATACTTGCCAATGGGTGCTGTGATATTCCAACAACCAAATAGCTTCTTCTGGTTCTCCAATTGGTCACATAATGAAACTACTCAGCTCAACTGTCGGTGGTGACAGAGAGACGCGCAACGATCGAAAGAGACGCCAATCATTTGCCAGCTCACGATGACAACAATCTCTTGGTGGCTTCCATGTCTCTTCTTTTGTTCTTTTTGGGGTCCGGTTTTATCACTTGCTTGCTCGCTACGAAGGACCACTTTTGGAAGGAATGGTGACTAGGGTTTTTACAGCTTGGTTGGGAAAAACACCATTGTCGGTGGTTGGATTTTTTTTTTTTTCCGATTATGTAGTTATAGTAACCACTCGCTTTGTAAGCTAATTTTAGTACGTACCGGCTTTAGTTAGTCACAAAAATAATCATATATTCATTTCACATGCAACGATTCACTTAACCTATCATGTCTCTTAGAATCTACTGAGAAAAATTTATGTCTTTAAATGGGAGGATTGATATGTAAGGGTAAAGGCCCTTTAGATAGTAAATCTCTCCTTTACTTTTTCCCTTTCCCAACCTTTTATTTTTGCTTTACAATATCTGTGCGTTAACTCTAAGTCTTATGAGAATTATTAGCAAAAATTATGATGTCTCAAAGTCTCATATTACATGGAAAAAGATCACATTAAGTGCTTCATAAGTCAGATCTATCATTTTTTTTTTTTCAGAAAGTTAGATCCGTCCTTAAATGGTCACTATCTGATAGTCACTCAAATGTGTCTGTCGAGGGCTAAGACCAGTTGAAACAAAATGGGCCATTACAAAATGTTATGGCAGTTGCCTAAGACCTTCGTCATACCTACGGCCTCCAAAAGACGTTCGCTTTTGCTTAGCTCCTTTTAGGGGATGTCACCTCCATAAATATGATCAATTGCCGATATCTAGACGAGCTATACAAAACTGCTTATCATTCACTTTTCAAACTGTTTTATACACTCTGATAAAGTAAAATTTCGATCATCAATTTGAAATGGGACTAAACCCTAAACCCTCAACTCCGAAAGGAACTAAGAAATAAAAAGCCCGCCGGGGCTAATTTTTATAGATAATTTATTCTTCTATCTTGCACTAAACATTGCCGGTCATATCCAGTAGATTGAAGACAGTGAGTTTAGCTAGAGAAGATAGAGGGCACATCTCAATTCATGTTCCATGCTTTTCAATTTCTGATCAAGCTTTAAATTAATTCGCCAACTTACCTTGATCAACTTTTCATCGTGTACTTTGAACCTCTTCAATATCAATTAATACTACTATCGATGTCACCGAGACATTTATTAAGCAAGCCCAATGTGAAAATATCAGGGTTTGTCAAGGTAATCGATACTTTTTTTTTCCTCATACCGCATCATTATGTCAAATCACTTTGGCCCATTAAAATTATTCATGAAATTCTTACCATAGCTCTTTTTTTCTTTATATTCTGTGTGTGTGTGTGTGTGTGTGTGTGTATCTTATAGCCAGTACCTGTTTTGTAATGAATTGCAGAAAAGGGAATGGCATGGAAAAATTTAGCCAGCAAAGGTGGATCGGGAGATGATGATCATTGTCGCTCAAACCCAAAGAAGCACCGATCAAAAGTTGCCCAAAAGCTTTGCCCAGAATAAAGCCCATGATGTAGAGGCAAATACTTTCATTCATAAATTAATTGGGTCAAAATGGTCGGTCCAGCCCAAAATTCGTGGAGGAGATTTTGCACGTATTTCATCATCCGTGCGATACCCGCTGTGGATGTTAGTTTTTGCACCTCCTCGTTGTGTCAATTGCGCAAAAGATTTTAAACCACGCACACCAAATATTTTGCCATAGTAGATTTAAAGCAATATTCACATAGAATACTTTAGATTACTCCCATGATAAATTTCATTTCCGTGATTTGATGGCTCAGAAAGTAACCTATTTAGGACATATTCTTGCATAGTATTTTGCATTTTGTAATAGATTAGTTTACATTAGGTAATATGTATAACATTCTTGAACTTTTAATTTACCGCTTATAGGGTCTTGTCCACAATTATGAGGTCATGTTTGATCATTGCTCAAGATGGCTTTGGATGATTTCTCTCTTTTCTTACATATTGGCTGGGATAGCTTGTGTTCAATTTATTACAGCAAGAGCATTGGGAAGTAATATATAGGCGGGAATTGAAAAATGACGGAAAAAAATGAGAAGGAAGGGGGTCAGTTCATTGACTATTCGATGACCGGTCACGGATTCGTTTTGGTTTTTGGGGTTGGCCGCCGATCATTTTCTTAGCATGGCCTGGCTTGAACCGAGCAGGCACGGCTCATTGGCCGCCCGAAGGCCGGAAAATTTGATGCCCTATAGGTACTAGAACCAGATGCATTAATGTCTCTAGCATGTTTCGGAAAATTTGGCTGGGGCCAGGTAGAAGTGCTAGGCATGTGGTATAGAGGAGCATTAATGATCATGTCTGCTGGTGGAATTCTTCTTTAAGGCATAACTGGCTGAGGCCAGTTCAATGTTTGAACATAATGAAAGATGGTGCTGGGGTCTGATCCAAGAAATAAAGACAAACGTTCGTGATTATAGGGGTCTTGAGAGAAAGGTCCCCCCAATGAGCATAGGAGTCTTGAGAGGATTGTGCAAGATCATATGTATCCGCCATCTCCTATTCCTGTGATTAAGTTGTATTGAACTCTTCGAATACCTATCTAGCTTTAGGTGCAAGTCTAAAGTGGTCTCATGGGACAAGTGTTGAATAATCTCATACTTCTTCAGAAATGATCCGTTTTTCTTGACATATAATTCTCTTAAATTCTATGTAGTTATATTCAACAAGTCCAACGCAATCAAGGAATGACTTGTAAAATGAGCTTCCTGAAGATATGGTTGAGGTTTGTAGGTTATAGTTCCTACGCCTATTGGAGCATTAGTGAAGGTCCCATTATATTGCACAAAAGTCCATGGTCGAGGAAAAACACAATGCTATCTATTTTTGGCTTTGCTTGAGTAGTTCTCAATTCTTCTAGGAAAAGGTATTTCCAATAAACAAGGGGATAAAACCATTCGAGTACAATCATAAGGTTTTTGTCACTTTCATTCTCATTGTTATAGCCGAGTATAATCAGCCTGGTTAACTTAATAATAAATTTCCTAGTGGGAAACTCAATAGCTATTAAATGCTTACTAGTTAAGTACCATAATAGCCATCAAAGTTTTTCAAGGAAATCAACTTCTTTCCAGATTAATGAATATATGAATGGATACCTAGGGTTTAATCCAAAAGATGAAGAATTGAGCCTCCATAGAATCTGAAGAAATCTGCATAACACTGCCACATGAGATTGTCATAATTTTCAGTGAGACTATCATTCTGGATTTACTCAACGATCTCTTGGGGGTATTCCGGACTTGGCCATTCTCGCATTCTCTCAATCTTATATTTTTCTTGCTGGGAAAAAGAGTGCCTTAGAATGTACATATTGATATCCGTCGGTGCCTTTGGCTTAGGAAGAAAATCAAAAAGCACATTTTTTTTTTTTGCAATATGTTTGGTTTCGAAGGAGTACTTCAAAAACCATTCAGCCCATTGGAGTAGTTTTGAATAAGGGATCTGCTTTTGTTTGAATTTGATCATTTGAGGAAAGGAAGCCATATTGAATTTTACTAGAAAATGATGGCTAATAAGATGAAATTCAAATTTTTTTATTCCATTCTATATCATTTCAACCTGGGAAAACTTTCCATTTTTTTAGGCACACAAATGCCTCTTACCATTGATTTCTTCAAAAGGTATGGTCGCCTAGTATTCATCACTAGTGTCAATTTGGAGGATTCTCTTCCCAGTGATGGTATTTGCAATGATAGAAGAGTTTGCATGACTTCTTTTAATTCTACTACTGATGTGGTTTGATTTTTTCCTAAGGTGGAGGATTTTTCTTCAACATTAATTGCAATGGAATAAGCAGTTTTGCAATATTGGGAACAAAGTTTTTAAGATAATTGATTATGCCAAGAAATTGATGAACTTGTTTTGTTGTGAAATCCTCTTGTGAAATCCTCTTCTAGAAATTTAAATAATTCCTTAGCAATGTGTGGCCTTGAAAAGCATGTACCTTTGTTAAGGTGCATATCTAGAAATTTAATTTCCACCTCAGTAATGTCCATCTTTCTTTAGGAAAGCATGATTCCATATTTCTTTTTGCAAATTGCTCAAGAAGTTGGCAATGAGTTTTTTCTTTAGGACTATAATGTAATATGTCATCGATATAAACTATTGCACTAGGCAAGATTGGCTAAAAGATGAGATCTATAGCCTTTTGGAACAATGAATGGGCTACTTTGAAACCAAAAGAGAGAACCTTCCATTGAAAATATTAGTTTAAAATACAGAACCCTATCATGGGTCTATCTTCAAGATGAATACCCAATTGCCAAAATTCGGCTTTGAGGTCAAATTTAGAATAAATGTGAGCTTTGGTTAATTAGCAAAAAGGGAATTTCGAGAGGGCAAAGAAAATTTATCATCTTGGAAAAAAAGGTCAAGGGGTTGGTAATTTATTACCAATCGCATTATTCATCTGTTATGTTCATCTTGCTTTTAACATAAAAAGCCTTGCAAACCTATTGAGAGTATGAGATTTCAATAAAACTTGCCGCAATGGTTATGAGTATTCATTCTGAGCATAAGTAAGATGTTCTAGGTTCATTTTCATATAACTTGCCTTAATAGCATTTTTTTAGAGAAGTTAGAGTGAGATTCTAAATAAGATTTTGACAATTTTTGCATGATTGGATATAATAAACTCATTTGAATAGAGAAGAGCTTTTGGATATTGACAAATTCAAAGAATTAATCTTTATACTTAAGCCATTTTTCCAAGAAAAATTCAAGGTTGAAAAATTTGGGTCATAATGTCTCAACCAATGATCAAATCTTTATTAGGAAGGCTAGATCCAAATATTTTAGCCATTATAAAACACTGAAGAAAGAACTGAATAGTTACTGGGGTAGTATGCACATTTGTAGAAAAAATATTTCCTAAGGCAGAATTAAAGTACCGGAAACAAGAAGTCCAATATTCTTTAGGAAAAACTTTGGTATCCAAAATTGAACAATTAACACCAATATCTATGAGAGCATTGACCGAGATTGGTTTAGTAAACTTTAAGGTAAAATTTTTTACAGGAAAATAAGAACAATAAACTTGGCTGGAGTGGATACTGGGGTTTGTAGATGTTAGAGACGGATGAAAAGATCTTCATAGTCTAAATCAGAATCAATTCATTGAGGTTTGATAGTGAGAAATAACACAAAGAGTTTGTTTAGATGGATTTTCATCAATGTAAAACAATGAATCAATATCATCATTCTCAAGGGAGATAGCAGTTTCAAATTCAATATGGTGTATCAAGTGATTTTGTTCTTTTTTCACTTGAGAGCAATTTTTAGCAAAATGACCCTTCTAATTGTAGATGAAGCATTTGGTTGATTTTTTGCGACCCGAGCGGTCTTTCCTTTTTCATAAAAGTTTCCATTTTTTCTTTCTTCGAAAATGCTTGGATCCATGCTTGGATCTTCCCACCTTGTATTTCTTGAAATGCTTCTTCTTTCTAGAATATTTTTCACAAGAGCCATTGCAATTTTTTTGAAACACTTGCTCTTAAGATGTTGGCGAGAATAAGCACCATCAAGCACTCAATTATCTCTAGTGTAATTTTCAACATTTGGCGTTTGAGACACAAATTATCAAGACAAAGATGGATTTCTTGTTGTATTTTCTGAATAGAATGTCCACAATTTTTCCTCTATTTGTTGAGAAATGACCTCTCAACTTGCTGGGAAAGCTCTCTTGAAACAGAGGCCTAAAAACTTATTTTAAGTTTACATCAGATCCAAGGCCATAAAAGGGTTTGGGCATTTCTCTATAATGTCGATCAAGATATTTTTTTTGGAGAGAACAATATTTTCTTTGAAAATATTCTCTTCTTTTGAGCTCAAGTAGATCAACGGGTTTACTAATGAAAAAGTGGTAGACATATTCGATGGCTTTAGCAAAATCTACCAATAGTAGAAATTGCACTTGGTCCGCCTTAGTAAATCTTGTGACAAATTTGAGGATGATCATGTATTTACTTTCGATGGTAAGAGCTCGAGTATTGAGCTAGTAATGAAATTCTTCAAATCTTTTTGGTCATTTAGGATATGGAATATCATCAATGGTGAAAAACTGTTTAGAAGAAGAAGTAGGAATCTTAGATGGGTTATTTAGTTGAATAACCTCTAGTTCGAAAGGATTTGATTTCATTTCTTGTTCTGGTGGATCATCCATAAATATTGAAGATGTGGCTAGTACAATGGAAGATGATTCAATAGCAGGAATTGAAAAAGAGGAAGATGATGAGAGGGATATCGAGTTTAGTTCCGAGCCTGAGTCTAAGTCGATTGGAAGGATTGGTTTTGGGAAAGATTGAGTGTGATCTAACAAATTAGCGGGATTAAACTGTTTATCCTCCTGATTGCTTAGGTCTCTTAAGAATGATTCCAACAGATTGGATAACTTCATCTAATTCAGATCTTCCTTAGCCGGTTTAGAGGATTCCGAAGATTCCTCAGGAATCTTCTCCTTTCCTTTTTCCTTCCTTAGCATGTCCATTATTTAGAGGCGATTTATCATTTCTACCACATCAGTTCTATCTCATTTACTAAAAGTTTCTACAAGAGTAGGAAAAATTGAAGTGCTTTGTAGTGGTGGAAAAGAATATTTAGTTTTAGGCAAAGTAGGGAATGGATTATAAGGCTTGAATTTTTTTTACTTCAAGGAGTTGGATTTACCTTTTGAGCTTCTCTATTTAAGCCTTTGACTTTTAAGATGATGATATCCAAAATGCTATCTTGATTCCAAGGCATAAAGCATTTTTTGAAAATCTGAAAGCATTTTTCTAGTGGATTCATCATATAAGTTGAGATCTCAACTTATATCAAGAATTTTATAATCAATCGTTTTTAAAGCATTGTTATGTGTGTCAGTTTAAAACAATTTCAGTAATATGAGTCCTTTTTTGCCTTCCATGTTCATCCACATCAGTTGGAGCATGTATTTTTGGGACATAATAACACCTTCCCTATGGATCAATAAATTCTTCAATGGCAGGAAAAGAAAGCTTAGAAGAGGGTCCTTGATTGAGAGAGAGAAAATATGTTTTCTTGGAACATCGAAATAGAAGAGTTAACTTCCTCATGAGATGATGTTTCTTTTGGAAGTTCAAGTGGATATGAATGCTTTTTTTGCCCATTTAAGGATTGGTTTTTTAAAAGGAGGTGAGGATGGGGAATAATAGAGGGATCTCTATTCAAATACCTTTGGTATAAACCATCTTTAGTCTTTCGGGCTTTTCGCTTTGATTTTGTAGCTATGTCTACTTCATTACGGGAATTTGTACATGAAGAACATTGACAAAATGGATCTCAGAAACAATGACCATAGGGGTCTTTTTAATAATGGAGAAGATTTCCATCACTTTAGAAGTACTAGACAAGTTTCTTTGGGTCTGGCTTAGGGACTAGATTGGGAACACAAGGCTGGATCATAAATAGAGTTTGGAAGATAGAAAGACTTTCTTCCTTTTTCTTACTGAACACGATAGCAACATTGCCAATTTTTTTCATGATGAATTTAGAATCTAAGGACTGAAATGGTTTATTGTTTTGATGTAACTTTTCATAATTGGTAATCTAAGTCTCTAGGAGAAGCTTGACCAACTTTTCTTTGGGGATTTGCTTGAGGACATGGATATAAGAGGCTTGATCATTTTGCATGGAGATGAACAAGGATGTCTTCATTTCCATTGTGGAAGTTGAGATCAAGGGCATGATTCTGTATATGATAGACCATTTAATAATGGAGGGTTGTAGCAATGGAATCAGTGTGAGGTGCCTTTGTGAGTTGCCTTATGAGTTGAGAAGGAAAGTAACTGAAAATCCAAAAGAGTAACATTGAAATTTGGATATAAGATTACAAAGACTGTCTCGGCATTCAGGGTGATTTGGATAGTGCCAATATAAGCATGCTATTAATCTAAGAACCAAGTGTCTAATAGAGCCATTCTGGCCAAGACCGACAAGTCTTTTGACCATGAAAAGTGAGTGCAAGATGCGCAGCTCCATAATGGATATGCAAGTATCCTTTTGGGTCCATTGTTTAGGAAATTTTTGGGAAATCTGAAGAGTAACAAAATACTCATTTTCAATGGCTGAAATAGGATGCTAGTCAAACTTGGAAGACTGCACATTCTCTTACTTCTTTCGGAGTATGATGGATAAGGTCGTATAGAGCAAATAGGGGAAAATGAAGAAGATGGTTTAGCAAAAGCCGAATAGGGTTTCATGAGGGGAAGATGTGTTTTAGAGATTTTTGTATCATCACTAAAAGAAACTTCATAAAGATAATCAATTTTGGAGGCATTTGACACACGAAACTCAACTAGAGATGAAGAGAATGGAGATGGAGATAGAGTGATAGGAGCATTGAGAGTTACTAGACTAATATCTTAATCAACCAAAATGAAGAGAAAATTTTCTCAGTACTAAATTCACCATTTAAGCGCATTAAATAAATTGAGTTATAAATGGAACCATGGCTTTGATACCAATGAGGGGATCCATGCTTAGAATTAGGGAAAACCAAGTTAGTTGCAATACCTCTTATTCGAGTCCTCTAGAGACCACCTTTTAGCTACGAAAATGATTTAGTTGAGAGCATAGATTTATAATAAATTTACCTTAAATGAATTTTTTTATTTAAAAAAATTCATAAACTTGTACGTCTGTGACAAATTAACTCCGAACTAGTTTTTGTTAAATTTTATCATAAAAAATTCATAAACTTGTACGTGTTAATTGATAAATGTACCTATTTGTGCTTTTATCACAAATGTACCGGTTTGTAGTTTTTTGTTGTATTAAGTCAATTTAATGAAAACTAATAAAGGAAAAATTTGTCACAAATATTTTAATTGGGATTTTTGGTGATAGATAAATTGATTTTGAATACATTTATTACGTATGTATTAGTTTAAGGCTTTTCATGATATTAACCTTGTTAGAATCTTTTTATCACATGCTTTAAAGAAAAATGACGAGCGCATATGAATTTGCATTTCGCTCCATATAGTTTTCGTCCCTTTTATTTTCACACATAAAGACAACATGCCTTGGAGTATTTAAGGGAAGCAAAAGTGCTTCGTGACTTCCTGCTCAAACAAAGAATATTCCCCTGCCTCTCCGCAAGATTCAATTTTTATTCAAGCCCATTCTCTCTCTCTCTTTCTCTCTCTCGCCTTACCGAATTCGACTGGTGCTCTTCTTCTCTGGTCCGCGCGTGCGTGTCTCCGTCTCGGTCCTCGCTCGAGCCCATCCACTCTTCTGCCTCTCTCGCTTCCCACCACCTTCGTCGTCCTCTTCTTCTTCTGGGTTCGAAGGGAAGAAGAAGAAGAGCGAAGATCGTCTGAGTAAATGGCGTTAGCATCGGCCTCTGCAACGAGCAGGACTTCCATACTGTCATCCCGCGCGAGGACGCCCCTCAATATCGTTGCTCCTCCGCCGTCGCCGAAGCTTCAGAAGCTTCGGACTTTTCACCCTTTGACCACCCCTGGCCTTCGCTGCGGTTCCTTCTCTCTGTCCCAACAAGCTCGGCTCCCTTCGACCCCTTGCGCTTCGCCGTCCATAGCCAGCTCGCCAATCCCGGGCGTCGAAGTTCCCGAGAGTACCACCGATGGTAAGTGACGAATTCTCTTCTTGTTTTGATGATATTTCAGTCTGCGGAGGAGTGGGTATGCGGGAAAATTTCATCTTCACTGAGTTTGCTCTTGTAGAAGATTGGAAGCGGTGTTCTACCGTGGCGTGGTTTCAAAGGGAACGATCGTGTGATTGAAGTGAATGTTCATTGTTCTGAATTCATATATCTTAAAACTGATTCTTTTACTCAGTTTAATCTGGTCAAAAGGCTGTCAGGAGCGATTTCATTTGTCATAGTTCTGGTTAGATTCCTTTAGCAAAAATGCAATGATGTTTGTAATGATGTTTGAATTGAGAGCTTTATTCAATTGCCTGAGGTTTTCTATTCAACGTTGTGTATGTGAATAGCCTGGGGAGAATTCGCCAGAAACATATCTGGCGAGTGGGATGGGTTTGGGGCGGACTTCTCCAGCGAAGGGAAGCCGATTGAGCTTCCTGAGTCGGTTGTGCCCGAAGCTTACAGGGAGTGGGAGGTGAAAGTGTTTGATTGGCAGACTCAGTGCCCTACTCTTGCAAATGCTGAAGAGCGTATTCTTGATTACAAGACGATTAAGTTGCTTCCCACCGTGGGATGTGAAGCTGATGCAGCCACACGCTACAGTATCGATGAGAGATGTGTTGGGGAAGCAAACGGCAAAGCTTCCGCATTTGCCTATCAATCTAGTGGCTGTTATGTTTCTGTTCGGCCAATGGAAGATGAGGTCACGGATAAGATGTTGGAAGTGGAGTTTTGTTTGATTAATCCCCTAGACCGGGAGTCCCGTGTGAGGATAACTCAGGTCATACGTGTGTCCAACAACAAGGTTCTGCTTAAAGGTGTTAGGGTTTTTTGTGAGCAATGGTATGGGCCATTTAGAAATGGCGACCAACTGGGGGGATGTGCTATCCGCGATTCTGCTTTTGCATCTACTCCTGCCACGGCAGCTTCTGATGTTGTCGGTGTTTGGCAGGGTCCCACTTCTACGGCGAATTTCCAGTGTTCTCAAGATGTGAGTTTCCTTCCCTTCATTCACTTTCGTGTTCACTAAAGTCTATTTGTATGGTGTTTCATACATGGATCCTTAGTTACTGATGACCCTTTTGCCTTTCTTCTTCACTAAACTGGTCCGGACTTATTTCTCTTTACACATAGGTGTTGCTTCTTCTTGTGATGCTCTGTGATGATGTTGCAATAAATCAAATTAATCTATTATGTTCTTTAGTGTTGTGCTGTCTTGCATGATGCATAGATGGGACATAGTTTAGTTGTCCTTTCGGTCATTCCCATTGATTTTGAGTTCAGCTTTTGTGCAATAAAAATCCCAACTTTCATAGGGCTGTCAGGAACAAAGCCATATAGATAGAAGAGGATAAGGAGATGAGAATAGTTGTTCTTCTGAAAGCGCTGTAGTTATCTTCTGATGATCTTGACTTGTTTGGTAAATCTTTTACACCAAATCAAGTATGATGTCACAAACTTGAGGCAAAAGTGTTGTGTTGATGTTTCGTCAGCATGACTATGCTAGTACTACCACATAGAATTCAAGGTTATGGAACCAACAATCTTCCTAGATTCATATTGGGAAAGGATTTTAGACTATTGAACATATTTTTATTATGGGAAGAGACCAAATACCATGCTCATATTTTACTCCATTGCCATTTCACTCCTTTATTTTTAGAATTAACACTTTCAATCCTGAGCATCTTAGATACCAATTTGCAGCTTAGATGGGTTTTGTGGTTGGTGAGTTGAGAGTTATGCTTGTTTTCTATTTGGAGAAATAGCGGAGAAAAAGTGGTAATGGAGTAAAAGTGAGAATGAAATTTGTTTTTGTTTTCTTTTTATTATCTTCAAATTCAATTGGAAGGAGAGTCATGGCTCATTATCAATACATTTTGGTTGAACTATCATTGGTGCCTTTGATATCATCTCTTGCATTTTTTATGGCAGTCAGCTGTTTGCACCTCATAGTGGTTTTATAATTGACTCAGTTCTCTGTTCATTTGAATTTTGCTTTGTGAGAGCTGCCTTTGAGGACTTCAATTAATCCGAAAATCATTACTCAAAGATCTTCAAATGCTTCTAATTGTTCTACAACCTGGATAGGGTCCAAAAATCAAATTTCTTCAAGGTTTAAGCTTTTTTTGTAAATAACGGTTGAGGCTTATGGCGTGACCAAACTATTAAAAAAAAAAAAAAAAAGAATCATTTTATCTTTAAAAAACAAAAATCATTGCATTGTATCATAAGAACAATATCCCTTCGCACGCTTACTCGCTCCGAGTATATAGAATACCGCATATGTAGATCGTAGAAAAGAAAAAAGAATTGGTTCATGAGAAGATGACAGAGTTCATCAGACCAGCCCAAAGGAAGCATAGTAGCTAAGAAAGGAATTTCACTCCAAAGTGAGGATCCCCCCAATCTTGTATAGGTTGTTTGTATAGGTCATCTAAGGGTTTGTCTTGGGGGGTAATCAGCAATGTAGTTCTTGGAACTGCTTTGTGATGTTTCCATCAACTTGAGAATTGTGTAGTTATGACTTATAAGCTGATAAAGGTGATAAGGCTTTGTTGAAGATACATAGGATGCAGATTGGGTATTTATTTAGTTTTTCTTCTTTTTTTTCTTGGAAATCAGGCTAAAAGTTAGTCAAATATAGTTTTCGTTTAAAGATGTGGCTATATACTTTGTTCAAGTAACATTGCAAGTTCTACTAGTCAAAAAGTTTGCTTCTATATCCCAATATCTTGAATCAGCTGATCAATATGTTTGTAATCTGTCAAATGATTTCAGAAACTCTTGGAACTTATGGAGGTTGGTGTACAAAGATTGGCGAGGGACGATAGTAACCTGGTGTTGCTTCCAAAACAATTGTGGTGTTCACTTCAAGGAAGAGAAAATGGTGAAACTTGTAGTGAGGTGGGATGGCTGTTCGATAATGGCCGTGCTATCACATCCAGATGCATATTATCAAGTGACGCAGAGGCGAAGGTAAGTGCATTCAGTGTGCTTGCATGTGTACATCTTACGGATGCACATAGAGAGAGAGAGAGAGAGAGAGAGAGAGTGGTGTGTGTAGCCCAGTTTTATCAAATGCTGGAGTCTCTTTCTCTCTATAAGATTCTCATGGAAGTTCATCCAAAAAAGTAGTTTCCCTAATTCAGTTTAGGGTAAGCATAGATATGTTTTTAGCTCTCTGGAGTAAGCAAAGATTTAAACAGTGTCACATGTTTTTGTTTTCTTTCGTCTTATATTATAAGGAGACTGGCTCTGCAATTACGAACAGAAAAGGACATCTGGCTGTTAATGCTTCTACAGGAGTACCATTATTTATGAGTAACTGGATTCGGACCTTCAAATCATGGCTATTGCCAAGTAGGAGATAATATAATGTGCTTGGGTGCATGTCTACGGACTAGATAACATGCAACTTTGAAACCTTAAAATTCAGTCGATAGACACAGTTTTAAGTGAGGCTTATGGAAATCCTAAGGAATGTAGCCTCGACAATCTATTTGCAGTTTCTCTCTTAAATTGAACTTACCTTTCACATTGAGAACATCTGGGCTGACCATGATGATATTTGTCCTGTTACATGAAGTGAGGTTAAATATGGTGTAAGGGGTGCTGCTATTTGTGCTCATGATTTCCTTTGAGGAACTGAAGTCTCTTGCTGCTGCCTCTTGTGGTTATTAATCATATTTGATGCAATGCACCATTTATTTTGCAGGAGATATCAATAATGCTTGAATCCGCATCGTTGGATAATGTATAAAGAGCAATGACAGCCAAAACTCCCAAAATAATGCCCGGAAGACTAGACTTGGTTTCAAGTATGTTTGGCTGTCGGTGCGCGAGCACTCAAGCTTCATAAGTTGAGGACTCGTTATCGTGATGAAAAAGAGATCAGCCGTTTGAATGAGAGACATACCCATCAAGCAGGGGATACCATGGATTACGTCTGCTCTTGCTGTTTGCAGAGAGATGTTAGCTCTTAAATTATGTTTTGTATTGCTCTCCAGATTAATACCATCGTTGGGTCAGTGATACTTTTACAATAGAAGTACACTGTATCCATCGTTCTCAAATTTCTTTTACTCTGTTGTAGTTACCATGTATCCATAGCTAATAAAGAAGTTGCTAGCCCTTGTCAATTCATGATGATTTGTTTTTTTCTCATCTGCTAGCACACTGTAAATAAACATATCGGTCTTCCTTCCATTCATGGCCAGATGCTGAAGTGCATCAATAGCACCCTATTGTTTGTAAGGATTGTTGAGAAGTGAGAGACAGGAAGGTATAAGGCCTCGTTAGATGGGAAACTTGCATTAAGCATTCGAGTCATAATGTATCACGCCAACTGTGGCTAATGAACAATGACTGTTGTATGTCATCTTCGATTAGCTTTGCCTGAAAGCTGAAGTACTTCTCGCAGATGCTGTTTCGTATATGTGCCTGATCATAAAGTGCAAGCTTTTCATGGACAACCCCTGGAACGGAAAAGATCATATGAATCTTTACATCCAAGAATCAAAGAAATCCAGAAGAAGACACTGGTTACTTCCGGGAAATAGAAAGCTCTGCATTGAGATCAGAGCAATTTAACAAGTAGACAGGAGATGCCAACACTCAACACGCAGCTGAAACCATTTTCGACAACTTCACACGGCACAGCCACAGGAAGGATAACCCGGAAAGTATCTGCGCCTTCAGCAAAGCTAGAAAAAGGAAAGGAAATCATCAGCATAAGAAATCTTCCTACATGGTTATCAAGTTTCTTCTCTCCTCCCCTTTCTCTCTGCCCCGGTCACTCTTCCGCAACCGGAATGCCACAGGAGTTCCTGCAGATAGAATAAAAATGAAAAGGAGAAGAAAAAAGAAGAAAGAACAAAAGAGAAAAGAGGGCAGAGCACCACTGTGCTCTAGCTGGAATCCGTCAGCATCTCCCTCATTTCTTCAATAGGTTTGCCCACCAATGATCGCCACGTGTCCAGTGGGCCACCGCCATGATCAACACACCAAAAAGCAAAAGCGGATCCTCATGCTTATTTCTTCTATTTTATTTTTGTGGCCACGATCTCTGCAAATGTAGTTGATCTCCAAGCATTTGTGACCTGATATTTTGCACGGGAAGAACAACCATCGCTGAATCCCGTGTACACGATCGAATCGACAACTTCTGCTTATATCGTCACGAGTCTATATGTAAGATGATATGACAATGTAGAGGTCAATCAACTCTTCATCTTATCCCACTATACAACACATTCTCGGCAGGTGAACTTAATCATTGCGGTGAATGTAGTAGATGATTCGTGATGGAACCACCACCAAAGGAAACATAGTAGCTCAGAAAGGAATTTCATTCCAAACTAGGATCCCCGCTTAATCTTGGATAGGTCGTCTGAAAGTTTGTCGTGGGGGGGAATCGGCAGTGTAGTTCTTGGAACTGCTTGTTGATGCTTCGATGAACTTGAAAGTTGTGTGAATATGACTAATAAGCTGATAAGGGTGATAAGGCTTTATTGAGAATACATAGGATATGGAGGGGTATTGATATAATTCTTCTTTTTTTTTCTTGGAATTTAGTCTAAGAAATTGGTTGAATATAGTTTTCATTTGGAGATATGGCTGCATTCTTTGTTCAAGTGACCAAGCAACTTTTAGTAGTCGAAACCTTTGCTTCTATATCCCAATGTCTTGAATCAGCTGATCAATATGTTCGGAATCTGTCAAGATGCACATCATCAAGTGATGCAGAGGCGAAGGTAAGTGCATTCATCGTGCGTGCGTGCGTGCATCTTGTGGATGCGCAAATTGACGCTGCTTCGTCGGAAACAGGGCCGTCAACAACTCCCATCACTTCCATTGATTAGCCCAAAGGTCTCTTTCACTTCACCCATCTCATTCAACTCTGAATGTATGTCTTTAAAACAGAGGAAAGAGACTGGTTTCAGACTGGTTTCTTATGAGGCTCTGCTTTTGATGTGGGA
Organism: Eucalyptus microcorys; assembly: GCA_014182515.1. Lineage (NCBI taxonomy): Eukaryota > Viridiplantae > Streptophyta > Magnoliopsida > Myrtales > Myrtaceae > Eucalyptus > Eucalyptus microcorys. The sequence continues at coordinate 25,511,093 of CM024568.1, read as the reverse complement.
GTAGGTGGAAGACGCAGGAACGTTGCAAGGAGTTAATATCAGCAATCATCAAAATGGAACTGCTGAATTTATTTCTCCGAAACAAAGGAAAAAGAGACCGGCTTTTCTTGTAAGGGCATTCGCTATTACTTCTCCTCTGTCTCGTTAATCAAGTACGGTTCGCTTTTGATGTGGGAGTAGTTGGGAGACGCAAGAGAGAGCTGCAGAGGTGTTAATATGAAAACTCTCCATTCTCTCACAATTCAAGAACCAGCTGTACCGTTTACCATCAAACGACGTCGTTTGGCGTCTTAAATCTCTAGTCGAAACCCTAAATCCCCAAATCGAGAAAGAGAAAGAGAGAGAGAGAGGGGGGCATGGCGGCGTTGTCTTCTTCTTCGCCGAAGAACAACACCAGCAGAAAGAGAGAGAAGCCATGGCGGCATCATCTTCTTCTCCGAAGAACAACACCAGCAAAGAGAGAGAAGCCATGGCGGGGTCATCTTCTTCCCCGAAGAACAACACCAGCAGAGAGAGAAGCCACGGCGGCGGCGTCTTCTTCCCCAAAGAACAGCACCGGCACCAACCACTCTTTGAACAGCGCCCAATCCACCATCTCCATCTACGCCCTCCTTTTTTCCCTCACACTCCTCGTCTTCTCTCTCTCTCTCTGCACCTTCAATCCCCCTTCTTCCTCCTCCTCCTCCACTCTCGCCTCCTATTTTCCCATCACTTCTTGGTTGAGCGATGGTGGCCGAGCACGGTGGCCGAGCAATGGTGGCCGAGCATGGTGGCCGAGCATGGTGGCCGAGCAACGGTGGCCAAGCGACGGTGGCCGAGCAAGCTAGGTCGGTGAGGATGAAAAAAAAAAAAAAAACCCTAATTTCAATCACAAATGAGCTATACGGCGTCGTTTTTCCTAAGCCATCCACATAGGATGGTAAAACGACGTCGTTTTCTTAAGTAGGATAGAAGACGACGTCGTTTAAAGCGTTTATTGAATTTTTTTTTTTAATATAAAGCCACGTAATCATTTTGGCCGGAATTTCTCGCCGGTGGCACCAAAGTGATCGTTTTTTCTCCGATTTGGCACTTAAATGATTTGGCGGAAACTTTTGGCACCAAAGTGAGCGCCGTACACAACTTATGGCACCATTAGTGTACTTATCCCATGAACCCATCAAAGAAAAACCTAGAGAGAGAATTTGCTTCGCACACTGTGTGTACTCCAAAACTCGACTCTTGATTGCAAAAAGAAACGAGAAGGAAAAAGAGAAGAGGAAAAACGCACATAAAATGACTTTTTAGAAATAATTTTTCAAATAATTTTTCAAGAAGTCATTTTTCAGGAAAATAACCATATTTTCCGATGTTCGATTGAAAGTTAAAAATGATCTAGAAAATATTTTTTGCTACTTGGTAAGGAAAATCTTTTCCTACATGCACCCTTTTATCAACCAAAAAAAAAAAAAAAAAAAAAAAACATGCACCCCTTTCAATAATTTGCTTTTTAAAAAATCAAAATTTTAATTTTCTTTTTAATTTTCTTTTTCTTCTTCATTGGCCAGTTGCTGGCCATATTGACAGCTGGCGACTAGCCAGAGGCGAGCTATAGCCTCGCCATAGGCTGGCAAGACACGAGCTCACTAGATTTCGATGAGCTTAAGCCCCTCAAATCCACATGAGCTAGGCAAGCTTAAGCCTCACCCATGTGACTAGATCTAGTGGGGCTCATAGACCGGAGAGGCTTGACCTTGTTGAAAGCTGGCAAGCTCGAGCCTCACTAGCATGTGGCAAGGCTCTAGCTCAATTTTGGTTGAAAGCTGGTTGCCACTATGGTTAGCAATTAGTCAAGGAAGAAGAAGAAAAAAAAGAAAGAAAAGAAAAAATTAAAAAGGATTTTTTATAAAATAAAATAAAAAATAAAAGAATTTTTTTTTTTAAAAAAATTTTATCGATGCGGTGAACTAAACTGATAAAAACCAAACCTGTTAAAAAAGTTCCAATTTTTAATATTATCCGAACCGAACAAAAAAAACCGAACTTTTTTATTTAGTTTAGTTTTTGGTTTAGTTCGGTTTTTGACACCCCTAATTCTTCCTAGTCCAAGCACAATGAATTTCACACTTGATTTTGCTGATGGAGGATGGTTGATCGCTTCGCGCTTCGGTGATTTAGGGCATGAATTAGCTTCAATTCGCTTCTGCCCTGTGTGATTAGATAGAACGCTTATCGTGCAGCGTGCGTCTATTTGATGGAGGCGTATCTCAAACGTGAGAATTGAGTTCTCAAGGAAGTGAAAATGAAGAAAAAATCTTCTGAATCTCATCGTACATGCAAATAATAATATAATTAAATTTGCTTCTTGAGGGATTATGTTATGAGGATGGGGTTAAGGATGGCGACGGTGGCCGAGGAGAGAGGACAATGTTGATGTTTCTATTGAGTATGGCTGTAAGTGGTTCGGTTCGATTTGTTTTCCAAAAAATCCGAACCGAACTGAACTGATAAGGAAATTCACTAAACCAAACCGAACCAAACCGAAATCCCAATTCAATTCAGTTCGGTTTGGTTCATTTTTTGGTTTTTATTTTTATTTTTTTCATTTTTTTATAGGTGAAAAAATAAACTCAATATACCGCTATTACTTTTTCAAATGAAATTTTTTTTGCAAATGCTATCATGTGGAAATAAATAAAATGCAATATTAAATTCCATAGTAATTCAATTACTTTAATATTAGCATTTTATTTAATTTTTTTCACTTTAAAAGACACTGAAATCCTTATTTTTTTGCATGAAATCTAATGTAACATATTAGGTGTGTAATACATATAATAGATAATGAAGGCTAGGACACAATCCATGGTTGCGCACTTTGTATTTTGAGTTTGCATAATAGGCTTGGAGAAGAATTGGTCTTGCATATATCTCCGTGGATATAATTAGAAATATGATATCAATTGTACCAATAAATGAATTTTAAATCTGTAGTACCAATGCTGCTTTTGGTATTTTCTTCATTACTTTGTAATCTTGCTATCGGATGACAAAATTTTTGCTGATGGAAAGGATGGAAGGGATTTACGAGGAGTACACTGAACTTAAATTTGATTGCACCTAAAAACAATTATTTTGGCATCACATAAGGTTAAAGTGTCGAACTTTTGTTGTTTATATTTACACAATGATTGTATATATTACCTTAAATCTAAATGGATTAGTAAACAATAGGCGGGATCCAATCGCCACACTTTATCACTGCGTGCATGCATCGTCACGTCTCTCCCAACAGGCGTACGCCAAGATTTGCTCAGACTCTCTTCCAGTACGAAATAGAGTCCTAGTGCACGTCAACAACGTTCAAGACTTAAGAGAAGAGAAGGGCTTCGCTTTTAAGAAACGCCACTCTACGTGCGGAGAGAGAGAGACTTTAACTGAGAGATAGTAGACTAATTATGAATGGTAGCTGTGGAAAGTTGATAAAGAGCATTTAGGGTATGTATGGCAACATTTTTATTACAGGGAACTATTTCTTTTTAGAAATAGTTTTATTCTATTTATACTCCAGGAACAATTTCTGAGTAAAATAAGATATTTGGTAATTATACAAAATTTCTATTATTGGTATAAAAAAATAGAAATGCGTTTGCTAAAAATTTATAAATTTTTGTATTTATTTATTTTTTCTTCTTACTCATAGACCATCGATCGTCACCTGCCGCCGCACGACCGTTGCACGACCGCCGCACGACCGCTAATAATTTTATAAGTGGCTAACTTTGATTGCATAGCAATAGCAATAACTTGCTTGTTTTAGATCTTTAATACCAGGGTGGATTATATTTCAATTTATTTTACACCAAAATCCGAGCAAGTGACCTGGTTGGTCCTATGACAACAGACAAAATTGCCTTCCCGCTTTCTAGTATTTTTGCGCCTTCGAAGTTACCAAATTAAAACCCTAATATCTCTCTTTATTTTTACAATCTTGCCAAACACTCAAGTACACGGATTACACTAAGCAGGGTCAAAATAATTCTACTTTTCGTCAATTAGAAAGAACCTTAAAAACCATCTCCTGTAGAATGTCCTCTTCCGTTCCTTTTAGAGAGCTCATTTGACAAATGAACGAGATTCCTCTTTAAAAAGCTAAGAAAAAAAGCCCTGCAGCGACCTTTTCTTTTTTATTCTTTTCTTTTTATTGAAAGTTGAATTATTGTAAATTTTCTTCGAGTCTAGTTAGTATTATCCATGTATAAGGTCATGTCAAAATGCCGTGTGCCCAAAACATTCATGCGACGTGATTACTTATTGAGAAGCTACAAAAGAAAGGCCCCAAAGCAATCTTTTTTCTTTTTTTTTACCTCTGGCGAAAACAAAATTTTTCAATCTTTTTTTTAACATTAAAATTTAAATTGGTCAATTAATTTTTTTATGCTACCCAGTATGATTAGTGTACAATGTCGTGTTAAAGTTTCGTCACTCGAAATGCTTATTTGATAAATTAACAAAGTGATTGTTTAAGAAGCTGGCAAAAGACCTATAATGATCCCCTTTTTTTTTCATTTTCTTTTTATGAAAATTGAATAGTCGTCATTTTTTTATTCTATTTCTATAATTCCTGTAAAATATCCTAGAGGATTATCCTAATTATCTCTGATACTGGAAATATCCTAGAGAATTATTCTAATTATCTCTAACATTATCCCTCAAATTCGGATAAAAAAATTCGAAACATGCTAAGGGTAGCCAATTTGTCACGTGGTGTCATTTTTCTGATATGATCAACAAAGGTTATGAATCAAAGAAAAATGGCAAGAGGCTAATATGGCTGGCTTTGTTAACTAAAACAGTAACCAGATGAATGCAGCTGCAGCTGGCATTCTATTGACCAACATGAGAATTAGAGAGAAATGGCAAGTGGCTAATGGATTTTTGCGTTTATACATGGGTATGTTATCCAAACTAACAAAGCCACAATTTCCCCAAAATTAAGGGAAAACCTGCTTCAAAATATTAATATAATTTTTGCGTTTTTGCTCTTTCGACAACATGTATCGAAATAAAAAATGGCATAAGTGACCCAGTTTTATAGTAGTTACGAAGTGGCAAAAATTTGAATACATTATGATTTATATACATACAATAAAATTGATCGGTGTATAATATAGTTCTTTCGAACATACAAGCATAAAACAAAACAAAACAACAAAAAATAGGGAGAGTAAATATTATTAGTGGATAAGTGAAAATATGTCTATATATAACGTCTCCACCCTATTGCAAAAAGGAAAACATAAAAATGAAAGAAATCTTATATTTACGAGTTTCTCTAAAACATATTTGTCAAGACATATTTAATCAGAACTGTTCAAATTTTCAAGATGGACGATTGAAAGCCAAAGTCGAGCATTGCGGCCTCTCTCTATATCGAATTCAAATCGAATGCTTTTTATGCAGCGAGTCCCTTGTCTTTGTTCTCAGCATCTGATTTTCCTGGTTGGACTTTCCACCGTGAAAATGGGGAGAAAACAGGTGCCAACGATGATGATGGTATAGCTAATGTCAATGAAGATCATGCTCACAAATCTGCGAAAAGTCAGCAAGTGGAATCTCAATAACTGAACCTCTGATCTGCCTTCTGTTGTGATCCGATGCTTTCGTACGTGGTCATCGCCACCGAAGATACTTTGACCTGACTTTGCCCTTTAGTACCTTATACCAATTTTTAGAGGATTGACCAATATGAGATCCTTTGTATATTAACTTTGAAAAGATGCGAGCATTGTGAAAAATTGTGTATAATTTTTTTTCTCCGTAATTTATCTTGATTGAAATATTGAAATATGTTCACACGCTCTGTAGATTATCCCATCGGTAGAGAGTATCATTAAAGCGATTTTCAGCTGCAAAGGATATGAATGCCAAGATGTGGAGCTTAGTTTGGAGTATTTTGAGATCCCGGTACTTCAAACAAAGAGCGATGACTCAACCCGGCAATTGGAACATGCAGCAATCTAATAGCTATAGGTGCCGCAAGCTCATCGGTATTTCCTATTTCAGAGTTGTTCAGTAATCTTGTTTGAACCTAGAAGTCCTGTCACGCATCCATTATAATCAGCGAAGGAGCACAATAATCCAGGTTTGGTATAAATGAACTTGCTCTGGCCCTTATCCGTTGCCAGTTTAAGAGATGGCGAGATAGAGAGCGTAACCATTACCTGTACATGAATGGCCAGCTATTCAATGCCAAATCGGCATGGTGGCCCTTTTCTCCGTGAGGCACGGTAGGGCTCCTTCCTCTTCTAAGTCGTGAAGAATGAATTACGATTTTACTCCCAATCACAACGCATTATCATCCAAGCAAGTGGGCCATTTGAGGGTCGCCACCTCATTCCCCTTTGCTTTTATTCTTTTGGTTTTCTTTTTCCTTTTTATTTCCAAGAAATAACTTTCTAACCACTCCATCTCACATAATCTATAAAAATAAAAATAAAAATTATCTACTCTCAATTACAATTTATTGATAATATTAAAGATAATTGGATAATTCTCTAGGATATTTTCTTATATTAGAGATGATTATTATATTAGAGATAATTAGAATATTTCTATTAGTTTTTTGTATCTCTTGAGATTGAGCATATTTTAATTAATATATGTTATATTGATAGTTATCTCATAAGTCTTATAAATAGATTGATGTAATCGAAATATAAACAAATTCTATCTTTCAACTCTTTGCTTCATTGTTTTTGGTGCATCTAGAGATAATCTTGTTTCTTGTCATTCTTTTGCACAAGGTTTTAATATCCTCCAGTCAAGTTGATTTCAATATTGTCTGTGTTGTCAGACAGCTAGCGTCGCGCTATCGTTACAGAATCTATAGATCCTCTTACCTTAGGAAACGAGTTACTTTTATCAACAAAGCCCAGCCACATTAGCCACTTGCCATTTCTCTCCAATTCTCATGTTGGTCAATATAATGCCAGCTGCATTCATCTAGTTACTGTTTTAGTTAACAAAGCCAGCCATATTAGCCTCTTGCCATTTTTCTTGGATTCATAACCTTTGTTGATCATATCAGAAAATTGACACCGCGTGACAAATTGGCTACCCTTAGCGTTTTTTGAATTTTTTTTATTCGAATTTGAGGGATGATGTTAGAGATAAGTAGAATAATTCTCTAGGATATTTTCTTGTATCAGAGATAATTAGGATAATCCTCTAGGATATTTTATAGGAATTATACTAAATAGAATAAAAAAATGACGACTATTCAATTTTCATAAAAAGAAAATGAAAAAAAAAGGGGATCACTACAGGTCTTTTGCCAGCTTCTTAAACAATCACTTTGTTAATTTATCAAATAAGCATTTTGAGTGACGAAACTTTAACACAACATTGTACACTAATCATACTGGGTAGCATAAAAAAACTTAATTGACTAATTTAACTTTTAATGTTCAAAAAAGATTGAAAAAAGAGCACTTTTGTTTTCGCCAGAGGTAAAAAAAAAAAAAAGAATTGCTTCGGGGCCTTTCTTTTGTAGCTTCTCAATAAGTAATCATGTCGCATGAATGTTCTAGGCACACGGCATTTTGACATGACCTTATACATGGATAATACTAACTAGACTCGAAGAAAATTTACAATAATTCAACTTTCAATCAAAAGAAAAGGTCGCTGCAGGGCTTTTTTTTTTTTAGCTTTTTAAAGAAAGTCTCGTTCATTTGTCAAGTGAGCTCTCTAAAAGGAACGGAAGAGGACATTCTACAGGAGATGGTTTTTAAGGTTCTTTTTAATTGACGAAAAGTAGAATTATTTTGACCCTGCTTAGTGTAATCCGTGTACTTGAGTGTTTGGCTAGATTGTAAAAATAAAGAGAGATATTAGGGTTTTAATTTGGTAACTTTGAAGGCGCAAAAATACTAGAAAGCGGGAAGGCAATTTTGCCTAGGACCAACCAGGTCACTTGGTCGGATTTTGGTGTAAAATAAATTGAAATATAATCCACCCTGGTATTAAAGATCTAAAACAAGCAAGTTATTGCTATTGCTATGCAATCAAAGTTAGCCACTTATAAAATTATTAGCCACATTAATATTGTGAGGTAGATTAGATTTTAGTTACTATGCAACCAATGAAATTTTGATATGTTTTTCTGAGTAACAACTTGATCATTTAACATGAAATATCTCCACTTTATAAAAATGTTTGTTTGTTAAATTAAGCAAATATCATATGATAATTCCCCTTGAACAAGGGAACTATGTCGGACTTTGTATTTTTAAATAAAATCGTGGGATAAAGATTTCGATAATGGAGACCTTATTGATGTAAAAGACAATTTGCCTCATGTCCCATATTTGGAAGAGTCTCATCGCTTCTGTGCTGTCAGGCCAATGGTCAACTTTGACCAACACTTTTTTTGCCTTCCTTCTTTTGAATATACAAGTATAAAACAAAAAAGAAAAAGAAAAAGGATGAATAAATATTATTATAAAATGTTATATATAACATGCCCCCCTATTGCAAAACATAAAATATAAAATAGAAGAAAGAAACCTTTTATTAACGAGTTTCTCTCAAAAAAATTTGTTAAGACATATTAAATTAAAACTGTTTAAATTTTCAACATGGAGAATTGAAAGCCAAAGATATCCATTTACGGAAGCCTGGATAGCTCAATGCATTGTAAAAGTGGGGCTCCCATGCCAGCATCTCCTTCCCCTCATTTTCACAGCATTGAAGTTCTAGTGAGTTTTCAAACCCATAAAAAAAAAAGGGTTATAGTGAGTCCACCTCCTCCTTTAATTCCATCTTGAATTCAATCGAATCTTGAATTCAATCAAATGCTTTGAATTCACGAACGAGCATTGCAGCCTCTCTCTCTATCTCTCTCTCAACTTGTCTTTCATCGTCGTTCTCTCACCATCCGTCGTATTGTTTTTGTTGAATGCTTCATCAATCCCCCACCTTCTGTGGATGGAGAATATCGAGGAAGGGAGAGAACAATTCCAACTCGATTTTTATTTTTTGTTTTTATAATTTGTTTAGCCATCGACGCGTGTCAAGTTTCGATTGGGCTTGGCAAAAACCTGTGTCAAGGTAGACGTGATTCCGATCTGATGATAAAGAAGAGAATGCTTTTCTCTCTTGTCCTCTTGTACTGAGTCATCTGGTATCTCTTTCTTTTTCTTCATTTCTACAACACGGAGATGTTGATCCACAAGCTCGCAGTCTTAAAACCCATCCACAACCTCTATGATATCTTTTTCAAAGGCCACAATATTAGAACTCTCATCATCCACACCCCTTCGATTGCTTACATCCATAAGTTGTCCAATCAGTACGCTTTCAATGTTATTTGAGGTCCCTTATCAAGAGTGAGAACTAGCTGGGTTTGGAAGATGTAAGGCTAAAGAAGCTGGTAAGTGCTGTGTTGGAATGGGAGATAGAGAATAACGTACGGGTTTGGGTGAGCAAATGAAATGCTATCCCTGAATAACACGTAAGCGCAATATGCGTGTCTAGAGGCTTTCATGTCTTACAAGATCACGGAAGCTCTATATGCCAAGCTGAGCGATGCCCGACCGAGCGAATAAGGCGTTTTTTGATATTGAGTTTTTCTTAATGAATGATGTATTAGCTCGTATTTTTCGCACTAATTATGTCGTTGAATATCATGGCTGTACCGATTATGCCTGCAAGGTATAGAGAGAGTGAAGATCCAAACTTGGAAACCTGCTCTTAACATAGGCCAAGCTGCGCTTTCCTTGTGTTTCCAGGAAAATTTTACGGAAGTGAGCCCTTCTTGATTAACGAGACAGAGGAGAAGTAAATGGTCGATGCCCTTATAAGAAAGCCCGGTCTCTCTTTCCTTTGTTTTGGAGAAATAAATTCAGCAGTTCCATTTTGATTATTGCTGATGTTAACTGTTGAGAGTCATATGATGAATACATATTATGCTGCTGGATATGCTGCTGGAGAATCTGGTGTTGCCGAGAACAGAGGAAGAAAAGCTATAAAGTCTGGTGAACCTACTGCTGCTGTTTCAACCAGGAATAAAAGGGATGAAGTCAACAATGAAATTTGTAGCATGTGTACATTGCAGAATCAGTATTCAGTTTTAAGCATGTAACGATGTACATTCTGTTTTTGTTTCTGTTAGTCCATTTTCTTAGTTAGTTGAACTTTACAGCTTGTATATAAATAGAACTGAAGAGCAAACAAGTCTGCAAGCTCTCAGATGAAAAACTTCTCATTGAATACAGAAAGTTCATCATCTTTGTTTCTCTCTTTCTGTTCATGAGTCTTCACATGGTATCAGAGCTTACCTGAGAGCACATATCATCTCTGTTTGCTGTTCTATTCCAGCAACTCTCTGTTCACGGAATCCAATCAAAGATGCCAAAGTAGCAGCAAATTGAAGCCGCACTCGAGCTTCACTGATCGCTTTCTTCTGTTGCTCATGGCGTCGTTCTTACTTGATTATGGATCTGTGAATCATTGATCGCAATCTCTGTTCCGCTCTATGAGTTGTTCTTCTTTGTCAAGATCTAATCATCATCAGTGATACATCCACGACTCCATCGTGTAAATCCAGCTGGTGATTGTGATTGTAATTGCGCATCATCTAGGGTCTGAGAACACGAAATGGCAGCAAGAACATAGAAATAACCATTTCCAATCCATGTTAACATCTCCAACTTCATTACTATCAAGCTAGCTGAAGACAACTTTCTTCTTTGGCAAGCGCAATTCCACAGATTCTTTTGAAGCCAAGAGCTGTTTGGCTTCATTAGTGGAGAAACTCCATCACCTATTCAATCATTACATGTTGAAGTTGAAGGACGGGATACAGAAGTTGCGAATCCTGATTATATGGATTGGGTAAGAATAGATCAATTTGTATCATCATGGATCAGTGGAGCTGTATTTGAAAATATACTGAGTCTGATCATTGGCTTGGAAACTTCATACGAGGTATGGCAAACTTCACTCAATCGATTCACACAAAAATCTATAGCTAGAGAGTTTGAATTGAGAGGAAAGCTACAAGCCTGCCAAAAATGAGATCAAGCATTATCAGTTTACCTTAGAGAATACAAGTCAATCTGTGATCAACTAAATACAATTGGGAAACCAATAGATGAGATAACAAAGATGTATGGTGTTTTGGAGGGATTAGGATTTGAATATGAGAACTTTAAAACTACCATATACTGCTTGAAACCTCAACCAGAGTATGATGAAGTAATATCACAGTTAGAGAGGTTCGAAGCAAGGTTACAAAATTATTCCTCGAGTCAATACAGTCCTAATCTAGCCTATTATGGTCAAAGAAAAACTGAAGTCCTGCAGAAATAGGAGTTTGACAAAGAACCTGCTCAGTAAAACTTTGGTTTTGGAGGTTCAAGAGGAAGTAATTGCGGAGGACGCAATTATGGAAGAGGACGTCCTTTCAATAATAGAAATCGTAACTATGGATATTCTGGAAAGGAATCTGAGTTACAGACCAAATAACTTGAATCATGAACATGGGGGTCAGCAATTCAAGCAGTTCAATAACTTCTCTGGCTTTGGTTCTGGTCAAGGATTTCGACCATATGCTGGTTCTTCACAAAGGTATCAAGATACCAAATCATATCCCTCCTCAAATCTAACACTTCACAAAAATTTGCAGGTTGAGAAAAAGAACAGATAATATTCGATTGGAGTGTCAAATTTGTAAACGTCCAGGACATGATGCACTTCATTGCTGGTATTGATTCAATAACTCATATCAAGCTGAGGAAATTCCAACAATATTAGCAGCAATGCATCTTGAAGATTTGAACGGCAATGAGTGGTATCCAGACACTTGTGCGACTGCTCACATCACTGCCAACTCTGGTATTCTTCATAACTTCTCTAGATACAATGGCACTGATACAGTTATGATCAGAAATGGCTCATGCCTACCTATTGCCTATATTAGTGATGCGTTGTTACATACTACAGTTGATTCATTACCTCTAAATGATGTGCTATTTGTTCCTGAAATCAAGAAAAATCTTCTGTCAGTATCAAAACTAACAGATGATTATCCATGTTCATTTGTTTTTGATAAAACTAGGGTCTATATAAAGGACAATTGCACCAACACAACCATGATGCTCGGAAGGAAAGTTAAAGGACTCTACCGAGTGGATACTTAAACCACAGAGGCCTTTTTTACTCAGATTAGCTCACACTAGCCTGAAAACCCTGAAGTATCTGCAGAATCAAAAGTTAATTCATTGCAAAACGAGAATACAAACTATATGTCGAAGTTGTCAAGTTGCTAAGAGTACTGCTTTACCTTTTTCTTTATCAGGTTCTGCAGCTTCTAGACCTTTAGAAGATCCATTGTGATATCTAGGGTCATTCACCAGTTAGTTCTTTTCAAAATTTCAAGTACTATGTCATTTTTGTAGACAAATTTTCTTGTTTTAGTTGGATCTATCCAATGAAACTAAAGTCAGATTTCTATGACATGTTTGTCATGTTTCATAAACAAGTGGAAAATCAATTTGATTGTAGAATCAAGGTCTTTCGATGTGATGGTGGAGGAGAATTCATCAACCACAAATTTAAGACTCATTTATAGAGTTGTGGCATTATACAACGTGTTTCTTGTCCCTACACACCAGAACATAATGGGATCTCTGAAAGAAAACATCGTCATGTTGTTGAACTAGGTCTAGCCATGCTCTATCATGCTAAACTTCTATTGAAATATTGGGTTGATGCATTTATGATAGCTAATTACATTGTCAATATACTTCCCACACCAAAGTTACAAATGCAATCACCTTACAGCAAAATTTATCAACAAGAACCAAGTTATGAACATCTTAGAGTCACCACCGCCTGCGGTGGCCCAATTGGATAAGGCTCCCATGATCCTTTGCGAGGAGGAGAGGAGTTCGAATCCCGCTGGTTGCACGGGATCTTAAGCGCGACGTCGGGGTGGTGGGTCCTCTACTAGCGTCGCCCCAAGGTTTGCCCGCCGGCTATCAGCTTACAGGGTTCCTTGGGTCATCAAAAAAAAAAAAAAAAAAAGCATCTTAAAGTCTTTGGATGTGCATGTTACCCTTATCTCAAACCATATGCACAGCACAAATTTGATCAACGATCTCTCACATGTGTGTTTCTGGGATACAGTGATCCCCATAAGGGATATCAATGTCTTGTTCCTACCACTGGTCATATATACATTAGTCGACACGTCATGTTCGACGAAAGTTTCTTTCCTTTTACTAAGAAACTAGCAACAGAGTATCGTCAATATACAACTCTTAGACTCTCCAAGTGCAGATCAAGTGCCATCTCCCTCACATACACATACAGGCTATTTACAAGATGGTGGAATCGTGGCTGTAGAGCACTTTGATTCTCTCCATCCTACTGCAGTATCATCGACTTCATCCCCTTTTACATCTGCAACCTGCAAAACCAGAAGTTCCCACTTCCACAACTGAGACACCAGATGAACTAGTTCTTGACCAAGCTTCTTCTAATTCTCAGGCTACCTCACAAGGTACACTTTCTACTCACCCTATGCAAACTCGATCAAAATCTGGCATTATAAAGCTCAATCCCAGATATGCATGTCTTGCTGAACATAAAGTGCCTCCTGAACCACGATCAGTTAAATCTGCTTTAGCAAATGAAGGGTGGTATACAGCAATGAAGGATGAAATGAATGCTTTGTATCAAAACCAAACTTGGTTATTAGTTCCTCGAACTAATCAAATGAATGTCATAGGTTGTAAATGGGTGTTTAAAACGAAGCTCGCACCCGATGGAAGTCTTGATAGATTGAAGGCTCGGTTAGTAGCTAAGGGGTTTCATTAGGAGGAAGGAGTTGATTTTACAGAAACCTTTAGTCCTGTTGTCAAACATGCCACCATTCGTATTGTACTCTCTGTGGCAATGATGAAGAAATGGCCAATACATCAACTTGATGTTAAAAATGTGTTCCTACATGGAACATTGAATGAAACAATGTATATGGAGCAGCTTCCTGGTTTTATACACCCTTAAAAGTCTCAATATGTCTGTCTTCTCAAAAAGTCTCTATATGGTCTTCGTCAAGCACCGCATGCCTGGTTTGACAAGTTCAGCAATTTTCTTCTTGAAGCTGGTTTCTTCTGTAGTACGACTGATCCATCACTTTTTATACTTCATGATGGACCAAAAACAGTGCTGCTATTACTCTATGTGGATGATATTGTATTGACCGGTAGCTCAAATAAGTTACTTCATTCCCTGATTCAATCTCTTACTCTTCAATTTCACATGAAAGATCTAGGCCATCTTCATTACTTTCTAGGTATTGAAGCCAAACGCACAACTACTGATATGTTTCTATGTCAAACAAAGTATGCACTTGATCTTCTTACACGAGCCAACATGACTGACTGTAAACCTATTTCAACTCCTCTGTCACTGAGACCAATCATCTTGAAGAATGATGATGTTCTTCTCTCCAATCCACTTGAATACAGAAGCTTAGTTGGTGGACTTCAATACCTGACTATAACTCGTCCTGATCTTGCCTTTGCAACAAACTTGTTATGTTAGAAAATGTAGCAGCCCACAATTGGAGATTTTCATTAGTTGAAAAGGGTTCTTCGCTATGTTAAAGGAACTGTTAACCTTGGTATATTCCTTCATTCTCACAGCTCTATGAATTTATATGGATTCTCCGATGCAGATTGGGCCAGTTGTCTTGAATCCAGACGCTCCACCACTAGTTTCTGCACCTATCTTGGTTCTAATATCATCTCATGGGCAGTGAAGAAGCAACCTACTGTCTCTCACTCTTCCACAGAAGCCGAATATCGGGCACTTGCATTTGCTATTGCTGATCTTATATGGATTAGCTTTGTTCTTCATGACATTGGTCTATGTCTTTCCTCCCCAACACTTTTATTTTGTGATAATCAGTCCGCCATCTCACTTACTGCCAATCTTGTTCTCCATGCTCATACTAAACACATTGAAGTTGATTTTCATTTTGTTCGAGAAAAAGTTTCATCAGGTTCTCTGAGTGTGCATTATGTTTCAAGCACTCATCAGCTTGCTGATATTTTTACTAAAGCACTGTCACGACTGGCACACTTCACTATTAAAGTCAAATTGGGTATGGGTTCTTCACCCCCTCCCAATTTGCAGGGGGATGTTAAGAGTCATATAATGAATACATATTATGCTACTGGAGAATCTGGTGTTGCCGAGAACAAATGAAGAAAAGCGAGAAAGTCTAGTGAACCTACTACTGCTGTTTCAACCAGGAATAAAAGGGATGAAGTCAACAATGAAATTTGTAGCACGTGTACATTGCAGAATTAGTATTCAGTTTTAAGCATGTAACAATGTACATTCTGTTTTGTTTCTGTTAGTCCGTTTTCTTAGTTAGTTGAACTTTACAGCTTGTATATAAATAGAACTGAAGAGCAAACAAGTCTGCAAGCTCTCAGATGAAAAACTTCTCATTGAATACAGAAAGTTCGTCATCTTGTTTCTCTCTTTTTGTTCATGAGTCTTCACATTAACTCCTAGCACTCCTGCGTCTTCCACATACTCCCACACCAAAAGCGGAGCCTCATAAGAAACCAGTCCCTTTCCTCTGTTTTAAAGGAGAAAATACATTCAGAGTTGAATGAGATGGGTGAAGTGAAAGGGACCCTTGGGTTTATTAATAACGTGTTTGGGAATTATACAAAATTTTTACTCTTGAAATAGAAAAAGAATAGAAATACATTTGGTATAATTTATGAATTTTTGTATTTATTTATTTTTTCTTCTTGCTCACGGACCGCCCATCGCCACACAACCGCTGCCTGCCACCGCACGACCCTCGACCACCGACCATTGCCGCCAACTGTCGCTGCACGACCGCTGCCCACAGCCATTACTCATTAATCCGGCGACCATGCAAAACAAGCCATTTTCACTAATTACCGAAAAGCAAGTTTTTTCTTCGAGTTGTGTTTTTTTTTTTTTTTTTTTGGTAAGGTTCTTCGAGTTGTGTTACCGACTGTGATTTCCAAGTAAATACAAGTGATGAAGTAGTGAATGATGATGATGATGACGATGAAATAATAGCTTTTAGCAAAATAAAAGGTTCATGAAGTGTAAACAGATACTAGATGATTTCACCTGAGCAAAGACATAAGGTAGGCTGCTGTAATTATCCGAGCTTGCTATTATTATTATCTTTTTATGGTCTCTTGTGTTTTATATTTTCTCCTAGACGGGAAGTCTCGCTCTGGAGCCCTACTTAACCTTCCCACTCCGTCCTTCTCGCTAGTCCGGGCGGAACGAATTTCACACTTGATTTTGCTGAGTATGATTGATCGTGTCGCGTTTTCATTGATTTAGGGCATAAATTAGCTTCAATTTGCTTCCACCTTGTGTGATTAGATATAACTATTATTGTGCAGTGTGATTAAGTTCTCAAGAAAATAAAAATTAAGGGAAAATCTTCTTAATCTCAACGTACATGCAAATAATAATATAATTAAATCTGCAATAGCATTGATTATGTATAGTAGTTACAGAGTGGAATAAAAATTGAATATATTATGATTTATATACACATGACAAAGTTGATCGGTGCACACACGATGTGAAGCCATGAATTAAGATTTTCTTCTTCTTCTTTTTTTAAAAAACGTCTCACTGTAATCTTAGTTCATGTGTACATTATAAAATTAATTCATCTATGTGCAACATTATAGACTCCGCCATCGTATTCATGGAATTAGAATATTTAGAAAAAAAAGACATTAAATAATTATTTCCAGACGAGGGTAGTGCATGAACGGCCGAAGCAGCATATGAAATTTTCCACGATCGGATTGTCCATCGCTGCCTAGAAAAGCTTCTCTGCCGAAGACGAACTCTACCAAAAAGCAGAGAAACAAGACAAGAGTATGGCACCCCTGTTATTCTACATGTTTTGTACTTGCATCTGTCTTCCTCGCTGCGTTTCCTACTTCATGTGCTGATTCCCCATGTCTTGGAGTTGAGAGCTCTGCCTTGATGGAATCCAAGAAAAAGCCAGGAAGATTAGGTAAAATTAGCTCTGGTTCGTAGAGAGAGAGAGAGAGAGAGCATTTGCATGCCCTTCAAAATGCTGACCAAAAAAACTATATTTACAAGTTCT
Source organism: Eucalyptus microcorys (assembly GCA_014182515.1). Lineage (NCBI taxonomy): Eukaryota > Viridiplantae > Streptophyta > Magnoliopsida > Myrtales > Myrtaceae > Eucalyptus > Eucalyptus microcorys. The sequence continues at coordinate 25,493,908 of CM024568.1, read as the reverse complement.
AAGGACTGTATTCGAAGGAGATTTTTCGATTCTGATCATAGAGATTGTAGGATAATTAATTCAGTCATATAGCATCTACAAAATATTCAGAAGATATAATAGGAATTGCGATCCCATTTATTCTTTCATTGATTTCTTTTTGTACTATAAGTTTGGGCATATACATGTACAAAATATACATTGTAATATAATTATAATTTCCTCCAATACTTTTTATTTCCTGTCATGGTATCAGAGGTTGAGATCCTAACTTTGAATCTTTTCAGGCCTCATTTTGTTTCTTTCTTAATTAAACATATCCACGCTTATTATTAAGCAAAAAGATCAAACTAAGCATGAGAAAATGTTAAACTGTTCATTTAAAATTTTTTAGAACAATTGGTGATGGTCCCATAAATTCCTCCAAATAGCACCTGATGAGAAGTGACAAAAGATGTGTGGTGCATGGTAAATCCCTCGACAGAGCCAAGATTAACCGATGAATCACGGGTCGGAGAAAGGCATGGGAAACTGCGTATCAATTGTGATGATCAACCAATCTCAATCCCCCTCGATCTGCACTGTGTCTGCACGACATAAACATGAAAAGAGAAAAAGGCCTGCCCCTACCTCCCAAGAATAATTTCCAATCTAGGCTGTTCACAAATGCAACAGAGAAGACAAAACAGTAAAGAAGTAAAGCAAAAATAATGGAGACGGATAGGAGTTTTTGAATTGGAGACTTAAAAAGTAATTTTACCTCTTCTCCGAATATTGCTCCATATAAACCAGAACTAAAATTCTTTAGTGCTGACTTCTGTTGTTTTGGCCCGGCCTAGGAGGAACCTAATATGCGCGGGGAAAGAGTAAAGTCAAAAGCAAGACAGAAAAAGCGCACCAGAATATGACAACGGGACGTGGATCCGTGCCTTGAAACTGGTGTGACTTCCTGCAATGAGAAATGTCATCACTCAACAGCATGTTAAGAATGTTATCCTGCCAAGTAAATGACAATTTTTCTTCGATTGAATGAATTTAACTAAGCATAAGACGTAGAGAATTTAGCACGCTTGCTCATTGCATTAGTCTTCACAGGATTAACTTCAGCATCCCGGAAATGATCAAAACCAGGTTTCCTAGACAAATCCGTGCCGGTTGAGTAGTTTTCATTGCCGGCAGTATGCTTTTCCATTTTTTATAGATGATCCCTTGGCCTTGGACTCACCATCTTCCTGCACATCTCCATAAATATGTGTCTGCACGCCATCATTCCACTAAATTAAAGGTAAAACTTCCTTCAGAGAGTCCTGGTAGAAGCTAAATAAAATTATTAAGTTCCAAGCCTAAAATTCATCCTTTTTTTTATACATCAGTATGTTACCAAACCGACAGAGACACCATTTCACCAAAATTAAGGGTAAATCTGCTTCTGAAGATTCAGCTTAGACAAAATATTAATTTGCAACCGTTCAATCCATCTTCCTCACCAGACGGTAGAATATTCTAAGAAGTCAATTAGCCTGTTTGTTAATGTTGTTTCTATTTATGAACAAAATTTCTGTTTTTTTGTTCCGGGAACAAAAAAAAAAGAACATAAATGCATTTGTTTGCGTTTTTGTTCCAAATCTATTTTTTTGTTCTCAGGAACACATTTTGAACAGAAACAAGAAACAAGAAAATTATGTTTCTTGTTTCTGAAACAATTTTTAAGAACAAAAAAAGAACAAAAACATTAAAAAAAAAACGTGTTTCTTTTTTGTTTCTTGTTTGAGCCATTTGAACACTGCCTTCTCCTCCTGCATCTTCTCTGTGACCTTCCGGCTTCTCCACCGTCGTCCTCTCCGGTGCCGACAGCCGCTGCTCCTTCACCAGCTGAACCTTCTGATTCAAGATAAGTTTCATCGTTACCGGCTGCTGCTCCTGCTTCACCGATAGACGAGGGCTTCGCCGAGAGCCACCCCTCGTAGATCTGGGCGATGGCTGCTCGGAGCTTGAGCATGAGGGCTCACTCGAGCCAGTGCTTGCCCAGATTTGCGAGACGCTTGCTCAAGCGAGCCCTCGCGCTCAAGCCCCGAGCAAGAGTCTCATAAATCTGGGTGAGCGTTGCTCACCCAGATCTGCAGCAGCAGCTTGTTTGCTCGCCCAGATGAGCAGAAACGCTTGAGTGTCTGCTCATAGTGAGCCCTGCTCTACATGATCGAGCGAGCAAAGCAGCGAGCTCTCGCTTCTCTGCTCACTCAAGCGTCTGCTTGTTGCTCACGGGAGCCCTGCTCTGCTTGCTCGAGCATCTGCTCGCTGCTCACGCTCGAGCGAGCAGCAAGCCCTGCTGTGCATGCTCGAGCGAGTAGAGCAACGAGCCCTGCTGTGCACACTCGAGCGAGCAGAGCAGCGAGCGCTCGCTTCTCTCGCTCGCTCGAGCGTCGCTCGTCGCTCACGCGAGCCTTGCTCTACACGCTCGAGCGAGCGAGCGGTGAGCCCCGCGTGCTCGCTCGAGCGTCTGCTCGCTACTCACGCTCGCAGCTCCAGTGAGCATGGCGAGGCTCAACCCACAATTCCTTTTCAGATTATGTAATCTTGCTGGAATGTCGGAAGTATAGTCAAAGTTAGTCTCTTTGCCAGTTAAAGTTGGAGTTCTATATATGCCATCATGGACCTATTTTCTGAGCAATTAATGATTTTTTTTTCCCTTGCTTTGTCCACAATTTGCCAGTCCCTGCTCAGCCCGAAGCCTGACGCTGCGCCTCCTCTGCTCACCTGACAACGCCGCGGCCTCGTCGCTCATCCGCGACGCCTTGCCCCGACGTGCCGCTTCTCTGTCCGCCACACCCCCGCCCACCATCCTCTTTTCTAACCCATTAAGAGGTCCTAATCTAGATCGGCTTGCTTGCGATTAGTGAAAATTGAATAGGTGATTGCTACATGGTTATCTTCTTGATACAAGTTTGTTTGAAGGCTTGATATTTTATATAGAAACATAGTGGGAGATGAGCATATCTCTGGTACGTGTGTCTTTTGTTTCACACTTGATTGAATATGTGACTAACAAGGCCTAAATGTCTGAAGATGGCATGTTTCTCTAATTGTTCTTGCTATGAAGTAATACATACTTAGAGTTGGAATTACTTTATAAGTTATGTTATGTGCCTTTGATCTGAAAATGTAGGATTCTACCCATGATACTTTCAAATTGCTTCTTCTTCCATGTACTTTGATGTGATAAGCATAAGCTGCTAATTGTTAACACCATAGATTTCAGAAGGCCATCTTAGATTTATGTTCAAACATGATTCTTGATTTTTATGCTAAATGTTTAATTCCATGATTTGTTTGGTGCAAGGTTGAAAGAGGGCTGCCACATAAATCGCAGTTTGCTGACTTTGGAAACAGTTATCCGCATGCTGAGGTTGGCCTTTCGGCTTGTTTTTTCGTTGTCTTAATCTTAGAGATCTTATAATTTAGTTGGACCGTGCACAAAATAGTACAGGGTATACGGATCCATATAGGTTACCATGCTGATTTTGTGTATGGCGTGTAGTTCTTATGGTATTATGTTATTGATTTAATTCATAACTCATAAGATGCTTAACCGGTTGAAGATTCAATGACATCTGAGAGACAGGCATTCAGTGCAAGGTGGACGGAGTCTGTAACCAACGTACTTATCGGTTTATTGGTGGATGAGGTAAAAAAGGGAAACCGCACCTCTTCCACTTTCAACAAAGCGGGGTGGAGGAATATACAGTCTAAAGTCACTACACAGACAAGATTCCAATATAGCATGGTACAGCTAAGGAACAAGGTAAACAAACTAAAAAAATAGTATGCCAGTTTTTAGAAACTCATTTCTCAGTCCGGATTTGGTTGGGATAATGTGAATAAAAGAGTTGTTGTCGACGATCCAAGTATAAGGGAATCTCATATCAAGGTATTTCATAACTTTTTGGTCATTTTGATATCATTATAGATGTCAATTTTAAAATATATGATTATATTGCTGAAATGTCAATATTGTAAAAATTGTAGGATAATGTTGAGTAGGCAAGATTCAGGAAGAATGGATTTCCTCAGTATCCTGAGCTATGTATTGTTTTTGGTGGTACATATGCTACTGGGGATCACGCCATAGGAAGTGCTCAAGATTTGACTGTGTCGGATGAAGATGACAATGGTGATGGCAATGTAGGTGGTGACAATAGTGGTGGCAATGCAGATGGTGACAATGATGGTGGCAATACAAATGACTTTAGTAAACACCACACTAATGAGAGAGTCTTTACAACAGACGATGCTGGAACTTCAGTTCGTGGAAAGCACAAATTGGATAGGACTCCAAATACTAAGAGGAGAAGAAAGAGTAACCAATCCGGTATTGCTGATACTTGCAAAGTCATACAAGATCTTCTAAAAGTTAGGTCGTCAAGTCAATCCGGTGGTGGCTCTGCGAGCTCAGGGACTACACAACCACCTCTAGACCTTTTCTCCGTATCTGCTGTGGTCGATGTTCTACTGAGTATGCCCGAGATAGAGCAAGATGTTTACAATAGAACAGTGGAACGAGGAATAGTCAGTGCTCTATGGAGGAGGCTTTCATTAAATCCACACCGTAGGGAGAAATGGACTTCTTCAATGGCTTTAGTAGATGTTTGGAAATATATTATGAATTGCATGGGGTTTCATTAGATTTGTATAACTCATGTTATCTATTAATATTTAGTTTATAAAAATATTAGTGTTGAGACTCTAGTACTTATATGTAATGGCATATCTTGTTGAGATTTTATGACTTATGTTATTGATTGTTATTGGATGTATTTTAAAAATCTGTATTGATGTTTTTACATTTCTGTGATTGTATAGGTACTATGGAAGGGGGATCAAATAGTGTGTCTAATGAGCAGGTACAACCAGTTGAACAATTCTTGGATGATGATGATATCGACATATTGATAGCGTGGTTGTGCATAGCTGCGACGGGCACGTCCGTGCATACGAGAGAACCTATTGGGGACAGTAAATTATCAGGACCAGAATGGATAATGGAGATTGTTCATGGACATTCAGATAGGATATATGAAGCATTTATGATGGAGAGACATGTTTTTCTAAATTTATATGACTTAATGAGGGTAAGAGGTTGGTTGAAAGATAGTCGATATGTTCGAATAGATGAACAAGTTGGGATATTCTCATATTTGGTTACTCACAATAGCTCAAATAGAGATTTATGTGAGAGATTCCAACATTCAGGAGAAACGATCAACGTTTATGACTAGGATCAATAAGAATTTCTTGTGGAATGACATCAAAGGACGGTGGTTTGATTATCTTTTTAGAAAGTTTGATCATTGCTTTCAACACTTTGTTGAAATACTTGCTGATCGTTTTTCCTGAATGTTGGAATCTCTCACACAAATATCTATTTGAGCTATTGTGAGTAACCAAACATAAGAATATCCCAACTTGTTCATCTATTCGAACATATCGATTATCTTTCGACCAACTTCTTACCCTCATTAAGTCACATAAATTCAGAAAAACATGTCTCTCCATCATAAATGCTTCATATATCCTATCTGAATGTCCATGAACAATCTCCATTATCCATTCTGGTCCCGATAATTTACTGTCCCCAATAGGTTCTCTCGTATGCACGGACGTGTCTGCCGCAGCTATGCACAACCACGCTATCAATATGTCAATATCATCATCATCCAAGAATTGTTCAACTGGTTGTACCTGCTCATTAGACACACTATTTGATCCCCCTTCCATAATACCTATACAATCATAGAAATGTAAAAACATCAATACAGATTTTTAAAATACATCCAATAACAATCAATAACATAAGTCATAAAATCTCAATAAGATATGACATTACATATAAGTACTAGAGTCTCAACACTAATATTTTTATAAACTAAATATTAATAGATAACATGAGTTATACAATCTAATGAAACCCCATGCAATTCATAATATATTTCCAAACATCTACTAAAGCCATTGAAGAAGTCCATTTCTCCCTACAGGTGTGGATTTAATGAAAGCCTCCCTCCATGGGGCACTGACTATTCCTCGTTCCACTGTTCTATTGTAAACATCTTGCTCTATCTCGGGCATACTTAGTAGAACATCGACCACAGCAGATACGGAGAAAGGGTCTAGCAGTGGTTGTGTAGTCCCTAAGCTCGCAGAGCCACCACCGGATTGACTTGACGACCTAACTTTCAGAAGATTTTGTATGGCTTTGCAAGTGTCAGTAATACCGGATTGGTTACTCTTTATTCTCCTCTTAGTATTTGGAGTCCTATCCAATTTGTGCTTTCCACGAACTGAAGTTCCAGCATCGTCTATTGTAAAGACTCTCATTAGTGTGGTGTTCACTAAAGTCATTTGTATTGCCACCATCATTGTCACCATCCGCATTGCCACCACTATTGTCACCACCTACATTGCCATCACCATTGTCATCTTCATCCGACACAGTCAAATCTTGAGCACTTCCTATGGCGTGATCCCCAGTAGCATATGTACCACCAAAAACAATACATAGCTTAGGATATTGAGAAAATCCATTCTTCCTGAATCTTGCCCACTCGACATTATCCTACAATTTTCACGATAATGACATTTCAGCAATAGAATCATACATTTTAAAATTGACATCTATAATGATATCAAAATGACCAAAAAGTTATGAAATACCTTGATATGAGATTCTCATATACTTGGATCGTCGACAACAACTCTTTTATTCACATTATCCCAACCAAATCCGGACTGAGAAATGAGTTTCTAAAAACTGGCATACTGTTTTTTCAGTTTGTTTACCTTGTTCCACAGTTGTACCATGCTATATTGGAATCCTGTCTGTGTAGTGACTTTAGACTGTATATTCCTCCACCCCGCTTTTTTGAAAGTGGAAGAGGTGCGGTTTCCCTTTTTTACCTCATCCACCAATAAACCGATAAGTACGTTGGTTACAGACTCCGTCCACCTTGCACTGAATGCTTGTCTCTCAAATGCCATTGAATCTTCAACCGGTTGAGCATCATATGAGTTATGAATTAAATCAATAACATAATACCATAAGAACTACATGCCATACATAAAATCAACATGGTAACCTATATGGATCCATATACCATGTCCTATATTGTGCACGGTCCAACTAAATTATAAGATCTCTAAGATTAAGACTAGGAAAAAACAAGCCGAAAGGCCAACCTCAGCATGCGGATAACTGTTTCCAAAGTCAGCAAACTACGATTTATGTGGCAGCCCTCTTTCAACCTTGCACCAAACAAATCATGGAATTAAACATTTAACATAAAAATCAAGAATCATGTTTGAACAGAAATCTAAGATGGCCTTCTGAAATCTATGGTGTTAACAATTTGCAGCTTATGCTTATCACATCAAAGTGCATGGAAGAAGGAGCAATTTGAAAGTGTCATGGGTAGAATCCTACATTTTCAGATCAAAGACACATAACATAACTTATAAAGTAATTCCAACTCTAAGTATGTATTACTTCATAGCAAGAACAATTACAGAAACATGCCATCTTCAGACATTTAGGCCCTGTTAGTCACATATTCAATCAAGTGTGAAACAAAAGACACACGTACCAGAGATATGCTCCTCTCCCACTATGTTTCTAGATAAAATATCAAGCCTTCAAACAAACTTGTATCAAGAAGATAACCATGCAGCAATCACCTATTCAATTTTCACTAATCGCAAGCAAGCCGATCTAGATTAGGACCTCCTAATGGGTTAGAAAAGAGGATGGTGGGTGGTGGTGTGGCGGACAGAGAAGCGGCACGTCGGGGCAGGGCGTCGCAGATGAGCGACAGGGCCGCGGCGTCGTCAGGTGAGCAGAGGAGGTGCAGCATCAGACTTCGAGCGGAGCGGGGATTGGCAAATTATGGACAAAGCAAGGGAAAAAAATCATTAATTGCTCAGAAAATAGGTCCATGATGGCATATATAGAACTCCAACTTTAACTGGCAAAGAGACTAACTTTGACTATACTTCTGACATTCCAGCAAGATTACATAATCTGAAAAGGAATCGTGGGTTGAGCCTCGCCATGCTCGCTGGAGCTGCGAGCGTGAGCAGCGAGCAAACACTCAAGCGAGCAGAGAAGCGAGTAGACGCTCGTTGCTCGCTCGCTCAATCATGCACAGCAGGGCTTGCTGCTCTGCTCGCTCGAGCGTGCGGCGCAGGCTCGTGTGAGTAACGAGCGACGCTCGAGCGAGCAGAGAAGCGAGCGCTCACCGCTCTACTCGGCGAGCAAACGCTCGAGCGAGCGGACAAGCGGCGGACACTCGCCGCCCGCTCGCTCGAGCGTGTAGAGCAGACTCGATGCGAGTAAACACTCGAGCGAGCGGACACTCGCTGCTCTACTCGCTCGAGCGTGCACAGCAAGGCTCGCTGCTCTGCTCGCTCGAGCGTGAGCAGCGAGCGACGCTCGAGTGAGCGGACACTCGAGCGTGCACAGCGGCGCTCACCGCTTTGCTCGCTCGAGCGTGCCGAGCGGGGGCTCGCATGAGCAACGAGCGGATGCTCACCGCTTCCGCTCGCTCGAGCATGAGCGAGAGAGCGAGACGCTCGCTGCTCTACTCACTCGAGTATGCGGAGCGGGGCTCGCGCTCGAGCGAGCAAACAAGCAAGCGGACACTCGCCGCTCCGCTCGCTCAAGCGTGCGAGCGGGGCTCGCTGCGAGCGGATGCTTTTGCTCCGCTCGCTCGAGCGTGAGCAACAAGTAGACACTTGAGCGAGCAGACATTCGAGCGAGCAGAGAAGTGTGCAGAGCAGGGCTCGCGTGAGCAACGAGCAGACGCTCGAGCGAGCAGAGAAGCGAGCGCTCGCTGCTCTACTCGCTCAAGCGTGCGAAGCGGGCTCGGCTGCGAGCAGACGCTCAAGCGTTTCTGCTCATCCGGGCGAGCGAGACAAGCCACTACCGCAGATCCGGGCGAGCAACGCCGCCCAGATCCGCGAGACTCCGCTCGGGGCTTGAGCGCGAGGGCTCGCTCGAGCAAGCGTCTCGCAGATCTAGGCAAGCAATGGCTCGAGTGAGCCCTCATGCTCAAGCTCCGAGCAGCCATCGCCCAGATCTACAAAGGGTGGCTCTCAGTGAAGCCCTCGTCAATCGATGAAGGAGGAGTAGCAGCCGGTGACGATGAAACTTACCTCGAATCAGAAGGTTCAGCTGGTGAAGGAGCAACGGCTGTCGGCACCGGAGAGGACGACGGTGGAGAAGCCGGAAGGTCACAGAGAAGATGCAGGAGGAGAAGGTAGCGTTCGAACGGCTCAAACAAGAAACAAAAAAGAAACACGTTTTTTTATGTTTTTGTTCTTTTTTTTTCTTAAAAATTGTTTTAGAAACAAGAAACACGTTTTTCTTGTTTCTTGTTTATGTTGCAAATGTGTTCTTAGGAACAAAAAAATTAGATTTGGAACAAAAACGCAAACAAACCCATTTCTGTTCTTTTTTTGTTCCCTGAAACAAAAAAACATAAATTTTGTCCATAAATAGAAACAAAGAACATTAACAAACAGGCCCTTAATGGTCATAAAGATTATGGAGATTTTCAATTCTGGGTCTCAGCTACTCTCAGTCCTAGAAATAGTTGCTCACCAACCCCAACATTTAAAGGCATTTTCAAAGTCCTCTCTCTCTCTCTCTCTAACATTGAGAGTCCGAATGAGACAGGCCAAGAGTTTTCCGCTACTACAAAGTAAAAAGACTCTGCAGTGATGGGGTTGAGACGGGCGAAAAACAAGAGATGGGGAGAAGATAGCGTTTAATTCATGAAAGCAATGGGGCTTGTTGGATTCGATAAATGACTGAAGGGACATGCTGATATACAGAGGAATAATGGCCGAAGGAGCCCTCTCCTCAAGTGAAAATCACTTTTGCCATTTTCCCTTTTTTTCCAAACAAAAAACGAACACATGGCCACTACACTTGCAACTCTTCTCCAGCTCTCCCAACAGCGGAGGCTTCGCAATACCAAGCCCAATCACCAGCTTGTAGATGCCGCGAAACAGGCAGTACACGAACTCACAAGAAAGCAAAAGAAAAGGGAAGAAGAAGAAGAAAAACCATAAATCGGATCAAATCAAACCGGCATTGCCAATCGACATCGCATTGGGTGTGCACGCTCGCTGGTCTCGCGGCATCCGCAAGCTGCTGGTTGAGCTGGTTTTTGCCAAGTCTCCTCTATTCGCAGAGTAGGACAAAATTAAGAGAAAATGGTGAAACTTGTCGTGTTGCAGAGGCGAAGGTAAGTGCATTCAGTGCGCGTGTATGTGTTCATCTAATGGATGCAGAGAGAGAGAGAGATTCTCTTTGTGTATATAGCCCAGTTTTATCAAGTACTCGAGTCTCTTTCTTCCGCATAAGATTCTCATGGAAGAAGATCATCCAAAGTACTTCCGCCAAATCAGTTTAGGGTGTGTATAGATATTTTTTACTCGATGGAGAAAGCAAAGATTTAGATAGTGTCACGTGTTTTCTTTCTCCTTCGTCCTATATTGTAAGGAGGAAATCCTGCATGTTCATGTTTCTACAGTAGTATCATTAGTATTTACGAGTAATTGTATTTGTACCTTCAAATCATGGCTATTGGCCCATTGCCAAGTAGGAAATGATATAATGTGCTTATGCATATTAATGAACTTGATAACATCCAATCATGAAACCTTAAAATTCAATCAATAGCCACGGTTTTGAGCGAAGCGTATGGAAATCCTAAGGAATGTAGCCTCAACACTCTATTTGCAGTTTCTCTTTTTTAAATTGAACTTACTTTTCACATTCAGAACATTCGAGTTGACCATGACGATATTTATCCTGTCACATGAACTGAGGTTACATATGATGTAGGTGATGCTGCCATTTGTGCTCATGAAGTCTCTCGATGCTGCATCTTGCGGTTATCAATCATATCGGATGCAATGCACCGTTTATTTTGCAGATATTGATAGTGCTTGAAACTGCATAGATGGATAACGTATAAAGAGGATAGCCAAAACTCCCAAAATGATGCTGCAAGACTAAGTTTCAAGCTTCACATGTAGAGAAGTTGTTATCGTGTTGAATAAAGGATCAGTCATTCGAATGACTGGCAGGGGATACCATGGAAGTAAATACACCATATGATTTAGATACACCAAATCAATATTATTTTGGAGATAGATAAATTAACTAAAAATCGTAAATGAATTTGATACCATGCAATCTAAAACAAATTCAATATGGCACGATGGTAAAGGAAGTAAAGGAATTTTTTTTTTCTTTTTTGAAATTAGACAAATTAGGAGAGTTTTGTAAAATATGTGGTCCATTGACGTATCATTTCTTGACACTACAGTATATTTTCTGAATATACATTTCTGAGATTATCTCATAACCTTTCACATTATATCTTACATAAATTTGTTCCATAAGACGACAGCAATAAAATGTCGGTGCATTAGTGGTTCTTGTAACAACATTGCGAACTAGACAATAATTCCAACGTTTATGCTTCGACCATGGACGAATTGCTCTTAGATGTTCATATGATTGCTTTAGCAAGAGTTTGAGTATCCACTACATTGAAATTTGAATAATTTTGTGGATCAATTGTTCTTAAGGAACTTAGTAGTAAGATTTGCTTGGCAAACTGTATCTGTCTATCTGCTTGCTCGTGATTGGAATAACTCCTAAAAAGTGCTCCATTTCTCTTTCAGGACAATGCTGATTGCTCATGCAGGGGACTGCAGGGCCATCTTGGGAAAGCGCGGAAAGGCAATTGAGCTGTCCAAAGACCACAAACCTGATTCTAGATAGAGCAGCTCGGAATTGAGAAACCTGAACCGAAAAACTCGGCGGGTGTCGTTTGTGATGATTACCTGAATGGTGATACCACAACTAAAATGTGGTAGGCCTTCCTGCAAATAGGATAAAAATGAAGAAAGAAGAATGGACAAAACAAAAGGGCAGAGCACCGCTGTACCCTTGGTGGAGCTGGAATCCACAGGCCATCAGCCTCTCTCATTTCTTCGACATACTACTTCTCATTATTCATCTCCCACATCTCACTCTTTCACTTTCAGATCATCACTGGGCATGCAGAAGTTAAGCAGCTAGGTAAGCTACCAACATGAAATGCACATTGTAATCCCAATGTGCAATGTATAACAAAATTTGAGATTTCTCATAAAATCACAACTGACATTCATTTAACAACTTACAGCTAAAGCAGTCAAACTGCCTTCCTACCCATGAGCGGTTTGGGCGGTGATAGAGATCTAATCTCTGGTGCTGAACTAGGAAATATCGTGTTCAGCTTGTGCATAAGAATGTCAGCCCTCGATGGAATCTCATTCAGAAGAAATTGTTGAACAATCGGTTTCTTAAACCACTCCATGACTGAATCCCCTGGCGCTCTAAGAACCACTTTGCTCACCTCAAATGGAGATTCCACTGAGCTCAACATCTGTGCAATTACTATCTTCAAAGTGGGCCCTGTGACCAGCTTGATTCTTCTTGGAACAACACCGTAATACAACATTCTCTTCCTAAACCTATGCAGCGTGTGCACCACTGCTATTAGAGCAGCTCCCACAGACAAGTTTCTCACATCAAGTGACCAAGCAATATGCTGATCAAAAACAATTGCTTTAGGGAAAAGCTTATTCTCATATGCGACTTTCCAAACGCACCGTGCTCGATTTATCTGCCCCATAAGGACAAGGTAATTAAGAAGAACATTAACAAAGTATCTAGCGGCACTTTCTTCAAGCTCATAATCAATAGCCTGGAAGAACTCCCGCACAAACGACAAAACAGGTTGTTTCCTCTGTTCAGGGCCTGTGAAGAGCCCACACATGAACGAATGTGCTTTGTGATTCGTGGCACTAAGAATTGACATCAAATGCCTCTCATTTTGCTCTTCTTGGCATCTCACAAGATGGGCCAGAATCGATGTGTAAAGTATGAGATCCACCTTTGCAGCAGCATTCACGTAGGTTTCAAGAAGAGGCTTTGCTGACTCATACAAGCCATTCTTCATGCACGATTCAAACAACTGTCTGATTATAAAATTATTTGTCCTAATTCCAGATGAACCCATGAACTGTAGCCACCTTAAAGCAATATCAACAGAACCCTCCTTGATATAAACCATCAAGACATCACTAGCACTCACATCAACAGAAAACCCCATGGCTTTCATTTCGAGAAGTATTTTAGCAGCCACGTCTACAAGCTTCTTATTAGCCAGGAGAAGTAAAAGGGCAGTGTAAGTGCTTAAGCCAGGCTTCAGACCAGCATTTATCATTGAATTGTACAGCTTCATGGCAGCATCTACCTGTCCAGATGCAGCATGCATCTCCAAGAGGCAAGAGTATGTAGACGGGGTGGGCAAAAACCCAGCCTTCTCCATATCTGCAAAGGCAGACATTGCAATGTCAAGTTTCCCTGATTTTGCATGGGACTCAACAATCATCGTGTATAAGCCAAAATTGGGTCTATATCCAGCCTTCTTCATCTCATCCCACAGCCTAATGGCAGAATCCAACTTGCCAGCCTTCGCAAATGACTCAATCAGAGAGACATACATGGTTGCAGATGGCCTCAGACCAAAGCCCTGCAATTCCATGTAAATTTTCATAGAGCTATCCAGCCGCCCAGCTTTTCCCATGGAATCAACAAGTGAAGCAAAAACATTATAGCTCGGTTTAAAGTTCCTAACTTTCATCTCTTGAAACAACTTAAAGGCTGCATCCAGTCGACCTGATTTTGCCAAGCTAGGTATCATCAACTCATAGGTGGATCCATTCAGCATACTTGTAGTCCCCTCCATGCTCTCATATATCTCAAATGCCTTGTAAGGCAAACCCTTGTTCAAAAACAAGCTCATAACACAATTATAAGTTTCCGCATCAATTTGCCAACCCGCATCCTGAACTTTCTTGAAACAACAAAAGCAAACCTCCAATTTCTCCGCTTTGGCCAAATACTGAATCACATTGTTATAAGCCGTAAAGGAAGGAACCCCGGTCGTACCTGAGATCATCTCCTCAAACAAGGATTGAATCCCATCAAAGTCCCTATTTTGATTCAACCCATCAAACAAAACAAGGTAGCACTCGTCGTCGTGAACATGCCACGGCTGTCTCTTCGCCCATCGGAACAAACTCAACGACGCATCGCTCTCTTTAATGACCTTCATCGCCTGGACGACATGAGTCATGTTCGGCACGAACTGAAGCTTGTCCAACTGGTTCTCCAAATCCGGCCCCCATTTCCACCTCTTCACAACCTCGACGATCTTCGCGACCGCCGACGCGTTCACCAGCGGCTTCTTGAGGCCGCCGATGAGCACATGGTCGTCAACCCAGGCTCCACCGACCGGACCCCCTTCCCGGAGTATATGACGCTTCCCGATTCGTCTAAGTACTCTATCTCCTCAGTCCACTCGCTCGACTTAGCACCATCACCACCACTGTCCCAGAACAGTAGCTCCTAAAAGATTGACAACCAGGGTATTTCGTGAAACTGGGGATTTTAACTCCATGCCCCTCGAACGAACTCAAGAAGAGTAATTTCTGGAGAACTCGCCGACCCGCCATGCGAACGGACCGGGCGCTTGTGAGCTACCGGCGCGAGAAGAGGACGACAGGCGGGGAATATTGATGAGGTGGGATACCTTGAGAGGGATCGATTTTCTGCAGCGAATCATCAGCGCCATCGCCAGCGCCATCAGAGTCGGACATTTTCACGGGTTGACGCTTGTCAAACGGCGCTACTTCGTGCCGCCATAGCCGACGCCAGGGTTTAACTTCGTGCCGAAGTCGCACGACGAGGGTTTAACCGAAAGGAAGTCACGGGGGGAGAAGAGAACCAAGACACGGGCTAACGGGCCACTGGGCCTCTTGAGGCCCAGATGACCCAGTTAGGCCCGTCTAGACCCGATTGGTCTTATATAAATTTAAGAAAATGATGCAAATGATTTTTGAACTTTTAGTCCTTAAATATTTAAGTTATTTAATGAGATCCTTGAACTTTAACCTAATATATAATGTTATTCCTAAAATTTTAATTTTTTTAATGAAAATATTCAATGTCATCTTCAATTAATTTAAGTTCAGAGATCATTTATGGACTAAATTGAACATATATTAAAAGTCCAGGAATTACATTAAATAAATTAAAAGTTTATGAATCATATTATACATTAAGGTAAAATTCATGAATTACATTGAATAAATTAAAAATTTAAGTACCATATTGCATATTGAGCCAAAATTCAAGGATTATTTGTATTATTATCCTTCTAAATTCGTATTTGCTCTCAATTTGAAGCAAAGTGCTTGAAAGTACAATTTCAGCAGGGGTGATCTTTCCCAAGAGTGCACTCTTACAAAACCATAAATCAAACATCTGCATACTTACAAAACCATAAATCAAACATGTAACATCGAATGAACTCGAATATCGTTATTATGTAAAAAGTGATGGACGACTTATTAACCTAGTCAATTATGAGTAAATTATCAATAAAATAACGATCCTACCGTTCTCAAATCTAATTCTAAAGTACCATTGTCCTTGTTTTTAGGGGTTTTAAACTTATTTAAGCAGTTTTCGCTCGGACCAAAAAAAAAAAAAAAAAAAAAAAAAAACTTATGAATCCGGTCAATTATGAGTAAATTATCAATGAAATGACGATCCTACCGTTCTCAAATCTAATCCTAAAGTACCATTTGTTTTTTTTTTAAACTTATTTTAAGCAGGCGCGTATTTCAGCTGTAGACCATGGGTTGCTTACATACTGGACTTTCTAGGAGTGTAGGTTAGTGGCTGCAACTTAGGGACAAAATAAAGATTTTGCTACTATAAATTCCTAGAAGATTATTGACATTGTTTTGATTTTACGAGTACTGAAGTTTACTTGTCAATAACATATTAACGAGAGGATCTATTTATCAAGTTGATTACTCTTTGGAGTTCATTTTCACCGGCGGGCGTGTATTTCGACCAATGGATTACAAGTTGCTGACGTGCTTTGCTAGTAAGTGTCTGTCAACGGATGTAACTTAACAAAAAAATTAATTATTTTACCACCATAAACACTTGTCTTGAAATTACAGAGTATCAACATTGATTTGTCTCTAACATACAAAAAAACTTAATCGATTTACCGGATTGAATCCCTTTGGGGTCACAAACATTTGATTTTGCAAGTGGGATGCCCATTTTAAGCTGTTTTGTTTGGCAAATTTCTAAGGTACTGACGACTTACCATTTCAAGTAATGTTCATAAGTAGCTAAAATGGTTAGTGAATTCCAACAACGTTATTGACATTTTTTATGCAATGCTTGCATCTTTGGATCTCTTTGTCACTTTGCCCTTTACATTGATTTTAATGACCTGCAGCAAGAATCAACAGGCCTAGGAGTTTGATATTGAAATACTACCACCCGTCAAACTGTATACATCTGAAACGGCGAAAAAGATGCGATCTTCTCGGGCCTAACTTGGATATGCGTTGAAGGACCTGCTTTTGCCCGGCTGCAGATGCTGGAGAAACGAGACCTCGTGCATAGAGAAGAAGCTACAGATGTAGGAAAAGGAAATGAGTTATTTGCACAAGAATCTACTTCCCTAGCTTTAGTTTTCACTCAGCTCGATCTGCTCGTGCTAAATGAGTCTCGAGTTTTCGGATTGAAACAAGCACGAATGGCACCTGTTAGTCATGAAGATTTGTCAGAGAGATTCATGTGGCCTATTCTTTGCGAGGAAGCTAGACTTTTTTCATGCGAACCAGGTGAAACTCGAGAACAATTCTTGATTCTTGAAGGCAGAAGTTGACAAGAAATAATACTATCTTTTGTAATTATAGTCATCTTCAATGGCTGGATGCAACTTCCCATTTGAGGAATTCTAGGAGTTGTAAACGAATACCCGAAAGCCAACCTTTCTTTTTTCTTGTTTTGATACTGTAAGTGCAAGGTTTCGGTGAACTGCCATCGACCAGATATGAAAAGGGTTCAGAACTTTGTTACATCCATGAATCGACAAAAGCCAGAAGACTCTAGTTACTTTTTTCTTCCGGACGGTACAAGGCTTCAGATTTCCAAAAATTTAGCAGATCAAATGAATAAGAGACATATACAATGGTATACAACTGAAGGCATTCTGGACATTGCCTTCTTCAATCATACAGGGCGCAAGAGCATAACAGGGAAAAGCTCCACCAAAATGGGCCAGGACTTCCGTCTACCTGACAGGATTTCACAACTAGAGGAGAGTAAAACCATTCTGCAATCATCATGATCTTTCTCTTGGCAATTCTGCTATCTGTCCAATGAGAAACTATCGAAGAAGTTTTGATCAGTCATATATTGTCAGAATACATGCTGTTAAGCCGAAAGGCCGACATGAACCTTCTAGGCTTATACCTCTGCGGGACATTCTCAACCAGATGCTACAGAGGACCCTGCTGACCTCTCAAGCTAATGTTTAAACTGTTTGTCGTTGTTCGTCTCCCGAATCCAGCATTCCCCTTTTGCATCATGGCGACAAATTCACCATAATCGATTCTTCCATCCTATATAGCAGATGAAACAGAAACTTGTGAGGATCATAGGGAGAGGGCAAGTTTCAATGACATTAAGAATGATGAGAACACTCAAATATATAGCTCAAAAAGTCCGGCCACAAACATCCATATAAAGACATGTGCGAGTACATAAATAAATGTGTGGGCACAGGCATTGCTTGTAGTATTTATATCTTATGTCTTGAGATATCCCGATAAGTATTAGATGGCATATATGGTGAGGAGAAACCTCATCAAACATCACATCATAAATCTTTCTAAACAAAATGACCGCTATCTATAGGAAACACTAGCTCAAACTCATCTTTATAAGTAGATGCATCAGATGGAAATAGGTTGAAAACTTAGTATATTTTATCTCTGTGACTGCTATCTTTGCTCGTGCTCAAGGGGCATTGCTGTATGGCTATCAGACAACTAACATTGCGACAAGTGAATACCAGATCCATTTCACTACTAAAAAAGAAAGCTCAATATGGTCATGTTTTCCTGGACTTACATTATCTTGATCAACTTCTTTGATGATATCTTCAATGAAAACATCAGTCATATTATGCTCGGCGCAAGCCTGCTGGAGCTCATCAACTGTAATATAACCACTTCCATCCTTATCAAAGTACTGAAAGGCTGCAATTAGATGCTCTTCACGTTCGAATTTGTTAAGGTGAATCGTTGCGGCTATAAATTCACCATAGTCTATTGTTCCATTGTTGTCCACATCAGCCTGCAGAATGAAATCAGACCTCCCTCTAAGATGACCAGATTTATGCATCAGATGGACTAATTATCTTGTCGGTTTTGGTTGATGTTCAACATGATAGTGTAAAGAAATTGGACATGATATGCTATAAGAACAGCTTGGAAAAAGTTGACTGAGGATGACAATTTAAAGACTCGGTCTTAGGTAAAAACAAAGAACCTACAAGCAGTGTACTTACAGCATCCATGAGATCACGTATCTCCGTGTCTTTCATCGTGGAGCCATATCTTCGCAAACCAGCTTTAAGTTCATCAAAGGTGATTGCACCACTGTTATCAGTATCCATCGCTTTAAACATTTCTTTCAAACCAGCAATCTCCTCCTCAGAGAGACTTTCAGCAATTACCTGGTCAGGCCAGCATGAGAAATAGAGTTTGTCAAAATCAAAACCCATTTTCATAATCCAAAGAGGACTTGATGCAGATCAAATTATGTGTAAGTTTCGCACAGTTAAATGACAGTGTCCAAATATGCAGGAATCTTAAAATATTTAACAGGTCAAGTGCACATCCCAGAATAGCAAAGCATAAGAGAATTGAAATTTTGCAGACTTTTGGATGATAAGGGGACTTGCATTTTGTGCGCTATGTTAATCAAAGCCAGGGGGATCAATATAAAGGTGTCACATATTTACCCGCAGAGCCATCTTCTTTAACTTATTCATTGCAGAGAAGTGTTTGAGCCGAGAGAGAACTGCTGGATCTAGTGCTCTATCCGGGGCAACTCCATTCTCGCATATCCATGGATGGCCTGAAAATCATTTTCTTTAGATTCCTAAACAAAATATAGCCTCAAATAGTCAAGAGACCCTCCTCGATTGTTTCAATTTTAGAAGTTAAAAATCTCTAATTCCTTCATGATAAACAAAAAGAAAACAAAGAGGAAGGAAGAAATGGTAACTTTAATGGCTCCCACTAAGTTGAAAATTACAATTGCGGTTGATATAAAGCAACTGACAGTATAAGTGGTAGGCAATTCACACTGTCAAACATAGATATTCAGTGCCATTAGATCGGAAGTGTCAATTTCTTTATCCAGATGAAGCAAGAAACCTGCTTTTATTAGGCCTGAGCACCATTTTAGCACTGACAAATTCATACGTTTCTAAGAGCCTTTTCTGAAGTAAATAGTAAAAGTGATGCTGAGAAACAATGCTTGGCTCCTTGAGAAGATGCACTCCAAACAATAATGTTTAGATGATTGAGAAAGAACTAAAGGAACCGAGCATACATAATACTTCATGAGCTGTCAAGCGATCTGATGGTCGACAGCACAGCATCTTCCTGATCAGGTCCTTTGCACTGTCAGATATTAGGGGCCATGGATCTGAGTCAAAGTCGATGCGTCCCTTCAGCACAGCATCAAAGATTCCCTGCTGTGTTTCTACAATACAGAATGTATCTACTTATTAACTTCTGGTGCAATTAAGAACTACATCTTTTTCTTCACGAACAAGGATTACCTGCCCAAAATGGAGGCACACCACTCAACAGGATGTACAATATTACACCCGCTGTCCACACATCCGCTGCTGGCCCATAATGCTTTAGAAGTACCTCAGGGGCAACATAATATGGACTTCCAACCACATCAGTGAATATTTGCCCTGAAGCAGATAGCATGAGTGAAGTTTTTCTGATAGTGCACAAAAAGAATATACAATCACAGTAACACATATCAATCACATGAAACACCATGTTCTGTTTAAAAGTTTCGCTAGGCCAGATTTGATGGGGATAGACTCTACTTTCGTCAGTGCATTTGTACTCCTAACTTGTGAAAGAAAAATCATAGAGCTTCATATCGAACGAGTGGTTCTCTTGTAAGTCATCTGCTATGCTTGGATAACAAATTTCAGTGATTCGACTCCAATCAACACTAAAAAGATGCACACAGCCACAGAAATGAACTGCTCGAATGCTTGTGCAAATGTGCGAACTTTGATGCTCGAGTATGATTGCTTAGATGCTGGAGGTGAAATTGGAGAGAGATAGCATCTTGTTGTTTCATGTGCTTGACTTGAGTTAATGTACAATAAAAAATCTGGACCAAACGAGCTCCTATCCATACCTGGTTTGAAGAAAACGGAGAGTCCAAAGTCGATGGCTTTGAGAGAGAAATCATCATCCTTGTTGACGAGAAGAAAATTCTCAGGCTTCAGGTCTCTATGCATTACGCCGAGTGAATGACAAGCCTCAACGACCCCGACAATGATTTTCGTTAGCTCAGCGGCCTTCCTCTCACTATAATGCCCCCTCTGGATAATCCGGTCAAACAGCTCACCACCAGAGCAGAGCTCCATAACGATGTGGACGTACAATGTATCCTCGTAAGCACCCTTAATCATGACGATATTCTTTTGACCAGCCAAATGGTGCATTATCTGGATCTCCCTCCTAACATCCTCCACATCCTCCTTAGCAATCAACTTCCGCTTTGTGATTGACTTGCACGCATAGTCGATACCCGTGGCGATCTCCGTGCATAAGTAAGTGGTCCCAAATTGACCCTGCCCCAACTTTCGACCTAGCGTGTAGAGGTCCCGGATATTAGCAGTTTTATGGCCTAATACATAATAAGCCTGGTTATCAGCGCTCCTCCTCATGACGATATCTTTCTTACAAGGACTAACGAGCGGTAAATTATCGTTACTTTTGCTATCTTTCTTCTCGTCGAGCTCTGGGGCCACGAGCTGCTGAGAGGTCAAGCAAGACAGTGAGTGACCGGAATTGGACCGATCGGATGGTGGGTTCCTCCCGGGATCGGCGGAATTCTCTAGGGGCTGTTCGTAGCCCTGAAAGTACTTCTCATTGAGAGATCCTTGGCATGCGTTGCCCATAAAAGCAAAAACCAATCAGGACCGACTTCGCAGCTTTTACCTCATCCAAATGGGTCTCATCAAACATATAACTGCAGGCAGGTTAAGATAAGAACAAGAAACAAAGACAAAAATTTGAGTTAAACCCAGATTAGATGCCTCAAACTTGAATAGCATACCACGTATTAACAGGCAATGTCTTGCAAGATTCGAAGATTTCCATGACAAATCAAAGCTGGAATTGCGTGAGGACAAACAAGAACAGGGCAAAGACAGATCAAACGGTGCTTAATATATGTGTGCACAGATGGTTCATGCCCTTGCGAAATCTGGGAAAGACGAATTTTACATAAAGCATCACACGTAGAGACGTGCACACACATCAACCTGCAGGGGGGAGAGAGAGAGAGAGAGAGAGAGAGAGAGACAGACCTGGTACAGAAGTCGCGCAGGAATCGAAAAGGCGACGAAAAGGGTTGACGAAACTTCGTGTCCGAGACGAGATGGAGATCACGTTGCACGAAAGAAGAGGAGGAAGAAAGGAGGAGATGGGCGAGGACGACGATGATGGCGCTAAATGCGAGCTCGGATGCTTCTTATTTTTCTTCTTCCCTCTGTTTCGTTGGAGTCAGTTTTTCCGTTATTTTTGGGCGTTTGTCGTGGCGCTTGGAAACACGAATCCGCGGACATCTTTTTGACTTCTGGTCAAGGGAAAAAATGGAAAGGACATTGTCTGACTCTCTCTCTCTCTTGCGTATCATGCGGCTCTGCAAGTTTCTTTTCTCTCGTCCATTGCTCTCTCTCCATGGTCATTCTTCTTATCCTCCTCCTCCTACTTTGCCGGACGATTTCTTACCTAATATACTGCGTCGAGTCAATGGGTAAACCTTGATTTTGTGCCTCCCACGCAAACCTCTCGCTCTCGCACGTGAGACCCAAAAAATCAAATTTGGATGTCGATCTGATCCAATGGGATGTTTGGTCTGGGGAAGAAATTCCCCGACTCCAAACGCCTGCTCTCTTGTTCGGGAGTAACTGTCCGGAGCTATATCTTGTAGAAACTTTCGGACATTGTATGCTTGAAGGAAATGGGACAGGTTTGGGATGAAATCATCGCGTGGTTTTAACGTGGGATAGTTGGAATGCAGCATGTAAGCAGTATTTCCTTTTATTAATAAGTAACTTGTCCTAAGTATTTAGTGGACCGTTTCAAATTTTATGAATACGATTGTAATTATTCAAATCTTACAATCGTAAAATAGAAGATTGGAAATAGATTAATCAATGACCATCAGAATAGAAAATTATTATAGGTCTAAAATGAGAACCCATACTTGAAACGGTGGCCCTTATCGATTATAACTAATCCTGTTAAAGAGCTCAAAGATTTATATATGAGTAAAACTCATTTTTTTTAATAGGGTAGCCGGGAAAATGGTTTATCGAGTCTACGGTTTGAAATAATTTCAAACTATCCCGACCCTACTAGGGTTAGAATAGTTATGCATATATACTAAAATTACCCAAGAAGTATCAAGGGAGGGAAATGCGACATTTAGGTAATTTATACGTGTCAGATCAATGCCATACCTATCCTAAACCATATAAGATTTTCAGCAATTGAAACAAACGTATCCCGCTTCCCTTGAAAAACTCCTTCGCGTCCCATTAATGTTTGGGCAGATTGAGTGCAAGATCATATGCATCTACCTACACATTTATGACGCTTTATCCTAAGTATAAAATGTCGTAAAATGTGGTATTTTTCGTTTTATAATTATATTACATCTCGTCATTAATCAAATGCAAAGCGTATAAAAAACAGCCGCACCAAACAAGGAGGTTAAAAGTTGGATAGATCTAGATTATCCAACTTTCGAGAGGCCTTTATTGACATTTTGACTTCGAGACTGCCCCCTCGAAGTGACACCTGTATCATATTTCTTTTTTTTCTTTTTTTGGTAAATTGAGAAATTTATTTTTCATATCATATTTCTTACCCCTATATAGGGATAATTATCTAAAAAATCTCAAATTATTATATGACGGTCAATTCAATCATAAGTATTTCGATTGTACTTATTTAGTCATAAATTTTTATATGATTTACCAATTATATCATTTTAGTCTTAAACATTTTAACGATTTATTAATGTGATCTTAAACCTTTTTACGATTTGTCAATTTAGTCCTTTTGACCGGAAATAGCTATTGTGGTGGTTTAGTCAGCTTCGGCTATCTTACATGAAATGTATGGAGCTAACATGGACAAATTTTGTATTCTTTTTAGATTTTTCTGAAATTATTTTTTTTAAGGCAAATCTGGGCTAGCAATCCTCATCGGCAAAACCTCGACATCCACAGGCGAGGGTGTCAGGCCCTCGCTTAGGTCTAGGTGAGGGCCGCAACCCTCACCTATTGGCTAGCAAGGGCCGTAAGACCCTTGCCCCAACCAACAAGGTTGTTAGCCTAGAGTTGCAAAATAAAAATAAATAATAAATAATAAATAAATTGAAAAAAAATTAAAAAATTACAAAACATATCCACATCAGCATCGACCATGCTATGTAGGAAGACCAGCACTATTTAAATTGCAACATCGGTAATTTCCAGCCAAGATTAGTCGAAATGACTAAATTGGCAAATTGACACATTGGCAAATTCTTAAAATATTTAAAACTAAATTGACACAATTAAAAAGTTTTAGACTAAATTTCTAGAACTAAATTAGTACAAATTAAAGGATTAAGAGTGAATTAATAGTTGTACAATAAATTTAAAAATTTTGGACAATTTTCTCTTGTACTTGTATCTTTATGTGCAATTAATATAATATAAAGGCGCAAAATTTTTTTAAAACTTTTTAGATATTATTTGATGCATTTTGATAGGTTGTTTAGTCATCTAAGGGCGCGAATAATAAAATTTCTGATAAAAAATTAATTTCTAAAAGAGAAATAGATTTTTCTATTTCTATTTCTAAATGAGTTTCTAAGTAAAAATTCGTGTTTGATAATGATGCAAAATTTCTCTTCTCAAAATAGAATTTTATTTAATGACAATACAAAATTTCTCCTTCTCGAGGGTGGCAGCAAATGGCAGAGGTCGGCGACTAGCAATGGATGGCGGCAACCGAGGATGAGAGACTTACAACCGACGGCAGGAAATCGACGATCGACAATCGATAAGCGGGGTTGCGAGCGGCTAGGTTGGTAGCTAATTAGTAGAGAAATAAACGATAAGAAGAATTTTTATTCCTCATTTATGTTTCAAAAATAGAAGTAAAAAATTTTACTTATCATTTCTATTTAAAACCTATTTTTGGAATAAAAAATATTTCAGAAAAATTAAAATTCAAAATAGTTTTACTAACTAGATTTCTATCCCGGAAACAAGTTTAAAGTAGAAAAATTATTTCTAAAACAAAAATTTTGGCTCGTCTTGCACCCCTAAAAGCTTCTTGTCATGCATCCCTAAAAGGCTGCAATGTTTTTCTTTCTTAGGAGCATCAGCAAATTCTATTTATTTTAGAAACAAGTAGATAGCCGCCTAAGTGATCGAGCGCCATGCACAATCCCCAATCACAGCTCATAGACATCACAAGTCTCCCTGCAACTCTGTTAAACGAAAGCTCTGCTTTTAATTTTGACCCAAAAAGAAAAGGTTAAAAGGAAAGGAAGAACCGCTCTTACAATGCAAATCTTGCTTCTAAAGAAAACGAAGAAGCACCCTTACACCTATCCGCAAGTCTGCTTTTGACGTGAACGAAGAGGAAGAGCACTCGACGGCAATGAAGCTGTTACGCCATTATTTAAGGACAAGTCCTTAGATTGAAAATCAGCTCATTGCCCTTTGGTCTAAACGAAAACGAACCTTACGGCACCTCTCTCTCCATTCTTGTCCTACTCAGCCGACGAAGCGCATTCGCTCGGTGCAGGAGAGTGCGAGGACGAGAGGAAAGCCTTCGCTGCAGCATCCAAAGGTTATTTTGCTGCCGATGACACCTTATCTTATAGAGTACTCCACCACAGAACCGTTATTCACTCCACGAACTCAAAGGGCCCTATAGGCTTTAATAGGGTTATAGTTGAGATGGGGTACAACAGATTAGGGAACGTCTCGAGAAGGCTGAATCCGTGCCCGTGCAAGGGTATACTTGGTGGTGCTCTTGGAGCAGAAGAAGAGTAAAATAGGAAAGAATAAGAAGAGTAGAGTAGGAGCAAGTGTATTTACTTTTTCAATGTATTGCCGGCAATCCGTTCAGCAGTTTGCTGGCTGTTTTGAGAAATAGATTGTTGTCATGTTTGATGTTTGAATGATGGGTTTGAATTTTAGGAGATATACATGAACATCTTCAGACTTACATATTATCATTCCACCACGCCAGAGGACCCCTGGAATTTATTGTTCCTCCGCCATTGCCAAGGCTTCAAACTTCTCACCTTTTCCCTACTTCTGGCCTTACAGCAATTCTTCTCTCTGTCCCAACAAGCTCGTCTCTCTTACGCTGTTGTCCACATCAGCCTGAAGAATTAAATTTGACATCACTCTAAGATGGCCGAATATATGCAACAGATAGACTAATTATCTGGTTTGTTGAGTTGATGTCCGACATGATAGTGTAAAGAAACTAAACATGATAATACTTTTAAGAACAGCTCAAAAAAGTTGGCCGAAGATGACAATTTAAAGACTCAGTCATAAGTAAAAATGAAAGAACCTAAAAGCAATATACATACGGCATCCATGAGATCACGGATCTCCATGTCCTTCATCGTGGAACCATATCTAGGAAAACCAGCTTAAAGTTCATCAAAGGTGATTGCTTCACTATTATCAGTATATATCGCTTTAAACATTTCTTTTAAACCAGCAATCTCCTCCTCAGAGAGACTTTCAGCAATTACCTGGTGAGACCAGCACGAGCAATAGACTTTGTCACAGTGACCCCATTTTCATAATACAAAGAGGACTTGGTGCGGATCAAATATGAGTTTTGTACAGTTAAATGAGAGCGTCGGAATTTGCAGGAATCTTGGCAAAGCATAAGAGAAATGAGATTCTGCAAACTTACGGATGAAAAGGCGGCATGCATTTTGAGGTTGAAATGTATGTTATTCCAACAAGAATAGCGATGTGAAATCTTCCATAAGGACAAGTTCATACAAGAAATGTGAAGAACACAACACAATCTAGCACTCATGATAAAGAAACAGCCCCCCAGTAAAGTGCACCCTTTGTCAATCAAAGCGAGAGAGATTGATAGAAAAGTGTCACATATTTACCCGCTGAGCCATCTTCTTTAACTTGTGCATAGCAGAGAAAGGTTTGAGCTGAGATAGAATTTATTCTCGCATTTCCAGAGCCATCTTCTTTCAAACAGCCAAAAAATTGTGCATTGAAAGATTGGAAAGGTTTCAGCTGAGATAGAACTGTCAAACTGGAGTTCCATTAGAGAAACATTTTTATCCCAGATCAAGAAAAGGGGCAACCATTTTACTCGCCTCAAATTGAGAATAGGATGCTGACAAACAATGTTTGGCTTTTTTCACAGAAGTATAACAATGCTTTTCTTAGGAGGAAAGCAAATTCTATAACTTTTAGAGAATTTATACTAATACAAAAGGTTTACACTTTTTCTTTGATAAAACCACAAATTGAGAACAGGAAGTATTTTTTGCCTTTTCTTAGGAGGATCAGCAAATTCTATTTCTTTTGAAGTTAAAACCCATGGAAGGTTTCTAGAGTTGGAATCGAGAATCGAGCCAGCGGGCCAATTCTAGAAAACCCAAAATGAAGCACTGAATCAGCCTAATCTTGGAACTAACCTGACATCAACCCGGCCCTTTTTTTCCCTCTAAATCTCTATTTAAATTAACTTGTTATTTATGATTTCTATTTGCATCTGGCTTTTTCAAACTGACCTCTCTATTCTTCAATCGGATAGTAAGCTTACTTGGTAAAACAATAAAGCAGAATAATAAGGCCACACACATTATAGTCATTACATATTTATAACACAACATATAGGGAAGGAAGGAAAATTTTATTTTGTCTTCCTCCTTCCGAAGTCCAAGTAGATTCAGTGTTCACAATGCTATAAAATAAACATCACAATTCATACAAGTACAATACCGAAAAAGGAAGATGATCTTGTAATGTAGTTTTTCCCTTCTCGCCCAAACACAAAAATGGGCTGCTCAGGTGAGCTAGGAACAATTCCATAAGTAACTAATGTATGGATAAACTCTGCAACTTAAGCAAGTGCAGAAAAAATAAAATGGTGACTTGAGAAGGGGAGATAACTTGTGTGGCAAGAAAACAAGGGTGCTCAAAAACCCGTTTTCTAGCTTTCACTGTATGTGCTCAGATTTCACTCGTTCATGCAACATCAGAGACAATGAGTCCCCATGACCATCAAGTGGAGCAAGCAGCCGTTACAACTATGCAAATAGAGTTCCAAATATCGGTATAGCAGCACCCTTTGAGCCTTTAAGATTTTCAGAATCGATGGGGTAACCATGGATTGATCTGAGAGGGAAAAAGCTGTAAACGGCTATTGTCTTCGGTGAACTGCAGTGAATCCGGAAGTTTGAAGGAGGTAGATGAGCTTCTGAGTTTGGGAGAGAAACCAGTTGATTCAGGTGGCTGTTAGAACTCAACTTGATAAATTAGCTTCTTCTTCTAGGCTACTGCGAATCCCTCCACTGGTAGGTCTGAGAAATTGGAAGAGAGTCAAAAAATTGGATGCTGTCTTCAAAAGGAAAGCTGAAACATGGACTCTAACCACAGAAATCCCTATATAGTTAAAACCAATCCTTGGTGACGAGGGAATTGACTATGATGAGAATGTGTTCATCAGCATATTGAACAATCCACGATGGCAGAGAAATACTCATAAGGTCATCCATCTGGAAAAGGGTATAAGTTATCCCAGTGACTGAACCGAGGTTTTATTTTTATTGCGTCCAGAATCTTTCATCAAAATTTGAATTTCATTTGCCAATTACTTTCTATTATCACATGATACGTCCTCCATTTTCATTCTTTTTTTTTTTTTTTCCAGATGAATCCCAAGAGATACTAGCAAAGTCATTCAGTGGATTTTCAGCAAATGCAAAAATGCCACGCCTCAAAAAAATGATCAAGTTGATACTTTGTTTAACTAAATAGACCAAATCAACAACATATTGCACCTCACTTTACCATGCTCGAATTTAGATTCCAGCAATTTAATGCTAGAAAAGTTTGGTGTTTAATTAGATGATTCCAGCAAAAGCAGATAGCATGGATCTTGCATGTGACTCTGTTTAACTAGATGCTTCAAGTAAATGTCAGATAGAGCTAAAGATGCAGAAAAATGAGCACATTATGCACCATAGAATCAGTAAATTTAGGTACTTCTCATTAATTAGCATTAAGTCAATGAAGTGATGCATCATTAGCAACCTCTTGACAAAATGGACAAGGAAAGGTATACTTACAGTCCGCTTAGTATTTTAATCGTGTCGTACAAGAACCACTGCAATGTAATAACAGGTCCAACAATCATGATA
Organism: Eucalyptus microcorys; assembly: GCA_014182515.1. Lineage (NCBI taxonomy): Eukaryota > Viridiplantae > Streptophyta > Magnoliopsida > Myrtales > Myrtaceae > Eucalyptus > Eucalyptus microcorys. The sequence continues at coordinate 25,465,167 of CM024568.1, read as the reverse complement.
CGAACAGGAAGGCTTCTTCTAAACATATTGACAAAGCCAATATCCTTCACTGCCTAAGATTAAAAAAAAAAAAAAAAAAAAAAATCCTCAGAAATCTTAAAATTCATCACTCCACAGTCCAGAGAAACAATGAGCAACAAACTAAAGCTTTACTAGACAGATACCTGTAAGACATTTTCGGCTTTTCTGTTGTAAAGAGATGCAACAATGTTGTCAGCAGGGTTAGAAATCACGGTACCAATAGCACCGGCCACATAACCTGCCAAACAAGTGACACCAAGCTGTTGGGCTCTCGAGCACTCCTCCTTTCTCCTTTTGAGAACTTGTTGATATATCAGATCCACTGAATGCTCAAACGTGGAGAACATTACCATAGAGACTGTGCCACGGAAAAGCAATGACAATAAGCTTAACTAACCAAAAAGAAATTAAAACAGACACTATAACATTGCAAATCTATCCGAAATCCCCTCAATTTACAAGCATAATCAGAAATTATCTGCAGCTACATGGAGGTTAACAAGGAAATGTATGATGCAGGATGCATACAACAGGCATCACTAGATCCAATATGAATATGAGCTACACAGCAATGACATGGAAAGGCCAACAATGAACAGACTTTAATCAACATTTCGGCCTATAGAGATCAGAAATCAATACAAGATTCATAGTATTCAATGCGATAGTGTTTAGTCGCCCTCATAATCTCACAATTGGTGCTTACGAAAGTTTGTTTTGATGTCAAAAGGCCATGTGACCACTACAATCTTCTAAACACACAAAAATGAAAGTGACCGTCATGCCAATGAGCTTACATGGAAGGTTACGGCCCCAGAGCGGAAGTATCCCACGGTAGAAGCTGTAGTAAGATAAACCTCAATCACAACTGATTCATTTAAAAAGAAAAGTAAGATCAAAGTTTCAGTACCATACCCAGAGAGACCTTCTGTCCTATACAGTTTCGGAATTCCCTCAACTAAGCCCTTTGCAAAGCTGGGCTGCGTTTGGACCCGAACCTTGACAGCTTCAAAGGGACTTAAAGCCATGTCTGCGAATACTTGAGCAGAAGCACTGCTTAGAAAGAATATGAGACTCCTGTTTTGGTCAACCAACAAATCAGAGTAAAGTTTCTTGAAGTACTCGTAGAGACCAAATTTGCAGCCGCCCTGGATGCCGTATCCAAACAACTTGCCAGACCAACCTCTCCAAGAGAAGAAGGCCCTTGCTCTCTCCAGAGAACTGATAATCCCGATGCCATGCTGTTATATTTAATCGGATTAACCTGGAGCATATTAATTAACATTGGCTATCAGATGGGAAGTCATAGAGTCTGGAGGATACCGCTAAAATAGATTAAGGGAGCGATTGGCACCAGAGTGATACCGCTAAAATGCCTTAGGTGATCACATGGCTAACTAAGATTCAATTAACTTGAGGTTTTCCTTTTCATTTCTCCATGATGGAAAGAGCATAGATATGAGAAATTACACCATCCCGTTTCCATTGACACAAGAGAAGAATTTAGACCTTACTCTGTCACGGTAATGGTACAGTATGAAATCCTTTTACTTTGCATTAAGCTACAAATGTGTACGAAAATTGTATCTTCCATAGATTTTACGCCGTACACAGAATGAAAGTCCACACTCCCCCCTTCTCATGTAACTTACGCACAGGCACACGCACAAGAGAAAATAACCAAAAACGAGGATCATGCAATCCATATGCGGTGAAGCATGAGAAGGAGAGGCGAATAGAGTCTCATCAGCAATAAAGCACAAAAGAAGAGGACGAGCAATTGTTTCACGATGCAATATTGGTTCAGAATCAGAAGGTACACACAAGCACAACGTTGTTGCAAAGCCACTGGAATGCTGACATTAGGAAAGGCCCTAATGCAAATTAATCAAGCAAAGTTTCTCGTCAAGCTTATTTAGGCACGACACAGCAAGAACCAGACTATGCAACCACAAAACCAACACAAAATGAACACATCAGAACATGCCCATCTGGGTATTAATTCTTCGATATTCTTTCTTCGCGTTGATAACTCGAGAACTGACCTGCATGTTCACTTTCAAGACATCAAGAGGCGTGACTGCGAGATGGGTAGCACCGGCACTCAGCATGCCTCCAGCGGTACAAATGCCATAATACCCAGGTGAGAACTCCTCGAAGATCCTCCTCCCTTCAACCCCTCTCATCCCTCTCCCCTCTTTGCCTATTCCAATTCCTCCCTTCGCTGCCAAAAACCCCCCTCCCTCTCCCCCTCTCCCTCTCAGCCAACCCACATGAACACAACAAGCGAAAATGGACTTGTCCAAGAAATTTGGAGGCGGAGGAATGAGGACTCGTTAAGGGAGAGGAGGAATATGTGGGGAAGGACGTTGGGGTTACGCACAAATTGGGGCCTGAACACGTGTTTAGGCCACGAGTAATGAGTTTTCTTGCTCCGGATACGTCCACGTTTGCGCTGAATTCACCAAGACAAGGCTTGTGAAAAGAGAGAGAAGAGCTGGAGCCGCCCTTTCTGGTTGAAAAGTTTGAAACTTTTTATGGAGTTCAGGAGGGTTGACTGCGACTGCAGAGGGAGTTGCAGCGAAAGTTGATGGGAAAATTCGCAGATTTTCCGGTTTGTTATCGATTTATTTGAATTGGGTTGTTCCGAATTGAGTTGATTGAAAGTGATAGTTTATTTGGCGAAAAATAAATAATTTTGAAATTATTTTTTTATTATGACCAGCTTTTGAAAATATGAGCCAATGAGATGTATTTTTAATGACATGGACCATCTATTTCTAATTTTTCCATTAATAATGAAACTATATTTGATGAATTAATTTTCTTAATCATATAAACGACCAATAATATTTTTAGAAAATCCCTTTCAAGTTATTGATTTTTCACAAAACAAACACAACCAACTTTCCATTTTTTGTTTAACTGGAATTCATTTTAATGAAGGATGTATAATTAGTTGAAAGTTGTCATAAATTACGTATTTGAATATTTTTCCTTAATTTGTGAAACAAGAATATTTTTGCATATCTGCTTGCCAACATGTGTGTGGCTCTCTTATTTATGTGTATATTTGTCACGTTAATTTATTGAAGATTGAAATAAATAGTGAGACAAAGAGTTGCTTATGGAAGAAAATTTACAGCCTATGCAACATACAAAACATATATTACAAAATTTTTAGGTCATGCTACAAGGGTGGATTTGAGAGAGATTTCGGAAAATACTTTTATATAAATGCAAATGACTTTAAGTCAAAAGATTTTAACAAAATGTAACTAGTGTTTACCAAGTAATGTTTATCATATATACTTCATAAACACTATTTACTTTTAGGCCAAAGGGCTTTTATGAAATGCAAATAGTATTTGGTAGGATTTGGGATGAAAAGAAAAAACAAACAACAAAAACTACAACTAACCTAAGTCGGGCAAAGCTAGAAGGCTTGGTCATGGTGGTCGCAAAGGTCACGCAACCCCAAGCCTGATATTGCTAAGGTCATGTGACCCCAAGTGATTGACTGTCAAGGTTGAACAATGCCAAGCAAGGCGATGACGAGGTCACATGAACTTAGGCAAGTTACATTTGACAAGGATGACAAGACTCAAGTTTTGAAATCAACCACACTCAAGTAGAGCTCGTTTAACTCGATCGAGGGTTGCACAAGCCGTGGTGACCGTCAATGAGCCTCGGCAGTCCTCGATTGTCCAAATCTTGCATCGACCCTCCAAATCTAGCCCAATTGACTCAACCGTTGAGTATTGACCCTTGTTGACCGTCCCTCGGTTCGCATAGTGCCTTTGTTAAGAGAGAGATGATAGCAAAGGAGAGTGATGAGTCTGTTAATTTCAAAGGTAAAAAATGAATACGGAAAATGTCATATATTATGAACTCCATCATTTTTTAAAGTGCTAAATGCTCAATGCCGAGTCACCTCGAGCTAAAAGTCTTTGGAAGACATTGAAAGTGCAATTCTTTTTCCTAATGGGCTCTCAAAAACTTCTACCAAACACTTCAGTAATTATCCAAGGGTCTTTAGACGATCAAAGGAATTTGAGAGTGTTTCCAAACGCTCCTTTTAAGAGGATGTATATGAGACTTTAGTGTTGATCACAATCTGTCTTATCATCAATTATTCATTTCAGTCTCAAACTGATATTTCTTTTGTATTTTATCTTTACTCCATGCTATTTTCACTTTCTAAATGGCTATAACAATTTTTAGCTTATTCAATTGACGGAAAAAATCTCAAAAGAACTAGTTAATCATGAAAAGGTGCAAATTGCTATTAATTGAAAATGCAAAAATCACGTATTACCATGAAAGCACAAAAATGTCTGCTTAAGTCAAAACAATTTGCTTTACTCCACCGCCTCATGGTATTTCCCATTTTTTTTATACAGACTTCAACAAAAGAATTCCTCCAATAAAAACTTGAACTAAACAATTGTATACTACAAGGAGTTATTGCAGATTGAACTTTAAAGAGACAGTGTAAATAACTGTATTTCATTAATATTCCCTTAAATTACAATCTTAATCATTAAATAAATCAAAAAAAAAAATGAAGAAACGATAGTTCAGAAAAAGTTGATAAAAATCATTAGATCGATTTATCTGTATTGAAGGTATAATATTTCCTCTTACGTCAACCTTACTATTAATGGGGTCATTAGATTGTTTAGGTGTTTAAACGTTTTAGGGTTGTGTTGTAAATGACACACTCATGCTTGATCGAAACATTTTTTGTGAACTGTGAGAGGTTTTGCAAATTGATTTATAAGTAAGACGAATCCCAAAATGCTCACTAAATTGAGTATCAAGGATTTGATAGCATGAATGTAGTCAAGCATATTGAGAAAATCCCCTATAATATTTCAAAGATACAAAATAATCAAAGTTCATAAATGTGTGTATATGACTATTTAGAATGGCTTCTGTGTGCCCAAGACATATGTAAATACTACGTATGATAGGCCATCTAAAGCATGGAAAGACTTTGGCTCCATATAAAGAGAAAAGGCTATTAAACGGGAAGTGTGTCGAAATTCAAAAGAACCTTTAGTTGCAGTACAGGGGTTAATTAAAATTTGGATGGACCAACAAAAGTTGAACACCTTATAAAAACGAGACTATCAATTGGCTTGGTCATGTGACCTCTCTGCAAAAATTGAACCGACCATATAAGTAAAATTCGAGAAAAGTTCGGAAGGATCATTTGCAGAAATTGCTCGTGCTACAAATGAGGTAGATAGTTCTACATACGAGCCACTACAATCATGGTAAGAAGACCCGGATCTTTGTCAATTTTAACTGTAATCAAATTGGGGTTTCACAGTTATCTTCAAGTATTGGAATTCGCTAACTGTCTTTACTATTCTTGGGAAGACAAAAAGTTAGGTAAAGGGAAAAAGATGCCTTTTGGCGTCTCGTGGAGCGAAAGTGAAAGCGGGTTTGGGAGATTGCTCAAGAAAGGTAAGATTGAAAATTCAAAAAAATTATTAATTGTCCTATCGCACGCCGAGAATGCCAGAAAGCAAAAGCAAGGGAGAGGGAGCCTTGAGCTAAAGGCTTTTAGGGTGCGTTTGGATGGGCATTTAGAAAGCTCATCCAAGCCCCAAAGCCCTTTCACCTTAATTAGGGGTGTTTGGCAACCATTCCCAAGGAGCTTTCAAGTGAAAGTCTACCCTTGGGAATGCTGAAAACATTTTTTTCTTCCTAAACTACCCTCATTAATTTTTCATATTTCCGTTATTACCCTTGTATTTATTTATTTTTTAAATGAAAAAGGAGCAACCCTTCGTCGGACCGGCGAAGGGCGACGGCCACCGGACCGAGGTCGCCCGAGGTCGGGCGACCTCCGGCGAGGGTTGCGCGACCCAGCCGAGGGCCGCCGGAGGTCGCCCGACCTCGGGCGACCAGGGTTGCTCGACCCAGGGGCCGCGCGACCCAGGCGACCGCCGCCTGGGTCTCGTGGCCGCAGGCGGCCCTCGCCGTCGCGCGACCCTCGCGAGACCCGGGCGAGGGTCGCTGCGGCCGCGAGACCCGGGCGGCGATCGCCCGGGTCGCGCGGCCCTAGGGTCGAGCGACCCGGTCGCCCGAGGTCGGGCGACCTCCGGCGGCCCCGGGTCGGGTCGCCGAGGTCGGGCGACCTCGGCGGCCCTCACTGGGTCGCCCGAGGTCGGGCGACCTCCAACGGCCCTCTACGGGTCGCGCGACCCTCGCCGGGAGGTCGCCCGACCTCGGGCGACCTCGGCCGCCGCCGGCGCGCGAGATCCGGCTCGGCGGCGGCCGTAGCCCTTCCCCGGTCCGGCGAAGGGTTTAGCTGAATTTTCAAAAAAAAAAAAAAAAAAGAAAAATAATAACCATCAAAGCCTCTTGTAAAAGTTTTTTTTACCAAACACATATTCAACTCAAAGTCCATTTACAAAAATTTTTACCAAACACAACTGCATTTTCTCCAAGTAGTTTTGGGCTTTCAAAGCATTTGCATTGGACTCAAAGCCCATTGCAAATGCTGAACCAAACGCAGCCTTACAAGGCCTTGGAAATGCTAGCATTTGGGAATTGGGCTCCCAAAAATAATTTCCTAACACACTTGCATTCGTCCAAGGCCTTTAGAGGTCCAAGGGGCTTTGCAAAGTTGTTCCCACATGAAGTCGAGAAATACTTTTTTAAAGAAAAGTTGAAAAAGTGACTTCTTAATGAAAACAAGAGATTAAAGGAAGTAACGGAATCTAAGAAAGCCAAGTACGTTGATTTGAAAAAAGAAAAATTAAAGATTAGTACGGTAGAAAATCGAGAAAGTATTGAGGTTGGAAAAAAAACTTCATCAATCTAGAGAGAAAAATGACACGGAAACAAGCACGCTGTATTTATGAAAGCTTCTCATGCATTGTCACTACACAAAATTAGAAATGTAGACAAAATAAAAAAGATTCAAGTGAGAAATATTTGTAGCAAAGTGAAACCCAACATGCAATGTGCCTATTTCCAAAAGAAAGATCAATGAGATAGTTTTATTATAACTACCAAAGAGAATATTATAATCACTCGATCACACTTATTTACTTGGGATGATTAGTTCCCACCCTAAAATTTGGAATCAAATTGGGCATGATTGGTTCCTTGATTGTGGAATAGGGAACAACCTATTCTATCCTGGAATCAGATTGGATCAAGGGTCAGTCCTAAAACCGATAATTACTTCTTCTTCTTTTTTAATTTCTTCTTTTTCTTATAAGAGGGAGTTTCCCAGCAATAAAGAAAAAGTGATAATTTATTAATGGGAAAATTCCAAATAAGAACTCGAAATTAACCAATTTTCTCAAATAAGGACTGAAATGAACTTTGTAAAAGATATAAAGAATTGAGAGTAATATCTAAATTATCACTAATGGAGGAATATCCCAGAGAAATATATGTAACACTAAATATGATATTTTCTTTCTAAAATTTATGATGGGGCTCTAGTTAAATGGGAAATTAAAACCATTCCAACAAATTTCTCATAATCACGAAATAAATAGATAGCCTATATGAGTTTTCAATATGTTTACGACGAAGAAAATAGTTAAACTTTGATTGGATATAACAATTTTGTCAAATGTCCTATTAACTCAATTTTTATACTTAAGAAGGCCTCGTTGTTTGATTTAACAAAAAAGAGTGTTGGCTTGTGACCAAATTGACCATAACTTTTCCTTCGAATATCCGATTGACTCGATTTTTGCATCTATGAAAAGCTCGAGACCCAATTATTCCAAAATACAATTCAATTTTTTTTTTTTTTTTAAAAAGTGTCAGGATTGTGAATTTCCTCAATCGAGAGATTGGACAGTCGCCATATTTTGTTTGGTTAGAATCTAATTGTCATGATTTACCTAATTTAGATATTATAAATCTGTATTTATCACAAATCATCTTATTAGAATTTAAAAAAAAAAAATATTACGCATGTTTTTACTCAAATTTGGCCAAAATTTGATTGATCATAATTATTCCATTTTACACATCTATTAGGTGGTCTGGCAGCGCCAAGTCAGCGTGCTCCTCGACCAATCAGAAAGTTCCATATGGCTCCACGTCAGCGAGTGGTTTTCACCGCTGTTCATGCACAAAAAATATAAAATTTCTCTTTCTTAATTAAAAATTTTCTCCTAATTATAGGCTTGCACACATTAATTGCTGCCCACCTGCTGCTGCAAAGAGATAGAGATATTTCCCTTTCTCTCCTCCTTTTTCTCCTTTTGAAGGAGGAAGACCGATAAGCCTCCCCATACCCAGAAAGTTTCGCATCTCAGAATCCTCTGCCCCTCGCTCGCTTTCAACCCTCCCGGCGATGGACGTCCCCACCCCCATCCTCGACTTCGAGAAATCGCTCGGCAGCATTCTTGCCAAGCGGGCAGCTGCCGATAGGGAGAAGGAACTCTGGAAAAACTTGCCAACGGGCACGCCGCCATCCCTGTCCTGGGCGACATCTTGCATTTCCTCAAGAAAAGAAATTAGAGGAAATCGCCGAGGGGGATCATGGTCGCCTCGGTTCTCAGGCACATTCAGATCAAAGACGCCAAGATCAAAGAGGAAATCCGGATTCTTGTCTCCGACGACGACCACCCCCTCAAGGAGTTCCGTGTGTCGCTCAAAAAAGGAGTTTGTTCCGGACCTTTGCTGTAAGGTATTCAATAGAAAAAATGTTCAAGCACTGTATATCTTATAAGTCCAATGTCAAAAGAGGATTCAATAACATATGTTACACAACTCCCCACATGCTCCCCTATATTTTGCACATCTCCTATAGGTTCTAATGCAGCCCTCAAATGAAAATCTTCCTCTCCATGAATTGCTTGGTACTAAGGGGAAAAATGCAAGTGTCAAGTAAAGAAACAGATTCCCAACATACCTAGCAAAAGAGCAAAAGCCAAGGAACCTCCAACATATACCAAAAGTGATTCAATAGCCATTTTCTTCTCATTTTCCTTAAAGGCAAAACCGTTTGGAACAATTACCAGTTTTTGCATTGATACTTCAATTAGTTAATCATGATAACCAACTCAAGCATTCACAAATAAAGGGCAGAAAACTACTCATTGTACTCCAAGAACAGCTAGCAAAATTAATTAGTCTGAAAAATTACCGCCACTTCTCTGGGTTCGGCAGATTCTTCATCAGGGATCAAAGTGACAACAATTTTATCCTGTCAAATGATAAAAATTCACTCCAACTTCTCCAGAAAAGAAAGAAAGAAAGTACTTGGAAGAAGGCAAAGTAACTCTTTCCAGAAGCTTTTGTAAATCATTAGCTGACCTCTTTTGCTGCATTGGATGCCAATTCGTTTGCAAGACGCTGCCTCATCCGCAAGTGATGCTTCTCTATGTTAAGGGAAGTTAAAAATAAATATGCTTTCCTGATGAAGTAGCCGAAACTCTCATTGTTAACAATTCCCTAAAATAAACATTGAAATGTGTGAAACTCAAAGTGCAAAAGATAGGGGAGAAAAGTCAAGTCCAAAAAGATTATTCAAGCTAACCGAGGAAATTGCTGCACCAAGCTGAATATTTATAGCAGTTTGGCCAGCTTGTCGTTCCCTTGGGAACATAAGCATTTCCAAATCTACAACTTTAGAAAGTGTTCATGGGATTTCTGTTCTGGATTGAAAAAATGCAGAATCTCAGCGATACTGAACTCATAGACGTCCATATGAGTACGTTCAGTAGAAATCTACACATATGAAAAGCATTAGAACCAATCTTAGATGAAAAAGACAATGAAGTCCTACATGAAGAAAATGATGCACACAATCTTTTCTCTGGAAGCCTCACCAATATGAAAAATTGTAAATGATGATTTAACAAAAAGAGTGTTGGCTTGTGACCAGATTGACCATAACTTTTCCTTCGAACATCGATTGACTCGATTTTTGCATCTACGAAAAGCTCGAGACCCAATTATTCCAAAATACGATTAAATTTTTTTTGAAAAATGTGTTGGGATTATGAATTTCCTTGATCGAGAGGTTGATAGTAGCCATATTTTGTTTAGTTAGAATCTAATTGTCATTATTTACCTGATTTAGATATTATAAATCTATAATTATCACAAATCATCTTATTGGAATTTAAAAATTATATATTACGCATTTTTTTTTACTCAAATTTTGCCAAAATTTGACTGATCATAATTATTCCATTTTACACATCTATTAGGCGGTCTGGGAGCGCCAAGTCAGCGTGCTCCCCGACCAATCAGAAAGTTCCATATGGCTCCACGTCAGCGAGGAGAAAATATTGGGTACCCTAACAGTGCCACGCAATCCGTGCTCTGATCCATTCACGGGTCGACACCTGTCCACGGACAGGTCCACGTCTGCTTTCTCTTCTCGTCGCTTCTTTCCTCCCAATAACTCTCGGCTCGGCTAGTGGCTCGGCTCGACTGGCAGAAGAGAGGACGGATGAATGGGTAATAAATGCGCAGCACTCCCGCTTAAAATTTCTCTCTCCCCACTTAAATTTTCTGGGTTTTGTCTCTCTCCCCTCGTGGAAGAGCAGACAGTCTTCTCTCCCCTCTTTGCTCTCTCTTCCTCCTCCGACGCTCCTTCCGGTCTAGCGATTCCTCCGACGACCGTCGCTCCCTCCCGACGACGGCCTTTCTCTCTCCACTCGACGGCCTCATCTCAGGGCTCCATTCTCTCGGCGCATTTCTTCCTAAATCGCGCTCTCTCCCGACGGCCGATTTTGCTCGCCTCTCCCACGACCTCCACGCTTTTGGCGGTTCTTCCCTCGCGGTTCGGTGAGGTCTCGGGTATGCCCTCGTGCTGCGTCTCTTCTTCCTTGCTCGGCAACACCATACTGCCCCCTCTCTCTCTGAGTGTGTCTCTCTGTGTATTCTTTCATCCATGAGGCAAGCATTTCGACTAGGGTTCAGGGGTTTCGCCACCCTTTCTTTGAAGTTCGTCCGGGTACTCTCATTTTTGCGTGAACCCAGCGTGAATTTTATAGTCTTTCTTTCCAGATCGGTCCTTCAGCACGTTGCTGACTTTTTTGCACGTTGTAGCTTCGCGGCTGCTCCGAGATTCTGGGCTGGTCGTTCTATCGTCTTGCTCGGAACGAGCGAAATGGTGTCCAAAAGGGGCGTGTCGAATTCGTCGACACCTGAGTCGGCGGCGACTTCTGAGGACAAGAAAGGGAAGAAATCGAAAGGATCGGTGGCTTCAGTTCCTAGTTCTACCAAAAGTCATGTCAAGGTATTGTCTTTTAATCGAACCTATCGTTCCACCTCTGTTTTGGGGACTTGACCATTTCGCATTCATTTTTTCTGCAGAAAAATTCTGGTGCAAGCATTGGTGAAGTCGTGTTGCCTAATAATGACCCGGCCAAAATTGAGGCAATGACATTTCACGAATTGAGAGCTACATTGAGGTGGGGATGGATTGTTTTAGTTGCAAGCGTGTGATAGTCGTTATAGTGTTTCCTGCGTAACCTTTACAGTAAGCAAAAATCAAGTTTTTCTATTTGATGCTTGCAAGGGAGATTATTGAGCAGGGAAGTGAATATTACTGATGGAAAACCATGAGGTCTTGAGAATTTGCCTTCAACAAAGAGCAATTTGTTTATGAAAATGAAATTTTTTGCATCACGCTTTTTCTCAAAATGATAATGAAACCTGTAAGTCCTTTTTTGTCTTTCTATGGTTGTTTCTGAGGCTTGTAAATTGTTATTGTAAAGCATGTGGGAAGAGTACACGGAACGACTGGGTTGAAGGACTGGCTCTCTACCTACTGTTGCAGTTCAAAGGCATTCTGATTTGTTACAGCAAGTGCATTTGACCCCAATGAATTGTCATATTTTGACCGAGAATGTCGGAGTCTATATAGACATTCTGATGTTTTAATCTAGTTAATTGATATAATAATATGCTTGTAGTAGAGTTAGCCCATTTGCTTTGTGTCTATTCGAATGAAATGCTTCTCATCCAATGATCAGTTAAGTTGCTTATGAGATATAATTAGCATCTCAAGTGATGTTGGATGAATAATAAAATTGACATGAGTTGCACTTTGTATGCTGTGAGTTCCACCTGAATCTCTGCAGAAGCATAGTCACAAAAAACAGGAGAGAATTAAGTCTTGATCTCTATTCGATAGATAAATATCTTCTCCAAGCAAAGAGAGAAATTATGTTACTTAGTTGAATATATTTAAGATAGCATGGTACATAGACTCTGTGCTTTGAAATGGCCTAGCTAAAATGTGACGAAAGATGATCAAATTGTGATATACTTTAAGCCCAAGTATGATAATTTATATTATTGGGCAATTAGAGTTTTCTTTCATTATTGCGAGTGCTTTTTGTCACATCTATCTTCCTGGTACTTAGGACCTTGCAGGGGAAGTCGCTCAGAATCTGCATGAGTATTTTAGAGCTGTATACAAGGTTGATCATATTCTACCTGGAATGACATCTTTCTGATGTGAATGACATTCTCTTGCATGAATATCTCTAGGTTTGAAGTTATCTGACATGGCTTCATCCAGGTGGTTACTGAAGCAGACATCGAAGAGTTTGAGGCAAACTATAGAGGTTCTGATTCTGAAAAGAATGATCTTATTGACCTATACGAGAAATTCAAGGGTAACATGAACAGGTGGGGTTGATATGTCCTTTTTTCTCTCTTTTTTCCTTTCTTATAGATGCCTATCTGACATAAAAGTATTTGAAATCTTTTGTACCTTTTCCTTCACAGGCTTTTCTGTTCGATGCTCTGCTCAGATCCCAAGCTTGATTCCCACCGCTTTAAGGATATCATTGATGATGCAATAGCAGCAGGTTGGTTTTTTGACAATTTGATCTCTTCTTGACCGTTAGATTTACTCTTAAACTTCAGTCAGAATTTGAGACTTCAAGCAGGGCTGGGCTTCATCGTGTTTTATAGAGTTTAATAACAGCGAGGTCCATATTTAAAAATAATTTTCTTTCACAATGATAAAATTTAGCACAGGTTGCTCATTTACTTTTATGGAGAGCATCCTTTTTTGTCTTCTTATGTTTCTAAATAATGCTGGTCTGAGGATACTGGTGTTTAGTAGCCTAGATCTTATGCGTGCTTGATAACGTAGCATACACTATCCTGATATAGTGCTTAATGCATGCTCTGTTTCTCTGTGTCCTACAGGAACGTTGAAGACAACCAAGGCATACGAGAAGTGGGCAAAGCAAATTTCCAAAACTGAACCACCTACGGATCCTCTTAGAAAGAGGGAGAAGTGAGTGACACAGCTGCATTGGGCTTTCTATTCTACATAATTTTTGCTTCGATTTCTTGACTGTACTGTTAGTAGTATGTTCTTCTTTTGAATTGGAATGCTAACCTTTGTTTCCCATTTCTGATAGAGCGAAGAAGAAGTCAGACGATCTTCTTGCAATTATATCTCAGCGCCGTAGCGAGCGAAAGGAGCATTTTGATTCCATGTTTTCATCTCTGGTGAATAAATATGGTGGTGGAATGCAGAGTTCAGAACCCAGTGAAGAAGAGTTTGAGGCTGCAAGAAAGAAACTTGAGAGCCGAAAGTCTGCCAAAAAGTCCAGGCAGAAATAACAGGAACATGTGATGTATTGGATTAACTGTGTATAGCTTTGGTTGCTTTGAGCACTCTCTCATGCTTCTAATTTCTGTAGCCAAAATTGGCGTGTTTGATTTCCCCTTTGTTTGAATGATATTTTGGGATGACAGATGCTCAATGCACTCTTGGTTTGTTTCTTTATCTTCTGGCAGCGCAAGAACTACATTTGTTGTAATATTGGAAATTGCTGCCTATAGTTTTGTGCATGCTTAAGTTACAGGAACTTTACTTTCCCAAATGGGATTGGACTACTTTTCTACCAAATGGCTGATCATTCTCCAGGGGTTCATTTGAACATTAAAAAGACTGCCAATGAATGTTCAGCAGCTTCTAGATGAAGAAAAACTAGAGAAGCTCAAGTTTTGTATTATGAGTATGGTTTAATTCATTCTGCTTTCTTGATTTCATCAACGCCACCTGTTTAATTTCGGTCTATCGCATAAGGTGATGGCATGAACGAATTGTAGTAAATATTATTTTAACATGAACTCAAGACATCGTTCATTATCCTTGAGAGATTAGTTTGAGTTGATTCCATATTTATGCTATCCTTGAATAGAGGGGGATGTACATATGATCTTTTGAGCAGAAGACTTGCTCAGTATACTTCATCTCAATTGTCATAAAACAGTGGAGCCAGATTTTAAGTATATAAGACTGACTTGTTCTCAAATCTCTTTGTTTGCTTGGCAAAACAAAACTCGTTAATGCTTCCCGCAAAACAAGTTGGCATCAAGCAATTTTAGGTTGCACTAAACTCTCAATTCTGAGATGAATAAGGTGAAAGCTTACGCGATTCAGTCAAAATTCTCGATTACAACTTTAGAGCAATGTCTTTGTCTAATCAGATTAGAACCGATCAAGATTTTAGTATAATGCCATGGCCGCATCTTGGGGTTAGGAGCAATGTGTCCTACTTGACTTAGCTGGAAACAGTTGAAAGGAGAACTAGAATTTAACTGGGTGTCCAGCGTAAGGACGATCAGCAAGTTGGGAATTGGATATCCATTTTGTGCAGATTTTGTTTGCAAAGCCTAGGCCAGTTCACATGCTAAAATGCACAAGAGACGTTTTGCATGCTGACAATTTGCCAAATCTTAACTAGTAATACTTCAAATCACAAATTTTTACAACCAGAATGACACCATCCATCCGAGATTCTGAGTGGCATGTCATTAGAGACACAAATTCCGTACCCAGCAACAAATAAATTGTGCTATCATAAGCTGTGTTGCAAATGCTGTTTACATGAGAAAATGTCCTCAATGCTAAAGCTTCAAGACATGAGCTAGCTGGCATGCTGCGCTCACAGGAAGTCAAACTAGCATCAGACTAGAGTCTGAGACCCTTCAACGCAGCTCCCGCATTCTAAGATATTATCAAATTCTTATTGCCTTGATGACGGATGGGGATTCCTTTAGCAATAGCATCCTGGGCAGCGGTCCAGTGATCAGAGGGGCAGCCATGCATATCAGAATAGTGATGCTGATGCACCATCTCGAAGAGCAACCAGAGGTCATCCGTCTAATCTCATCTATTTAGTGCAAACTGCTTTGGATTAGGGCCACCCGCATAGGCCAAAGGTCTAGATTTAATCAGTTCATGAGATTTGTCTTTATTGCATGGTCTCTAGGTAGCTGGATCTTCTCACCCGTGCTGAATTATAGGAAGTTGCTGCACCTGCAGTTGAACCCGATCAAATCCACCTGCTTTCATCAGGCAGTGCACCCAGTAGGTCCAAAACTTTTGAATAATATTATAGCTGAATTACCGCTTGCATTGGATTTTGGTGAACTCCGATTGAGGATACTTTGATATCCAGTGCAACCCTTGCACAGCCCTTGCACCATCAACTGTGCTTCCCACTCTTGCCAGAGCTTCCCGTGACAATGCTGCTACCAGGACAAGCTGCAAGCTTAGCTTGTTCTTGCCTCGGCAGCATGTCCATGTGGCACTTGGAAGTTGGGAAATATATTGGCTATGGTGGCACTTCCAAAAAAGCCTCAGTTATTGATGGAAAGGATGGGACCTTTTGTAGTCTGGCATCTTCACTTGCCATAAAGATTCCTATAGAGTGAGAGAGAGAGATGGTAAACAGGGGCTTCTGCATTCTTAAACCTGGGAAATATATGACAGTTTCTTTTATATGTATGATTTCGAGTGCTTCATCTCAAATCATAGTGAATTCTTTCGTTGGTCTAATCATTAACAAAGGCCCCACCCTTTCGCACAGATCATTGATTGGAAGAAGACAAGAAGTAAAATGAGTTTTTAACTGCTCCCAAGCATGAGAGCACAACAGCTTTGAAATGACAACTAAAAATTCACAAGAAAGCATCAACATAGGTATTGCTAGTCCCTAACAGAATATACCTAGAGCGTGCAAGCTGATAAACAGAAAGACTGTAGATCCAACATAATAAGTTGATAGCAAAGGCAAACAAATATTTCGCAATGCCTTACTTCTTAATCATTCTTGCAAATATGATTTGTAACAGCACAGAAAATACTCTCCCAACACTTGTATGAGACAGTTGCCTTCTCAGTTTGAATTTTATGAGCTCAGGAAAAAAAAAAAAAAAAATCCTTGCTTATTGTCATTTGGTAGACTTTCTTTCATTCTAAAAACATCAATATAATTCTTAGGAGTATCTTTTTGTTGTGGGTGCAACTTCAGACAGTCTTGAGAATATTTTTCCTAATAGTTTGTTTTAACCAGAAACAGCCTCTTTTTTTTTTTTTTTCTCTTTCCATATTCCGTGATTGAAACTATCATTTTTGTGAGTCCCAAATTTTAACTCTACCAGAAAAGGAACAACAGATACGGCAACAACTCACTGTACATTATCAGCATGGCTTGCCCATGAATGGCCCTAAACTCTAGAAAGCACATCTATTGTTGAAAACACGAGGTAAGCAACTTCAATTCGTGTTTCCCCTAAACTTTATGTAGCAAGAACCACTGCAGTCTCTTCCTCCCTACAGGCATCCTCGACACAATATCACACAATTTATTCCAAAGAGTCCAATGCCCTACATCTTGGGATGGCAATTGCAACCTGTTCACGTGGCGTCACCTTTCCTCCCACTTGAAAGCAGACGTTCTATTGCCAACACCCCAAAAAGTAATTAATCATGCTACTCATCATCAAACAAGTCGGGCACATGACATCTTCATCTTGTGCATTTGCAAATGAACCGAGCACTCCATCTAAATCTGACCAAAAGAACTACCCACATGAAAGCATTCGAGAAAGACCAACATAATGGAATTAGGCGAGGGAGACGGACTGAGTTCTCTGTAGACCTTGCTTCTGCCGTCGACGGAGCTACAAGCCCAGACCATACAGCGCGAGACCATGGACTTGTGTGGCTGCGGAGCGCACCATCTTGACCCAAACGAAGCAGATTCTCAAGACCTTGCTCTTTGTTGAAGGCAAATTCTCAAGACCTCATGGTTTTCCATCAGTAATATTCACTTCCCTGCTCAATAATCTCCCTTGCAAGCATCAAATAGAAAAACTTGATTTTTGCTTACTGTAAAGGTTACGCAGGAAACACTATAACGACTATCACACGCTTGCAACTAAAACAATCCATCCCCACCTCAATGTAGCTCTCAATTCGTGAAATGTCATTGCCTCAATTTTGGCCGGGTCATTATTAGGCAACACGACTTCACCAATGCTTGCACCAGAATTTTTCTGCAGAAAAAATGAATGCGAAATGGTCAAGTCCCCAAAACAGAGGTGGAACGATAGGTTCGATTAAAAGACAATACCTTGACATGACTTTTGGTAGAACTAGGAACTGAAGCCACCGATCCTTTCGATTTCTTCCCTTTCTTGTCCTCAGAAGTCGCCGCCGACTCAGGTGTCGACGAATTCGACACGCCCCTTTTGGACACCATTTCGCTCGTTCCGAGCAAGACGATAGAACGACCAGCCCAGAATCTCGGAGCAGCCGCGAAGCTACAACGTGCAAAAAAGTCAGCAACGTGCTGAAGGACCGATCTGGAAAGAAAGACTATAAAATTCACGCTGGGTTCACGCAAAAATGAGAGTACCCGGACGAACTTCAAAGAAAGGGTGGCGAAACCCCTGAACCCTAGTCGAAATGCTTGCCTCATGGATGAAAGAATACACAGAGAGACACACTCAGAGAGAGAGAGGGGCAGTATGGTGTTGCCGAGCAAGGAAGAAGAGACGCAGCACGAGGGCATACCCGAGACCTCACCGAACCGCGAGGGAAGAACCGCCAAAAGCGTGGAGGTCGTGGGAGAGGCGAGCAAAATCGGCCGTCGGGAGAGAGCGCGATTTAGGAAGAAATGCGCCGAGAGAATGGAGCCCTGAGATGAGGCCGTCGAGTGGAGAGAGAAAGGCCGTCGTCGGGAGGGAGCGACGGTCGTCGGAGGAATCGCTAGACCGGAAGGAGCGTCGGAGGAGGAAGAGAGAGCAAAGAGGAGAGAGAAGACTGTCTGCTCTTCCACGAGGAGAGAGAGACAAAACCAGAAAATTTAAGTGAAGAGAGAGAAATTTTAAGCGGGAGTGCTGCGCATTTATTACCCATTCATCCGTCCTCTCTTCTGCCAGTCGAGCCGAGCCACTAGCCGAGCCGAGAGTTATTGGGAGGAAAGAAGCGACGAGAAGAGAAAGCAGACGTGGACCTGTCCGTGGACAGGTGTCGACCCGTGAATGGATCAGAGCACGGATTGCGTGGCACTGTTAGGGTACCCAATATTTTCTCCGTCAGCGAGTGGTCTTCACCGCTGTTCATGCACAGAAAATATAAAATTTCTCTTTCTTATTTAAAAATTTTCTCCTAATTATAGGCCTGCACACATTAATTGCTGCCCACCTGCTGCTGCAAAGAGATAGAAATATTTCCCTTTCTCTCTCCTCCTTTTTCTCCTTTTGAAGGAGGAAGACCGATAGGCCTTCCCAAACCCCAAAAAGTTTCACATCTCAGAATCCTCTGCCCCCCGCTGTCTCGCTTTCAACCCTCCCGGCGATGGACGTCACCGCCCCCATCCTCGACTTCAAGAAATCGCTCGGTAGCATTCTTGCCAACTGGTCAGCTGCCGTCGACTTGGTTTGCAACAGGGAGAATGAACTCCGGAAAAAGCTTGTCGAACCATCCCTGTCCCGGGCGACATCTTGTGTTTCCTCAAGAAAAGAAATGAGAGGAAATCACCGAGGGGGATCATCGTCGCCTCAGTTCTCAGGCACATTCAGGTCAAAGACACCAAGATCAAGGAGGAAATCCGGATTCTCGTCTCCGACGACGACCACCCCCTCAAGGAGTTCCATGTGTCGCTCAAAAAAGGAGTTTGTTCTGGACCTTTGCTGCAAGGTCTTCTATAGAAAAAATGCTCAAGCATTGTATATCTTATACGTCCAATGCCAAAAGAGGATTCAATAACATATGGTACACAACTCTCCAGATGCTCCCCTATATTTTGCACCTCTCCTATAGGTTCTAATGCAGCCCTCAAATGAAAATCTTCCTTGAATTGTCTGGTATTAAAAGGACAAATGCAAGTGTCAAGTAAATGAACAGATTCCCAACATACATAGCAAAAGAGCAAAAGCCAAGGAACCTTCAACATATACCAAAAGTGATTCAATAGCCATTTTCTTCTCATTTTCCTTAAATGCAAAACCGTTTGGAACAATTACCAGTTTTTGCATTGATACTTCAATTAGTTAATCATGATAACCAACTCAAGTATTCACAAATAAAGGGCAGAAAACTGCTCATTGTACTCCAAGAACAGCTAGCAAAATTAATTAGTCTGAAAAATTACCGCCACTTCTCTGGGTTCGGCAGATTCTTCATCAGGGCTCAAAGTGATGACAATTTTATCCTGTCAAATGATAAAAATCATCACTCCAACTTCTCCATAAAAGAAAGAAAGAAAGAAAGAAAGTACTTGGAAGAAGGCAACGTAACTCTTTCCAGAAGCTTTTGTAAATCATTAGCTAACCATTCTGAAATATCTGCACATTCAAGCCAGCCATAGGAACACTCAATTTCAGCAACCCAACAATTTGCTGCATTGGATGCCAATTCGTTCGCAAGACGCTGCCTCATCCGCAAGTGATGCTTCTCTATGTTAAGGGAAGTTAAAAATAAATATGCTCTCCCGATGAAGTAGCCGAGACTCTCATTGTTAACAATTCCCCTAAAATAAACATTGAAATGTGTGAAACTCAAAGTGAAAAAGATAGGAAAGAAAAGTCAAGTCCAAAAGATTATTCAAGCGAACCGAGGAAATTACTGCACCAAGCTGAATATTTATAGGAGTTTGGCTAGCTTGTCGTTCCCTTGGAACATAAGCATTTCCAAATCTGCAACTTTAGAAAGTGTTCATGGATTTCTCTTCTGAATTGAAAAAATGCATAATCTCAGCGAAACTGAACTCATAGACGTCCATATGAGTATGTTCAGTAGAAATCTACACATATGAAAAGCATTAGAACCAATCTTAGATTAAAAAGACAATGAAGTCTTACATGAAAGACTTCATCAATCTAGAGAGAAAGCCAAATACGTTGACGTGGGAAAAAAAATTAAAAATTGGTACAGTAGAAAATCGAGAAAGTATTGAGGTTGGAAAAAGAACTTCATCAATCTAGAGAGAAGAATGACGATGGAAACGAGCACACTGTATTTATTAAAGTTTCTCATGCATTGTCGTTATGCAAAATTTGAAATGTAGACAAAATCGAAAAGATTCAAGTGAGAAATATTTGTAGAAAAGTGAAACCCGACATGCGATGTGTTTATTTCCAAAAGAAAAATTAGTGAGATAATTTTATCATAATTACCAAAAAGAATATTATAATCATTTGATCACACTGATTTACTTGGGATAATTAGTTCTGACCCTAAAATTTGGAATCGAAATGGGCATGATTGGTTCCTTGATTGTGGAATAGGGAACAGTCTACTCTATCTTATAATTGGACTGGATGAAGGGTCAGTCCTAGAACTAGTAATTACTTCTTCTTCTTTTTTAATTTCTTCTATTTCTTATAAGTGGGAATTTCTTGACAATAAAGGAAAAGATAATTTACTAATTAGGATTTACTTTAAAAAAATATTAAGAAATTTTGGTCCGTCTGTCAATCTAATTCCTTATGTGGAATTGGAAACTAAGGCGCGTTTGTAACGTTTCTTTGGGGGAACAATTTTTTAATAGAAATAGTTTTTTTTTTTCATTTGGGGAACAATTTTTTAGTATAAGAACGCGCTTGGTAATCGTAAAAATTTATACTCCAGGAATAAAAATACGTTTGGTAAACTTGTATAATTTTTTTGGTTTCTTTTAATTTTTTAATATTTTTATTATATTTTTCTGTTTTTCTTTTTTTCCTTCTTTCTTCCTTCGCCGCTCTCGGCGAGGCCGAGCCTTGCCGGTGACCTTGCCCGGCCACCGGCGAGGCTCGGCCTTGCACGGGCGGTGCGAGGTTGGCCTCACCTTGGCTGGGCAAGGTCGAGCTCACCCAGCCATCGGCGAGGCACAGCCTCGCTGGGCCACCGCTGGGCGACGCCGACCTAGCGGTGGCCCGGCGAGGTCACCGACCATGCCCAAGGCCAGCAACCGGCCAAAAAGAAGAAGAAGGAAAGAAAAAAAAAAGAAGAAAAAAGAAGTGTGTCTCAAAATTGTTCGCGGAAACAAGAAACGAGTTTTTTCTACTTTTTGTTTATGTTTTCCGGGAACAAAAAGTGTTACCAAATACGTTTTTGTTCATTTTTGTTCCTCAGAACAAAAGAATAAAAATTTTTATTATGGAGAATAGAAACAAAAAGAAACAAAAGGCCCTAAACCAGTCCTCCGGGATCTACCTAGAAACAGTCACTTCCGTCCGGTTCTCGAATTGGATTAGGACCGATGACACCCCTATCATTTACGCCCTTTCAGATTCGAGAGCTCGGACCCGGGCTATCCCAACGAAGAATAGCAAAAGCCTCGTCTCCAAACAGCCTTCGGTCGGCTCGCGCCCATCGTCCGGCTCCGGAAGCCGGTCTCCCGCCTCAGCTCGGCTTTGTTGACTCGCCGCTCTTCGTCGTCGCGGTCGTCGTCTTCGTCGTCGCTTCAAGGAGAACAAAGCGCCCCACCTTCGACGCTCGAGATTCGCCATCAAAGCCTTCTCAAAAATCCTCGAGCTCCCCTCGCTAGCTAGCCCATGTTCGGTGCTCGCGACGCCTTCGCCGCGTGATCTTCGGCTGCTACGGCGATTCCCCCGGCTGGCTCCGGAGAGATGATGGTGAGCAAGTTCCTCTGCGACTTGTGAAAGAAGTGTTTGTGAAAGAAGTGTTTGATGTAGAACAAATCAGAAGAGGTTGTTAGTACTAGATTTCTTTCTCCTAGTAATGATGTAGATCGCGCAAGGTCTCGTAGCTTTGGATACCGTAATTTTAGGTGGCACTTGCCTTCTGGGCTCTGTTGTGGTGTTACTTTGGAAAATTTTGCTTTGGTGACCATGGACATATAGCACTTTGGGAATTTCAGATCCAATTCTAGGTAATTTGCAGGAAAAATTAAGAGATGCTTTGATTCAAGAGGCAAAATATGGGTCCGTTAACTCGGGTATTTGATGCTTTAGTGGTAGTATTTTAGGTGAAACTCGTTTTTCTTTCCTCTGCTGGTCTGCTTTCTAGTAAAGGAGACAGGACATCTTATGATTGAGTACATTATTGTATTGCCTTTTGCCTCATTCATGAATTTTCCCTTATCATTATCAAATTACCCTCAAGAATTTTAGTAATACTATCGTAAGACATACTAAATTCTATAACCACATTTAAACATTTTTTATTAGATTCACCTTCAAATGCCGCCTTTTTATCCCTTTAACTCCCTGACTTCATGTATAAATTATTGTTCGATGGTTTGGGAGATGCCTTATCTTATGATTATCAAAAATGGATATTCAAAATGGTTCTTGGCCGGGAAAAACGATTTCTGTTCAACTTTTCTCTTCGCCTGTTTCAGTTAAATCTTTCAGTTCAGTTTCTTCCCCAACTTTATCGTATTTCTTCGGCTTTAAAGAGATGCTTCAGCATCAAGCAATGTATATACATATTTAGCAGTCATTTTGGCTTTCGTGATCAATTCTTCTTGCATTAGTATATGTTTCCAACGGTTGCCCTTACTTCATCTGTTTATCCACCAATATTATCTGTTTCCTCGTTTGACTTTTATCTTGTTGTTTTCCCTTTTTTTCTCTCCCTCAGATGCATCTTTTCACGACACAATCAGAATATGCTGATCGACTTGCTGCTGCTGTAAGTCCATCCTAATACCTCATGCTGGTCTCTCCTTCTGGATCAATGGCCATCTGAGTCTCTAGCTTTGTTCCAAAAGGATACACATTCAGTTATTAAGATATGTACTCAGTAAATTTGTTGTTATGGTGTGCAGCCAGCACCTAGACTTTCAAGTTTAGTAAATATAAGCTTAGGTAACTTTAGATCTGCAACTACGTCCGCCTATTGAATTTGAAAAAGAAATATTGAGAGTGCGTGGTGGAACCTTTTCCTTGCCATGTGGGAGGAACCTTTCTGAATTTGTCATATGGCATATATTTGACAATGCTAAGTGCTGAATCTCTCTTTCATCACACTTCTAGTAAATTTACTATCTTGTTAGAAATATCGATTGGGAAGAGTCAATCTGTTTAAGTGAGAATAGGATACCCCATTAAAAGAGCATAGTAATTCTCATGTATTGTGTTTTTCTGGTTATTCAAGAAGTATTAATGGTGGACCTATTACATTATTTGGTTGGTTTGGTCTTTGGATGGTCTAACTGTGCTGCTGTCCTTTGGGAGGAGTAGCTTCTGAGAGGATTTGCACTTAGATGATGCTAGAAATTCTCATGTGCCGTGTTTAATAATTGAGTCAAGAATTCTATTGAACTGTTTCATTTTTTGGTTGGTTTGGTCTTTGGAAAATCTCGTTTATATATATATTTATTTCCTGCTTCTGTCCATTTGGAAAAAGTAGCTTGTGAATAATGACTTACAGGCCTTTTATGATGCTATAGTTAATGATAACAAGAGAAAGAGAAAAGGGAGGAGGGAGAGAGGGGGGGAGACACCAGAAATCTAATGTGCGTGTCCTCCCTTTTCTATCCCACATCTACTAGAAATCATCATAGATTTCTTAGATACATCTTTCATTTTACAGGTTGAAGCCAAGACTCGTTGTACAAGTCAAATGTGGAACTAATTGATCAGATAAGCATGCAACAAAGCCGTATTATGCACCTAGAAGGTGTGATAATTTGCTTGTAAGCATGTGTTTCCATCATGATGTTTCTGTAGAGGACTGGAACTATATGGATTGTATGCAAGCCTGCAGCATATGAATCTTTTAGTATTTGTCTGGCTTGTGCATCGGGAAAATCGCATTCTGCATATCCGGATTCTGTCAGTTTGGGGTTTGATCGCAATTGTTGTGATCCAATGCTTTACTTGTAGAAATTGAAAATTTTACTGAGCGACTAAAACTGAAGGAGATTAATTCATTCTTCTGCTGTGAAGTTCTAGTATTTGACCTCTCTTTGATGTTGGAAGAATCCTGTTTACCATTCATCCTGCTCAATCTGCAATGTATTTGTTTTTGAATGTGCCTTGATCTATTTGCTTCACCCACTCGGTGCCTGCAACTCAGAGGTTAAGAAATGACAAGATGAAGAATATGATGAAGGCTCTTGTTCAAGATCTTGAATGTGTGTTAGCTAGTATTTCTGCTCCATTTGTTAATACTTGTTTCTCACATTCAACATGCTCATTCTAGTTGTGATCCAGTGGGTGATTTTAAACTGTAAATGTTATGAAGGTCCTTTGACTATCAGTCTATCCTACCAATTTTGTCATATTTTGATGGCCTTTCTTTAAGAATTATGAAATGTTTGCAATACAAAACATTTAGTATTCTGATTGGGGAAAATTGTTAACCAATACACTTATTGATTTATGTAAAAGTTATTGTTAATTTCGTCACATTTGGAAAAATTCCCAATTTTCTTGACCTATCTTCATTCAATCCATGTCCCAAACAAAGCATAAAGGATCACAGTAGGTGGAAATGTACAACGTTTCGCTCTAAACAATGAAAAGTAGAAACGGAAAAAGCTTACTGAGCCATCTTCGATATATATCCTCCTGTTGAAAAAATGAAATGGAGTGATTCCATTAATTTTGAATCAATCTCCTCAAGGAATCTTAGTGGGTTTTTATTCTGTTAATTGCTTGAGGGTCTATCAGTCTGTTTCATCGCGTATCCCACTCTTATGTTAAAACTATGCGCATATGGAATACTGGTTTTGCTGGTGGAATGTTCTAAGTGCTTCTAAAGTTCCTGTTTTGCTAATGTTGCAGTTAAAGGCCTTCAAGGACGGATGGACAAAAGACAGGTTTTCTCCTGACAATAATATGTTATTTATCTTCTCTAATTTACAAGTCCAGTTTTGTCAGTCTTACTTGATGATATCTTTTCGTTTGATATATCAGACCCATGTGGCAGCAGTGGTGATCACGGCATGTAACCACGCTGATTATCTTGAGAGGACCATTATGTCTATCTTGAAGTACAGTGTGAAGTCTTTTTTGTTTGTGAGAGCTCAAGACACTTTGCACATATCAGTTCTTCTATTATTGGATTCTTCTCATTTTCCAGACATCAGAATGCTGTCGCTTGAAGGTACCCACTTTTTGTATTCCATATAGTATACCCTCAGTTCCTGTTCTAACAAAACAAATCTAGCTTTCCTTTATTGCTGTGCTAGCTTTCTCCACGGTGCCCCCCCGCCCCCTTTCTTTTTCTCTTCTTTATTGTTTTTTTCTGAGGTATTTGTATTTGACCACAAAATTGTTTCGGCAGGGATTTTAACCTACATGCAGGTAAGCCACTGAGGTCTTTCACGGAACAAGTCTTGCTGGGTTGTTTCTTTATTATCTGAAAATCATGAAAATGAAGAAGAGAGAGCTTTTTGTCATTCGACTATGTCTGGATGAAAGTCGTATTCCTGACCTAGGTTCTTTTGCAGGGATTTTAGTACATACCTGTATTTCTAGAAAATAACTGGTGTTCAGTGCAGCATTTGGATTCTAAGCCGGTGCAAACTGAAAGGCCTCGGGAGTTGATTGCATACTGTAAAAAATTGCACGTAAGATCGATTTCTTCTTCCATTTGCTTTGATCGATTTCTTCTTCCATTTGCTTTGATCGATTTCTTCTTCCATTTGCTTTGATGGGCTTTTGCCAATCTCATCTGCGTTCATGTCAGGGCATTACAAATATAAACTTCACTCGAGCAATCATTTACTTGAAGGTGAAAATATATATATCTTTATTTGCTGGGTTGCTTTCACTGCATCTGAAAGCGAAGTGCCTATTCACAATCTTCTTCGCATGAACGCAGGTGATACGGTGATTGCGCCGGATTTTTTCCGACTATTTCGAGGCTGCAGCAGCTGCTTTCACGGAAATGGATTAAGTATGAATTCTGGAAATGCCTAAACTATAATCGGATATTTGAATTAAAACATATGATAAGTAAGTGTTAGAGAATGCCTCGAATTTAAAAAATAAAAAAATAAAAAAATATTGGGCTTAGGCTCGAATTGTGAGTTCTGCAGATGAAAAAGCACATTATGAACTTTTACTGCCACTTTCCACGTCTCACTGTGGCAGCAGTCGTGTCATTGAATCGGCGGGAATTGCACGAGCGGCTGTCATTCCTTCTAGATGTAGATCGGGCCGTCATTCATTCTTTTTTCGTCGGGTCAAAATATTGGACCCTCTTCTCGGCCCCACCCGCTCCGCCTGTGTGGAATAAGACACGCCCTTCCCTTCAGGGCGCGATGGCGTACTCGTTAAGTAATGATATGCTATAACTTTATTTATTGCGCTATAAAAAGGTATTCTTCTTTATCGAAAAAAGGGAAAAAGGACATTAAAGAGATGTCTTATTTGCAGCAGCAGCAGCAGCAGCAGCAGCAGCTCTTCCTCAGCTTCCTCCTCCCCTTCGTGGTGTTGGCCATCATCTCTGGGGCCGCCGCCGGCGACGTCGGCACGGCTGCTTATTACAGCTCTCCATACACGCGTAAGTTCTTGAAACTCCCCCCCCCCCAAAAAAAAAAAAAAAAAAAGAAAAAAAGAATGGAGGGTTAGAAAAGAGAGAGGACTCGCTAAATCCCCTTTTTTTTTTTTTTTTTTCTGGCTGTTGGTTTAGCGACGGAATGCTATAAAGATGATCCGTCCCAGCTTCCTCCGGGCAACCTGTTCGCGGCGGCGGGCGGCGATCTGTGGAATAACGGGGCGGCCTGCGGCCGGGTTTACACGGTGCGGTGCGTCGCCGGGTCGCCGTCCGTCCCTTCCAGCTGCGGGAGCGATCGCCCAATCCTGGTCAAGATCATCGACAACGCCCTCTCGCCCGATTCCTCGGCGGTGGCGTACAAGCAGTCCGTGACCGGCGCCACGCTGGTCCTGTCCGAGGAGGCGTTCGTTCTTATCGCTAAGCCGTTCGCGGATTCCGTCGCTATCGAATTCCAATGGTGAGAAATCATTCTTCTGCTTCTCCTGTTTCTTTTCTTTTTTTCAGACGCCCTATTCAAGTTGAATTGCGCTGTGTAAGAGTTTGATGGGTGTGGGCGGAGGTGAGAGAGAGGGCTTGGAGGAGAAGGTGCTGCAGTGGCTTTTGAGGGGTTGAAGGCGGTACTACAATGACCACTAACAGAGATTCTTTAAGACTGGACCGCTAACCTGTTGCTTCTAACGTGCGATGATTGTACTATGTGCTGATCACATGATGTTGTGTCATTGGGTACATCGCGCTTGGTTTGGTAAGAAGTAGAGATGTGTTGTGCAATTTGGAAAATGTTGTTGCAAGGATGAATGCTTGGTGGATAAACTATCGACTGTGTTCTAAGGCCTTTTTTAGGCTATTTCTAGATTTGTCATTATATGCACGAAATCAAATGTGCTTTAAACTAGCCTAATAGGAATTATACCTGCGTTTCTGTTGTTAAATGTGGGTTGATTTCTAGGAGAATTTAATGTTGTTCTGACCAGGCTTATGCAGGAACATTCACTTACCTTGCTTAGGTTATTTTAGACGAATCTATCAGTAGAATAAGGCTGATGTTAGGAAGCTCATCGGGTTGCTGTTTTCTTACAGAGTAGCACCTACTGTTCGCCTTTCTGGGATTGCAAGTGTAGCTGATCAGAAGATGGTCCAAAGGCCGATTTTGTTGTTAGGAGTATCCATCCTAATTCAGATGTTGCTGATAACGTCATCTGGAGATCTTCTGCTACTATAGATGTGCATTCCATTGAATCTTTCAGATATAGGAAGCTGCTGCATGTTCCTTTTAGTTGCGATCCAAGCTCAACCGCAACTCTTTTTCTAGTTCATGCATGAAGAGATAACTAGCTGGATACTTTTGTGGGAAGAAGAGACTTAGTAGTATCATTTCCTACATCGCCATGTCTATTGAAATCATAAGTTGATTTAACCTCTTTTGTAAACTGTGTACCTACTTGATTGCTAATTGTAATTATCCACGTTCTAATGAAGAGAGGTTTTTAAGATTTCATTTAAAGCATATGACTGGTGATGGTTGTTCTGTTTCTTTTTTTCTTCATCTCCGGTCAATTCCCTGGCTTCCAATCAGGACCACAAGAGTAATCGAAAGCTTTAAGAACCTAAATCCTTTATCTTTTCGGCTTGCGTGACATGATGATATAGATCGAAACATGGACATTAGAGGAGCCGACAATGTTACTACAAGAAATTTGAACTAGGTATGCAGTGTATGGGACAAGACATCTATCATTGCAAATAATTGAACGCAGCTAGAATTTGGATTTATTAAGACAATTGAACACAATTACTCTTGGATTTGCCAATGCAATTGAACGCTGTTTCACTATTTTCGCGTTCATAACCATGGTCTTCCCAAGCATCTCCCTCCCACTAGGACTATCTAAAAGCAACAACGATAGACAAACAGCGCCATCATCCCCAAACCAACATTGTTGCCAACTTGAGGCACCGAAAGTAGTGTTCTTTTGTCCACCTTCAGCAGCGGCATTGCGCACATCAGTCCTATAGATAGAACTAAACCTCTCGAAAAGACTTTTTCCTTTGCTTTCACTTGCATCTTCTTGTTCCCCAATCCAGCATTGTTCACATCAGTCCTATGATCACTGCCAATGTTTCGTCGTTATCTTAATATAATGGTATGATATATCCCAAGAACCATTCTGAAGTTGCTCGATTTCCTTGAGATGTGCATATTGACTTCTGTTTCTCTTCACTCCGGGGGGCTAACTCTTGACTGGGTGGACTCGCACTGGAGAATGACAGGTTCATTCACCTCAAGGTTGTTCATAGGAGATATAGTCCGCCTCTTCCGATGAGCATGTAAGATGAAGAACCACAACTTGCAAAGGCGAGAAACGCAATCTCGAAGGGTTACAAAATACTGACCACTAACTCTTTCAGGGCATAATCAAATAGCAAGAAAAACACCAGAAAGAGGGGCGAAACCCAGAAATACCAATTTTTCTGGTGGAATGTCTTGAGTGCTACTAATGTTTCTGTTTTGCCAATCTTGCAGTTAAAGGCCTTTAAAGACGGATGGACAATATACGGGTTTTTCTTCTGACAATAATATGTTATTTATCTTCCCTAATTTATAAGTCCAATTTTGTCAGTCTAATTACTGATATCTTCTTGTTGGATATATAGACCCAAGTGGCAGCAGTGGTGATCATGGCATGCAGCCGAACTGATTATCTTTAGAGGACCGTTATGTCTATCTTGAAGTATAGCAGATCTGTTCTGTTAAGTCTTTTTGTTTATCAGAGTTCAAGGCGCTTTGCATAGATTAGTTCTCCTATTATTGTATAAATGTACCCACTTTTTGTATCCCAAGTAGTATAACCTCAGTTTCTGTTCTAGCAAAACAAATCTAGCATTCCTTTATAGCCGTGCTAGTATCCCCCCCCCCTCCCCCCTCCCCCGATTGTTTAATTTTTTTTTTTTTTTGAGGTATTTGTATTTCACCACAAAATTGTTTCCATAGGATGATCCACAAGTTAGAAAGAAGGCCTTGAGTCATTATCAGTCAACATACATGCAGGTGAGCTGCTGAGGTCTTTTACAGAACAAGTTTCACTCAATTGTTTCTTTATTATCTGAAAATCAAGAAACTGAGAAGAAAGAGCTTTTTGCTGTTTGACTATTTCTGGATGAAAGTCGTAATCCTGAGCTAGTTTCTTTTGCAGAGATTTTAGTACATGCCTGTTTTTCTAGAAAATAACTGGTGTTCAATGCGGCATTTGGATTTTAAGCCGGTGCAAACTGAAAGGCCTGGGGAGTTTGATTGCATGCTATAAAAAATTGCACCTAAGATCAATTTCTTCTGCTATTTCTTTGGTATGTTCTTTCCAATCTCATGTGTGTTCATTACGGGGCATTGCAAATGGGCATTGGATGAATTATTCTACAAACATAGCTTCAGTCGAGTAATCATACTTGAAGGTGAAGTTTCATGTTCATAAAGCAAATTTTAATATTTTTCTTTAATTTCTTTTGCTTGATT
Organism: Eucalyptus microcorys; assembly: GCA_014182515.1. Lineage (NCBI taxonomy): Eukaryota > Viridiplantae > Streptophyta > Magnoliopsida > Myrtales > Myrtaceae > Eucalyptus > Eucalyptus microcorys. The sequence goes on along the minus strand of CM024568.1, from coordinate 25,434,904 downwards.
GTGGAAGATATTAAAAAATGATTGTCTAATTTCTTTGTTTTCTTTTGAATTAAATTCCTTGTTTAGAAATTCTTGATTGGTTTGAAGAATATTTCCTTAGACCAAAAGAAATTTAGGGAAATTTTCAAAAAAGGACTTAAAGTGTCATTATTTTCTCAAATAAGGGCCCAAAGTGGATTTTGTTTCAAATAATGACCTAAAGTAGCCTTAGTTGTTTCAAATAACGGCCTAAAGTGGCTTTGGTTATTTCAAATAAGGAACCGACCTTACCGATCGCCGATTGGCTAAATTTTTCGACTGGTCAAGGGTATTTTTGTCATTTTGCACTTCACCTTTTTTTTCTTTTTCTAGTTCTTCTCCTTCCTCTTAGCTGGTGGTCGACCAGCCACCAGCAATGCCCACAAAGGGCTAAGCGAGGTTCGCCCCCGCCAGCGAGGGCCACCCACGTGGGGCGACCCTCGCTGGCCACAAGTGAGGGACGGCTTCGCTTGAGTGTGGTGACCCTCGCCCAGGGGCCATCCGTGAGGTCGGCCCTAGCCGGTCCCAGGCGAGGGCGGCCGACGAGGTCGCCCAACCCTCGTTGGCCTCGCTTGGGGCTAGCACGGGCCGACCTCGCAGATGGCCCCTAGGCGAGGGTCGCCATACCCAGGTGAGGCCATCCCTCGCCCAACCCTTTGTGGGCATTGCCAGTGGCCGGTTGGCCACCGACGAAGAGGAAGAAGAACCAGCCAAAAAAATGGGAAAAAAGAGAGGGGGGAAATGACGAAAATACCCTTGATCGTTGGAAAGACAGGTCCTTATTTGAAATGGACATAGCCACTTCATGCTCTTATTTGAAATAAACATAACCACTTTAGGTCCTCATTTGAAATAACATCCATTTTAGACCCTTATTTAAAAAAATGAAGGCACTTGAGGTCCTTATTTGAAATAAGGTCCACTTTGAGCCCTTATTTGATAAAAAGATGGTACTTCAGGTCCCTTTTTAGAATTTTCCCAGAAATTTATGTTCTAGGTCACACTTATAAATGGCAATTAAATAATGGTCAAACCATAGATTCTAACCATCCTCCTTTGAAAAAAATTAAAATTCAGCATAGAGATAATGAAATTACTGCCACACCATTATGTTTCACAACCGAAATAGATGATCCTCAAAATATAAAAATAATACAACAAAATAATCATACTAATCAAAATCTCCATACTATTGGTAATTAATTAAATAGGATAGAATCTTCTATCTTATTATACTCTTCACAATTGGCAAAACTTGAAAGCCTTAAAATACCAATCTTTAAACCCTTTGAATTTCCTAAAATCTATATTCCAGAATTTGGTAAAGCTATAGAAAGAGAAGGAGGTCTTTAGGAAGAATGCCAATTCTTGACATTCTAGTGTCAGAGGACCTCCAACTAAGGAAACCTCTAGGATAAGAGGACTTATCATCAATGATACTTCAGACCAAATAAATGTCCTTGAAAAATCCAACGAAGAATCTAAAAATGAATTAGCTCCTGAAAGAAATACTCTCATGAAAACACCCTCAAAAGCTTTATTACCAAAGAGCTACACCTCCTAACATTGCCCTGGAAAATCATCTCATTGGATTCGAAATAAGTATTCTCATGATGTCATTTATGAATGGAATATAGATAGTGTCTCTAAAAATAACATTATTAATATTCTAAATCAAATGGTTATGGCAACAAATGCGTATAAAACTCAACAAGACTTTTCCGATCATGCCATTGCTAATCTTTTAGTATTCGATTTTACAGGGCAATTAAAATGATGATGGGATAATTACCTTACCGATGAACAAAAAACTCAAATCTTAGATGCATATAAAATAGATGAATACGAACGGTGTGCCAAAGATGCAAACGGACAAGCCATCCAAGATGCTATTTGTACTCTTATCTATTCTATGTCTCAACGCTTTATAGGAGACCCAACCCATATAGAGATATAAACCGGTACCTTCCTTCAAATATGAAATGCAAATCCTTAGTAGATTTAGAGAATACGAAGATGTTTTCCTACAAAGGGTACTGGTCAAGCCAGATTGTAACCAAACCTTTTGGAAAGAAATTTTTTAGTAGGATTACCCCTTTTCTTCTTTTTTATTTGTTTATTTTTCTTCAGGATTACTCCGTTTAATAAGCGATTGGGTTCGCAATAAAATAAGAGAGGAATAGGATGGTCAAATACCTTATGATCTTTTATCTTATGGAAAGTTAATTTCATTTGTTTATAAACAAGGAACATAGATGTGTAATTCAATCAAATTACAAAAACAACTCAAAAAGGAACAATCACTAAGCAATAGGGATTTAGGGGATTTCTATGCTCAATATGATCCTTCCTACACTGACCCCTCAAAACCAAAGTGTAAAGGACATTGTCCTCCTAATATATATATATCCAAAAACCATTACAAAAACAAATCATAGGTTGATAAACAAAATAAACCCAAACAAAAACCTAAAATCAAAGTTAACAAGGATATTAAATGCTACACTTGTGAGAAAAAGGGACATATTTCAAAATATTGTTGAGTAAATAAATGACTAAATGAGCTCTCAATATATGAAGAAACTCTCTATAAACTCAATAACATTGTGGAAATACACAGATGATGATATGTCTTCAAAAGACTTCCTTGAAGAAGAGGGTCTTCAAATCAATAAAATAGAAACCTCCTCAAAATCAGAGGATAATTATTTTTCTCCCGATGAACCATCACATTAACTCAGTGTTTGAACAAAAGAAGAATAATTTTTATTAGAAACTGTTGATATAATTTCATATCTAGAAGCTAAAAAAACAATATTTAGATAAACTCCAATCCTCTATGAAAATTCCTGCTAATTCTAATACGACTTGTAATCTTAAAAATATTCTTAATAGGAAAATTCAATCTAGACCTATTAATCTTAATGACCTTAATAATAAAAGTAATCATTAAAAAAAAAGAAAAATAAATACAAGCTCTTCAAGCTACCCAAGCCCAAATGCAAAAGGAAATTTTGGCAATAAAATCTAAAATAGAAAAAGGGAAAGAAAAAGAAGATGAAAATTCACCAAATAATTTTGATCTTAACTTCTTAATGACTTTATCGGAAATAATATAAAAAAATGGATAATAGATATCAACAAAAATCAATGATGAATTCACCATTAACACGACGACCCTTTTTAATACCGGGGTAGTTAATTGTATAAGAAAAGGGTTAATACCAACAAAATATTTTCAAAAAACTATGGAATCATTAAAGTCAGCCTCAGGAGATAAACTTAAAATAAATTACAAATTACCTGAAGTCTCGGTAGTGAAAAATCAAATGTCTTATAAAACATCTTTCTTTTTAATAAAAAATATAAGGCAAAATGTAATCTTAGGTACACCTTTTATATAGTTGATCCAACCTTTTACTGTCGCTAGTGAAGGAATTGAAACACAAGTTTTGAACAAAAAGATTACTTTCAAATTCATTACCAAACCTCAAGCAAAAAATTTAAACATATTACAAGAACACTCAATTACTGAAATTAATTATCTCATAAAAAACAAAGAGGAACAGCTCCAATATTTGAAAGATGATTTAGAACTTAAAGAATAGATCAAACATTACTTGAACAAAAAATAAAAAGACAAAATTGCTTCTCTTCATAAACACAACGAACAAAATATATGTTCTACCTTAATCAATGCATTTTGGAAAGAAAGAAACATATTGTTAGTTTACCCCATGAACCAGATTTCTCAGAAGAACAAATTCCTACAAAAGCTAAAATGAGAAATTATCAGACCGTCCAAGAATATTGTGCAAAATTAAATGAACTAGTTAATCAAATGAGAGCCTATGGAGATGAGATCACTGATCAAAGGGTTGTTGAAAAAATTTTGGTGTCACTTACAACAAAATACAATACCATAGTCACAACTATAGAAGGAACATGCGGTCTCATCAATCTAAAATGGTGGAAGGAGTTCACGGAAAAATAAAAGAGAAGGAGATACTACACAAAAGGAAAAGTATCCACCTTGTGGTATTTGCAAGAAAACAAATGATTTGGAGAAGGATTGCTAGTTTAAAAATAAATCACAATGCCACTTTTGTAAAAGATATGGTCATGTAGAAAAAGATTGTTGCTCAAAAGCAAATAATAGAGCAAACTATGTTGAAGAAAATACAATAAAGTGAAGAAAATACATTCTACGCAGGCTAACTGGCAAAAGATAAGAAAAATGATACATGGTACATTGATAGTGGGTGTAGCAATCATATGACGGGGGATGAATCTATATTTGCTAATATTGATAAGTCGGTGAAATCCCAAGTAAAATTGGGGAATAGTACATTAGTGGATGTCAAAGGAAAAGGCACCATCTCCGTGGAAACAAATAAAGGCCCAAACATATTGAGAATGTATATTTAATTCCCAGTCTTGCACAAAATCTCTTGAGCGTGGCTAAATGATACAAAATGGGTATTCTCTATACTTTAGAGGAGATGCCTACATTATCTATGATAAATATAAAAATATCATTGCCTCTAATAAGATGGAGAATAAGAATTTTCCCATTCAATGGAAATATGTTAGACATACAGCCATGAAAGCTCAACTTGGTGATTCATGGGTATGGCATCCAAGATTTGGCCACCTCGACTTTGCTAGGCTAAAAGCTCTCTATCATAAAAATATGATGAGGACTTTTTAACTATTTTAGAAATCTCAGATGTTTATGAAGGTTGCCTCCTTAGAAAACAACAAAGGTGGTTCTTTTAATTAGGAGGTGCATGGAGAGCTAAGAAGCCATTAGAGGTAGCTCATACAGATATGTGTGGTCCAATGAGGCCCCCGACGCCCAATTGGAATAAGTATTTTATCCTATTCATTGATGACTACACAAGAATGACATGGGTATACTTTCTTTGAGAAAGATTGGAGGTTTTCTCTATCTTCAAAAAATTCAAGAACCACGTCGAGAATCAAAGTGGCTGTAGAATCAAAGTCCTAAAGAATGATAGAGGTACATAAATATAACTCAAGAGAGTTCAATAAATTCTATGAATATGAAGGAATTCAGTATCAACTAACTGTTGGCTATGCCTCAGAGCAAAAGGAGTAGCTGAAAGAAAGAATCGAACCATCATGGAGATGGCAAGGTCCATGCAAAAGCAGAAAGGCCTTCTCAACACGTTCTGGGTAGAAGCAGTCTACATGGTTGTCTACATCTTAAATAGGTGTCCAACTAAAGCAATTCAAAATAAAACTCCAATTGAAGCATGGAGCGGGCAAAATCCTTCAACGAAGCATCTCAAGTTGTTCAGCTGCATATGCTATGTCCACGTCCCTACTCAAAAAAGAAGTAAGCTTAATGAAAAGACAAAAAAAGGAATATTCATCAAATGTAGTGACCAATCAAAAGGCTATCAGGTTTACAATCTAAGAACTAAGAAGCTAATGATTAGTCGAGATGTCGAGTTCGATGACAATGTAGCTTGGAATGGGAAGGACAAGAAGATCGAAAAGAAGCATGTCGCCTTGCCAGACACATCACCTGCACAAGGAGTCAACAACACAATAAGAAGGAGAAGTGCCGGATTCCACCACTCACGATATAACTCTACCAATCTCTCTAAGAGTGACGTAAGAAGAATCTACTCTAGAGTCTCCAGTACTAAGGATAAAAGCCCATAGAAGAATTTATGACACATGCAACTTTGCTGCTTTGAAATCAGAAAACTACAAACAAGCATCCAAAGAAGATGTCTGGATAAAAACCATGGAGTAATAGATCAAAATGATTGAGAAAAATGAAACTTGGGATAGAGATTTATACATTAGTAAGTCAGTCATCTAGGCGTATAAATAGGGAGAGGACGTCCAATCTTTTTTTTTTTATCAAAGAGGACGGCCAATCTCACTCACTCAAAAACTAGCTAACCTCTCCTCCTTCCTTTATACTACCCACCAAATAATAAAAGCCTTCTTGTTATTCGCTTGTGCTCCCCTTGCCGTGAAAGTTCACTTTCATTTACACATCCTCTCGTCCCCTTCTAAGTAAAATCTCACATACTCACCTAAAACTATCAGCTTCCGCAAACCTTCTCTTCCACATGGGAAAAAATCATTTGAAGATGCTGCTGAAGTTAAAATGGCTGAATCCATAGTGTGGGAAATGTTTTTATTGTTTTGGTTATTATTTTACCATGGATTCAAGTTTGAAGCTTCGTTTATTCATCTTCACAGCCTTATCGACCGTTTCTTGTCTACGAGATGTGTTTCGTTCTCCGCATCTCTCCTTCCCCTTTTCATAGGAACGTTTGTGAAGAATTACGCAATTTATAAAATGATTCTATTTGTTCTTATTTTGCTCAATGCTAGGGAGCCCATTCACCTAAGTCGGCTGACGAATTGCGGGACCGAACCAACGCTTTTTCCCAATGCCAGTGTGCGTGCCAGGCGACTGTTGCCCCGGGGGCTGAGTCATTTAATGGCTAGAAATTGCCCTAGCGGCCCTTTACCAAGCTCTTCTCCGTCGAAAAAATCAAGAAATGTCTTCTGTGCAGTGGCTACTCATCCTCCTCACTTCCGCGGTGTGGATGAACGTCTGCGGCTCCGGGGCCGTCGTCGACGTCGGCAAAGCTGCTTATTACAGCTCTCCGTACACCCGTAAGTCTTTGACCCAAAAGAAAAGACAAGAAGAAGGATCAGAAAGAGAGAGGAGCTTGCTAAATCGCGGTTTTTCTTGCTGTTGGTTTTTAGCGACGGAATGCTATGGAGTTGACCCATCCCAGCTTCCTCCAAGCAACCTGTTCGCGGCGGCGGGCGGCGATCTATGGGATGAGGGGCGGCATGCGGCCGGGTGTACACAGTGTGGTGCATCAGCACTTCGCAGTCTGTCCCTTCAAACTGTGCGAACGATCGCCCAATCCGGATCAAGATCATTGACAGCGCCCTCTCATCGACGTCCGCGGCAGCGGCGTACAAGCAGTCCGTGACTGGCGCTGAATTGGTCCTGTCCGAGGAGGCGTTTAAAGCAATTGCTAAGCCATTTGCACCTTTGATCGACATCAAATTCCAAGAGTAAGGAACAATTCTTCTCCTGCTTCTTTTTCTTTTTCAGACGCCCTATTCAAATTGAATTGCGCTGTGTAGCAGCTCGATGGTGTGGGCGGAGGGGGGAGTGAGAGAGAGAGGGTTGAAGGAGACGGTGTTCCAGTGGCTTTTGAGGGTTTGTGTTTGGTGTGGCTTTTGACGCATATTTTTTTAATATCGTCTTTTGGGTACGCAACGTGCAGGGTTTGATTCTGGAGATATGATCGGTGATCGGCTCAATCTCGAAGAAATCATCGGGTGATGATGATTTCAACAAAATCTGGAGATGATCGGTGTTAATGGTTTTGATTATGTAGGCGACAAATCTACAGTTTTTAATGTAACCTGTGGTCTTATGTAACCTGTTTACAACGTTTTTAACTTCCTGGTTGTTAAAGATTCTTCTCTTTCAATCTTCTCTTCTTTTTGTTCATACTCTATTATATCAATCTAAATAATTATCTATTCGTGTGAACAACTGTACGAACAGGAAATGTTGTTCTCGCCCATGACATTTCCTCCGTTAAAATAGAACACTGTCTTCGGGTCTCCCTATTGAGCTGCAAAGTGATTACCAAATCCACGAGGTTGAGGAATTTTATACCCGGAATGGAATGCTGATATGTATCTGAAGGAACATGCAATGAATGCGTGTAGAAAGAATTTTATACCCGGAATGGAATGCTGATATGTATCTGGAGGAACATGCAATGAATGCGTGTAGTCACTTTCTCTGCCTTGTGACGTGAAACGCTTCACCCGGGCAATCAGTTGTGGGAACAAACATTTCAAGAGGGAAGCATTGTTCTGGAAACATCAATTCCAAGGAAATGCATAGGGTACATAATCCATAAACCTTTGTCATGTGGGCTAGTGATAAACACCACCTGTAGGACAACATTGTTGAGCTAACAGCTTTCTAGGATTTCCAGTTCCGACCCTTGGTCTAAAATCTTTTATAAAATATAAAGCCGAGCTTGGAGTATTCTGTAAACTTATCTATTCTGCTTAGGCCTCTAAACTTAGAAAAGTAGAGGCAAAAGGACGGACATCACTCTGTCCAGTTGGATGAGGACAAGGTGGTTTCTAACTATTCAAGCAAACTAGTTTAATGTTTACCAAGTCATTAGGGAAGCAATCAGACAATCAAAGCACTCAACTGCAGAACCTTGATTGCCGCTATATGTAGAGGACTAACTGTTTTCCCAACAGAAGTTACACCCTTAGGAGATTCGTGCAGTACGCACTTGTACTTCATGTTAAAAAGCAAATATTGTCTGATCTACAGTCTGCATTTGGCTTTTGTTTTCCTGGAAAAACAAGTCTTTTGGCTGACTGAAAGATGTGAAAGGTGTCAGATGCATCATCTAAAGGAGCCAAATGATGCAAGAGTCCAATGTTTACTATTTGGAATTGACCATTTCCTTTGCGTAGTCCAAAACCTCAGTAGAGTTACTCTTCCCTCAAAGAATATTCTTCAGCGATAGCAACATTAATTAAACTGCAAACCTCAATTCTGTCAAACACGATTGGGGGAATGTTGCTCGAGACAATAAGAGAAAGGTTAGCAATCGTTCGATGAGGAGAAGGCCGGGTTCTTGGACCAGATGAGGGGGGTTACGAGACAGCTAGGGCGGGTAAGCATCCAGTATCTCATCAGATGAACATTTCTCTAAGCTTATCCTGTAGCTTATACGTCGTTTGAAAGCTGCTTCAAGGATCCAACGAATAGCTAAGGTTTGTTGACATCCCTTTTATTCCAAGACAAAAATTCAACAATTACCTAGCCAAAATCAAGGAACTATACGCACGTTGTTAAATAAAAATAAGGAATGTCCATCTTTGATAATTTTGTTATCATCTAATTGTTTCCGAATGGGTCCATTCAACGCTTTCTTCTGACAGGGTGAACAACTCTTGAAAAATATAAGTGTTTAGAAAAGCCAAGGGGATGGCAAAGCATCTCCTGTCAGTGCTATAGATTATAAAGTGAACCTTTTTACTCACTTCCAGCATTCTACATGCATTTGAACCTCTTCTTGTTCTTGGAGGATTCTTTTTCCTCCAATGGCAGCGATCTTTTGCCATTCCTGCCTACTTTGAGGAGTTTTTTGGTGCTGATCATGTTGTCATATGTGTGAAGTGAGGAAAGCAGGATTGAATGTGGTCTGAAAAGGATACTTTTGCAGATTAGAGTCAAGACAGCGTTCTGTGGGGGGAATGGGAGTAGTTGTTTATATAGGTGGAAGGCTTGAGAAACTTGCAAAAAATGTTAGCTAACCGTGTGTCCAAGAAATGTGTGAGCAATTACTTTTCCATCAATATCAGTGATCTTTTGTCATTTCCTAGCTACTTTGAGGCGTCTCTTGTTGCCAATCATGCTGTCTAGCCCATAAAGTGTCGAGCTAGGACTTTGAGTGAATTAACGAAGATGTTAGCTGGATGAGCACAAATTCACCGTTTATGTTGAGTGAGTGAAAACTTAAGCTATAATGGAAGAGCGAATAATGTTATTTTGTTATATGGTGATAACCTATGTTCGACCCTCAGATTGTACGGTCCAAGCTTGATGCTTTGCATGGCGACTATCTACCAGCAAATATCAAAAAAGCATAGAAAGAAGAAACCGAGTACAAGAAAGACTCAAAACTAAAGTACAGTTTTCATAACTAAAGAACGAGATTTCTGGTTAAATGATTCCTAAGTTAGTTATGAATAAGGTCAAGAAGTTGTCAAGAAGCTGCCGCTGAGATTCTATCCCCTAGTAGGACATATCCTAAGGCCAAGTAAATGATACATATCTGTTGAAGGAACTTTGTTTCATGAAACTTCTGAAAATCAAAAAAAAAAAAAAAAAAGGAGAAAAAGAAGCCTGTTTTTCATGAGGCAAAGGTATCGCACGAAACCACAAAAGCTGTTAAGATTCCAACACGAGGCATTAATTTCATGGGGAGACTCATCATTCTCCGATGACCAGTTTGTGTTCAGGAATGAGATGATTCGATTAGATATTCTCACCGTTGCAGTTGCTACATAGTGCTTTGTATTCTCGTATGCAATGGCATATCGTTTCTGTCCCGTCTGTTCTTTGCAATCAGCAGTCTCGTCGACCAAAACAAGTATACCACAATGCAGATGTGAGCATTTATACTAAGGAGCATTAATATCCATATCCGCAAGACTCTTAAGTATGAATCTTTCTTTAAAGGGTAATGCATCAATTACCAATCATCCAGTTTCTGAAGGAAACAAATGGATAGCACTCGAAAAATAATGATCAAAGATCAGACCAACTTAGCTGATGTCAAACCAAATTCCCCACCTTAGCCATTGCAAACCAACGGCCTCATAATCACTGACTCCCCGCAAAGAACCAACCAAGGAGAACATTGCCATCTAAACTTGAAAGGCGCATGAACCACATCTTCCAATCCGACAAGAGAAGCACTAAACAAGAATCAGATCAGTAATGCTTTCGACCATTTCCCCCAGTTCAAAAATCCAAAACCGATCACCAGAACAAGAACTTCTCGCCCAAAACTGTTTAGTCACAAAACTGGGTAGTTAGTGAAACAACCCAAAGGCCATAAGAACTTCTACGAGGATGGCAACCCACAATTCTTTTTTTCTCCTTTTTCCGAAAGAGCAAAAGTAAAAAAGAGAACCGAGTTTTACCTGATCGCCATTTTTCACTCTCTCTAACCATGTTTAATTTTTATTTTTATTTTAAGATTCACCTTCAATTGCTGCCCTTTTAGCCCTTTAGCTCTCTGACTTCAAGTATAAACTATTGGTCGATGGTTTGGGAGATGCCTTATCTTATGATTATCAAAAACAGATACGCAAAATGGTTCTTGGCCAGGAAAAAGGAATCCTGTTCAATTTCTCTTTTCTCCAGTTTCAGTTAAACCTTTCAGTTCAGTTTCTTCTCCAACTCTATCGTTTTTCTTCGGCTTTAAAGAGATCCTTCAGCATCAAGCAATGTACATATCTATGTAGCGGTCATGTTGGCTTTCATGATCAATTCTTCTTGCGTTGGCATATTGGTCCAATGGTTGTCCTAACTTCATTTGTTTATCCACCAAAATTATGCGTTTCCTCGTTTGACTTTTATCTTTTCACTTTTATTTTTTCTCTCTCCCTGAGATGCATCTTTTCACGACACAATCAGAATATGCTGATCGACTTGCTTCTGCTGGAAGTCCATCCTTTTACCTCATCCTGGTATCTCCTTCTGGATAGATGGCCATTTGAACCTCTAGCTTAGTTCCAAAAGGATACACATTTAGTTATCAAAATATGTACTTAGTAAATTTGTTATTATCATGTGCAGCCAGCATCTAGACTTTTAAGTTATGTAATTACAAGCTTAGGTAACTTTAGATCTGTGACTCAGTCCGCCTATTGAGTTTGAAAAAGAAATATTGAGTGTGTGGTGGAATCTTTTCCTTGCCGCATGGGAGGAACCTTTCTGAATTTGTCATATTGAGCATATATTTGAAAATGCTAAGTGCTGAATCTCTCTTTCATCCAACTTCTAGTAAATTTACTATCTTGCTTGAAATATCCATCGGGAAGAGTCAATCCGTTGGAGTGAGAATATTATACCCCATTAAATGATGATAGTAATTCTCATATGTATTTTTTTATGGTTAGTCAAGAAGTACTAATGGTGGACCCATTACATTATTTGGTTAGGTTCGTCTTTGGATGGTTTTATGGTGCTGCTGTCCTTTGGGAGGAGTTGCTTCTGAGAGGATTTGCACTTAAATGATGCTACTAATTCTCATATATTGTGTTTAATCGATTGAGCCAAGAAGTTCTAAAGGGGGACCTGCTTCATTTTTTGGTTGGTTTGGTCTTTGGGTGGTCTTGTCATGGATACGCGTTTCCTATGCTTCTGTCCTTTTGGAAGGAGTAGCTTGTGCGTAATGACTACGAAGTACTTTTATGATGCTATAGTTTACGAAAATGAGAGAGAGAGAGAGAGAGAGAGGTATGCAAGTTCGCAGCATATGAGTATTTTAGTATTTATCTGGATTCTACCAATTTGGAGTTTGATCGCAATTGTTGTGTTGCAGTGCTTTTCTCATAGAAATTCAAAATTTTACTGAGCAACTAAAACTGAAGGAGATTAATTAATTCTTGTGCTGTGAAGTTCTAGTACTTAACCTCTCTTTGATGTTGGAAGAATCCTGTTTATCATTCATCCTGACCGAAAGAAACTTGCTTTTCCTCTGAGGTACTAACAAACACACATCTTTCTCTCTCGCCATTTTATTCCCCCGCTCTTTTCCCCCAACTTGGGAAGGTCGGAGCAGGGAGGACTAAAGTGTAAGATAGCCACACAGTGATGGGTTGTCGAAAGTGGGAATTCATGTCTGTCTCTGCATACAAAACACGGTCTTACCAAAACAAACCCCGCCGAGAGGAACTTCTAGTTATCTGTTTGTGTGTTGTGGATGCGCACGACTTGTGACGGCGAATGCTTTCTCTTCTTTCCCTTTTCATAGAAGAGGTCTGCGAAGAATTACACAATTAATAAAACGATTCTATCTGTTATTGTTTTTGCTCAATGCTAGGGAGGCCATTCACATGGGTCGGCAGCAGAATTGCGCGACGAATCCAACGCTTTTTGCCATTGCCGGGGGTTGTGCGAGCCCGGCGACTTTTGCCCTAGCGGCCCTTTACCCAGCTCTTCTTCATAAAAAAAATCAAAAAATGTCTTCTGTGCAGTGGCTGCTCATCCTCGTCGTTTCCGCGGTATGGTTGAACGTCTGCGGCTCCGGAGCCGTCGTCGACGTCGGCACAGCTGCTTATCACAGCTCTCCGTACACTCGTAAGTCTTTGACCCAAAAGAAAGGGAAAAAAGGAGGAGGATCAGAAAGAGAGAGGAGCTTTCTAAATCACGGTTTTTCTTGCTGTTGGTTTTTAGCGACGGAATGCTACGGAGGTGACCCATCCCAGCTTCCTCCGACCAACCTGTTCGCAGCGGCGGGCCGCGTTCTATGGGATAATGGGATGGCATGCGGCCGGGCGCACACAGAGCGGTGCATCGGCGCTTCGCAGTCCGTCCGTCCCTTGAAACTGCGCGAACGATCGCCCAATCCAGATCAAGATCCTTGACAACGCCCTCTCATCGACGTCCGCTGCGGTGGCGGCGTACAAGCACAAGCAGTCCGTGGCCAGCGCTGGATGGGTCCTGTCCGAGGAGGCGTTTAAAGCAATTGCTAAGCCTTTCGCGAATTCAATCGACATCGAATTTCAAGAGTAAGAAACAATTCTTCTGCTCCATTTTTCTTCCCGTTCAGACGCCTTATTCAAATTGAATGGCGCTGTGTAACAGCTCGATTGGTGTGAGCGGAGGTGAGAGAGAAGGGAGGGGGGTTGGAGGAGACGGTGCTACTGTGGCTTTTGAGGGTTTGCGTTTGGTTTGGTTGAGTGCACAGTAAAACTGACGCAGCTTTTTTAACATCGTCCTTTGGGTATGCAACGTGCAGGATAGGCAATAATGGTTTTGATTAAATAGGCGACAAATCAACTGTCTTTAATGAACCTGTGGTCCCGTGAAACATGCTCACAACCGCTTTTAACTGACTGCTTGTTGTTGAAGAAATTCTTCTTTTGTCCTTTCTTTTTTGTACTCTAAATGGAGAAGAGGAAACCCGACACAACGAATGCACACGGTTCGATGGTGTACCCTCTCTACGAAAAGAGATGATGATTTCACTATAGAAATTACAATTATTTAATCACACTCCCTCGTAAGTGTGATCCGACGCGGATACATCGAATAAGGCCCACGCTACAGTAAAGAATCAGGAAAATCTCTCGCAAGACGAAAGAAGGCGTCCGGCTTATTGGGCCGCGCTGACCCTTTGCGAAATGCTCCGCCGAAGAAAATCTGGGATCGGACTCGGGAGCTCAGAATCGGGCTACGCCGACGAAGAATAGCAAAAGCCACGTATCCAAACGGCCGATCGTCCGGCTCCACAAGCTGGTCTCTCGCCTCGGCTCGTCGTCGTCTGACTCGCCACTCCTCCTCCTCCTCGTTGTTGTCGTCGTCACTTCCACGAATCATCATCGAAGCGCAAGAAGAAGAACAAGGCGCCCCACCTTCGACGCTTGAGATTAGCCATTGAAGCGTCCTCAGAATCCTCAAGCTCCTCCCGCTAGCTCGACCTGATCCGTGCTTTTCCAGTCAGCCATGTTCGGTGCTGGCGACACCTTCGCTGCCTGATCTTCAGCTCGATTCCCCCGCAGCTCCCGGAGAGAAGATGGCGAACAAGTTCCTCTGCGACTTCCCGTTCCTCCTCCTCGCCGCAATGGTGGCGTTCATCTACATCCATTTTGAGTTTGGAACAAAATGCTCATGACCGATCGACGTGCATAGGTGCTCGCCGCTGCTTTTGTTGAGCCTAAATTGTCGGGACTCGAGAGGAATGTGTGTTTGCTTCTTTCTGGGCAAGAAATCATTCTGAAGGGGTTTTGTGTGGTTCTGTAGGTTTGTGTTGTTCACTTCTTTCTTGAATGCCATTTCGCGTGTAGAAGAGAATTTAGAAGCCAAGACTGACGTGAATAAATAGAAAAAAAGAAGTTGTTTCCTCCGCTAAACTTTCAGTTTGCTAATGCTGATGGACTGAAAAGTACGGGCAAAATGCAACCTCATCTTAGCTCATGTATCTTGACACCACATATGAACCGGAGATTTTGTTCCTTTTTTTGGTGTGCTTGCATCTGTCGCTGACCTAAAGTAATTAGAAAATCATGCGAGATAGAAGGACTAAGGCCTCTTTCCTAACATGTGAAAGGAGTGTTTGATGTAGGACAACTGAGAAGAGGATCTTAGTACTACATTGTCTACTCCATATTCAAGAGGCAAAATATGGGTCCATTAACTCAGGTATTTGATGCTGTAGTGGTAGAATTTCAGGCGAAACCCGTTTTTCTTTCCTCTGCAGGCCTGGTTTCTAGTCAAGGACAGGACATCTTATGATTGAGTAAAGAATTTCTTGCCTTTTGCCTCATTCATGAATTTTCACTTGTCATGTTACCTTCAAGAAAAATAGTAATACCATCCTAAGACATATTAAATTCTCTAAGCACATTTAGACTTTTTTATTATTTTTTAGATTCACCTTCAACTGCTGCCTATTTAGCCCTTTAGCTTTCCAATTTCATGTATAAACTATTGTTCGATGGTTTGGGAGATGCCTTATCTTATGATCATAAAAAACGAATATCCAAAACGGTTCTTGGCTAGGAAAAAGAATCGTGTTCAACTTTTCTTTTCACCCGTTTCAGTTCAATTTTTCAGTTCAGTTTCCTCCCCTATTTTATCGTTTTTCTTCGGCTTTAAATAGATGCTTCGGTAATGTACATATCTACGGAGCAGTCATGTTTGCTTTCGTGATCAATTCTTCTCGCATTGTTATATTTGTCCAACGGTTGTCCTTGCTTCATTTGTTTGTCCACCAAAATTATTTGTTTTTGTTTTTCCTCTCTCCCTCAGATGCGTCTTTTCACGACACGATAGGAATATGCTGATCGACTTGCTGCTGCTGGAAGTTCATCCTATTACCTCATGCTGGAATTTCCTCCTGGATCGATGACCATTTGAACCTCTAAATGAACCTTTGTCATATGAGCTGGTGACAAACAGCACTTGTCAAGTTCAAAAGATTATTAAAATATTATTTAAAAATACCACATCAACCCAATCAAAATTAGTCGGATGGAATAAACTAACACAAGTGAAAAAAATTTAAGATTGAATTGACATAATTATACAACTGCATCAATTGTCAAGGGACCGTACATGATTCACTTTACATTTAATTTTTTCTGTTCTTATTCCTATTCTAAATAGAATCGAATGCTGCAATTAAGAGCTTTCACTTCTTTCTCTGCTTATGCAACTTGCAAAGCTGCTCATACATCATGTGTCATGTTGTCGTTTTTTCTATGCTTAGATCGACTATTCTTTCTTAAATGTGTTTTCAATTATGCGGATGGCGATATTGGGAGACTTCCTCATGACATAACCTGCCAAGCTAACTAGTATTATGAGAGTTTACCCGATGCATGACACGGAGCGAAGTACGTTCAGCTCAGATGAGGATTCAGAACATTTTGCACTTGGGAACGTCATGAACACAACATGATTGAACACCCATGAAATTACTAAAGCATGGGACGCAGGGTTTGGCGCATTGTACCAGTCCTGTGAACCACTAATGTATCTTGAACGCCTCACTAACCCCAATTTATAAAAAAAAATCTTTGGCATTGGTTTGGAAATGTCAATGTCATACAGGATTTAGTATAACATGACCTGGCATGAACATGCCCCAAGAAAGAGCGGCATCAAATGATATCTGAGTTGACACATATTAAAATGTAGTAGAGACGTGCTAAAACGGGTCATAGAAAAGGCAAATCGTTAAGTACTCACCGCGTACAAGGCATATATCCTCCAAGATCACAAGCTTTGCGGTGGCTATAGAACTAGTGTAAAAGCAGATGGACACTACAAAAACTATATTATCTTTGAAAAGGTGATGACGCCCCTCTTGCCCTTTTTTACACAAGAAAGTGAGAGATCGGCCACATGACATGATATCAATACGAGCAGAAGTATCTATAAAGGTTTTTTCAAATTCTTCCCAATGAATTATATTGATCTGGCTTCAAGCGCTCTAATTGTATCAACGACATTAGTTCACGATTCTAATTTGTTATAATCATTTTAGGGAGAATTCTCTTCAGTCTCTTCTTTATTAGTGAAAAGTGGTCAAGGTAAATTTCATTATCTGACGTAAGGAAGTTATTCTCATATAATTAGCTATGAGAAGAACAAGAATCGAACCATGCATGGGAAAAAGAATTCACAAGCCTTCTAGCCTCTCATTCATACGACTTTTGTTAATTAATATATATTTCATATCACGTTAGCTTTAAATCCAGCATAAATTCGCTAGCTTCAGGCTGATTACCCTCAAAGTCCTTCCTCGTAGAAGCGGTTCCTTGGCTTTAAATCCAGTACAAATTCGCTAGCTTCAGGCTGATTACCCTCAAGTCCTTCCTCGTAGAAGGTTCCTTATTAAAAAATTTCTTGCTGCTCCTCCATCTGCTAACTATACGATATCGTGTTATAAATCTATGAGCTGATATGATTTCTATTGGGTGAGGAAAAGGTAATCTGCATCCTGAGGTTTGATTTTTCTTTCTTAAAGATGTTCTCAATTATGTGGATGGCAATATTGAGAGGCCTCCTCATGACATAACCTGCCAAGCTAACTAGTAACATGAGAGTGTACTCGATGCATGGCATAGAGCGAAGTAAGTTCAGCTCAGATAAGGATTCAAAACATTTTGCACTTGGGAGTGTCATGAACACAGCATGATTGAACACCCATGAAATTACCAAAGCATGGGAAGCCGGGTTTGGTGCATTGTACCAGTCCTATGAACCATGGATTTATCTTGAACATCTCACTAACCCCAATTTATTAGAAAAATCTTTGGCATTGGTTTGGAAATGTCAATGTCATACAGGATTTAGTACAACATGACCTGGCATGAGCATGCCCCAAGAAAGAGCGGCATCAAATGATATTTGTGTTCACACATATTGAAATGTAGTAGAGACGTGCTAAAACGGATCATTGAAAAAGCGAATCGATAAGTGCTCATCATGTACAAGGCATATCCTTTCAAGATCACAAGCTTTGCGGTGGCTATAGAACTAGTGTAAAAGCAAATGGAGACAACAAAAACCATATTATCTTAGAAAAGGTGATGACACCCCCTCTTTCCATTTTCTACATGAGAAAGTGAGAGATCCGCCACAAGCTTTGCGGTGGCTATACTAGTGTAAAAGCAGATGGAGACAATAAAAATCATATTATCTTAGAAAAGGTGATGACACCCCTCTTTCCCTTTTTTACACGAGAAAGTGAGAGATCGGCCACATGCTTTGCGGTCGCTATAGAGCTAGTTAGGAATAAGAATATGATTTCCGCACTGATGGAGACTACAAAAACATATTATCTTTGAAATGGTGATAGACGCCCCTCTTTCCCTCTTTTACACTTACATTTCGAAACGCGAGAGATCGGCCCCGACACATCATAGCAATACCAGCAGAAGTATCTACGAAAGTTTTTTCAAATTCTTCCCAGTGATTTATATTGATCTGGCTTCAAGCACACTAATTGTATCAACGACACTAGTTCACGATTCTAATTTTCTTGCTTGTGCTCTCCAGAAGATCAGTTGTAATCATTTTAGGGAGAATTCTCTTTAGTGTCTTCTTTAATAGTAAAATCGAAAGCAGTCAAGGGAAATTTCATTACCTGAGGAAAGGAAGTTATTCTCATATCATTAGCTATGAGAAGAACAAGAATCAAACCATGCACGATTGGCTGCTAAGAGCACCTTATCAGGGCTTTTTGCTAATTATTCTCATATCATTAGCTATGAGAAGAACAAATATCAAACCATGCATGATTCGCAGATAAGAGCACCTTATCATGGCTTTTGCTATCATTCAGAAGCTTTCTAGCCTCTCATTCATACGTGATAGTTAATTAATATATATTTCATATCACGTTAGCTTTAAATCGAATATAAATTCGCTAGCTTCAGGCTCATTACCCTCAAAGTCCTTCCTCGTGGAAGCGGTTCCTTATTAAAAATTGTCTTCCTGCTCCTCCATCTGCTAAAGATGCGATATCGTGTTATAGATCTGTGAAAAGGTAATCTGCATCCTGAGGTTTGGATCATCGATTGGGTAGAAAACCATTCTTCTTCATCGAAGAAATAAGAAAAAAGGCTATATAGCCCATTAAAAAAAAAAAATGTCTTCTGTGCTGCTCCTCCTCTTCTTTCCCATGATGTGGCTGACCGTCTCCGGGGCCGTCGTCGACTCCGGCAAAGCTGCTTATTACAGCTCTCCGTACACACGTAAGTCATTGACCCAAAAAGAAAAAAGAGAGAGAAGGATTAGCTTGCTAAATCGCGTTTTTCTTGCTGTTGGTTTTTAGCGACGGAATGCTATGGAGGTGACCCATCCCAGCTTCCTCCGACCAACCTGTTTGCGGCGGCGGGCAGCGAGCTATGGGATAATGGGGCGGCCTGCGGACTGGTGTACACAGTGCGGTGCATCAGCGCGTCGCAGTCTGTCCCTTCAGACTGCGCGGACGATCGCCCAATCCGGATCAAGATCATCGACAACGCCCTCTCATCGACGTCTGCGGCGGCGGCGTTCAAGCAGTCGGTGACCGGCGCCAAACTGGTCCTGTCGGAGGAGGCGTTTAAAGCAATTGCCAAGCCATTTGCAGATTCGATCGACGTCGAATTTCAAGAGTAAGGATCAATGCTTCTGCTTCTGCTTCTTCTTTTTTTCCCCGTTCAGACGCCCTATTCAAATTGAATGGCGCTGTGTGACTGCTCGATGGTTGTGGCGGGGGGGAGGGAGAGAGAGAGAAGAGAGAGAGAGAGAGGGGTTGGAAACGGTGCTACAGTGGCTTTTGAGGTTTTGGGTTTTGACGTGGCTTTTGACGCTGATTTTTTTGATATCGTCTTTTGGGTGGAACGTGCAGGGTCTGATTCTCGAGATTTGATCGGCGATCAGCTCAATTTCGAAGAGATCAACGGGTGACGATGATTCGAATTAACTCTGGAGAAAGACCGGTATTAATGGTTTTGATTATTGAGGCGACAAAATCAACTGTTTATAGTGCAACCTGTGGTCCTGTGTATCCTGTTTACAACGGTTTTGACTGGTCGCTGTCGGAGGTTCTTCTCTTTCAATCTTTTCCTTTTCTTTTTGTTCATGCTCGATTATATCAATCGCGATCATTATCTACTCAAGTGAACAACTGTCGCCCATGACGTATCCTCCATTAAAATAGGACACTGTCTTTGGGTCTCCCTATCCAGCTATAAAATGATTACAAAATTCACGAGATCTAGGAGTTCTATATCCGGAATGGAATGCTAATATATATTTGGAGGAAGATGTAGTGAATACGTAAAGTCCCTTTCTCTGCCTCACCCAGACAATTGATTAGGGAAACATAGATTGCAAGGGGGAAGCATTGTTCTTGAAAAAAAAAAAAAAATTCAAGGAAGTGCATAGGGAACATAGTATAAGAACCTTTGTCATGTGGGCTATTGACAAATGGTAGCCTGTAGGACCACATCGGCGAGCCGACAGCTTTCTAGGATTTCCAGTGCTGACGCTCGGTCTAAGATTTTTTCATAAAATATGAAGTCGAGCTTTGAGTATTCTGTAGGCTTAGCTATTCTACTTAGGCAAATAAACTCTGAAAACTAGAGGCAAAAAGGCATCACTTTGTCAGTTGGATGAGGACAAAGTAGTTTCTAACTGATCAAGCAGACTTGTTTAATGTTTGCCAAGGAAAGCAATCAGACAATTAAAAGCACCGAACTCACAGAACCTTTGATTGCCGTTGTGCACATGGGGGGAGAGAGAGAGATCAGCTATGGAGGTGTCAAAAAACCTGCACCGGCCCGGCCCGGCCCCAACTCAACCTAATCCCAACCCTAACAATACATACATTTTAAAATCCTTACCAGAAAGAGACTAAGGCCTAATCCCAAAATATCCTAATTATTGGGTTGGGCCAGGTTGGTTGAGTTGGGCGGGTGTGGGTTTTTTTGACACCTCTAATGCCAACTTAGGAGATTCAAAAGCACTTGTACTAAATGTTAGAACGCAAATACGGTCAGATCTACAGAAAAGTTGAAAGAGTGACATCTTGATGAAAACAAGAGATTTAAGGAAGAAATGAAATCTAAGGGTGCGTTTGTTTGTGTTTCTATTAAAAAATTATTAGGATAACGAAATAAAAAAAAAAAAAAACTATTTTGCATTCCGAAAACAATTTTTGACCAAAAAACGCATTTGATAAATTTGTTCCGGAAATTAAAAAAAGAACAGAAATACATTTGATAAATTTGTGTTATTTTTTTGTTTCTTTTAATTTTTTAAATATTTTTATTTTATTTTTCCTTTTTTTTTTCTTTTTTGGCGGTCGGCGGCCTCAGCCATGGTCGGCGAGGGTCGGCGGCCTTGCCGGGGGTCGACGACGCTCGGCCTCACCGGGGGCTGGCGAGGTCGCCGGCCCTCGATGGCGTCACTGGCCCTCGACGGCCAGTCGCCAATCATGGCTGAGGTTGGCGACCGGTCAAAGAAAAAAGAAGAAGAAAATAAGGAAGAGAGAGAAAATTTGTTTCTTCAAATTGTTCCAGAAACAAGAAACAAGTTTTTTTTTTCTTATTTTTTTCCAAATCTGTTCAGGAACGAGGAAAAACAGATTTGGAACAAAAACGCAAATAAACGCGTTTTGCTTTTTTTTGTTCAGGGAACAAAAAAACAGAAAATCCGTTCATGAACAAAAAAAAAAAAGAAATACAAATAAACGGCCCCTAAGAAAGCCAAGTATGTTGAATTGGAAAAAGAAAAATTAAAGATCGGCATGGTAGAAAATTGACAAAGTATTGAGGTTGGAAAAAGAACTTCATCAGTCTAGAGAGAAGAATGACAATGGACACAAGCACACTGGGTTTATGAAAGCTTCTCATGCATTGTCGTTTCACAAAATTGGAAATGTAGACAAAATCGAAAAGATTCACGTGAGAAGTATTTTGTAGAAAAGTGAAACCCAACGTGTGTTGTGTCTATTTCCAAAAGAAAGATTAGTGAGATAGTTTCATTATATAATTGCTCGATCACACTTACTTACTTGAGATGATTAGTTCCCATCTTAAAATTTGGAATCAAATTGGGCATGATTGGTTCCTTGATTGTGGAATAGGGAACAACCTACTCTATCTTGGAATCAAATTGGATCTAGGGTCAATCCTAGAATTGATAATTACTTATTCTTCTTCTTCTTCTTTTAATTTCTTGTATTTCTTATAAGTAGGAATTTCCCGACAATAAAAGAAAAGATAATATACTAGTCAGGATTAACATTAAAAAGTAATTAAGAAATTTCTGTTTATCTGTCAATCCGATTCCTTATGTGGAATTATTGGGAACTGAACCGGCTTTCGGGAACTACCTAGAAACAGTTACTTCCGTCCAGTTCTCGAATTAGATTAGGATTGACGCTCTATCGGACTCGAGAGCTCGGAACTGGGCTATCCCGACGAAGAATAGCAAAAGCCTCGTCTCCAAACAGGCTTTGGTCGGCTGGCGCCGATCGTCCGGCTCCGGAAGCCGGTCTCCCGCCTCGGCTCGGCTTTGTTGACTCGCCGCTCCTAGTCGTCGTCGTCGTCGTCGTCGTCGCTTCAAGGCAAACAAAGCACCCAACCTTCGACGCTCGAGATTCGCCATCAAAGCCTTCTCAGAAATCCTCAAGCTCCTCTCGCTAGCTAGGCCATGTTCGGTGCTCGTGACGCCTTCGCCCCGTGATCTTCAGCTGCTACGGCGATTCCCCCCGCCGGCTCCGGAGAGACGATGGTGAGCAAGTTCCTCTGCGACTTCCGGTGGTTCCTCCTCCTCGCCGCGGCGGTGGCGTTCATCTAGATCCAGGTGATTCCTTAGTCCCGATTCTCACGCGATCTGGAATAATTGTGGTTTTGAGTGACTGCTGCTGTTGAGCCTAAATTGTTGGGATGCGTGAGCTATGCTGAGAGGAGTTTGTGTTTGCTTCTTTCCTGGCAGGAATCATATTCTTGAGGTTTTGTTAGATTACTGAAGGGGTTTTGTGTGGTTTTGCAGGTTTTTGTTGTTCGCTTCTTTCTTAAACGCCATTTCGCGTGTAAAACAGAAGACTGATGCGAATAAATGGAAAAAAAGTTGTTTCGTCTGCTGAATTTTCAGTTTGCTAATGCTGATGGACTGAAAATGCGGGCGAATTCAATGGCAGCTTTATCTTAGCTTATGTATTTCGACCAGAGATTCTGCTCCTTTTGCGTGTGCTTGCATCAGTCGCTGAACTAAAGTAATGTACAAAATCATGCGAGATAGAAGGGCTAAGGCTTCTTTCCTGACATGTGAAAGAAGTGTTCGATGTAGAACAAATGAGAAGGGGTTGATAGTACTAGATTGTCTACTCCTAGTAAAGATGTAGAAAATTATAGTGGTTGTGGGCCGTCTATTAATGGCGGAAAGTCTCGTAACTATAGAATACCGTAATTTTAGATGGTTGTTGCCTCCTGTGCTCTGTTGTGGCGTTACTTTGTAGGAATTTCGCTATAATGACCATGGACACGTGGTACTTTGGGAATTTCAGCAGGAAAATTAAGAGATGCTTTGATTCAAGAGGCAAAATATGGGTCCATTAACTCAGGTAGTTGATGCTGTAGCGGTAGTATTTTTGGTGAAACTCGTTTTTCTTTCCTCTGCTGGTCTGGTTTCTAGTAAAGGACAGGACATCTTATGATTGAGTACAGAATTGTATGGCCTTGTGCCCCATTCATAAATTTTAACTCATCAAGTTACCATCAAGAATTATAGTAATCCAATCCTAAGACATACTAATTTTCTATAACCACATTTAAACTATTTTTTTTTGTCAGATTCACCTTCAATTGCTGCCTTTTTAGCCCTTTAGCTCTCCAATTTCATGTATAAACTGTTGTTCGATGGTTAGGGAGATGCTTATCTTATGATTATCACAAACAGATATCCAAAACGGTTCTTGGCCAGGAAAAAGGATTTGTGCTAAACTTTTCTTTTCTCCAGTTTCAGTTAAATCCTTCAGTTCAGTTTCTTCCCCAACATTATCGTCTTTTTTTGGCTTTAAAGAGATGCTCCAGCATCAAGCAATGTACATATGTATGTAGCAGTCATGTTGGCTTCCGTGATCAATTCTTCTTGCGTTGGTATGTTTATCCAATGGTTGTCCTTACTTCATTTGTTTATCCACCAAAATTATATGTTTCCTCGTTTGACTTTTATCTTTTGTTTTTGTTTTTGTTTTCTTTTCCCTCTCTCCCGCAGATGTGTCTTTTCACGACACAATTGGAATATGCTGATCGACTTGCTGCTGCTGGAAGTCTCCATCCTATTACCTCATCCTCGTATCTACTTCTGAATCGATGGCCATTTGAACCTCTAGCTTTGTTCCAAGAGATACACATTCAGTTATTAAGATATGTACTCAGTAAATTTGTTATTATCAAGTGCAGCCAGCATCTAGACTTTTAGGTTATGTAATTATAAGCTTAGGTAAATTTAGATCTGCAACTCACTCCGCCTAGTGAATTTGAAAAAGAAATTTGAGTGTGTGGTGGAACCCTTTCCTTGCTGTGTGGGAGGAACCTTTCTGAATTTGTCATATTGAGCATATATTTGAAAATGCTGAGTGCTGAATCTCTCTTTCATCCAATGTTTAGTAAATTTACTGTCTTGCTTGAAATATCAATTGGGAAGAGTCAATCCGTTCAAGTGAGAATATTATACCCCATCAAATGATGGTAGTAATTCTCATATACTGTGTTTTTATGGTTAGTCAAGAAGTACTAATGGTGGATCCATTACATTTTTTGGTTAGTTTTGTCTTCCGATGGTTTTATTGTGCTGCTGTCCTTCGGGAGGAGTAGCTTCTGAGAGGATTCACACTTAAATGATGCTAGTAATTCCCATGTATTGTGTTTCATGATTGATCCAAGAAGTTTTAATGGGGGAACTGTTTAGAGAGAGATATGCTATAGTTCATTTTATTTCAAGTTTGAAGCTTCTTTTATTCATCTTCACAGCCTTATCAACCTTTTCTTCTCGAAGATATGTGTTTCCTTCTCCATCTTTCTCTTTTCTTGTAATCTTTAAATACATATTGCGGAAATCCTTTATCGATCTGATTTCTTTCCCGGACTGGGATGGCTGTTGACCACATCTACACGGAATGAATTATCCCCACAGTGACCTAAGGCATATCCTTATTTGTTTGATATATTGGTTTTAGATCACATGTTTATAGCTCACGTGTCTCCCGAAATTTTATTTGATGACGCTAACTTTCTGGGATGACTGGTTGAGGCTACAAGAGAACCACCAAGGTCGACAATTTATTCGGCCAGAAGTGTGTAGAACCTATAATTTTGGTGAGAATGTAAGTGGATTTTTTACATGCATACTCTGATGTGTGGTCACTTCAGTCTGGTGTAGTTACTTTGCAAGTTTTGCATGTATAATCTAGTATGTAAATTTATAACTGATTATTCACGGCCATGCTCATGGTAGAGGGCTTATAACGGCTCTCTTACGCATTGTCCTTGCTTGTATTAATGATTCTACAGTTGGATAGTATTAATGATTCTACATTTGGATACTCTATTTCTCTCTCACTCGGACAAAAGATATGATGCTTTCTCCCACGTGCAGGATGATGTACCAAGGACAGCATATGAAGGAGCAGTAATCTCCCGGTATTCACCGCCAAGGCATGTGTTTCTAGTGGGTCCGGATTCTTTCAGGCTGCTTGGGATCAAACGTGTTTGATGCATTGAGGTGAGGTTCCACGGCGCTGGTAAATCATGGTGCCAGACCTGAGCTTCCTCTTTCTTCCTCAACGCCTAGTGTAACTTGTACACTATCAGAGGAACCAACGGGGGCATAGCAATTGGAGCTCGCTGACGAGCAGAAGTGTAGAGGGCTGACGATTCCATTTGCGATTTTGATTGAGGAGAGGGAGGTTTCTTCTGAACGGCAGTGTCCAGTTCATACATATGTCTTTAAATGGCCGAAGCAAGCTGTCATTCATTGAAAGAGAGCCATAGGTCATGTTAGCTTACTTTTGCACTTAATAGCACGTAACCTCAACAAATTTTGTTGCTCCCGAAGAAAC
This sequence comes from Eucalyptus microcorys, assembly GCA_014182515.1. NCBI lineage: Eukaryota > Viridiplantae > Streptophyta > Magnoliopsida > Myrtales > Myrtaceae > Eucalyptus > Eucalyptus microcorys. Next base: position 25,408,964 of record CM024568.1, on the reverse strand, counting down.
GTACATCTGTCTCTCGCCATGTTTCCCCGCTCTTTTGCCCCCGCTTGGGCGGGATGGAGCGCGGAGGGTACTTATTAGTGTCTTCTGTCAGTCGACGCGGGACTATCTCGCTCCCTCTCCCCTCGAAATCCAAGCAGCTCCAAGAGTCCCACATCGGACTTGGGGAGAGTGTAAAAAGAGAGTGTCCTATAAAAGGCAAGCCGGGCATGATGTTTATTCACTTTTTGGGTGCGGTGAAGTCATGAGTTTGCATGTTTTTGTTATGCGGTCCATGTCGACACAAGTAAGGATTCAGTGATAGGCCGGAATCTCTTCCGACACGATAAGGAGTTTTAAGACGTGCATGGAACCGGGCAGCGGACTGCTGCCGCCCGGGACCGCCCGCTTGGCACCAACCGTCTAGGAGCGCGGGACGGCGGCGGGGCCGGCCGGGCGGCGCGCCGTGCCCGAGACCGGCCGGCCGCCCGCCGCCACCGCCCTGGGACCGCCGGGACGGTGGCGCGCGTTGCCCGGGACCGTGCCGGCCGCTGCTGCTGGGACAGCCGGGGTGGTGGGACCGGCCGCCGACGGTGGCGCTGCTCATCCGGAGCCGGCCATTGCCCGCAGCCGCCACTGGAGGGGCTGTCCGGGACCGGCCATCCGGCGGGCGCCGCCACCGCCAAATCTGAGACCGCCCCGGCATGGCGCGCCCGGCTCGGCCGCCGGGGAAATGGCCTGGCCGCCGCCGCCACCGGCTGGGACTGCCGGGACGGTGGCGCGCTGTCCCGGGACCGGCGGCTGCGCTGCCGCCTGATCAGGGCTTGCCCGGGACCGGCCATCCGGGCGGGCGGCCGGCCACCACTGCTGCCACTGCCCCGGGCCGACCGTCCGGGCATGGCCGCCGTCCGGGCCTGGCCGCCCGGGAACGGCCGCTCGGGACCGGCGGCTCGAGACTGACATCCGAGAGCAGCGGCCAGAGCGGCGGGTGCCCGCCCCAGAATTGGGACAATGGGAAACTAGACCAGGACCTGGAAATGAGGAACCGGTTCCTTCTTTCGGACCGGTCCAATTTAAAAATGGGAAATTGGTCCCTTCGATCCAAACCTCAATTCTGGGGTGGGAATCGGATTTGGAACCAATGAACTTTAATTTTAAAATGATTCTATTTGTTATTATCTTGCCGCCGTTCCTTGGAGGAACGGGCCCCACCTCGGGGATGTGAGTTTTGTCGATTGGGCTGTCATCTTGGACCCTCACCCACCATTAGAACAATGTTTCTGTGCAGCAGCTGCTCCTCCTCGCTTCCGTGGTCTTGGCTACCGTCTCTGGCTCCAGGGCCATCTTCACCGTCGGTACAGCTGCTTATTACAGCTCTCCGTACACACGTGAGTCTTTGACCCAAAAAATAGAAAAAAGAAGAAGGATCAGAAAGAGGGAGGAGCTTGCTAAATCCCCGTTTCTTCTTGCTGTTGGTTTAGCTACAGAATGTTATGGAGATGACCCGTCCCAGCTTCCTCCGAGCGACCTGTTCGCAGCGGCGGGCAGCGATCTGTGGGATAACGGGGTGGCCTGCGGCCGGGTGTACGAAGTGCGGTGCGTCGCCAGGTCGCCGTCCGTTCCTTCCAGCTGCGGGAGCGATCGCCCAATCCTGGTCAAGATCATCGACAACGCCCTCTCGGTGGATTCCGCGGCGGCGGCGTACAAGCAGTCCGTGACCGGTGCCACGTTGGTCCTGTCCAAGGAGGCGTTCAATGCAACCGCTAAGCCGTTCGCGGATTCGATCAACATCGAATTCCAAGAGTAAGAACAATTCTCTGCTTCTTCTATTATTTTCCCCCTGTTCAGACGCCCTATTCAAATTGAATTGCGCTGTGTAAGAGTTCGATGGGTATGGGCGGAGGTGAGAGAGAGAGGGGTTGGAGGATAAGGTGCTGCGGTGGCTTTTGAGGGTTTGGGTTTTGGCTTTTGAGGGGTAGAAGACGGTGCTGCAATGATGACCACTAACAAAGATTCTTTTAATCACATGAGAAATGCACATGGGGTTATTATACATATTTCATGTACATGTTTGCTTTTAAGACTTATTGGACCTGCTAACCTGCTGATCACATGATGTTGTGTCATTGAGTACATGGAGCTTGGTTTGGTAAGAAGGAGAGATGTGGTTGTGCAATTTGGAAAATGTTGTTACAAGGAAGAATGCTTGGTGGATAAACTATCTACTTTGTTGTAAGGCCTTTTTAGGATATTTCTAATTGTCATTAAATGCATGAAATCAAATGTGCAGAGAGACGAGGTGAATAATCTTACCTCCATGCTAATTGCAGATTTTGTTGACTGACATGAATGAATTGCTTTAGACTGGCCTAATAGGAATTATACCTGCGTTTCTGTTATTAAATGTCAGTTGATTTCTAGGAGAATTAATGTTGTTCTGACCAGGCTTATGCAGGAACAATCACTTTCCTTGCTTAGGCTATCTTAGACAAATCTATCGGTAGAATAAGGCTGATGTTAGGAAGCTCATCGGGTTGCTGTTTTCTTACAGAGTAGAACCTATTGTTGGCCTTTCTAGGATTGCAAGTGTGGCTGAGCAGAAGACAGTCCAAAGGACGATTTTGTTGTTGGGAGTATCCATGCTGATTCAGATATTGCTGATAATATCATCTAGAGATCTTCTGCTACTATAGATGTGGATTCAGACATAGGAAGCTGCCGCTTGTTCCTTTAAGTTGCAATCTAAGCTCAACCACAACTCTTTTTCTAGTTGATGCATGAACAGAGAACTAGCTGGATATTTTTGTGGGAAGAAGAGACTTAGACTATCATATTTTACATCACCATATCTATTGACATCATAAGTGGTTTTACCTCTTTTGTAAACTGTATACCTATTTGCGTCCAGTTGGTTTTTTTCATTGTAATTATCCACGGTCTAATGAAGAGAGGTTTTCTAGATTTCATTTGAAGCATATGACTGGTGATAGTTGTTCTGTTTCTTTTTTCCTTCATCCCTGGTCAAATCCCTCGCTTCCAATCAGGACCACAAGAGTCATTGAAAGCTCTAAGAACCTAATCCTTTATCTTTTCAGCTTGTGTGACATGATGATAGTAGATCGAAACATGGACATTAGAGGAGCCGACAATATTACTACAAGAAATTAAAATAGATATGCAGTGTATGGGACTAGACCAAAGATATTTGCATTTCCCCAAGGCCACTTCCCAAGGCTAAACCAAACGCAGCCTGAAGGGGTTTTGTGTGGTTCTATAGGTTCTTGTTGTTCACTTCTTTCTTGAACGCTATTTCGCATGTAGAAGAGAATTTAGAAGTTGAGGCTGATGCGAATAAATGGAAAAAAGAAAAAAGTTGTTTCCCACTGAATCTTTGAGTTTGCTAATGCTGATGGACTGAAAATACGGGCAAATTCAAATGCAGCTTTATCTTAGCTTGTGTATTCTGACACCACAATTGAACCGGAGATTTTGTTCGTTTTTTGTGTGCTTGCACCAGTCGCTGAACTAAAGTAATTACAAAATCATGCAAGATAGAAGGAATAAGGCTTCTTTCCTAACATGTGAAAGAAGTGTTTGACGTAGAACAAATGAGAAGGGGTCGTTAGTACTAGATTGTCTACTCATAGTAAAAATGTAGAAAATTATAGTGGTTGTAGGCCATCTATTAATCGCAGAAGGTCTCATAACTTTAAAATACTGTGGCATTGCCTTCTGGGCTATGTTGTGGTGTTACTCTTGAGAATATTGCTTTGATGATGATGGGAATTCAGATCTGAGCCTAGGTAATTTTCTGGGAAAATTAATAGATGCCTTGATTCAAGAGGTAAAATATTGGTCCATTAACTCGGGTTTAGGTGAAACTCATTTTTCTTTTCACCACTGATCTGGTTTCTGGTAAAGGACAGGACATCTTATGATTGAGTACACGCTTGCATTGCCTTTTGCCTCATTCGTGAATATTGACTGATCAAAGAACCATCAAGAATTATAATAATACTACATAAGACATATTAATATTCTCTAGCCACATTTAAACTTTTTTCTTTTTAGATTCAACTTCAGCTGCTGCCTTTCTAGCCCTTTAGCTCTCTGGTTTCATGTATAAACTATTGTTCGATGGTTTTGGAGATGCCTTATCTTATGATTATCAAAAACAGATATCCAAAACGGTTCCTGGCTGGAAAAAGGATTTCTGTTCAACTTTTCTCTTCTCCTGTTTCAGTTAAATCTTTCAGTTCAGTTTCTTTCCCAACTTTATCATTTTTCTTCGGCTTTAAAGAGATGCTTAAGCAACGTTCATACCCATGTAGCAGTCATGTTGGCTTTCGTTGTCGATTTTTCTTGCATTAGTATATGTTTCCAATGGTTGCCCTTACTTCATCTGTTTATCCACCAATATTATACGTTTCCTTGTTTGACTTTTATCTTTTTGTTTTTGTTTTTCCTCTCTCCCTCAGATGCTTCTTTTCACGACACAATCGGAATATGCTGATCGACTTGCTGCTGCTGTGAGTCCATCCTAAGACATCATGCTGGTCTCACATTCTGGATTGTTGGCCATTTGAACCTCTAGCTTTGTTTTCAAAAGGATACACATTCAGTTATTAAGACATGTACTTAGTAAACTTCTTATTATCATGCGCAGCCAGCATGTAGACTTTCAACTTAAGTATTAGGTAACTTTAGATCTGCAACTCTGTCTGCCTATTGAATTTGAAAAAGAAATATTGAGAGCGTGTGGTGGAACCTTTTCCTTGCCACGTGGGAGGAACCCTTCTGAATTTGTCATATTGAGCATGTATTTACAATGCTTAGTGCTGAATCTTGCTTTCGTCCAACTTCTAGTAAATTTAATATCTTATCTGAAATATCGATTGGGAAGAGTCAATCCGTTCGAGTGAGAATAGGATACCCCATTAAATGATGGTAGTAATTCTCATGTATTGTGTTTTTATGGTTAATCAAGAAGTACTAATGGTGGACCCATTACATTATTTGGTTGGTTTGGTCTTTGGTGGTCTAATTGTGCTGCTGCCCTTTGGGAGGAGTAGCTTCTGAGAGGATTTGCGCTTTATTGATGTTAGAAATCTCATGTATTTTGTTTAATAATTGAGTCAAGAAGTCCTAATGGGGGACCTATTGCATTTTTTGGTTGGTTTGGTCTTTGGAATGTCTTGTTATGTATACATGTTTCCTGCTTCCATCCTTTTGGAAGGATTAGCTTGTGAGTAATGACTTCGAAGGGCTTTTATGATGGCTATAGTTAATATAACATGATTACAAGAGAGAGAGAGAAGGCAAGGAGAAGGGAGAGAGGGGGGGTGCGGCGGGCGCGGGGGGGGAAGGAAGAGAGCGGCAAACACCAGAAATCTAATGTGTGCGTCCTCCCTCTCCTAACCCACATCTACCAGAAATCATCATAGATTTCTTAGATACATCTTTCATTTTACAGGTTGAAACCGAGACTTGTTGTACAAGTCAAATGTGAAAACTAATTGATCAGATAAGCATGCGACAAAGCCGTATCATGGACCTAGAAGGTGTGATAATTTGATTGTAAGCATGTGTCTCCCTCATGTTGTTTCTGTAGAGAACTGGAACGATATGGATTTTATGCAAGCTCCTAGCATATGAATCTTTTAGTATTTGTCTGACTCCGTGCATCGGGAAAATTGCATTCTGCATTTCTGGATTCTGCCAATTCGGAGTTTGAACGCAATTGTTGTGATGCAGTGCTTCACTTATAGAAATTCAAAATTTTACTGAGCAACTAAAACTGAAGGAGATTAATTATCATTCTTGAGCTGTGAAGTTCTACTACTTGACCTCTCTTTGCTGTTGGAAGAATCCTGTTTATCAATTTACCTACTCAATCTGCAATAATTTTTTTTCGAATGCGCCTTGATCTATTTGCTTCACCCACTTGGTGTCTGAAATTCAGAGGAGATGAAGAATATGGGCAGATGAAGGCTCTTGTTCAAGATCTTGAATGTATGTTAGCTAGTATTTCTGCTCCATTTTTTCATACTTCTTTCTCATTTTATTCCAACATGCTCATTCTAGTTGTGATCCAGTAGGTGATTTTAAGTGTAAATGTTACAAAGGTCCTCTGACTACAAGTCCATTCTACCAATCTAGTCGTATATTGATGGGCTTCCTTTAAGAATTATGAAATGTTTGCAATACAACACATTAGTATTCTGACTGGGAAGATTGTTAACCAATACACTCATTGATTCATGCTGTAAGAAATTTCTAAATGATTATCACAATCCAATAATCATTGTTGTGGACATCAATTTTCCAGATAATGTGCTTTCGGCTCCATAATAATGTGCAATATTTATCTACGCATAGCTTTCAATTGAATTTACTTCTTTTTTTAACTTTCCTTTCTCTATTAAATTGGACATTGAGTATTTCTTATAGATAATGGAGGATTTTATTAATAGAAGAAGTGTTCTTGTACATCAAAAAGGTACAAGAACAAATTGAAAGAAAAACAATCAATCAAATGAAAAAATCAGTAGACTATATAGAATAAGATCGTAAATTGTTGGTTTTAGTGAGGTGGGCATATTATGGACGCATAAGTTGTAGAATATATTTAGATTGATAGAGATAGGCAGCAGAACCTAAAGCTACCATTGACCAGGACGCATTCAAAAGAGAGAACTACGCACCATAAAATTTACTGTTCACGCGTGTGAGGCAAAGCCCTTTATATCACATACTCCCACTAAACCAGCGGGTTGGATATAACATTGTGCAGCTTGTAAAGTTTGCAAAACATGCTGTGTTTAGGTTCTGGATCAGAAAATATTCAGTAAAGGGATTGACTTCTTGGAAATTCTTTTACGTATATACGGCAACGTTCCAATTTTACCCTAGGTCTTTTATCCTTGCTGCTAGTTTGCCCACTTATTGCTGCTTCAGTTACTACTTCATATAGTATTCAAAGTCTCTAGCTATGCTTTCATTCATAAAGAAGGATAAAGGAGATTTAGGGCGTGCATGGTTGCACTTTTATTTTTTATCTATGAACAGATTTTCTGTTTTTTTTGTTCTCAGGAACAAAAAAAGAACAGAAACGCGTTTGTTTGCGTTTTTGTTCCAAATCTGTTTTTTTGTTCCCGGGAACAAAATTGGAACAGAAACAAGAAACAAAAAAAACTTGTTTCTTATTTCTGGAACAATTTTTAAGAACAATTTTTCTCTCTCCTTTATTTTCTTCTCTTTTTTTTTCTTCTTCTTTTCTTCTTCTTTTTTTTTTGGCCGATCGCCGGCCTCGGCCATGGCCGGCGACCGGCCGTCGAGGGCCGGCGACGCCGGCGCGGGCGAGGCTCGGCCGAGCCTCGCCGGGGGCCGGTGAGCCTTGCCGTGACCGGGCGAGGCCACTAGCCAAAAGAAGAAAAAAAAAAAAAAAAAGGAAAAATTAAAAGAAAAAAAAAAAAAATACAAATTTACCAAACATATTTCTATTCTTTTTTATTCTTAGAACAAGTTTACCAAACGCATTTTTTGGTTAAAAATTGTTAGGAACAAAAATAGTTTTTCTATTTACATTCCTAGAACACTTTTTGAACGAAAAACACAAATAAACGCACCCTTAATTTTCCAGAATCTATCCAGGTAGGTATTGCCAAAGATCTGCTTTTGCAGATGGAACCAAAACAGATTACACCAAATTTTCCTTTGCTTCAACTTCTTCTGTCAAATGGTTGGATTGTTAATGCGAGACTACTTGGGGAGATAAAATCAACATAAACATTCTTTTTGCGAGGGGTGGGGAGGGGAGAGAAAATGGAAGGCAGTGTTAAAATTTTGGGGAAAATTCAAAGTTTCAGTGAGAAGAAATGGAGGGAGCATTTGAAAAGATTCTCAATTTTCTTCACTTATTTTTCGTTCAATGCATGTCCCAAACAAAGCATAAAGGATCACAGGGGGTGGAAATGTCCAAGATTTAGTTCCAACAATGAAAAATAGAACCAAAGAAAAGCTTACTGAGCCATCATAGATGGATGTCCTCCTGCTGACAAAATCGAATGGAGTGATTCCTATTATTTTTCAGTCAATCTCCTTAAAGGCATCTTAATGGGTTTTCATTCTGTTAATTGCTTGTGGGTCTATCAATCTGTTTCATCGCTTATCCCACTTTTATGTTAAAATTATGCACTTAAGCATATGGAATACCGATTGTGCTGGTGGAATGTCTCAAGTGCTACTAAGGTTTCTGTTTTGCTAATCTTGCAGTTAAAGGCCTTCAACGACGGATGGACAAAATACAGGTTTTTTTTCCTGACAATAATATGCAATTTATCTTCTCTAATTTACATGTCCGATTTTGTTAGTCTTAGGGTGTGCATGACAAAATTTCTAGAATAGAAATCAATTTCTGGCTAGAAATTGATTTTTCAATTTCTATTCCATGGATGAATTTCTCAGCAGAGAAACGTGTTTGATAACAATTCATAATTTCTATTTCCAAAGTAAAAATTCATTTGATAAGAGAATAAAATTTTTATTTCTAGAAGCGGCGACACTTGCATTCGGTGGCCGAGTGTGATGTCGATGATCGGCGTCTAGTGTTCGGTGATTGACGGCGGGTGGTAGGAGTCCGACGTTCGACGGCCAACATCCCAAGTCCGGCGTCCCGGTGTCCGGCGTTTGACGTTTGGTGTCCGAAGTCCGACGTCCGGCGTTCGGAGGTCAGCAACCAGTGGCCAGCAGTGGGGGGCCAACGGCCGGAGTCAGGTGGCCGGTGGCGGGTGGCCAACGACCAGCGACCGGCCGCTGGCAAAGGGTGGCCAACGGCCGAAGTCCGACGGCCGGTGGTGACCAACGGGCGGTTGATGGGGGACGTTCGGTGGTCAGCAATGGGCCTCTAGTGTCCGATGGTTGGCGATGAGAGGCCAATAATCGAGCGTCCAACATCCAGCGGTCGGCGGTCGGTGACGAGTGGTTGGAGTCCGGTGGCTAACAGTCGGCGTTCGATGGCCGGCAGTTGGTGGCGTGCGGCTGATGGTCGAGGCTGGCAATTGGCGGTGGGCAGCGGGTGGTAGGCGGCAGGCAACCATTGGCCGGTGATCGGCGACCGGCGATCGGCGATCGGCGGCAAGCGTTCGGCATCCCACCGGCGGCGGGTGGGCAACGGGTGATAATGAGAGTGAACAATAAAAAAAGTTTTGATTTTTCATTTCTGTTCAAGAAATAGAAAAACTAAAAATTTTAACCTCTGATTTCTACTTCAAATCTATTTCTGGAATAGAAATCTGTTCCAGAAATATAAAAATGAAATTGCGTTACCAAACGGATTTCTGTTTCAAATCTATTCTCGGAAATAGGGAAATAGAGAAATAGAGAAATAGAAACATTGTTATGGGCGCCCTTACTTGCTGATATCTTTTTGATGGATATATCTAACCCAAGTGGCAGCGGTGGTAATCATGGCATGCTAACTGCGCTGATTATCTTGAGCTGACCATTAAGTCCATCTTGAAGTACGGCAGATCCGTTCTGCAAAGTCTTTTGTTTATGACAGCTCAAGACACTTTGTATGGATCAGTAATCATATTATTGGACTCTTTTCATTTTCCAGAAATCAGAATGCCGTTGCTTCAAAGTTACCCAATTTTTATATCCCAGTTAGCATACACTGAGTTCCTGTTCTAGCAAAACAAATCTAGCTTTCATTTATTGTCGTGCTAGCTTTCCCCTGGCCCCCCTCTCCTTTAATGTTTTCGTTCCAAGGTATTTGTATTTGACCACAAAATTATCTCCTTAGGTTGTGTCTGATCCATAAGTTAGAAAGAAGGCCTGGAGTTATGATTAGGTAACATGCAGGTGAGCTGCTGAGGTTTTTCAAGGAACAAGTTTCACTCAATTGTCTCTTTATCTGAAAATCATGAAATTGAGAAGAGAGAGCTTTTTGCCATATGACTATGTCTAGATGAAAGTCGTAATCCTGACCTAGGTTCTTTTGCAGAGACTTTAGTATATACCTGTATATCTAGAAAATAACTAGTGTTCAATGCAGCATTTGGATTCGAAGCCGGTGCAACTGAAAGGCATGGGGAGTTGATTGCATACTATAAAAAATTGCACGTAAGATCAATTTCTTCTGCCAGTGCTTTGACAGGTTTTTGCCAATCTCATGTGCGTTCATTTCAGGGCATGACAAATGGGCATTGGATGAATTATTCTACAAAGGTAACTTCAGTCGAGTAATCAGACACTTGAAGGTGAAAACATATATACATTTATATTTATTTGCTCGGTTGCTTTCACTACATCTAAAAGCGAAGTGTCTATTCACAATCTTCTTCGCATGAACGCAGGTGATACGGAGATTGCGCCGGATTTTTTCCAACTATTTCGAGGCTGCAGCAGCTGCTCTCGTGGAAAAGGATTAAGTATGAATTCTGTAAATGCCTAAACTATAACCGAATATTTGAATTAAAACATATAATAAGTGTTAGAGGCCAGGGAAAGCGAAAGGATGCCTTTGCACCTCCTTTACTTTTGTTGAAAGCGCTAGGCTAAGCACATGTTAAAAGAAAAAGAAATAGTTCTGCAGATGAAAAAGCACATTATGAACTCTACTGCCACTTTCCCATCTCAAAACCATTGGATCGCTGGGATTGCACGAGCGGCCGCCATTCCTTACGGGACGGGATGTGGGGGTTTCCTATTGGACCGTCTCCTCGGCCTCTCCCACCCAGCTCTGTTATAAAGATTGGGCGAAAAAACCATTCTTCTTCATCAAAAAAATAAAACAAAGTGAAAAAAAATGCCTTCTGTGCAGCGGCCGCTTTTCCTCCTCGCCTCCGTGGTGTGGGCGACCGTCGCCGTCTCCGGGGCCGCCGTCGACGTCGGTACTGCTGCTTATTACAGCTCTCCTTACACACGTAAGTCCTTGAACCCCTCTCAGAAAAAAAAAAAAAGAGGGAGGATCAAAGGAAAGAGAGAGGAGTTCGCTAAACCCTTTTCTTTCTTGCTGTTGGTTCAGCGACGGAATGCTATAGAGATTACCCGTCCCAGCTTTCGCCGGGGAACCTGTTCGCGGCAGCGGGCGGCGAGCTGTGGGATAACGGGGCGGCCTGCGGCCGGGTGTACGCGGTGCAGTGCGTCGGCGCGTCGCAGTCCGTCCCTTCCAACTGCGCGAGCGATATCCCAATCCACGTCAAGATCATCGACAACGCGCTCTCGGCGGATTCCTCGGTGGCGGCGTACAAGCAGACGGTGACTGGCGCCACGTTGGTCCTGTCTGAGGACGCCTTCAAAGCAATCGCTAAGCCGTTCGCGGATTCCGTCGACATAGAATTCCAAGAGTAAGGAACAATTCTTCTTGTTCAGACGCCCTATTCGAATTGAGTTGCAGAGAGAGAGAGAAGGGGGGTGGTTTGGAGAAGACGATCCTACAGTTGCGTTTAAGGGGTTTGGGTTTTGGGTGTGGTTGGGTGCACAGTGAAGGGGGACTCGTCACTTCGACAGTGACTTTTCTAATAGCGTCTTTTGGGTACGCAACGTGCAGGGTCTGATTCTGACTTTGGAGAGATGATCGATGATCGGCTAGATCTCGAAGAGATTAACGGGGTGACAATGATTTCGAATTGATTCTGGAGGTAGATCGGTAATGATGGTTTTGATTATGCAAGGCCACATATCCAACTGTCTATAGTGAAACCTGTGTAGCAACGGTTTTGACTGACTGGTTGTTGTTGAAATTATTCTCTTCCTTTCTCCCCTTTTTCTTTTTTTGTGCTTACTCTATCATTCTAAAATTGTCATATGGAGGGTTTGAGTTATCTATAGCGTCTCACTTTTCTAGAAGCACTTGTTTTATTGTCCGGACTGGGGACAGACTTGGATTCAGAATCTTCGTATCGACTTTCTTTATCGAAGGGTGACATATTTCTTAGAAATGTTATGGTGCAAGATGCGCATTCGAAATATCTACTTTTCCCGTGACGAATTTGTGGAACTCAATTCTGACTGTAGTGCTGCAAACTTATATCGATCGTGATTACTACCTACTCATGTGAACGACTATGCAAACAGGAAATGTTATTGTTCTCGCCCATGACATTTCCACCGCTATTTTTTGGGTCTCCCTATTCAACTCCAAAGTGATTACCAAATTCACGAGGTTAAGGAGCTTTATACCCATATTGGAATGTTGATATGTATCTGCCCTGTGATGTGGAATGGCTTTACCGAGCAATTGGTTATGGGAACATTCATCTCAAGGGGGGAGCATTGTTCTAGAAATATATATTTCAAGTAAGTGCATGGGGTACGCCTAGTAAAGGAAAATTTTCAAATAAGGACCTACAGTCTGTCTCAAATAAGAACCCAAAGTGCATTCATCTTCTCAAAATCTTCTCAAAAGAGGACTTGGAGTGGAGTTTGTCTCAAATAAGGATCCAAAGTAATCATTTAGTCTCCGATGCATATTCCGGTAGCCTGATCAGGGATATTTTTGTCCAATTTTTTTTTTTTAATTTTCAGTTGTCTTGTTCTTTATTATTATTTTTTATTATTTAGGTCAATGGTGGCACTGTTCATCATTTTCTTCATCCCTTGTTCGTCTTCTTCTCAAGAACATTGGACTTGGGAAGGGCCAGCGAGTGCTAGCCTTTGGTGAGGGTCGGCGAGGGTTGGATGCCTATCGTCAGCAGTAGGTGAGGGCCACCAAGCTCTCGCTGGCTGTGGGCGAGGGCTTGTAGGCCGACCCTCACCGGATTTGGCGAGGGTGGCCTCGATTGTGGGTGGCGAGGGCCGTCGAGCCCTCAGGCTGCGGGTGAGGTCTTGCAAGCCCTCGTCGGCCCTTATTAGTGGCCGGTGAGGTTGGCGAGCCCTTGCCTAGGGCCGGTGAGGGGTGACCTCGCTGATGGCCGTGAGGGGCGACCTCCCTCACCTCCGCCCGCTGCTCCACCAACAATCTCGTCTTCGCTAGGACTACGATTGGGATGCCGCGTCGCTTTCTTCATCCCTTCCTCCCACCACCCCTCCTAGATCGACGACTTCTTCGGCTACCCATTTTGCCCTCGAGGACCTTCTTGTAGGGCCTCGATTTGGACGGCCCCCCTCTCCCATGGCCAGCGAGGGCTTGATGGCCCTTGCCCACTGTCAATGATGGGCGTGGAGCCCTTGCTCGTTGCCAACGATGGGCATCGAGCCCTCACCGACCCTTACTAGCGGCCGGCGCTCGCTGGCCTTTCCCCAAGTCCAGTATTCTTGATCTGGGTAAGAAGAAGTGAACAGGGGACGAAGAAGACAATGAACAGGGCAACCAAAAATGAAAAAAAAAAAAATGGACGAAAATACCGTAATTAGGCCACCGGAATATACATTAAAGATGCATCTATTCACCGGCCGGCGAGTGAGATCCTTCTTTGAAATTAAATGACTACTTTGGATTCTTTTTTGGCACAAACTTCACTTCAGGTTCTCTTTTGAGAAAATGATGGCATTTTAGGTCTTTATTTGAACAAACTTCACTTCAGGTCATTTTTTAGAAAATGATGGCGAAGACTTTGGATCCTTATTTGAAATTTCCCCCTAGTAAATGAACCTTTGCCATGTGGGTTAGTGAGAAACAGCACATGTAGGACGACATTGGTGACTCGACAGCTTTCTAGGATTTCCAGTTCCGATACGCTCGGTCTAAGATTTTTTCGTAAAACTTAAAGTGAAGCTTGGAGTATTCTGTAGGCTTATCTATTCTGCTTAGGCCACTAAACTTCGAAAAGTATAGGCAAAAGGACGTCACTCTGTCCAGTTGGATGAGGACAACGTGGTTTCTCATTGATCAAAGCCAACTTGTTTAATGTTTACTGAATCATTAGGGAAGCGATCAGACAATCGAACCCACCGAACTCATAGAACCTTTGATTGTCGCCATAAGTAGAGGACCACCTGTTTTTCCGACTGAAAGTATTCCTATGCCAATCGTTTTACCAATTGTTTATTCCCTCGCTCTGTTTCCCCCCGCTTGGGCGAGTCGGAACAGGGAGGACTAAAATGTAAGAGAGCCCAACAGTGGTGGACCGATGGTTGTCGAAAGTGGGAGTCAACGTCTGTCTCTGTATACAAACACGTCGTACCGAACCAAACCAGCCAAGAGGAACTTCTAGTCATGTGTTTGTGTTGTGGACGTATAGTGACAGGCAAAGGTTTCGGCTTGTCTGGCCCTATTCACCCTTGAAGATCGCGCGAATCCATTAGCAAATTTTCTATCATTTTGTTAGCGTTTAGGCCTAATTAGGTCATTTCATAATTGAGGTAGAGTTTTATTTAATTTAACGCCAATTCTCATTTAATTGATAGGATTGCGAGATCGTCAACTTGTTTAGTGACACCTTTTTTTTATTTAGGTTTTCTCAAGTGAGTGGTATTATATCTTCTTTGAATTTGTAAAATTCATGTTTTGAAAATGCTACAGATTATATATAATACAAAATGGCATGTTTTGTTGCATACAAGCCAAATCAAGCATTTACTACTATTTGGTTGTTTACGAACATTTAGAAAGTGTGTTGTGCAAGGTATTATAAAATAATATATATTTGTAACAGCTTTGTGGCTAGTTTATGAAATGGTCTATAAACGATTTGATAAATAGCGGTGGGCTATGTTGCGAAAAGTTATTTAGAATGATTTATGGTATTGGAGGAATGACTATGAACTGGTGGTTTGTAGGTATGCACAATGGTTTATGATATCTTTCTAGACTAAGTTATCGACTTTATAGGTGAGCACTTTGTCAGGAGAAATCTTGATTACCTTATCACAAAGCATTGTGTCATGATAATGGTTTGATATTGAGTAATAGATTGTTTGATGGAATCGACCACCAATGCATGGTTTGATTAGATTAATAAATGAAATAGATCATTGATATATGAGTTGTTGAAATTGATCAATGGATTAGATCATTGATGCTATTGTTTTAATATTAGTGAGTAAATGAGTGTTCTTGATTTGTGCAAAAGTTTTGTTTACATAAAATAACTCATATATAATTTAATATGTATTTTATACATTGAGTCTGGTATCACTTAGAACACATTGATAGTAGTTGCTTGATCTATTTAGAAAATATATGCACTATAATCTCGACCATAATTGCCCACTCTATTTATTTTTCGTGTTTTTCATATCATATTTCATGTTTTTCAAATCGTTAGAGTGAAAGTATTATTTTAGCAATTGAATTTTAATAGTTTGAGATTACGTTATTTAGGTGGAAAGATGATTATATCATTATTCTTATTCGGATTCTAGGTTCTAGGTATGACAGCATTAGACAACGATTTATTAATTAATTCATGCCTTCCGGCTTAGATCGACGAAGGGACTTAAGGAAAGCATCTCTCGTCCGCTTCTCCTGTGTGAATTCGATGCCCGGCGAATCAAAATCTCTGTGGCTCCATTTTCGCCGTTGACAGGAGGCGATGACGTTGGTGTCGCCTTTCTTGGTAGAGTGACGTATTCTTCGAAATGTTATGGTGCAAGATGTGAGTGTTATAATATATTTATTATATTATTCTAAATATGA
Organism: Eucalyptus microcorys; assembly: GCA_014182515.1. Classification (NCBI taxonomy): domain Eukaryota; kingdom Viridiplantae; phylum Streptophyta; class Magnoliopsida; order Myrtales; family Myrtaceae; genus Eucalyptus; species Eucalyptus microcorys. The sequence continues at coordinate 25,393,405 of CM024568.1, read as the reverse complement.
TCCCAATATTGTATTCCCAATTAGTTCCGATTTATTACCTAATTTATCACCCACATCTATTATGTGATATTTGTCCGTTAATGTAAACCTGTGGTCCTGTAAAACCTGTGTAGCAACTAGCAACGGTTTTTGTCGTTGAAAATTCTTCTCTTCCTATCTCTCCTTTTTCTTTCTTTGTCCTTACTTTTTGTCATTCAAAAATTGTCATCTGGAGGTTTTGAGCTATCTATACCGTCTCACTTGTCTAGAAGCACTTGTTTTATTGTCCGGACTCGGGACAAACTAGGATTCAGAATCTTGGTGTCGACTTTCTTGGTAGAAGGGTGACGTATTCTTCGAAATGTTATGGTACAAGATGTGAGTGTTATAATATATTTATTATATTATTCTAAATATGATCCCAATATTGTATTCCCAATTAGTTCCGATTTACTACCTAATTTATCACCCACATCTATTATGTGATATTTTTCCGTTAATATGTTACCATAACAGTCTTGTTGGAAGATGTCAGTAACATACGAAATAGAATAAAATGTTAGGTCGTCTAATTCAAATTATATCATTACAGAAAACACATCATTAGGTTTGAAGGGTATTGGCTAGTAGAATAGGTTGTATAGATCTGATGTTCCCCATATTGCAGATCGAGCTACGTGGATTCATTCAAGGTTTTGAGGTTTTCTGCTTTTGCAGATTTCATCAATAGCTAGAGGTATATTGATTTTTACATTTCCGCAAATCGATCCCAAATTCTGTATGAATTTATCTGTGATTGATAAATCAAGATTGTCAGGTTTTAGTTTATATTTAATCTAATAGTTGGTATCAAAGCATGTTTACAATCTTTGCTTTGATGAAACTATGGAATTTATTTTCATTGAATTATGTGTGGGTAAATTCGAATTTTTATGGCTTGGAACGGAATTTAAAATTCTAGCCAAATTCGGTCGGCCCACCACGCAATAATTGATCTACATGATCACACCGCCGAAGAAAAACCCTTAAATTTGTTGGCATATTACTGATCATCGGAGGTTAATCGAGTAGTGAAATTTTGGTGGTTAGGGTTTTTAGGGCAGATTGTTTTAGGCTTAATTCTGGTCAATATGTTGGTTGTTTTTGCGGGATTTTGAAATTATTCGTTCGTCCCGACGTTCTTTTCGAAACCCATAAATCAATTTGGTCGGACATGGGCTGTGGGAGGAGGCCTAAGGCGGTGGAACGAGGCTAGTTGCGGCAGAAGAAGGGCAGACGAAAAGGCCAAAAAGAAGCCTCGGGCGCGTGTGTTGCCTGAAGAAAAAAAAAATCTGCTTTTGCAGAATTACAATTCTGCCATCGCTAAATAAAACTACGATCTTGCCCCTCCGCATTAAGGAAGATTGCGGTTCTGCCCTGGACGCCTAAAATTCCAGTTTTGCCACCCTTGGGCGTGAAAATTTACAATTTTGCCCTTTTTGGGCGTAAAATTCCTGTTTTACCCTCACGTGCAATTTTTATGAACATTTTCTCATAAAATTAAGTGTCTAGTGATCCGTATATATTTAATTAATTAAAGATTAACCACAGCATCTTTGATTATATTAAATTATATACATTAAGAGCCTTTGTATCACATATAATTAAAGACAATAATTGTGATTAGTCACATTAATATTATGAAGTTTATCCCATAGGAATATTCAATATATTAATGTGATTAATTAGGATGAAATATTATTTTATCTTTCTTAATTTAGCCACGGGGATTAAGGAAGGGAATATAATTTGATAGTTTCATCATAAAGTAATTATGAATCAATTTAAATTAAAAACTTAGCCCATAGGTGAGCTATGGGATAATGGGGCGGCCTGTGGCCAGGTGTACACGGTGCGGCGCAACCGCACGTCGCAGCCTGATCGCCCAATCTGGATCAAGATCATCGACACGCCCTCTCATTGACATCCGCCGCGGCGCCATACAAGCAGTTCGTGACCGGCGCGGAATTGGTCCTGTCCGAGGACGCATTTAAAGCAATCGCTAAACCATTCGTGGATTCGATCGACATCGCATTCCAAGAGTAAGGGACAATTCTGCTGCTTTTTTTTTTCTTTTCTTTTTTTGGTTCAGACGCCTAATTCAAATTGAATTGCGCTGTGCAACAGCTTGACGGGTGTGGGCGGGGGTGAGAGAGAGGGGTTGGGACGGTGCCGCAGTGGCTTTTGAGGTTTTGGGCTTTGGTGCTGCTTTTGACGCATATTTTTTTAAATATCGTCTTTTGGGTACGCAACGTGTGGGGTCTGATTCTGGAGATATAATCGGTGATCGGCTCAATTTCGGTGACGATGATTCGAATTAATAATAAAGAAAAATCGATATTAGTGGTTTTGATTATGCACATGACAAATCAACTGTTTATAGTGTAACTCGTGGTCCTGTGTGACCTGTTTACAGTAGTTTTGACTGGTTGCTATTGGAGATTCTTCTCTTTGAATCTTCTCTTTTTCTTTTTGTTCACACTCGATTATATCGATCCCGATCATTATCTACTCAAGTGAACAACTGTCGCCCATGACATATCCTCCATTAAAATAGGACACTGTCTTTGGGTCCCCCTATCTAGCTGTAAAGTGATTACTAAATTCAACAGGTTTATTTTATATCCGAAACGGAATGCTAATATATAATTGGAGGAAGATGTGGTGAATACGTAAAGTCACTTTCTCTGCCTCATGACGTGGAATGCTTCACCCTGACAATTGATTATGGGAACATTGATTGCAAGGGGAAGCATTGTTCTTGAAAAAAAAGAAATTCAAGGAAGTGCATAGGGTACATATAGTATAAGAACCTTTGTCACATGGGCTATTGACAAACGGTAGCCTATAGGACCACATCGGCGAGCCGACAGCTTTCTAGGATTTCCAGTGCTAATGTTCGGTCTAAGATTTTTTCATAAAATATAAAGTTGAGCTTTGAGTATTCTGTAGGCTTAGCTATTCTGCTTAGGCAAATAAACTCTGAAAACTAGAGGCAAAACGGCATCACTTTGTCAGTTGGATGAGGACAAGGTAGTTTCTAACTGATCAAGCAGACTTGTTTAATGTTTGCCAAGGGAAGCAATCAGACAATTAAAAGCACCGAACCCATAGAACCTTTGATTGTCGTTGTGCACATGGGGGCTATGGAGGTGTTAAAAAACCCGGCCCAGCCCAGCTCGACCTAATCCCAACCCTAACAATACATACATTTTAAAATCCTTACTCGAAAAAGACTAAAGCCTAACCCCAAAATATCCTAATTATCAGGTTCGGGTTGGGCTAGGTCGGGTTGAGTTGGGCTGGTGTGAGTTTTTTTGACACATCTAATGCCAACTTAGGAGATTCAAAAGCACTTGTACTAAATGTTAGAACGCAAATACGGTCAGATCTACGGTCTGCATTTGGCTTTCGTTTTCCTGGGAAAACAAGTCCTTTGGCTGACCGAAAGGTGTGGAAAGCTTTTCTCAGATGCCAATCTAAAGAAGCCAAACGATGCAAGAGTCCAGTGTTCACTATTGAAAATGTCATTATCGGGGATTTTACAGACTCCAAACGGAAATAAATGGAGAAGAGCGAACCCGACGCACATGGTTCGATGGCGTGCCTACTCTACGAAAATAGATTAACAAGACGATTTTACTAAAAAGAGGAGATCATACATCGAATGAGGCCCATAGTAACGAATCAGGAAAATTTCTCACAAGACTAAAGAAGGAGTCGGGCCTATTGGGCCGGGCTGCCCCCTTGCGAAATGCACCGCCTTAGAAATTCTCGGATCGGACTCGAGAGCTCGGGATCGGGCTATGCCGACGAAGAATAGCAAAAGCCTCGTCCCCAAACATCCTTCGGCCGGCTCGCCCCCGATCGTCCGGCTCCAGAAGCCGGTCTCCCGCTTCGGCTCGGTTCTGTTTGACTCACCACGTCGTCGTCGTCGTCGTCCTTCCACGAATCATCGAAGCACAAGAAGAAAAGAACAAGGCGCCCCACCTTCGATGCTCGAGATTCGCCATTGAAGCCTCCTCAGAATCCTCGAGATCCTCTCGCTAGCTCGACCCGATCCGTGCTTTCCCCGTTGGACAAAAACAATATGGTCAGACCATAGAATTGCAGCCGACACATCTCCAGCAATTAGTAACCGAATGGATAAGTGGGCACGGGAGAATCTTACCGTTAGGAACAACTCACCAGCCAAAGCCGTGTTCGTCGAAGCCATTTGGAGGGTATGGAGGGCTCGGAACAATCGGATCTTCAGCACAAGAAATCCCAACCAAAGCTTAATAGTTGAAGAAACTTTGTACTCGCAAAAACTACGAGCAAAACATCCGAAAGGAAGCACAAACCAAGCAGACCAGCAGCCTTTGGCAACAACGCCACCCACCTCGCTGAACCTCAGTCTTTGCAAAATTCGTGTGGACAGCGAGGGATCGGCAGCAGGGGTATGGAGAAAGAAAGATGGAGTCCTCCTCAATGGCCTCGCGAAAAGGATTCAACCCTAACTATTAGGGAGGCGTTGAACTGGCTGAAGAGAAAATGGGACTCACAAATGGCACAAGTTGAAGGAGTTTCAACTCGTCTCCTGAATGGTCTGACAATTTAACTGCGGTAAGTTGCATTTTGGGCCGGGCCACGATCTATAATCCAAGACTGCGTTGCTTTATTGGGTCAATTGAATGGAGTTGAATCGATACAATTTAATCAGGCAGCTGATTGGGTCGCTAAGGTGTACCGGACTGGCTCCCTCTGAATTTGGTGGTACATCTCCCTCATCCTCTTTGGTTAATTCAATGTATGGATTTAGAATCCTTTTGTAGCCCATCAGTTTTGGGCTATTAATAAAATATCATTAAATTCTGAAAAAAAAAATATTAAACAACGTCCATTATGTCTGTGAATTCGATGATGGGAATCTCACGCGTTGGTAAAAAGCAAAAAGAAAAGCAAAAGGCAAAAAAAGAAAAGCAAAAGGTATAAACAATTTTAAATTTAGGAATCCCAAATCCCGATCGAATCGGGCACTGTCAGTTCCGAAAAAAGAGCAATCAAGAACTGGAACCTCTCTCCTTATAATTGGAAATCGAATCAGATATTGTTCCCAATTTTATTAGGAAACTATGCTCACCCCTAATACTTGCTGCGATGCACTACCAATGGGAGTGTCGGGAAGCTGCAGAAAACGTCTAGAATTTGAGCAAAGGACACTACTTGCCCAGAAGGGAGAGAGAAAGAAACGACCAGCTTCTTTTGTTGACCTTTGATCCAGTTCTCTCCTCCTCTCTTCTGTCTTTTGCTGCGTTCATGGAAAGAACGCTTTACAAGACGACCAGAAATTCTCTCGCTTACTCTCTCGTCTTATCTTTTTTTTTTTATTCTTCACTGAAAAGAGAGTCCACCCGCTTGTCTATTGTGAGCTTGCTTTAATGATGCTTTGTCCGCACATTTATATTCACAGGATCAGAAAAAAATTTATTTTTTCCTTTGGTTTGTCCATTGATTTTATTTCTTTAATCAAAATACCAACCCCCAGATTGATCAAACATTGCCAAAAATTCAAGATCATAATAGAATTTTCCTGGAATTTCGAATATTGTAAAGATGAGCTCGCAATATTTCTTTCACACGCTTGCCCTTGTTGAGAATATATGAAGATATATTTTCCTCCTTGCTCATTTATGGCCGCATTGTTCTCCAAGTTTTGGAAATTTTCCAATTTTGATAACCCACATGCGGCACATGCAATTTTCGGCCACGTGAGGTATTCATTGGGCTTGAATTTCGTGATTCCACAGATTCAGTGTGGATATTAAGCTCATAACTTCAAATCACCATCACTGATCCAATGCAAAAGTAATTAATGAAAATAAATAATAAATGCTCCTTAAATTATATGCGATGTAAATTAGTTATAATATTTTTGTTTAAAGGTTAAGAATTAATCTTTAATTTTCTATGTAATAAATGAATGATCGGATCGCTAAAATTTAAGTGTCAAAATTAGCTTACTTTAGCATTTAATAGCAAGCAACCTCAACGAATTTTGTTGCTCTCGAAGAACCATGCATCTTTCTCTCTCGCCATTTTTTCGCTTGCTCTTTTTGCCCTGCAGCTTGGGTGGGTTGAAGCAGGCAGGACTATGATGTGAGAGAGCCACGTAGCGGAGATTGTCGAAAGTGGGAATTTGTGTCTATCTCCGTGTACAAAACACGTCGTACCAAACCAAGGAAGAACTTTTAGTTATATGTTTTGTGCTGTGGATGTACATGACCCGTGACAGCTTATGCTTTCTCTCCTCTCCCTTTTCATAGAAAGGTTTGTGGATCTGAATAAGTACTTAAACTTCTTCATATAAAGACATTGCAGATTTCGACAACCTTTAGATATTAAACAATGAGGAAATATTTATTTCCTCTTGAGGAAGAAAAAGATATGGAAGAGAATCGAGGAGAGTTGGGCAGGCTGATACTGGCACATTAAAATTATATATATAGAGGGGCGACCATCAACTTATCTGGTTATTAGATAAGCGGGCCGACTTTAACTTTGAAGCCGAAAAGCTCTTTCCATTGAGTGACTTTACCCTATGACCGGTAAGCGGGTCCACTTTAACATTGGAGCTGAAAATTTGGTGACTTTACCCTATGACCGGACACCAAGGAACCAATTTTAATAACAAGGTTTGTGAAGAATTGCGCGATTTTTAAATGATTGTTTTCTCTGTTTTCCAATTTGTGGGGTAGGAGCTGCACTAGTGGCAGCACCGCCCTTCATATCCAGCTCTAATATAAGATTAGTCAAGAACCAATCTTGTTTATCGAACAAATAGAAAAAAGGCTTTCCAGTCCATAAGAAAATGTATTCTGTGCAGCGGCTGCTCATCCTCGCTTTCACGGTCTTGGCGACCTTCTCCGGCTCCGGGGCCGTCGCCGACGTCGGCACAGCTGCTTATTACAGCTCTCCGTACACTCGTGAGTCTTCGACCCAAAAATAAAAGAAAGAAGGATCAGAAAGAGAGAAGAGCTTGCTAAATCCCTTCTTTTCTTGCTGTTGGTTTAGCGACGGAATGCTATGGAGATGACCCCTCACAGCTTCCTCCGGGCAACCTGTTCGCGGCGGCGGGCGGCGATCTGTGGGATAACGGGGCGGCCTGTGGCCGGGTGTACGCGGTGCGGTGCGTCGGCGGGTCGCCTTCCGTGCCTTCCAACTGCGCGAGCGATCTCCCAATCCAGGTCAAGATCATCGACAACGCCCTCTCGACGGATTCCTCGGCGGCGGCGTACAAGCAGTCCGTGACCGGCGCCACGTTGGTGGTGTCCGAGGACGCGTTCAACGCAATCGCTAAGCCTTTCGCGGATTCCGTCGACATAGAATTCCAAGAGTAAGGAATCATTCTCGTGATTCTTTTTTTTCTTGTCCAGACGCCCTGTTCAGATTGAATTGCGAGAGAGAGAGGGACAGAGAGAGGGGGTGGGGTTGGAGGAGACGATGTTACCAGTGGCTTTTGAGGGGTTTTGGCGTGGGACGTCACTTCGACAGTAACGCGAATTTTTTTAACATCATCTTTCGTGTACGTGTAGGGTTTGATTCCGGAGAGATGATTGGTGATCGGCTCAATCTCGAAGAAATCAACGGGTGACAATGATTTATATTAATTCTGGAGATAGATCGCTATTAATGGCTTTGATTACGAGGGCGACAGATAAACTGTATAATCTTAACCTGTGGTCCTGCGTAAGCTGTTTAGCAACCACCAAAAAGTACCGGCTACCAAGATAAGCATAGGCATAGCGATTCGATGGTTTTGACTTACTGGTTGTTATTGAAGATTCTTCTCTTCCTTTCTTCTTTCTTTCTTTCTTTCTCGTTCTTTTATCTATTATTCGAAAACCCTCGCCTGAAAGTTTGCGTTGTCTGTTCCGTCTCACCCGTCTAAAAGCACTCGTTTTACCGTCCGGACTGGGGCCAAATTTGGATTCGGAATCTTCGTATCGGCTTTCTTGGTACGAAGGTGATATATTCTTAGGGATGTTATGGTGCAAGATGTGAGAAGATGCGATTGTGCATTTGAAGTATCAACTTTACCAAAAATGAATTAGTAGACTCAATTCTGCAATCCTATATCGATTGCATTCACTATCTACTCATGTGAATAAATGTTATTATTCTTGCCCATGACGTTTTCTCCGTTGAAATAGAACGCTATCTTGGGGTCTCCCTATTCAGTTGCAAAGTGATTACCGAATCCACAAGGTTGAGGAGTTTTATACCTAGAATGGAATGCTGATTATGTATGTGTGGAGGAACATGTAATGAATACGTATAGTCAATTTCTCTGCCTTGCAATGTGGAATGCTTTACCTAGGCAAATTGGTTACGGGAACATACATTTCAAGGGGGAAGCATTGTTTTGGAAATATAAATTTCAAGGCAGTGCATAGGGTACACATAGTAAATGAAGCTTCGTCATGTGGGCTAGTGACAAACAGCACCTGTAGGACAAAATTGGTGAGGTAACAGTTTTCTAGGATTTCCAGTTTTGACTGTTGGTTCAAGAATTTTTCGTAAAATATAGAGTCAAGCTTGGAGTATTCTGTAGGCTTATCCATTCTTCTTAGGCCACAAAAATTCAAAAAGTAGAAGCAAAAGGACATCGCTCCGTCCAGTTGGATGGGGACAAGGTGGTTTCTAACTAATCAAGCAGACTTGTTTAATGTTTGCCAAGTCATTAGGGAAGCAATTAGACAATTAAAAGCACTAAACTCATAGAACCTTTGATTGTTGCTATACGTAGAGGACCAACTATTTTTCAACAGAAGGTACTCCTATGCCAACTAGGGGTGTCACTGGTCAGGTCAAGTTGGGTTTTCATGATACTTGACTTGACTTGAAATCCTACCAGGCATGCTTGACACAACCCGGCCTGACCTAAATATCATTCAACCCAAGGGAACAGGTAGGGTTGGGTTGGGTCGGCACCAATTAGCTAGGCTCAGATTTGTGGTTTCGTCCCCGTTGTGGATGTGGAGAGAGAGAGAGAGAGATTGGGCTGTGGAGGTGTCAAAAAACCCACATAGGCCCGATCCTAACAATAAAAACATCTAAAAGTCCCTACCTGAAAAAGCCTAAGGCCCAACCCCAAAATATGCTAACTTTCGGGTTGGGTCCAGAGTTGGGTTGAGTTGGGCCAATGTGGGTTTTTTTGACACCTCTAATACCAACTTAGCAGATTCAAAAGCACTTGTACTAAATGTTAGAATGCAAATATGGTCTGATGTACGGTCTGCATTTGGCTTTCGTTTTCTTGGGAAAATAAGTCCTTCGGCTGACCGAAAGGTGTGAAAAGCTTTTCTCAGATGCCAATCTAAAGGAGCCAAACGATGCAAGAGTCCAGTGTTCACTATTGAAAATGTCATTATCGGGGATTTTACGGACTCCAAACGGAAATAAATGGAGAAGAGCGAACCCGACGCACATAGTTCGATGGCGTGCCTAGCGCCTACCCTACGTAAATAGATTAACAAAGACGATTTCACTAAAAAGAGGAGATCATACATCGAATGAGGCCCATAGTAACGAATCGGGAAAATTTCTCACAAGACCAAAGAAGGAGTCTTCGACCAAAAAAAAAAAAAAAAAAAAGGAAGGAGTCGGACCTATTGGGCCGGGCTGCCCACTAGCGAAATGCTCCGCCTCGTAAACTCTCGGATCGGACTCGAGAGCTCAAAATGAGGCTACGCCGATGAAGAATAGCAAAAGCCTCGTCTCCAAACAGCCTTCGGCCGGCTCGCCCCCGATCGTCCGGCTCCATAAGCCGGTCTCCCACTTCGGCTCGGCTTTGTTTGACTCGCCACTCCTCCTCCTCCTCCTCACTTCCACGAATCATCGAAGCACGAGAAGGAGAACAAGGCGACCCGCCTTCGACACTTGATATTCGCCATTGCAGCCTTCTTTAAAATCCCGGAGAAAACTGTTTTTTTTTTTTTTAAAAAACCAAAAACATAAATTTTTAACATTTTTTTTTTTAATTTTTCAGTTTTACCTCTCATTATTTCAAAACTATCCTTACCTTCACTAGAGTTGACAAAGAATTTAATATTTTTTAATAAAAAAGAAAAATGAAATCCAAAAGCTCTTTATAAAAAAAGACTTGCCAAACACCCTTTATGCCAAAATAGTTTTACAAATAATTTTTTATCAAAATTTGCAATTCTCCAAAACCAAAATAGTTTTGCAAATAATTTTTTATCAGATGCAATTTGCAATTCTCCAAAATTTTAGGCTAAACCAATATTTGCAACGTGCCCATTAACCAAACGCGCCTGAAGGGGTTTTGTGTGGTTCTATAGTTTCTTGTTGTTCACTTCTTTCTTGAATGTCATTTCGCCTGTAGAAGAGAATTCAGCAGTTACTGATGCGAATAAATGGGAAAAGAAGAAGAAGAAGAAGAAGAAGTTGTTTCCCACTGAATCTTTGAGTTTGCTAATGCTGATGGACTGAAAATACGGGCAAATTCAAATGCAGCTTTATCTTAGCTTGTGTATATTGACACCACAAATGAACCGGGGATTTTGTTCCTTTTTTGTGTGCTAGCATCAGTCGCTGAACTAAAGTAATTACAAAATCACGCAAGATAGAAGGACTAAGGCTTCTTTCCTAACACGTGAAAGAAGTGTTTGATGTAGAACAAATGAGAAGGGGTTATTAGAACTGGATTGTGTACTCCTAGTAAAGATGCAGAAAATTATAGTGGTTGTGGGTCGTCTATTAACCGTAGAAGGTCTTGTAACTATAGAATACCGTAATTTTAGATGGCCATTGCCTTCTAGGCTTGGTTGTGGTGTTACTTTGTAGAAATTTTGCTTTGATGACCATGGACATGTAGTACTTTGGGAATTTCAGATCCAATTCTAGGTAATTTGCAGGAAAAATTAAGTGATGCTTTTGATTCAAGAGGCAAAATATGGGTCCATTAACTCGGATATTTGATGCTGTAGTGATGGTATTTTCAGTTAAACTCATTTTTCTTTCCTCTGCCGGTCTGGTTTCTAGTAAAGGACAGGGCATCTTATGATTGAGTACAGAACTGTTGGCCTTTTGCCCCATTCATAAATTTTAACTTACCAAGTTACCATCTAGAATTATAGTAATCCCATCCTAAGACCTACTCATGTTCTTTAACCATATTTAAACTATTATTTTATTTTATTTTTTTAGATTCACCTTTAATTGCTGCCTTTTTAGCCCTTTAGCTCTTCGATGGTCTGGGAGATGCCTTATCTTATGATTACCAAAAACAGATATCCAAAACAGTTCTTGGCCAGGAAAAAGGATTTGTGTTCAACTTTTCTTTTTTCCAGTTTCAGTTAAAACTTTTAGTTCAGTTTCTTCCCCAACATTATCGTTTTTCTTTGGCTTTGAAAAGATGCTCAGCATCAAGCAACGTACATATCTATGTAGCAGTTGATGGAAAAATGTGGCTACGAACTTGGTAAAACAATGAAGACGGATACTAAGAGTACTCAGATCGGACTTTGAGGCGTGATATCACTTTATTTAAGGATTTATTTGCCCCACAACGTTGCTAATGGTCACCGGCAAAAATCCTCCAGGATACAACAAAGTCTCGGTTGAGAATACTAGATAGCAATTCTAGTATTTCTCAGGGATCTCTCTAGGAAACAAAAAAAGAATTGGCTGTAGTTTTTTTTTTTCAGAAAGAAGACTTGAAAATGACCACACTTCTCTTCTGAAAAATGACAAGTATATATATATCTTGCAACTCTTCGTGAAAATTCCCAAAGAAAATTGAACAAACACGTTTTTAGAAATTGTTCGGATAAACAATTGTGACTCTTCGGAAGAAGTCGAAAACCGAACAATTGCGACATTTCGGGAAAAGTTGCAAACCGAATAAATAATTTTCCAAAAGTTGTCTTGAAAAGACACAAAAAAATTCGGAATAATAATTTTATTTATTTATTTTAATAGAATTTCGAATTTTCATTTTATATATTTTATTTCCGAAATTCTCAAAATAAAAGATAACATTAATAACAAAAATAAAAAATAAAAATGAATAAATGACAAAGGGATAAGTGCTAATTAAACCACGGGCGCGCAGGTGTGCAAAGTGTTAAGTGCGTCAAATAATCGCGCACCCGCACACGGGTATGGTGGGGTCTAGCCCCACCCAATCACTCCTTGAGATATACAAGGAAACCTTTCACTTATATATTGCGCCACTTCCTCCCACTTTTCCTATGTGGGACAAGGAAAAACACTCAGTTTGTTTTGACAAACAAACCTCCAACAATCCCCCACTTTGTTTGTAAAAACAAAGATTTCAAAATTAAAAATTTTAAAAACCATACAGCCAAAGTTTCAGTAAGATTAATATACATACATACATAAAGGTCTCTTTCGAGTTAAACCTTTACTTAGTGCAAGTATCTCAAAGCTCTATCAAAGTGACAAGTAGCTCGGCTTTAAACTTGTACTTTTATGTAATAGAACCGGACATACCACACATATACTAACCTCTTGTTTCAGCGAGAAGTTCTATATTACTCCGCATTATTATGGCCTTGTGCTTGATCCTGTTTCATGAGCTCTCTAAAAAGCAACCCTAACTCTCGTAAGAAGCGGCACCACTTCTAAGCTCATATAGGTGAAGTATCTACCATGTGTTTCTGTTAGTATCAACACACTACAAACTTGTATCATACTTCATTAAGAATTCAATTCAGCCTACAAAACGTAACAGACGATACTGACTTCTCATATCAGGACTACGTCAGTATCAAACAATCACATTCAATAACTTGTTCTTACCCATTAAACCTTGTAACTAGTGATGTTCTATAAAAAGGTCGGGTTACCATTATTGGTGATTTCAATTAAAGGGTTTCAGCCCCATTTCTTGTGAGGTCGTTATTACCATATGTCTTGGTAAAGCTTTCATCAAAGGATCGGCAAGATTTTTGCTTGACCTCACATAGACAATTGTCATGGTACCATTTTAATCAATTGTCTCACATATTCATGTCTTAGACTAATGTGTCTAGACTTACCATTATAGGTGCTACTATAGGCTCTTGCCAAAGTGGCCGACTATCACAGTGGATAGAAATAGGAGGCATAGGACTAGGCCATAATTTGATATCCAACAACAAATTCCTAATCCATTCAGCCTCTTTCTCAGCTGCCGCCAAAGCAATAAATTCAAATTCCATTGTTGAGTGAGTTATACATGTCTGTTTCTTGCTCGCCCAAGATACAGCACCTCCAGCTAGTGTGAAGATCCATCCAGAAGTGGAACGCTCATCTCCCACACTTGTAATCCAACTAGCATTGGTGTATCCTTCTAATACAGCCGGGTAATTATTGTAGAACAAACCTAAATTTTTAGTTCTCTTAAGATAACAAAAAATTCTGGTAATAGCTCTCCAATGTTACGTACTTGGATTACTAGTATACCTACTCAACTTGCATACGAGAATAAGCAATATCAGGTCTAGTATAATGCATTGCATACATTAAAGACCCTATAGCACTTGCATATTTTAGTTGTGCCACCGCTCTACCAGTATTATAATTTAATTTAATACTAGAATCAAATGGAGTACTTATTTCTTTAAGACCAAAATGTTGAAATTTATTTAATAACTTTTCAACATAACTACATTGGCTTAAAGAATAACCCCCACTATTCTTCTTAACTTTAATACCTAAGATAGTATCTACTTCACTTAAATCCTTCATTTTAAACATGGAAGTTAGATACTTCTTAGTCTCATTAATTCCAGTCATATTCGTTCCAAAGATAAGCATATCATCAACATACAAGCACACTAAGACACCATAGTCTTTAGTGAATTTAGAGTATATGCACATATCGGCACTACTATTGATGAAACCATTTGACAATATGACCGAATTAAACTTTTCATGCCACTGCTTAGGAGCTTGCTTGAGTCCATAAAGAGACTTAATCAATTTACATACTTTTCTTTCATTTCCAAGAAGAACAAAACCCTCCGGTCGTTCCATGTAAATCTCCTCATTTAAGTCTCCATTTAAGAAAGCGGTCTTAACATCCATTTGATGAACACAAAGATCATAAATAGAAGCTAGAGCAAAAAGAACTCAAATAGAAGTTATACGTGCAATAGGAGCATATGTATCAAAATAATCTATTCATTCTTTTTGTCTATATCCCTTAGCTACAAGTCTAGCTTTAAAAGCTTTAATAGAACCATCAGAATGATATTTTCTTCTAAAAACCCATTTGCACCCAATATGTTTCGATCCTTTTGATAAATCTACTAATACCCAAGTATTATTGAATATAATTGAGTCCATTTCATCATTTACAGCTTCTTTCCAAAAGAAGCATCTCTAGAAGACATAGCATCATCAAAGCTTTTAGGATCATCTTCTAAATTTAATACTAAAGGGTATTTATTTATCACATTATTATCTCCATCTCCTTCCACAAGAAAAACATGAGTAATAAAATTAGGACCTAAGTCTTTTATTTTCCTAGCTCTAGTACTTCTCCTTGGTTCAATCATGTCTTTAGAATCATTCGTTTCTTTCTTTTGAGAATCACTTTGAGTTTCCATAGATCTTGAATCATTTTCAATAATTTCAGAACTTGTAAAACATTTATTCTCAAAGAATTCAACGTCTCTCGATTCTACTATGACATTAGACTCTAAATCAAGAAGCCTATAAGCTTTACTATTTTCAGCATACCCAATGAAAACACTTTTGATAGCTTTGGGACCGAGCTTTGTCCTCTTAGGATCTGGAGATCGGTAGTATGCCAAACACCCCCACACTTTAAGATATGACAAATTTGGCTTTCTACATTTCCATATTTCATAAGGGGTTATGTCATTTTTCTTAGAAGGTATTCTATTATGAATATAGCATGCAGTAAGTAATGCTTCTCCCTAAAGATTAATTTGTAGCTTTGAATTTGAAAGCATACAATTAATCATTTCTCCAAGAGATCGATTTTTCCTTTCAGCTAAACCATTTTGTTGTGGAGTATATGGTGCCGAAACTTGATGAATAATACCATGTTCTTCACAAAATGAAGAGAATTCATTTAAGAAATATTCTCCACCTCTATCTAATCGTAGAACTTTAATTTTCTTTTCTAATTGATTCTCTACTTCAGACTTATATTTCTTAAACATGGTAAACGCTTCATCCTTCGATCTCATGAGATAAACATATAAGAACCTACTGCAATCATCCACAAAGGTAATAAAATACCTTTTACCTCCACGTGTTAGCATACCATTAAATTCACATATATCACTATGAACCAAATCCAATAAATTCGAATTTCTTTTAATACTAGGAAATGGCTTCTTAGTAAGTTTTGACTTAGCACATATTTTACATTTATCAAATTCACCATTAAAATTTATCAAGTCTAATTTTCTCATATTCTTCAAATATCGCATATTTATATGTGCCAACCTACTATGCCATAAAGTTGAAGACTTGACAATATAAACAGAACTAGAAATATTATTATTGATACTCAGTTGATACATGCCATCATTGGCATAACCCTTCCCAACAAACAGCCCATTTTTCGACAGGATAACCTTGTTGGATTCAAACAAAACCCGAAACCCCCTCTTACAAAGTAAATCAATAAAAACTAGGTTCTTCCTAATTTCGGGTATAAATAAAACATTAAGAAGAGTTATCTTCTTTCCAGAAGTGAAGTCTATCTCTACCATGCCTTTTCTAGCAACCTTTGCAAGAGCATTATTCGCCATCAGGACCTCTTGAACATTTGAGTTAACAATCTCTTCAAATTGCTTGAACATGTACTTGTCCTTGCACACATGGACTGTTGCTCAGAATCTAACCACCAACCGGATTGGACGATGGTAGAATTGATTTCAGAAACCATAGCCATCGCATTATTGATTTCAGAAATTTCCATGTTCGAAAACATGTTTGAAATCATGGCTACATAATTTTCTTCAACCAGATTTGCATATGCTTTCACCATCGGAATGTTCTTGTCCTTTGAAATGCTCTTGCGGTGAATGCAATCCTTGGCATAGTGTCCCTGTTTGCCACAAACAAAACAACAACCTTTTTGCTTCTTTTGTGTTCTCTTGAATTTATGCCCCCGTTTTTTACTTTGAAGTTCTGGCTGAGTTTCCATTTTTATCCACAGCGTTCACCTTGAAATTGTACAAAACAGAATTATCACGTAAACGTGATTCTTCCTCAATGCGAAGATGTTTCTGTATTTGCTCCAAAGTGAAGTCCTCCGACTTGTGAATCAGCCTTTTTCCATAGTCTTTCCAACTTGGATGCAATTTCGCAATAATTGCTCCAACTTGAAAAGCTTCGGAATATTAATCTTGAGGGCACGAATCTTATTCACAATCACTTGCAATTCATGGACTTGTTCCAGCAAGGGTTTAGTATCAATAAACTTGAAATCAAAATACTTTGCGATTAGATATTTGTTGGTACCTTGCTCCTCCGCTTTGTACTTGAATTCCAGTGCATTCCAAATTTCTCTGCCGACTTCATTTCAGTGAATAAGTCGTACAGACGATCGGAGAGTGTGTTCAGAATGTGTCCTTGACAAAGTAATTCATCCTCCGCACGTTTCTTCTTTTCCTTATTAACCCTCTCAATGGCTTCCGCACTTGGCTATCCTCCATCGGAAGTAGGCTTAGGATCTTCTATAGGCGCCAAGTTAGGATCCGGTATGTAGGAAATCTTCAGAGCAGTAAGTAAGAACATCATCTTGTCCCTCCAGTGAGCAAAATTGTTCCCATCGAACTGGTCCAGTTTGACCATATCTTGATTCATAACTTTTATTGTCTCCGACTCCATTGTAGCAAAATAAATCCTTAAAATTGATGGAAAAATGTGGCTACAAACTTGGTAAAACAATGAAGACGGATATTAAGAGTACTCAGATCGGATTTTGAGGCGTTATATCACTTTCTTTAAGGATTTATTTGCCCCACAACGTTGCTAATGGTCACCGGCAAAAATCTTCCAGGATACAACAAAGTCTCGGTTGAGAACACTAGATAGCAATTCTAGTATTTCTCTAGGATCTCTCTAGGAAACAATCGAAAGAATTGGCTGTAGTTTTTTTTTTTCAGAAAGAAGACTCGAAAATGACCACACTTCTCTTCTGAAAAATGACAAGTATATATATACTCTTCGTGAAAATTCCCAAAGAAAATTGAACAAACACGTCTTTTAGAAATTGTTCGGATAAACAATTGCGACTCTTCAGAAGAAGTCGAAAACCGAACTATTGCGACATTTCGGGAAAAGTTGCAAACCGAATAAATAATTTTCCAAAGGTTGTCTTGAAAAGACACAAACAAAATTCGGGATAATAATTTTATTTATTTATTTTAATAGAATTTCGAATTTTCATTTTTTATTTTATTTCCGAAAATTCTCAAAAAAAAGGCAACATTAATAAAAAAATAAAAATAAATAAATGACAAAGGGATTAGTGCTAATTAAAGTGCGCCAAATAATCGCGCACCCGCACGCGGGTATGGTGGGGTCTAGCCCCACCCAATCACTCCTTGAGATATACAAGGAAACCTTTCACTTATATATTGCGCCACTTCCTCCCACTTTTCCTATGTGGGACAAGGAAAAACACTCAGTTTGTTTTGACAAACAAACCTCCAACAGCAGTCATGTTGGCTTCCATGATCAATTCTTCTTGCGTTGGTATATTTATCCAATGGTTGTCCTTACTTCATCTGTTTATCCACCAAATTTATATGTTTCCTCATTTGACTTTTATCTTTTTGTTTATCTTTTTTTTCTCTCCCCCAGATGTGTCTTTTCACGACACAATTGGAATATGCTGATCGGCTTGCTGATGCTGGAAGTCTCCATCCTATTACCTCATCCTGGTATCTCCTTCTGGATCGATGGCCATTTGAACCTCTAGCTTTGTTCCAGAGGGGTACACATTCAGTTATTAAGATATGTACTCAGTAAGTTTGTTATTATCATGTGCAGCCAGCTTCTAGACTTTTAAGTTATGTAATTATAAGCTTAGGTAAATTTAGATCTCCAACTCAGTCCGCCCAGTGAATTTGAAAAAGAAATTTGAGTTTGTGGCGGAACCCTTTCCTTGCCGTGTGGGATGAACCTTTCTAAATTTGTCATATTGAGCATATGTTTGAAAATGTTTAGTGCTGAATCTCTCCTTCATCCAACATTTAGTAAATTTACTATCTTGCTTGAAATATTGATTGGAAAGAGTCAATCCGTTCGAGTGAGAATATTATACACCATCAAATAATGGTAGTGATTCTCATATATTGTGTTTTTATGGTAAGTCAAGAAGTACTAATGGTGGACCCATTACATTATTTGGTTAGTCTTGTCTTTGGATGGTTTTATTGTGCTGCTGTCCTTTGGGAGGAGTAGCATCTGAGAGGATTCACACTTAAATGATGCTAGTAATTCCTATGTATTGTGTTTAATAATTGCTCCAAGGAGTTTTAATGGGGGAACTGTTTCATTTTTTGGTTGGTTTGGTCTTTGGATGGCCTTGACATGTATACATGTTTCCTATGCTTCTGTCCGTTTGGAAGGATTAGCTTGTGAGTAATGACTACGAAGTACCTTATGATGCTATAGTTTAAGAGAGTATTGGTTTGATATATGTCGGTTTTAGATCACATATGTTTATAGCTTATGCGTCTCCCTAAAAAGAAAGTTCAAAGTTTCAGGACCATACCCAGAAAGACCTTCTGTCCTATACAGTTTCGGAATCCCCTCAACTAAGCCCTTTGCAAAGCTGGGCTGCGTTTGGACCCGAACCTTGACAGCTTCAAAGGGACATAGAGTCACGTCTGTGAATACCTGAGCAGAAGCGCTGCTTAGAAATAATATGAGACTCCTGTTGTGGTCAACCAACAAATCATAGTAAAGTTTCTTGAAGTACTCGTAGAGACCGAATTTGCAGCCGCCCTGGATGCCGTATCCAAACGACTTGCCGGACCAACCTCTCCAGAGAGAAGAAGGCCCCTTGCTCTTTCCAGAGAACTGATAATCCCGACGCCATGCTGTTATATTTAATCGGATTAACCTGGAGCATACTAATTAACTTTGGCTATCAGATGGGAAGTCATAGAGTCTGGAAGATACCGCTAAAATAAATTAAGGGGGCCGATTGGCACCAGAGTGATACCGCTAAAATGCCTAAGGCGATCACATGGCTGACCTCACAATGCACTACTAAGATTCAGTTAACTTGAGGTTTTCCTTTTCATTTCTCCATGATGGAAAGAGCATAGATGTGAGAAATGACACCATCCCATTCCCATTGATACAACAGAAGAATTTAGACCTTACTCTGTCACGGTAATGGTACAGTATGAAATCCTTTGCATTAAGCTACAAACGTGTACGAAAATTGTATCTTCCATAGATTTTAGGCCGGACACTGAATGAAAGTCCACACCCCCTTCTCGTGTAACTTACACAGAGGCACACGCAAAGGAGAAAATAACAATAAACGAGAATCATGTAATCCATGTGAAGTGGAGCGTAAGAAAGAGGCAAATTGGGTCTCGTCAGCAATAAAGCACAAAAGAAATAAATGAGCAATTGTTTGGCCATGCAATATTGGTTCAGCATCAGAAGGTACAGGGGATCACAATGTTGTTGCAAAGCTACAGGAATGCTGACATTTGGAAAGGCACTAATACAAATTAATCAAGCAAATGCCTTGTCAAGCAAAGTTTCTCGTCGAGCTTATTTGGGTACAACACAGCAAGAACCAAACGTGCAACCGCGAAACCAGAGCATTGTTACTGCAATGTACTTAAAAAGCAAAACTAATTCTGAATTTGGCAAGTCACTTCCTTAGTTTCAAAATATGGAATAAGAGATCTAAGTGGAAGTGCTCTCCAACTGAACAGAATGACATATAATGTCGTGTTGGGATTACTTTTATACTCTTTTTTTGAGCGGGTGAGGTGATGTCCATACCAGATTCTGAGCAACTCAACTGGGTTAATTTTATTAGACAACTTTCAGAGCGCATTCCTTGATGTCGCCCCAATGCATTTTGGTTTTCCACTCTTGGAATGCTCTCAAAAAGACTGATGCATTTGGGGTGCACTCCTCCATATTGACCCAAAATGTCCCTACCCATGATAAACTAAAATTTTGGTTGCCTCCCATTTTTGATATAATCAACATGCTATTATTATTTTTTTTTTTACATATTTTTATTAAATAAAGGGACATGCGTCCGATACAACCTAATCCACTAATTATTTTACAGAATTTTACTTTGACAATGCTCTAAAAAAATCTTGAATCCAAAATCACAAAGAGATAGCAAACTCTTTTACATTTAGGCTTTTGGAAGACCATCTAATTCTCCAAAAAGGATCAATGTAAACCCTCTAATTGTTTCTATTAGACCAACATATCTTCCCGGTAGATAAGCCGATCGATGGATCCATTTTGCAATAGTAGGGATCAACTAAGATGAGCCCATTAGTCCATGTCTTGCTCTCGTTGCTTGGAAACCGTCGGTTCTGTTTGCTTGTCTTATTATACTTGCAACAGACAAAAGACTTAGGAAAAAGAGTCGATGGTGTGACAAACTTCAACCTTTGCACAGCGGAGGAACTCGACTGCTCTGTACAAAAGGTTTGATAAGAATTGAAACAACTCTCCTGCGAACAGGAGGATGGGGTAAAACCGTGTTGATGTCACATGTTCTTCTGTTTTATCCCTTAAGCATTGAGGACGTGGCAAATCTTCATAAGATATCTCAAGGAATATACTTTCTCGTGATTAGACCCTTTGCTCATGTCGTCTCTTGAATTTGAAAAGGAAAATATTGAGTGTGTGGTGGAACTCTTTCCTTGCCGTGTGGGAGGAACCTTTCTGAACTTGTCATATTAAGCATATATTTGAAAATGCTCAGTGCTGCATCTCTCTTTCATCCAACTTCTAGCAAATTTACTATCTTGCTTGAAATATCGATTGGGAAGAGTCAATCTGTTCGAGTGAGAATATTATACCCCAACTAAATGATGGCAATATTTTAATATATTGTGTTTTTATGGTTAGTCAAGAAGTACTGATGGTGGACCCATTACATTATTTGGTTAGCTTTGTCTTTGGATGGTTTTACTGTGCTGCTGTCCTTTTGGAGGAGTAGCTTATGAGAGGATTCACACTTAAATGATGCTAGTAATTCTCATGTATTGTGTTTAATAAATAAGCCGAGAAGTTCTAATGGGGGACCTGTTTCATTTTTCAGTTGGTTTGGTCTTTGGACGTTCTTGTCATGTATGTTAAATTAGTGTCTCAAATTTGAATTAAGATAATAATTTGTTAAATCGAATTTTATCGAGAGAGATTTTTCCAAGCGGACAAATCAGATGAATAAATCTTTTTTTTTTTTTATTGGACATACTTTTGGACGTGAAGAATATCACTACAAGATAAAAGAGTAAATATATGAGATAAAAGAAAAAATGAAGATTTTCTTCCTCTTACTTGCAGTGTACAAATCCTTCTTAAAGAAGGAAAGAGACGTGGGGCCCAAAGTCAAAGTCTTCACAATCTTGACTTTGGGTACAAAATATAAAAGCAAAAAGGAACGTGAAGCCTTCTGCACGTCCACGCCGCCTAAGAGTGGAGCCGCGAAAAGAAAAGCTGGAGAGCGCAACGTGACGAAAAAAAAAAGGCAAGAGCCGCAAGTCCAGGAGAAGAGTCACGCCGCACGTAGCTTTGAACAAAAACGTGAATCCATACGTACGCGGACCAAAAATGAATGCTGGAGTTCTTGATTTTGGTGTATGTAGAGCGTTTTACTTTGAGCTTGAACGCGCGGTAATTTTGTATAGTTAATTTATATCCAAGTAAATTATTTATACTTTGGATTTTTTATTAAATCTAGATATGGAAAACACTCGAGGGTGTAAGCAATTATAAATTCTGATTATCTGATTATAGTGGATTATTTATTCTAGCTCTCCCCGTAAACGTAGATATCGATACTCGGATCAAACCACGTAAATTTCTAATGTTCTTATTATTTCTCATTTATTTCTCTAGTGATTTTGCATTGATGTAAATTGCAAAATCCTGTCATTTTCGTGTATTATATTTCAACAATGTATATGTGTTTGCTATGCTTATGTCCTTTCGGAAGGAGGAGCTTGTGAGCAATGACTACAAAGTACCTTTTATGATGCTATAGTTTATGAAAATGAGAGAGAGAGTACTTTTATGATGCTATAGTTTATTTTACCATGGATTCAAGTTTGAAGCTTCGTTGATTTATCTTTGCAGAAAATCCTTTACCGATCTGATTTCTTTCCTGGACTGGGACGGATGTTGACCAGATCCACATGGAATGAATTATCCCCAAAGTGGCCTAAGGCATATCCTTATGGTTTGATATATGTCGGTTTTAAATCACATATGTTTATACCTTGTGTCTCCCTCAATTTTCTTCGACGACGCTAACTTTCTTGGATGACTGGTTGAGGCTACGGGAGAACCACAAAAGGTTGACAATTTATTCGGCCCGAAGTGTTTAGAACTTATAATTTTGGTGAGAATGCAAGTGGATCATTTCAGTCCTCTGCTTCACTTCGATCTTAGTTACTTTGCTTTTATAATCTTTTTGCATGTATCTCATCTAGTTGTAAATTTATCACTGATTATTCACGCTGTGCTCATGGTAGAGGGCTTATAATGGCACTCTTACGCATTGTCCTTGCTTGTCTTAATGTTTCTGCAGTTGGATACTTTCTTTCTCTCTCACTCACACAAAGTTATGATGCTTTCTCCCATGTTCCAGGATGGTGTTCCGAGGACAGCATATGAAGAAGGAGTAGTAATCTCCAGGTATCCACCACCAAGATAGTGAGTCCGAATTCTTTCGGGCTGCTTGGGATCAAAGGTACGGCGCTGGTATATCATGGTCATACTAGCTTAACAAATTTTGTTGCTCCAGAAGGTGTGTTTTCTTCTGTCCTGACCGAAAGAAAGGTGCTTTTCCACTTGGGTGGGTCGGAGCAGGGAGGACTAAAATGTAAGTGAGCCTTACGGGGCGGTGGTTGTTAAAAGTTGGGAATTCACATCTGTCTCTATATATAAATACGTCATGTTTGGCTGCGTTCTCCCTCATAATTTGCATGAATCCATTAACAAATCTTCCAGAAAGTCAGTGACGGGCGCACGCTAGTGCACCATTAGTCGTTCCTTATGCAAAAGAGCCCCTAGACATTCAATTTCTAGAGTTTGATGAATCCCAAGCAGCAGATAGCATATATTTAAAGAGTCCATATTGAATAGGCTTATTAAATTGTGTGAATCATAAAAATAAAAAAGAAAAAAAAGAAAAAAAAAAGGAAATGTTATAGGAGAGCCGATGATCTTTATCGACACCTCGTGCTCATATCCATTGGTTTTTAGCCGTAGAATATCATAATTTTTTGTGTGGACAAGATCTATGACCGTGTAAGCACAACAATTCATTAATTCGCGCATCCCTTCATATCTTTCGGCTTAGTTTGTGAACGGGAATTAAGGAACGCATTTCTCATCCGCTTGTCCCCGTGTGAATTCGTTGTCCGTTGGATCAGAATGTCCGTACCTTCATTTTTTGACATTGACAGGAGAGAATTAATAAGGGGTCTACGCATGTATACAATGAATGGATAAGTACTTTTTTTTTGGTCAGTGACTCAGTGGATAAGTACTTTGTTAGTGGATTAATAAATTATTGAGCTGGGATATTCCATCTGCCTAAATTATTCCCCTCAGGATAAGAACGGCCCCACTTGACGGAATGTACTAGAGTCTTCTCTGAGTTTCCTTTACTGGGCTGTC
The DNA here is from genome assembly GCA_014182515.1 of Eucalyptus microcorys. Lineage (NCBI taxonomy): Eukaryota > Viridiplantae > Streptophyta > Magnoliopsida > Myrtales > Myrtaceae > Eucalyptus > Eucalyptus microcorys. The sequence continues at coordinate 25,369,477 of CM024568.1, read as the reverse complement.
GTCTAAGGCGTCAATTTGCTATAAAGATTTGGAAAAAGAGTACACTTTCTTTATTGAGAAAAGGCAAGGGGGCATTAAAAGAAAATGTCTCCTGTGCTGCAGCAGCCGCAGCAGCTGCTCCTCAGCCTCCTCCTCGCCTCCGTGGTATTCGCGACCGTCTCCGGGGCCGCCGGCGACGTCGGCACGGCTGCTTATTACAGCTCTCCGTACACGCGTAAGTTCTTGACCACCACCCCCAAAAGAAAGAAGACAGAAGGGAGGATTAGAAAAGAGAGAGGAGCTCGCTAAATCCCGCTTTTTCTCTTGCTGTTGGTTTAGCGACGGAATGCTATAGAGATGACCCGTCCCAGCTTCCTCCGAGCAACCTGTTCGCGGCGGCGGGCGGCGAGCTGTGGGACAACGGGGCGGCCTGCGGCCGGGTGTACGCGGTGTGGTGCGTCGGCGCGTCGCAGTCCTTCCCTTTCAACTGCGCGAGCGACCTCCCAATTGAGGTCAAGATCATCGACAACGCCCTCTCGGCGGATTCCTCGGCGGCGGCGTACAAGCAGTCCGTGACCGGCGCCGCGTTGGTCCTGTCCGAGGACGCGTTCAATGCTATCGCTAAGCCGTTCGCGGATTCCCTCGATATCAAATTCCAAGTGTAAGGAATCATCATTCTTCTTCTTCTTCTTCTTCTTGTTCAGTCGCCCTGTTCAGATTGAATTGCAGAGAGAGAGGGGGGGTTGGAGGAGACGATGCTACAGTGGCTTTTGACACTTGAGGGGTTTGGGTCTTGTCGTGGTTGGATGCACAGTGAGGGGCACACGCCACTTCGGCAGCAACGCAGACTTTATTTAATATCATCTTTTGTGTACGTGTAGGGTTTGATTCTGGAGAGATGCGATTGTGCATTTGAAGTATCAACTTTGCCAGCAACAAATTAGTAGAACTCAATTATGCAGTCTTATATCAATTGCATTCGCTATCTACTCATGTGAATAACTGTAAATGTTATTGTTCTTGTCCATGACGTAAAGCTATCTCCGGGTCTCCCTATTCAACTCCAAAGTGATTACCAAATTCACGAGATTGAGGAATTTTATAACTAGAAAGGAATGCTGATATGTATGTGTGGAGGAACATGTAATAAATACGTATATTCAATTTCTTTGCCTTGCGATGTGGAATACTTTACCCAGGCAAATTAATTATGGGAACATACATTTCTAGGGGCGAAGCATTGTTGTGGAAATGTAAATTTCAAGGCAGTGCATGGGGTACACATAGCAAATGAACCTTTGTCATGTGGGCTAGTGACAAACAGCACCTGCAGGACAACATCGGTGAGTTGACAGCTTTATCCAGTTTTGACGATCGGTCCAAGAATTTTTAGTAAAATATAAAGTCCAGCTGGAGTGTTCTGTAGGCTTATCTATTCTACTTAGGCTGCTAAACTTGGAAAAGTAGAGGCAAAAGGACATCAGTCTGTCCAATTGGATGAGGACAAGGTGGTTTCTAACAAATCAAGCCAACTTGTTTAGTGTTTACTAAGTCATCAGAGAAGCGATCAAACAATCAAAAGCACTAAACTCATAGAACCTTTGATGGCCGCCATACGTAGAGGATCAACTGTTTTTCCAACAAAAGGTACTCCCATGCCAATTGTTGTACCAACTATTTATTCCCTCGCTCTTTCTCCCCTTGCATGGGCGGGTCGGAGCAGGAGGACTAAAACGTAAGAGAGCCGCACAGTGCTGGCTGTTGAAAGTGGGAATTCACGTCTATCTCTGTATACAAAACCTGTCTTAACAAGCCAAATCCCGCTAAGAGGAACTTCTAGTCATGTGATTGTGTTGTGGAAGTGCAATGACAAGCTAGGGTTTCGGCATGTCCGGTTGCGTTCACCGTCATAGATCAAGCAAATTTTCTACAGAAGTCCTAATAGGCGCATGCTACTGCACTATTAGTTGTTCCTTTTGCAAAGGAATTTCTAGACGTTCAATTTCCAAAGTTCAATGAATTGGATACGGTAGATTGTGCATATTTAAAAAGTCTTTATTGAGTAACCTCATTAAATTGGGTGAATCATATAAAAAAAAAAAAGAAGAAGAAGTAAAAGAAGATATTATTGGAAAGCTAACAATCTTTATCCATGTGTGTTTTCATATCCATTAGTTTTTAGCTATAAAATATCATAATTCTTCGTGTAGACAATATTAATGATTCTATTTGTAATAGTTGTGGAAGACTGGGAGTTGAGCAGGTAAAGAGTCAAAGGTGAAAGAGTAAAAAGAAAAAAGAAAAAGAAAAAGAAAAGAAAACCCACCTCCTTAAAATGGACGATTGAGAGCCGCATAAAAGAAAGGAGGGGTTCGTCCATTGAACGGTTAAAGCGAGGAAAGACAAGATAAAAAAAGAGGAGAAAATGGGTTGAAAAGTCAGTAAAAGCAGAACAAGGAGGCTAGTCTAAATAAAAGACCGAGAGCTAAAGGAAAGGAGCCAAAAAAAAGAAAGAAAGAAGAAGCAGGAAAAGAGAACGGGCTTTTTGCATACATGATAGGTCCGTCAAGTAAATTCGACTATGTATCGCAATGCTCAATAAGTATTTGCACCTCTCGTTTATCAATCGAGGTAGTTTTCAAATTTATGGCTTAAATTCGGAATTTTGGAGGGAATTATGTCATTGTAGAGCCATGGGATTTGATGAAAGTTGATTTGAAGCAATGGTTTTGTTTGAGCAAAATTTTAGGGTTTTGAGGTCAAGTTTCGTGTGCTTTTTAGCTATTTCGTAATTCATGTAGAGTTTTGTTGAGTTTAACGCTGATTCTTGTTGATTGCGAGATCATCAACTTATTTAGCTACGTGATTCCCGGATGAGTTGTACTATCTCCCTTGAATTTGTAAAACTTATATTTCGAAAATGCTATGGATAATGGCATGTTTTGTTGCATAAAAACCAAATCGAGCATTTACTACTCTTTGGTTGTTTACAAATATTTAGAAATTGTGCTATGCAAGATATTATAAAATAATTTATATTTGTAAAATCTTTGCGACTAGTTTATGAAAGGGTTTATAAATGATTTAAGAAATGATTGAGAAGTGGCGGATAGGCTACGTTGTAAAATGTTATTTGCTTGATTTATGAGACATATTTTAAATTTGGACTTCTGGTATTAGAGGATGGTTGTTTTATGCTCAATATAACTATGAATTCGATGAGGGGTCATATCGGTTTAAGATATTTTTCTAGGCCAAACCACTAGCTTTGTAAGTGGAAACTTTATTAATGGAGAATTCCGATTGCCTTATCACCATATGTTATGTCGTGACCATGATTTAATATTGAACAATAAATTGGTCGATAGAATGAATTATCAACGTGCAATAGAATAAACCATTAATATGTAAATTATTAAGATTTAATAATGGATCGGACCATTGACGCTATTATTTTAATATTGTTGAGTAGATGAGTATATTTAACTTTTATAAAACTTTGTTGAAATGAAACAATGCATATATGATTCGATACGTATTTTGCATCTTGATTGGATTGTATACATGCAAAGTAGTTGTTTAATCTACTTAAAAGATATATATACTATTCATCGAGTTGTGCTTATTCCATTCATTTTTCGTATTTTTAAGTCGTAGAGGGAGAGCATTATTGATGGGGATTTTGAGAGTTAAATTTCGGTAGTTCGAAGTTGCGTCCTTTGATGGGTGGACAGTCATGTCATTATCCTATCTGAATTCAGGGTGTGGCCGTATTAGGACAACGATTTATTAGTTAATTCAGGGGTGTCTTCATTTTTTCTCCAGCCTCGTTTGACAAAGGGAATAAAGGAAAGCATCTCTCATCCGCTTCTCCCCGTGGGACCAGAGCCTCTGTTCCTGCATTTTCAACGTGGACAGAACTATTTGGACAAAGGATAATCTAGCTATAAGTCCAACGAGGGGGTCAACTGAGGGAGTGACGTCATCAGGATGACAGAACTATCTGGATAAAGGATAATCTTAGCTATAAGTCCAACGAGGGAGTCAACTAAGGGAGTGACGTCATCAGGAGAGAACGGGCCCCACCATTGGGAATGTACTAGGGCTTTCTTTATTGGGCTGTCTTCTCGGCCCGACACCCCGCTGCAAAGATCGGGCAAAAAGGTATTCTTCTTGATCTAAAAGAGTGCGCCTTCTGCGCAGCAGCAGCAACTGCTCCTCAGCCTCCTCCTCGGCTCCGTGATCTCGTCGACCGTCTCCGGTGCCGCTGGCGACGTCAGCATGGCCGCTTATTACAGCTCTTCGTACACACATAAGTCCTTGACCTAGAGAAAAAGGGAAAAAAAAAAAGAGGGAGGATCAGAAAGAGAGAGGAGCTTGCTAAATCCCGTTTTTTCTTGCTGCGGGTTTAGCGAGGGAATGCTATGGCGATGACCCGTGACAGCTTCCTCCGAGCAACCTGTTCATCATCTTCTTCGTCATTGCAGGCGACGACATGGGCATAACAATGCCTTCTTACATTCAGCAATGAACATGAGGATCAGAGCTCAAGCAAGCGAAAAAGTGGGAATTCACGTCTGTCTCTATATACAAATACGTCGTGTCCGGCTGCGTTCCCCCTCATAATTCGCACGAATCCATTAGCAAATCTTCTAGAGAAGTCAGCGAAGCGCACACTAATGCACCATTAGTCGTTCCTTCTGCAAAAAGGCCCCTAGACGTTCAATTTCCAGAGTTCGATGAATCCCAAACAGCAGATAGCATATATCTAAAGAGTCCTTATTGAGTAGGCTTATTAAATTGTGTGAATCATAAATGAAAAAAAAAAAAAAAAAAAGAAGAAGAGGAAGAAAAAGGAGATGTTATTGGAGAGCCAATAATCTTTATCGACACGTCATGCTCATATCCATTGGTTTTTAGTTGTACAATATCATAATTTTTTGCGTGGACAAGATCTATGATTGTATTAGCACAACGATTTATTAATTCACGAGTCCCTTCGTATTTTTCGGCTTAGTTCGTTGAACGGGAATTAAGGAACGCATTTCTCATCCACTTCTCCCCGTGTGAATTTGTTGTCCATCTCAAGCAAGAGTTACAAAGCCTAACAAATAGTGTAAGCCAAACTCAAGAATCTAGTAGGGAGTGGCTCTTAAAGGAGGAAATTGAAACCTTATGAAGAAGAGAGGAGATGTTCTGGGGTTAAGATCTTGAGTCAAATGGCTAAGGTGGGGGATAAAAATACGAAATATTTTTATACAGCTACTATCCAGAGGAGACTAAAAAATAGAATTACTATGCTGAAGAATTCATCTAAGCTTTGGATAAGGGACACGCAACAACTTCAGAACCTCACAATTTCTTTCTTCAAAGATTTGTACACTTCAACATGGCTTAGGAATTGTCAACCAGTATTAGATTAATGCCCCACAATAGTTGGGAATTATATAAATGAATTTCCGGTGGCGGAAGTAATTTTGGAAGAAGTTCATGATGCTGTTTTTCAACTTGGTGCACAAAAAGCTCCTAGTCCGGATGGCTTAAATGAGATTTTCTTTCAACACCATTGGGATATAATTGAGACATTTGTGAAGAAGTCAGGGGTTATTTTTAGTCAAGGGAATTGGAACCAGCCCTTAATAGAACTCATATAACCCTAATTCCGAAGATACCAATCCATAAAAACTTGACCAATTTCGCCCTATTAGCCTTTGCAACTTTGCATACAAGATTATATCGAAGATCATGGCAAATAGACTTAAAAAATGGTTGCCGGTGATCATATTGTACAGGAGGTGCTACACCAGTTGTGAATGAGGACAAGGAAAAAAAATTTCCAAGCGATGCTGAAATTAGACATGTAGAAAGCCTATGATAGAATAGAATGGGATTTCCTAGAAGAATGCTTATTGAAAATGGGTTTCTGCGAAAAATGAGTCAAGTGGATTATGCAATGTGTTACGACGGTCTCTTTCAACATCAAATTCAATGGAGAACTCCTTCCTTATTTTAACCCTTCCAAAGTTATTAGACAAGGGGACCCGTTATTACCCTATCTCTTTATCTTGGTGGCAAACTGTTTGTCTTCTTTGATAGAAAAAGCTCTAAATGACGGGAGTATAAAATGAATCAAGTTAAATAGACATTGTCCCACCTTGACCCATTTATTATTTGTGGATGACTCTATATTTTTTCTAAATGGTCCATACAAGAATGTCAAAATGTCTTAGTTGTGCTAAATCAATATTGTTATGCCTCAGGACAAGTAGTAAATTTAAACAAATTAGGTATTTCTTTTCAGTAAAGATTGCCCTCAAGTATTAAGGGATAATATGGCTAGAGAATTGAGAGTTCCAAAGCTAGATCGGACAGGAAAATAACTAGGAATCCCCTCTGATTGGGGAGCCTCAAAGAGATAGATGTTTGCATGGATTTTGGAAAGGGCAAACATGAAACTGGAAGGCTGAAATGAACAAATTATATCAAAGGCAGGCAATGAGATCTTCCTGAAATCAGTGGTGCAGGCGTTACCACAATATGCTATGTCAATTTTTAAAATCCCAATATTAGTTTGTAAAGCAATTGAGAAGAAAATAGCCAACTTTTAGTGGAAAAATAGTGAAAAAATGATCTACAAAAAGTTTCCGAATTGATTAACTTTGCAACGGAACAATGGAATGAGCAACTTATAAATAATCTCTTTGATGAACAGATCGCCCAGGAGATCCTTGCAATTCCAATTAATAGGTTGATTTCAAATGATGAACTGGTATGGATAGGGACAAAGAATGGGTCATTTACAGTAAAAAAATGGCTACAACACATCAAGAGAATAGACGACAACCAAAGCAGCAACTGAACACCCTTCTTCTTCCTACCAAGCACCAAGAGCACTATGGACTGCTATATGGAACATGAAGATCAGCCCTAAAGTTAAAATATTTATTTGGAATGTCTGCCAAAACGCCATCCCATCCAAGGAGAATTTATGGAAAAGAAATATCTTACTTAACCCCGCCTGTGACCTTTGCCAAGAAAGGGTGGAAATAGCCGAGCATATCTTCCTCCTCTGCCCCCGGACCGCACAAGTATGGAACAATCCGGAAGTAAAAATCCAGATAAGTATACAAGAGGTTACCCGAATCGATGCGTGGTTGGCATTTTTTATAAGGAAAAACACTCCTTTACCGTCCTTGGAAGCGATTTCAAACATCATATGGCAAATTTGGTGAGGCTTGAGGCCTTTAGCTCAAGCTTCACTAGATCAGCGAACTAAACTAGCCGAAAAAAGAAGATAAAAGGAAAGAAAAGAAATAATAAGAAATAATTAAAAATATATTATTTTAAAAATAAAAATAATAAAAATTGATTTTAAAAAAAAAATAAAAATAAAAAATTAGTGAAAAAGATAGAGGAAAATAAATTTTTTTATTGAACATCAAAATATATTTTTCATTTTATTTTCAAGTTTTAACCGAATACCGATAAATAATTATATTTTCTTAGAATTTTGAAAAATATTTTTAGAAACGGCTATTTTTTGCGAAATGAACGGAGCTTGGAGCTTGAAGAAGGAGTCGGGCTTGTTGGGCCGGGCTGACCCTTGAGAAATTCTCCACCTAAGAAAATCTCGGATCGGATCGGACTCGAGAGCTCAGAGTCGCGCTACGCCGGCGAAGAATAGCAAAAGCCTCGTCTCCAAACACCCTTCGGCCGGCTCGCCCCGTTCGTCCGGCTCCATAAGCCGGTCTCTCGACTCGGCTCGGCTTTGCTTGACTCGCCTCTCCTCGTCCTCGTCGTCCTCGTCGTCCTCGCTTCCACGGATCGTCAAACCACCCCCACCATCCGCGCTTGAGATTCGCCATTAAAGCCTTCTAAAAAATCCTCAAGCTCCTCTCGCTAGCTCGACCTGATCCGTGCTTTCCCAGCCGGCCATGTTCGGTGCTCCCGACACCTTCCCCGCCGCGTGAGCTTCAGCTGCTACGGCGATTCCCCCCGCCGCTTCCGGAGAGACGATGGTGAACAAGTTCCTCTGCGACTTCCGGTTCCTCCTCCTCGCCGCGGCGGTGGCGTTCATCTACATCCAGGTGATTCCTTAGTCCCGATTCCCTCGCCATCTGGAATCTTTGCGGTTTCGAGTTTGGAACCGGATGCTCCGACCGATCGACGTGCATCCGTGCTCGCGGCTGCTTTTGTTGAGCCTAAATTGTTGTGGCGCATGAGCTCTAGGAGTGGGCGTTCGCTTCTTTCATCGCAATAATCATTCTTGAGGTTTTGTTAGATTACGGAAGGGGTTGTTGTGTCGTCCTGTAGGTTTTTGTTGTTCATTTTGCGTGTAAAAGAGAATTCTGAAGCTGAGACTGACGCGAATAAATGGAAAAAAAGAAGTTGTTTCGTCGGCTGAACTTTCAGTTTGCTAATGCCGATGGACTGGAAATGCGGGCAAATTCAAATGCAGCTGTACCAGAGATTTTGTTGCTTTTTCCTCTGCTTGCATCAGTCGCTGAACTAAAGTAATTTACAAAATCATGCGAGATACAAGGACTAGGGCTTCTTTCCTAACATGTGAAAGAAGTGTTTGATGTAGAACAAATCAGAAAGGGGTTGTTAGTTTTAGATTGTCTACTCCTAGTAAAGATGTAGAAAAATATAGGGGTTGTGGTTCTTTTCTATTGATTGCAGAAGGTCTCGTAACTTTAAAATACCGTGGCATCGCCCTTCTGGGCTCTGCTGTGGTGTTACTCTGGAGAATATTGCTTTGATGACCATGGACATGTAGTACTACAGGAATTTCAGATCCAAGTCTAGGTGATTTGCTGGGAAAATTAATAGTTGCATTGATTCAAGAGGTAAAATATGGGTATGTTAACTTGGGTACTTGAGATGCTTTGGTGATAGTATTTTAGGTGAAACTTGTTTTTCTTTTCTCCGCTGGTCTGGTTTCTGGCAAAGGAAAGGACGTCTTATGATTGAGTGTAGGTTTGTATTGCCTTTTGCCTCATTCGTGAATCGTTACTTGTCAAGGAACCATCAAGAGTTATAGTAACTCTATCATAAGACATACTAATATTCTCTAACTGCATTTAAACTTTTCTTTTTTTTTAATAATCAGATTCACCTTCCACTGCTCCCTTTTTAGCCCTTTAGCTCTTTGATTTCATGTTTAAACTATTGTTCAATGGTTTGGGAGATGCCTTATCTTATGATTATCAAAAACAGATAATCCGAAATGGTTCTTGGCTGGGAAAAAGGATTTCTGTTGAAATTTTCTCTTCTCCTGTTTCAATTAAATCTTTCAGTTCAGTTTCTTCCTCAATTTTATTGTATTTCTTCAGCTTTAAAGAGATGCTTCAGCATCAAGCAATGTACTTACCTGTGTAGCAGTCATGTTGGCATTCATGATCGATTTTCTTACATTAGTATATGTTTCCAATGGTTGCCCTTACTTCATCTGTTTATCCACCAATATTATACGTTTCCTCGTTTGACTTTTATCTTTTTGTTTTTCTTGTTCCTCTCTCCCTCAGATGCGTCTTTTCACAACACAATCAGAATATGCTGATCGACTTGCTGCTGCTGTAAGTCCATCCTTATACCTCGTGCTGATCTCTCATTCTGGATTGTTGGCCATTTGAACCTCTAGCTTTGCTTCCAAAAGGATACACATTCGGTTATTAAGATATGTATTTAGAGAACTTCTTATTATCATGTGCAGCCAGCATGTAGACTTCCGAGTTAAGTAAAATATAAGCTTAGGTAACTTTAGATCTGCTACTCTGTCTGCCTATTGAATTTGAAAATCAACTATTGAGAGTGTGTGGTGGAACCTTTTCCTTGCCGTGTGGGAGGAACCTTCCTGAATTTGTCATATTGACCATATATTTGACAATGCTATGTGCTGAATCTTGTTTTCATCCAACTTCTTGTAAATCTACTATCTTGTTTGAAATATCGATTGGGAAGAGTCAATCTGTTCGAGTGAAAACAGGATACCCCATTAGATGATGGTAGTAATTCTCATGTATTGTGTTTTGATGGTTAGTCAAGGGTACCAATGGTGGACCCATTACTTTATTTGGTTGGTTTGGACTTTGGATGGTCTAACTGTGCTGCTGTCCTTTGGGAGGAGTAGCTTCTGAGAGGTTTCACACTTAAATGATGCTAGAAATTCTCATGTGTTGTGTTTAATAATTGAGTCAAGAAGTTCTAATGGGGGACCTGTTTCATTTTTTTGGTTGGTTTGATCTTTGGAATGTCTATGTATGCATGTTTCCTGCTTCTGTCCTTTTGGAAGGAGTAGCTTGTGAGTAATGACTTCGAAGGGCTTTTATGATAATATAGTTAATGATAGCGAGAGAGGAGGGGGAGGGGGGGGGGGGGGAGAGAGAGAGAGAGAGAGAGAGAGAGAGAGAGTGGTGGACACTAGAAATCTAATGTGTGCATCCTCCTCTCCTAAATCACATCTCCTAGAAATCATCATAGATTTCTTAGATACATCTTTCATCTTACAGGTTGAAGCTGAGACTCGTTGTACAAGTCAAATGCGAAAACTAATCGATCAGATAAGCATGCAACAAAGCCGTATTGTGGACCTAGAAGGTGTGATAATTTGATTGTAAGCATGTGTTTTCCTCATGTTGTTTCTGTAGAGGACTGGAACGATATGGATTGTATGCAAGCTTGCAGCATATGAATCTTTTTTAGTATTTATCTGGCTCTGTGCGTCAGGCAAATTGCATTCTGCATTTCTGGATTCAGCCAATTTGGAGTTTGATCGCAATTGTTGTGATGCACTGCTTCACTTATAGAAATTCAAAATTTTACCGAGCGACTGAAACTGAAGGAGATTAATTATCATTCTTGTGCTGTGAAGTTCTAATACTTAACCTCTCTTTGATGTTGGAAGAATCCCGTTTATCATTCATCCTACTCAATCTGAAATATATTTGTTTGTGAATATGCCTTGATCTATTTGCTTCACCATTTGGTGTTTGAAATTCAGAGGATAAGAACCGACAAGATGAAGAATATAGCCAGATGAAGGCTCTTGTTCAAGATCTTGAATGTATGTTAGCTAGTATTTCTGCTCCATTTGTTTATACTTCTTTCTCATTTTATTCCAGCATGCTCATTCTAGTTGTAATCCAGTAGATGATTTTAAATATAATGTTATGAAGGTCCCTTGACTATAAGTCTATTCTACTAATCTAGTTGTATTTTGATGGCCTTTCTAAAAGAATCATGAAATGTTTGCAATACAAAACATTTAGTATTCTGACTGTGGAAGATTGTTAACTGATACACTTATTAATTTATGTAAAAGTTATTGTTAATTGTTTTTACTTGCTATAAAAAATTTGTAAATGATTATCATGATCAAATAATCATTGTTGTGGATGCAATTTTCCAGATGATGTACTTTTGGCTTCATGAATGTGTACAATATTTATCTACGCAGAGCTTTCAATTGAATTTACTTCTTTTTTTTTGTTAACTTTCCTTTCTCTATTAAATTGGGCATTGAGTATTTCTTATAGATAATGGAGGATTTTGTTAATAGAAGAAATGTTCTTGTACATCAGAAATGTACAAAAGTACAAATTGAAAGAAAAACAATCAAACAAAAGAAAAAATCACTAGACTATATAGAATAAGATGGTAAATTGTTGGTTTTAGTTAGTTGGGCACATTATGGATGCATGAGTTGTAGAATATATTTAGATTGATAGAGATAGGCAGCAGAACCTAAAGCTACCATCAAGCAGGATGCATTCAAAAGAGAAAACCACGCACCATGTGAGGCAAAGCCCTTTATATCACATAATCCCACTAAACTGGGGGTTGGATATATAACCTTGTGCAGCTCGTAAAGTTTGCAAAACATGTGGTATTTAGGTTCTGGATCAGAAAATATTCAGTGAAGGGATTGACTTCTTGGACATTCTTACTGAGTATATATGGCAAGGTTTCAATTTTACCCTAGCTTTTGCATCCTTGCTACTTCTTTGCCCACTTATTGCTGTTTCACTTACTACTTCATATAGTACTCAAGTCTCTAGCTATAATTCATAAAGAAGAATAAAAGAGTTTTAATATTCCAGAATCTGTTCAGGTAGGTATTGCCAAAGATCTGCTTATGCAGATGGAACCAAAATGGATTACACCAAATATTCGTTTGCTCCAACTTCTTCTGTCAAGTGGTTGGATTGGTAATGCAAGGCTCCTTGGGGAGATAAAATCAACATAAACGTTTTGTTTGAGAGAGGAGGGGAGGGGAAAGAAAATGGAAGGCGGTGTTAAAATTTGGAAAGATTCAAATTTTCAGTGAGAAGAAATGGGGGGAAAATTTGAAAAAATTCTGATTTTCTTCACTTATTTTCATTCAATCCATGTCCTGAACAAAGCATAAAGGATCACAGTGGGTGAAATGTACAAAATTTAGTTCTAAACAATTAACAGTAGAAACAAAGAAAAGCTTACTGAGCTGTCTTAGATGGATATCCTCCTGCTGACAAAATTGAATGGAGTGATTCCATTATTTTTCAGTCAATCTCCTTAAAGGCGCCTTATAGGGTTTTTATTCTGTTAATTGCTTGCATGTCAATCAGTTTGTTTCATCGCATATCCCACTTTTACATTAAAATTACACACTTAAGTGCTACTAAAGTTACTGTTTTGCTAATCTTGCAGTTAAAGGCCTTCAAAGACGGATGGACAAATTACAGGTTTTCTCCTGACAATAAAATGTTATTTATCTTCTGTAATTTACAAGTCCAATTTTGTCAGTCTTACTTTCTGATATCTTTTTGTTGGATTTATCAGACTCAAGTGGCAGCAGTGGTAATCATGGCATGCAACCGCGCTGATTATCTTGAGAGGACCATTAAGTCTATCTTGAAGTATGGCAGATCTGTTCTTTTAAGTCTTTTTTGTTTTATGACAACTCAAGACACTTTGTATTGATCAGTTCTCCTATTATTGGATTCTTGTCATTTTCCAGGTATCAGAATGCTTCAAAGTACCCACTTTTTGTATCCCAGGTAGTATACCCTCAGTTCTTGTTCTAGCAATACAAATCTAGCTTTCCTTTATTGCTGGGCTAGCTTTCCCCCCGTCCCCCCTCTCCTTTAATGTTTTTGTTCTGAGATATTTGTATTTGACCACAAAATTGTTTCTGTAGGACGGGTCTGATCCACAAGTTAGAAAGAAGGCCTTGAGTTATGATCAGTTAACCTACATGCAGGTAAGCCACTGAGGTCTTCCACGTAACAAGTTTCACTCAATTGTTTCTTTATTATCTGAAAATCATGAAATGGAAAAGAGAGAGCTTTTTGTCGTTTGACTATGTCTAGATGAAAGTTGTAATCCTGACCTAGGTTCTTTTGCAGAGATTTTAGTACTTACCTGTATATCTGAAAAATAACTGGAGTTCATTGCAGCATCTGGATTCTAAGCCAGTGCAAACTGAAAGGCCTGGGGAGTTGATTGCATACTATAAAATTGCAAGTAAGATCGATTTCTTTTGATATTGCTATGATAGGTTTTTGCCAATCTCATGTGTGTTCATGTCAGGTCATTACAAATGGGCTTTGGATGAATTATTCTACAAACATAAATTCAGTCGAGTAATCATACTTGAAGGTGAAATATATCGTTTTATGCTGGGTTGCTTTCACAACATCTAAAATGAAGTGCCTATTCACAATCTTTCACCTGAATGCAGATGATATGGAGATTGCACCTGACTTTTTTGATTATTTTGAGGCTGCAGCTGCTCTCATGGAAAAGGATAAGTATGAAATCTGAAAATGCCTAAGCTACAATTGGATATTTGAATTAAAACATATAATAACGAACTGTTAGAAAATACCTTGAATCTAAAAATTAAAAAAATTAGGCTTTGGCTTGAATTGTAAGTTCCGTGGAGGAAAAAGCACATTATGAACTTTACTGCAATTTTCCATCTCAAACTATGGCAGGACCATTATGGCTGTTTCCTCATGGAATGACAATGGGCAAAAGCAATTCGTGCATGATCCAGGCAAATTCTCATAAACTCCGCCTTTTTAGTTTCCCACCATGAAATAAGAAATGAGGTCTATACCCCAAACAAAAAGGGTCTTTTGCAGTCCATGATTCTGAGTGTTATATCTTCACGCATGTGCATAATCTAATTTCTCTTCTTTTCTGAATGTGCTCGAAAGCTTTGGAATATTACTTGGGATAAATGGATGATGACCTTTACATAAGTGGCAAAGTTAAGTACTTGCTCACTGCATGCCACATGTGAAAAAATCATTTGAAGATGCAGCTGAAGTTAAATGGCGGGGGAATGTTTTATTGTTTTGGTTGTTATTTCACCATGGATTCAAGTTTGAAGCTTCATTTATTCATCTTCACAGCCTTATCAACCTTTTCTTAACAAAGATATGTGTTTCCTTCTCCACATCTCTCTTTTCTTGTAATCTCTTTATACATTTTGCAGAAATCCTTTACCGATCTGATTTCTTTCCTGGACTTGGATGGATGTTGACCAAATCTACATGGAATGAATTATCCCCAAAGTGGCCTAAGGCATATCCTTATGGGTTTGATATTTGTCGGTTTTAGATCACATATGTTTATTGTTTATATGTCTCCCTAAATTTTCTTTGACGACACTTTACTTACTGGGACGACTGGTTAAGGCTACAAGAAACCACAAAGGTCGTCAATTTATTCGGCCAGAAGTGTGCAGAACTTATAATTTTGGTGAGCATGTAAGTGGATTTTGTACACACGTACTCTGATTTATGGTCATTTTGGTTTTGTACAGTTACTTTACAAGTTTTGCCAGTATCACCTAGTATGTAAATTAATTTTTGAGTATTCACAGCTGTGCTCATGGTTGAGGGTGTATAATGGTTTTGTGGCGAATGTCACATCATGTACCTGCTGGGTTACTTTAATATGAATTCAGCAGTTGTATGTTGGGTGGCTTGGGGTGATATGGGAGATGATAGCGCATGTCATGTACAACTTTGGCGTTGCAAAGAATTTGATTTGACTACTGACTCCTTATATGTTTGCATGTCCATTGTCTGAGAAGTTGATACCATGAATGTTTATGACAATTTTGATATTCTCTCAGGGGTCTAGTTTGGGGCAATTTTTCAGACAGTATCTCGAGCCAATCAAATTGAATGATGTCCAGGTAATTTATATACTATATATTGAGCAAATTTGTTGTATTTGTGATTGACCTTGTGTTATCTTTCGTTTATGAAGGTTGACTGGAAATCCAAGGACTTGAGTTACCTGATGGAGGTATCTGTTGTGATTTGATTCCTGGAAGTGTCTATGCCTTTTATTATTCTCCGACTAATGATGTGTCTTCAACTTTTCTCAGGACGAGTATATTAAGCATTTTGCTGCAATTCTGAAAAATGCTAAACCTATTTATGGAGCTGATGCTGTTCTGAAGGCCTCTAATATACAAGGGGATGTGCGTGTTCAATATAAAGACCAGCCAGATTTTGAACACATTGCCCGGCAATTTGGTGTCTTTCAGGAGTGGAAGGTTAGCGTATTTCTTGATAGGATTTCGTTTAAGTTTAGTCTGAGGTTTCTTAGGTTTATGTGGCTAATAGCACCAAAAAGGTATCCTTTCTCTGCATTTTGAACGGATATTCTAGGATGCGTATTAAAATTCAATATGAACCTTTACTTCAGTGCATGTGGATTCCATGATTGGGTCTTCGATAGACCTTTATCCAACTAATTAATTGAAATAATAAATATATCCAGTGGATTAATCTACAAATGCAGTCAGTACTTGTTACCTGGTTCTATGGGATGTAGACACTTGGAGATTCTGCTGCACGACCTTTAGCAACCCAAAAATTCACTTTTTGTTCTTTTATTCCTGAAATGAGCATGTTTCTATGCCCTGCATTGTCCTTGCTAGTTTTAATGTTTCTGTGGCTGGATACTCTCTTTCTCTCACTCGCACAAAAGTTATGATGCTTTCTCCCATGTTCCAGGATGGTGTACCAAGGACAGCATATAAAGGAGTAGTTGTCTTCCGGTATCCACCACCAAGACGTGTGTTTCTAGTGGGTCCGAAATCTTTTGAGCTGCTTGGGATCAAAGGTGTTTGATGCTTTGAGGTCAGGTTTCACGGCGCTGGTAAATCATGGTGCCAGAATTCGGCTTCCTCTTTCCTCCCCAACCCCTAGTGTAACTGGTACATTATTAAAGGAATCGATTGGGCATCACAATCAGTGCTTAAGATTGCAAATTCAGGTCATCAGCCAGGTTTGACCCACTGCTACTTGCTGATGAACACAAGTGTAGAGGTTGGAGGATTCCATTAGCGATTTGATTTAAAGGGAGAGGAGGATTCTTTTAAACGACAGTTCAATCTATACCCATTGAACGGCCGAACCAAGGCTTCATTAAAAGAGTTTGCCATAGGTCATACTAGCTACTTTAGCACTTAATAGCAGGTAACCTGACAAACTTTTTGGCTCCCAAAGGTGGTTTTTTTCTGTCTAGACCGCCCCAAAAAAGGGTGTGCTTTTCTTCTGTTGTACTAAGGAACAAACACATATTTTTTCGCCATTTTCCCTCGTGTTTTCATTTCTCTTTCTCTCCTGTTTGGTTGGGTAGGAGAAGGCAGGACTAATATGTAAGAGAACCTCTGTATACAAACATGTCGTATCGAATGCCGCCGAGAGGAACTTCTAGTTAAATCTTGTGTTGTGGATGTGACTTGTGATGGTGTATGCTTTCACCTATTACGGAAGTATATATTAAAGCGTTAACTGATTTACTAATATGAACACATATACTTCATAATCGTTACTGCGCCTCCACTACCTATTTCCTCTGGTCACCGGACTGCCATTGGCGACCACCACCATCACACCGGCCATTGACTCCAAGCCATTCCAGGCCGGTGGCCACAGTCAGTCCACCATTGAAAGCACAATGAATATAATTAAAAGAACGCAAAGCTCGGGAAAACTCTTAGGCAATCTCATTATGCATCAAAATCAAACTCAATACCTAACGAAACAACATGCCTTGCACAAATCAAATTAAAACGTGCCTTCAGATTGAACAAAAACCAAGGTCATCTCTTCATCACATCTTGCACACATTTTATTGAACTAGTTGTACCTTAATGCCGTGATTCATAGCCAAAAATAACGAGACTAGACACAAGATTCTTCGTGATCAGAGTGTAGAAACTCAAATAGAGCGGATTCCAAACTTGACAAAGCATATGCTGTTTGGACCATTTTTTTTATTTTTTATTTTTTGGTGTCATACTCTAAATTGTCATGGAGGCACGAGGTTTTGGGCGATGATCAAGGGTTTTTAACTGGCGTTTGCCTTTGTTGATGCAATAATTGGCAACTTTAATGACGTTAATTTCTTTAGATGAGTACGCGTTTTTTGTTAAAAAAAACAAAAAAGAATAATATATAGTGGATCTGCCAAAATGAGATTCGCCTATCAACCACGCGTGCATGACCTCATGCACACGCCCACTTCAGCCTATGGCGAGCACTGACCTCGTCTTTTTGGTATATTCCCTCTTCTCTTATCATCTTTCTTATCACCAGCTCTTATCATCTCCTCTGCGGCACACGCCCCACCTTTTTCCCCCAGCTGGCGTCGCGTCGCGGTGCCTCCCCACTTCTCCACCGCCTCTGCCGCCTCCCCCACCTCGCGGCTCCGTCTCCGTCGCCCCGGTCTCCCGGCGCCGCCTCCGCCCGCCCGCCGCCACCGCCTCCGCCCACCGTGGGCCTTTGCATTCTCTGCGGGCGATCGCCGTAGATACAGCACGCAGCCGGAGCAGGGGCGCGCACGCGAGCGAGAGAACGCGCGGACACCCGCCACGCAGCTCCGTCTTTCGCGATTCGAGGCGGAGTAGCTCTCCGGTTCTCTCCGTGAGATCGAGCTCCATCGCCGTCGACCGGGAGCAGGGGATTTCGCCATCATCGAGCAGGCCGGACGGAGCTCGCTTTCCTCCATTTCTCAGGTTCCGTGATTTCGATTCAATTCTAAGCGCTGATTCTCGATGTTCTTGCTTGCGTCACCGGCGTATGCCTAAACCACCTCTGATATGGATGGCGCTGTTTAGTCAAGAGCTCAGTTCTGGTGGCGCTACCGACTCTGGATCTGTATTTTCTTCTTTGCCGAGTTTTTACCTTTGATTCTCTTGGAATTTCAAGATCGTCTCTGGAGTCGTCTGGTCTCTTCAGATTGTTGAACATCTCGGTGGATTGGGGTTTCTCGGTTTTGCTGTTTTGGAGGCACTCAGCGTTCAATTCTGCTTCGCCGGCTTTGATCGGCAATCTGGTTCGTTGAACAATCGATTGTGACTGATAATCGATCGCTCCTCGCTAAGGTAAAAGCTCTCTGTTCTTTTTTAAGTTTACGCGCATGATATAGAAACCAAGAGCTTTGTTGTTGCTAGCTTGCAAATTGTTCATGTCTGAGACTATATTGATGACTTAGATTCAGTCTCGTTGATCTCTTACTGTTTGGGTTGGGATTCTCACTATCTAATTGCTACCTTGTGCCTTTTAATCAAATAGCTGTTCTAGTATAAATATAACTCTGAATCTGACTGAGATCATCTTGTCTGCTTGAATGATTGATTGTGCCAGTTGTATAGGTTGAGTAAAACTAATTGATATTCACTTTTGACCTGAAGGTCTCAATCTTGATAAGCTTCCGGTACTCTGCAATAAGCTCGACTCTGTGAAATTAGCTAAAAATGTTGATGTGCTGAATTGTAAATGCTTGTTGATGGTCGCTCCTGCATTCATGAAGGGTTGACTAGACTCACATTGGAGTGCAGATGACATCTACTGTACATATCTCTTCTGATACCAGATCATGTCTTTCTTTGTGAATGAATATGAATATGTGTTTAGTGGATATAAAATGCAATGCAAATTGTGTTTGCTTTCATACTGGAATGTGATTGTTGTCTGCTGGTCATGTGTTATCTAATGATGCTGAGGTATTACTTGGAGATCTTGCACAAATATTCTTGTTGGTGCTAGATTAGTTTATGTTCAATTGAAGCTTTGTTAAATACTCGGTTCAATGGGTAAATGTAGAAAATGGAGACTGTTGATGAGTAGGTTGATGATGCATTTCCACTGAGGATGAGTGTACGGGCTTGGGCTGTTAGAAGGTTGTTGGCTGTTGGTCGTTACTCGTTGAGAGGAGACTTGATGGATTTGTGTAATTTCAGGATTACTTTGGTTGTTTATGACGGTATATACGCATATAGTTGATCCTTCGCCATTTTTATATAGTTTAGTGTCATTTTTCTTGCATAAATAGGGGCCATATGCTGTGCAAATCTCATGGCCGGCAAGGATGGATTGTAGGATTGCTGCTTAATATTTTTGTTTGAGCTGCATCTTTAGAAGCAGATTTACCTTTAAATTGTGGTGAAATGGTGGCTCTGTTGTTTTGGGTAACGATAGCATACCGGTATGCATAAGAAAAGAGGTAAAATTTACCTTCAGAAGCACGTAGAGGTGGGATCGTTTCGGGGATGCGTGTCATTGTTTATTCTTCTTTATTATATATAATAAAGAAGCTTTGTCTTGAAGCAGGAGTCCAGTAAAAAAATGGCAACTAGGAGCCTTTTACTATCACAGCCGCTTCACCTCCTTCATCTCCTCCTCTTCCTCCTCCTCCTCCTCCTCGCCTTTATGCTCCCGAAGACCATCTCCGTGGCCCCCGGTGACGACGGCACAGCTTCTTATTATATACCTCCTTATGAACGTAAGTTTCACCCCCACCAACAAAGAAAAAACAAAAAAGTTTCTCCATATTTAAAATGAAAAGAACTTGCTATGTTAACTTTCCGTTTTCTTGCCATTGATATAGTGACGGATTGCTACGGTGAGGGCTCATCCCAGTTCCCTGAGAGTAATCTCTTCGCGGCTGTGGGCGATAAACTCTGGGACCTGGGGGCAGCATGTGGCAGGGAGTACGAAGTGCGGTGCATCAGCGAGGCGTGGTCTGGCCCTGGACCCTGCAAACCCGGCTCCGACACCATTCGGGTCAAGGTCGTTGATTACGCCCTCTCGGTTAGCTCCTCCGCCGCCGCCCCCAAGCAGTCCGTAACTGGCGCTGATTTGGTCCTGTCTCAGATCGCTTTTGAAGCCATTGCCAATCCATCCGTCGATTCCATCAATGTGGAGTTGAAGGAGTAAGGAAATCCATTTCTCCTGCTTCTTTTCGTTTAGAATCCCATTTCCATTGAATTTTTCCCGATGTAACAGCAGTGATAAGAGGGACAACCCTGACTCCGATGGTAGAACAGATTTTAAAATCATCTTTTGTATGCGAAATGTGCAGGGTCTGATTTTTGGTGATGGCTCAAGGCTCGAGACAGAGAGGCGAAAGGAAATCAACAGATGATAATGATATCAAATAAATTCAGACATGGTTTATCTGGAATGCTGGTTGGTTGTGTTGCTTTTTTGTTTTTTCAAATGTGTGGTGTTTTCGAATTTAAGAGGATGGACTCGGCCAGTCTCTTGAGGGTTCAGAGGAAAGATCGGAGGCTACATCGGCCGCGCTTGATCCTTGCAAAGATGTTCACTCTGTCGCTGGTTTTAAGTTTCTACAAGAGGGAAGCCGTACCTGATCCGCTTTGCCCGCCATGTCGCCAAATGCTCAAAACAGCAGTAACATTTACTTCTCCTCTGCCCTTGGACGAAAGGAGGGGTTTGGTCTGATCAGAGGCTCCAGCGAATGGTTCAATTGCTGTTTGAATCGAAGAATCTCTTACCGACGAAAGAAGAGCTTGCTGGAATCCTATGGTCAATCTGGAATGCCCGAAATGCCTATATTTTTCGATCAAGACAGCCGCAAGCTACCATGGTCGTAGATGAAGCTTGTTCAGCGCAAAAAAATCGACTTTAGGTGTGGAACCCAGAGGCAGAAATCGAAAATTGAGAGAGATGGACTCAACTTGTGAAATGGCTCCCACCAGCGTATGGAGTGTTGAAATTCATCTCGGATGGCTCGTGGGTGGAAGGGACGATGGATGGAGGAGTATGCCGGTATTTGAATGGTGTTATAGTGGACGGTTTCGTCAAATCGGGTCGAGCTTCATCGGTAATTGAAGAAGAAACCCTGGCTTTGCAACAAACACTTGAAAGGGTAAAGATTCACCTTGATCTCCACAGAGAAACTGATTCGCAGGTTGTTGTGGAGAGTGATAACTCATCACTCGTGCGCTACGTGATGGGATCTGAGCAGAGCCCATGGGCCATCCGACCTTGGATTGAAGATTGCAGAATTTGGCAAGGCCAACTTAGAGGTGTCCGACTAGCCCATCGTCTCAGAGACGCGAGTCAAGTCGTGGACTGAATCGTGAAGGCTCATCGCAAGAAGATTCTCCTTGTAGTTGGCTTGCGAACCCTCTGACTGCTCTTTTATTTTTATTATGTTCGGATGTTGCACAAACTTTGCTTTAGTGTCTAATGAATTGCATATCTTTTTTGACCAAAAAAAAAAAGTTTCTGGAAGACGCTGCCAAAAATCACAAATTATAGCACCGCCCCAAATTTGTACACATGGTATTTTTTTCTTTTTCTGATTCCATCTATCATTAAAAATTTTACGTGGCGGCTAAGTGAGCAAAGGAATGCAATCGGTGCTAATATGGCACTCACCTGGATTATGGTTTTAGCTTTATGGTTCTTCCTTGAACTCGGGTTCTCTCCATCTCTCTCGGTTGCTCCACTACAACAAGACAAAATATTGATTGTTCCGCGCGAAGTAGCTCAATTCATGGCTAAAATCTGTCACTTCCTGCTCAATTCATTGCTGAACTCTCTATGCCGTGATTTACGATTTGGGGTCTAGGGTTTTCCTTGAATTCTCGAATCCTCGATTGCTTCACAGGAAGGAGCTCAATTCAGTTATTTAAGGCAACCTTGGATTTGGAACAATCTGAACTCGTAATTACTTGCTAAGTTGAATTAAAGCTCCATTTGGATAGATCTTGGTAAAAAAATCACTTATACTCAGTAAATTCCATGTCAACTCCATTTACCTTTTATGGTCCAAATAAGTAGCTACGTAGAATTTTTAGCAACAGTAACAAATCGTAACAAATATAGATGTATCAGAATACAAATTTGAAGTTTTTGATTACATAAACTAAAATTTTGAATTAATTTATTTGGGGGTATAATTTGAGATTTTTTGTTACCCTTTTCCAAGCGAGTCGTTTTTTGGCATCTCTCTTCTCTGTTCCTTTTCGGTGAAAGATGCTCTTGTTCTGGATGGTCAAGCCAATGACAGTGCTCCACGTCGTCATTCTTGTCGAGGGAGAAAATATTATATACACTAGTAGTTGGGCCACATCATCCATGCACAAGTCCATTTAGAGAGCAACATGGCCCATTCATATCAAGAGTATTCGGCCCAATATTATCTCAATCTTCGTGGCCGATGGCAGCAATTTTGCTTCAAGACCTGCTTAGGAGCTTAGATAATTCTTAAAAGATGAACTTTTCCACCGACTCTGCACATATGAAGTCTCCATGGTCCCTAGTAAAATCCGCAGTTCTTCCAGAACCCGTGTAAGCCCGGAATGAAGTAAACAATCGCAGCTAAAAACACAAGAAGGGTCGCATTAGCTCAACATCAAAGTGCTCCAGTCTCGGAAACTATTATGAAAACCCTGGTTTCTCTTCTTCCCACATAAAAGAACCAATTGCAACACAGATCCCTACCAAATTGAAAACGCAAAAAAAAAAAAAAAAAAAAAAAAAAGTTTTTGAAAGAAATCATTAACCTGCAACAAGAAAAATGGAACTGCGGGAGCAAAAAGAGAGATTTCAGAACTGGTTATGAAAGGTTGTAGCTCTGTGAACAAAAATAAAATAAAATAGAGAAAACGAGAAGTAATCTCCACAAATTTAACAAAACAAGGGCAAAAGAAATTTAAGGAAGACATGCCTGTTCTCTTCCGAGAACTTCGATGGTAATGTTAACCCGACCAATTTAGTCATAAACATTTCGGATCGAATTGGCTGGCGATTTTTTAATAATTTTTTTTTGGATGATTCCTGAAGAATCTGTTCAATACATGGTTCCATAAAATTAGAATCAGTGATTTTCAGTCAAATGATTATTAGACTGCTTGGTCATTATATATTTAATTTTATTTCTCACATACCCTAATCCTATCCTCTTTCCCCAGTTTCCTGTTCGCCTCTCACGGGCGCACACCGGATCTCTGCTCTCATGATTCCCTCTCCTCTTTCGCAATGAACCCCTAATCGTCTCTCGCCTCTCGCCTGTCATGCCTCTACCCTCAGACCAGTAGGCAAGTCGGAAGACGAATCTCGACGCGTCGGAACTCCTCTCGTACCGGTAGACAAGTCTCCTCCTCCGCCTCATTTCTTGCGAATAGTTCGTTTATCCTTTGATTTTCCCTTCGTAGTTAAGTTTATAGTACATGAATCGTAGAGAGCTGGTCGATTTTGGGGACATTTGTCTCTTCTTAAAATTGGCGAGCGAGTTGGAGGGACTGAATCGAGACAATCGGGGACGATATTGCAATCCAAATGAACGGCTATTTCACGGGTTCAGTTGCATTGGACGGAGAATGGACCGCCCATCCTCAATTTCAGAAATTGGGAATCGGTCCGGTTTCCGGTTATTTGGTGGGACCGAATCACGCTTAGCATATACGATAAGAATGATCGGGGCTTCGCTGCCATCGTCAGACTCGCCTAGGTTCTGCCGTCCTCGCCTTGCAAGATCCCAGGCGAGCTCTTCATCGTGTTTGCTCAATACCAGAGAGGCCATTCACCTGGATTAATGGGAGGGTCGTCCAAACTCAATCAACGTGATGCAGCGAAGGCTCGTCGTTTGGGGCTGCTATAACTTGCACTTTTGATTGGGGATAAATATTAAAAAAATCATAAATTTATTATATCATGTTATAATTCAATTTTAAACATTTTAATTTAATTTAATCTTAAATCATTTAACATTTTGTTAATTGAGTCAATTTGATATTTTAGTGAAAATTATTGTGAATTCTTATAAATCCATCCTCTAAGAAATTTGTGCCAAGTACTATTTTTACGCAAGGTTTTCCTACTTTTACATTGCATGGGTCTTTTAAGATCATCATATATGGCATGATCGGTTATTATAAATAATTTTTATAATATTTTTTTATAAATATAATTTTTTTGAAAAATTAGATTTTAAAATATTTTTTTATTATTTGAATATTAAAAAAATACACTTGGCTTTATTCTTTTGTTCTTCTTTCAATTCCAGTCCCCTAAAACCCGTTTTATTTTTATTTTTTTGCTGAATATAAAATGTGCAGCTCATGCAATTAGCTTTTTCCCAAGTATAGAACTCCTGGAATCTCCTCAATGCTCAAGTGTTGAAGCATAGATTCACAAATTATTTGCCAATATTTTGCGTCAGCAATTTTTTTTTTTTCATAATATTCTCTGATTCGAGTAACATTTTAAATTTAGGCATTTGCTTTCTTTTAAAAGCAAGAAAACATGCTCTTATTCTTTCGTCTGATATGTGTGCTATGCTTATAATCTCACCATCTTTATGGTGAATGGGGTTTTCTTTACCTGTTTATACTATTATTATATTCCGGCCCCGCTTAGTGAAGAAATGGTTACACTGAGGCTGGGTAGAATTGTTGGTGTTAATTGGAAAATTTTTACAAGATGCATTTAAGCTTTTGGGGAAAGAAGTAGAAATTTATCATTACACTTATCATTAAAATATTTGAAACACCGATGATTTATATACTGTTTGAAAGTGAAGTAGTATCATTACGATATCTTTGAAACAGAATGTCGTGTGGCTCTCAACTTACATGCTTTGGTAATTTGTACATGTTAAACAAGAAGAGCCATTGAAAGAGTCTACTTTAGGATGCTATATAATGATGTGGGTGTTGTTTGTATATAGGAAGAAAGTAATGACTTGAGGATGTTGGTGCGTGACACCAAAATTTTTCACCCAAAAGTCAACCATGTATTTTGTAAAATTCAGGGATTGAATGTTGAACATCGACTTATGGCAAGATGGCAAACTTTTTTTTTACATCGGCCCATTATGTGACCCAACTCGACCCACAATTTGACATTGCGAATTTATATTATGTTTGTTTTGTGAAAAACATTTTATGATGTTTAGTTTGTTTAGGAAAATGAGTCAATGAAAACCATATGCTTTAATTTAGGAAAATGATTTATTCTTTAAACAAGTAAAAAATATTTTTCAAAATATGATTAGGTATCAGTAGTTGGACACGAAATTCTACACTTGGATAGGGAAACCTTAACGTTGTTTCTTGCATCCCTAACACCGTAGGTCTATCAAGGCCGAGCTTGGAATCTCCGTACAAGGGACCAAGTCCTTGGTGCCCATACTCAATTCCATCAAGGCTGCGCTTAAAGCCCTAGTGCCTGTGCCTAATGCCTTGACATGTGGGCCTGAGTCTACAAAGGCCGAATTTGGGATCCAATACTCAAGTTAAAATCATTAACACCCAAGCTCGGGTCTACAAAGACTGTGCTTGCGTCCATCAAGACCAAGCTTGAAACTCCAATTCCTATGCTTAGGTCCATCGAGGCTATGGCTAGGATTAGGTGTGCTATGACTTGATCCCGATGCTTGGGTCAGGGTTCATTGAGGTTGGACCCCGCATCCTAGTGCTCGTACCTAATTTCCCGATTACTCATGTGTAAGTTATTATTACTCAAATAGTGCATATCTATTTAAGAAAATAAATCAGATTCGCTATGCCAAAGTTCATTTTTCGTGAAACATACCTCATGTTTATTGAATTAGGAACGAATTGTTTGAGAAGCAAAGTTAGTCCCATGGTCTCTCCTTGCCGCAATCATCAAGATCAACTTTGGCCGGCCACCAACGTCGCAATCCGGAGAGAAGCTTCCGCGATTCCTTTTGTGCATGCATTTACTCCCCTGGTTGGGAACACGAGAAACGACTATCTCGTAATTGGGTGATGATGGGTTATGAAGTACTGATACTCTCCAAAAGTTTGTATTGTGTCAGACGCTTCGACACGTGTCCAACACTCTCGGATACTTTCAGACACTCGATCAACACGTGTCGGAAAATCCAACACCTGGTTAATTTTATTGACACCCTCCAACACTCGAGTCGGAATTCGACATACAAATTTCTAACATCTCGGTCAACTTTCGATACTCTTCGACACTCGAATCGAAATTCTAACATATAAGTTTTTGACATGTGATTATGATATCGATGTCAATTTTAAAAATTTAATAAATAAGATGTCAAAATATATATATATATATATATATATATGTGAATAAAACACAGTAATAAAAATAATAAATTGAGAAAAAAAGAAAAATCTAGTCTTCTTTTTTTCGCCTCCCACTTCTCATAATACACAATTCACCTCTAAATTTTTTTTTCTCTTCTTTCGACATATTTAACATGTGAGTCAAGAATATGGATTGTTTGTTTTTTCTCCAAGTTTTATGAATTATTGAAATATAGTTGAATTTGTCAAATTGAAATAGTAAATGGTATTAATAAATGATGGATTAATGTTTTTAGTGTATATTCATTCTAGACTTTTTTTAATTATTTATTTATTTATGAATTTGATTCAAATTAATTTAATTGAAATAATCATAAAAATGATAATTTATTATGTATATATAAAAGGGTTAATAACCTGAAACTCCAAATTAAGACACGTGTGACAAATTTATTTTAAACTATTTTTTCGACCATGATTTGAAAAACTTCAAACCTGCATACACATGTGACAAATTTACCCCGATCGACCATAAAAAAAAAACCCTAAACTAGTATATTTATGACAAATTTACCATAAACTAATTTATTCGATCCCCAAAAATCTCAAACCGGTACATTTGTAACAAATATCTACCACAAAACATTACAAAAATTGTAAAATGTGATAAATAGAGAGTAAAATCCAAAATTGGTATACCGGTCAATTGTTACGTCCAATTTAATATAATAATTTAACAAAAATTAACATAGTGTAAATTTGTCATAAGTGTACCGATTTGAGTAAATTTGTCAAAAATGTATTAGGATATTAATTCTATATAAAAATATATATTTAATATATAATATGTCCTAACACGTGATAATTTTTTATTTTTAAAAAAATGACGTGTCATGTCATATTGTATCGCGTGTTAGTGTCGGTACTATTTAGATGGTAATGAAGCGAAATTAGATCGAGTCAAAGTTAGAAGTAAGCCAACATTCTTAACCGAAAGAAAATCCACTCCTTTCACGGTCGGATGTGTTGGTGGTCGCATTGCTGACTTTGAGCTCTGCGTGCGCATTACGCAAACTCCCTCCGGAGTTTCGCGCGCCAGAAAAAAAGATTTTTTTGGGGGGGCTGTACCTTTTGCTCTTGTCCAATGGGAAATTGCCACGTGTATGATGACGTGGGACGAAAAGTAAGTGAAAACGATCGGACGCTCGCGGCAGGCTCTGTCGTCCCTTGCAGTCGGCTCGTGCTCGGCCCCGTCCACAGCCCCCCCGCCCCCACTTCCTTTTCTTCCATCGTCACGGCGGCGCGCGGTGGGTTTGCCGTCCAGATCTCGTCTCGTGTCACGGATCAGGCGGCTGCGGCTTGTCCATGGGGCCGTGAGCCTTGACGGCGAGCTCGAGATCAGGATGGCCATGGCCTGCGGTTGCCCCAGCTGGGCTTCGGATCTCGTCCATGGCGAAGGGCGAAGGGCGAAGGGCGAAGGGCGAAGGGCGATGGGCGAGATCCCGGCGGCCATGGGCAGAGCTCAGATATCAAGAAGAAAAACAGAGGAAGTAGAGAGGTCATGTTCGGGAAGACGGAGCTGACCACAAAGACGGCAGACACGACGCCTGAACGGGTTCAACCATGGACGAGCGCCGACGATTTCGGCCATGGACGGTCGGATCTAAAGATCTGGAGAACGACGAGACGGAGAAAAAACAGAGGAAGCCGCCCATTCTCGCTTGGACGCAGCGGTGGCCAGCTGGGTGACGGCGCCGGCGGCTCCGTTGGTCGTGGCACGACGGGGGAGGAGGAAGCGCAGAGAGAGATCGCAGAGGTGAAGAGAGAGAGGGGGAGGAGATTTCTGAATTCGTTACTCAGATTCCTTCCCGACACATATTGGGGGACAGGTGTCGACGCGGGCTGGCAGACAAGTGTCGAGATATGATTGAAGAAGAAAGATATGCTGCACATGATGGTGATGTGATTGTGATTGACGGCATTAAAATGTTGTTTTGTCTGGAGAAGGGAAGCGAGAAAAAGAGGAAAAAAAGGAAAGATTTTGAGTAGAAAGAAAATACTTCTTTTCGGCTTCATTAAAGGGAAGGGGGAATGATCACGTCTTGATTCCCGTACCGGCCCTCTCTAGCTTCTGCTGCTGCTGACCGTTCTCTTATCCATTCCTTCGGCCGACCTTAGCAAAAGCCGAGACACGAAGCAGCAGCAGCACGCTCTTCTTGCTTGAAAGCCTTCCGGAACCTTCCACCAAGTTTTTCCTTCCGTCTTGTGTCCACTCCAACATCGCCCCCCCGGATCGGATGCCTGGTTTCGCCCCACCGGCCGAGGCGCGGTTGTCGCCGATGATGATCGTGGCGGCCCTTCGTGTCGTCGCAACCCGAGGGACGAAGCTCTCGATGCTCTGTTGCGTCGTGCTCGGCGGCGTCTTCGCGTGCTGGATTCGTCGTTGCTGCGTCGCGTTGTTGTGCTGTGGCTCGTCTCTGCCGACCCCGTCTGATCAAACCAGTTCGCGTCCCGTGCCGTCGTGCTCCGCTTCGGGGTCTTGGCCCATGGAGGTAATGAGTTTTTGTTGAGCAACTAGAGTCGCTGTTTGAGTTTCCAGTTGTTGATCCATTGCCTTGCGATCTATCGTGGGATTGCGATTCTCCACATGGAAAGGTTCCTAGTTGATGTCTGTCGCCAATATGAGTTTTTCCGTGGCCTGATTGTGTTATTACTATGGATGGTGTTTTGAATTGGTGTGTTGAATTGGTGTTATTGGTGAACTCTTAGTGTATGTCATGCCAGGATAAGACAGATGTGGACTGGCGATGTGTTATGTGCAAAATGGGTGTTCTATATGGTGCTGTTGTATGGTATAATATGCGATTTCCAAAAGGGAATGGTATAATGTCTGAATGCGGGCTTGCTGTGTGTGTGTGTGTGTGTTGAAGTTGCTGGCATAGTCATTGGATGTGCATGCGTCGTACTATGTGTGTGGGGCAAACAAAAGATGATTCCATGAGCTACGATTTCCAGTTCCTGGAGCTGCAGATTGCAGCTCCATATATCACAAAGTCATAGCAATGGATCTGTTGATTGCTCCGTCTCTAAATAGTAACCCTGTAGCTTAAGTGTCCAGTCTGAACGAGGAGTGCGGAAAATTTTCTCAGTTTTGGCTCAAGAACCTTATATTATGGGCGACATTTAACAGTAGTTTGGTAAATTGTTCCACTGAGAACTCTTGTTTGGGTTGCTGGAATTACCAGCAAAAAACTTGTTTCGTTTTTCATCTCTAGTATTGGCATTAGTTCATCTGTCACCCATGGTCATATTTCTTTTCTATGGACTGATGGATGGGGTGTTGTATTGACTGTGCTTCCAAAGTCCTATTATGAACTAAATGACATGCCTAACTTTGGACACTCAGGTTCTGGTCTCTCTCTATCAGGCTGTGATCCCTCAGCTGTCTAATCCTGTTATATTTTGGTGAGTGTGCTTGCAGAATTTTTTGTTTATTTGCTCTTGAATTTGACTTTTTTCATGCTCAAGGAACTTAAGTGGTAAACTGAACCGAACCTTTGCAGTGATTTCTTGAAGAAAACGGACGACATTGTTGGAGTTGTCAACGCCATGGGTCTCAGCAGTCTCTTCATCCTCATGACGCAATATGGCTTAGATTACCCCTGCTTCTATGTAAAGGTTTACGCACTATTGCAACCTTCCATCTTCATTGCAAAATACAGGGCAAAATTTTATGAAGTAATCTTGCACTGATCACATCTGCTATATTACTTGACTATGTATTATTTCTCCAAGCAGTCCTGCATCACTTAAGATGTGGTATATGTCTCTATGTGACCTACAACAATCTAAATTGTTGTGGATACACGAGGTTTAGCAATGATCAATGGTGTTTAATCGGTGTTTGCTGTGAACAATGTTGATGCAATATGTGAACTATTGCTTTTGGCCACTTAGATAAAGTCGAGTTCTTTAGTTGGCTGATATGCAAGTTCAATTTAGGACAGGGCTTCAGTAGAGGCGGTGTAGCCACACATTGGAGCGATTTGGACCCATTCCTAACATGAAGCAGACATTTTGTGGATGCTTTAGTGGTTTCATTGCTTTCTCATGTTGACCTGCTGATTTTGTCAAGAGACATATGAATGTTTAAGACGATGAACTTGAGAGTAGAGACATTCTATGCGGCATTCATGCTCTTCTGAACCTTTGGATTGCTTTCTGACACTACACTAATTATTAACTGCAGCTGCTTATTTCCTGCTTAAAATCACCCTTCCTTCCAACGTACTTGGCTGCACTGGTCATTGTTGCACCTATGCACAGTCTCTTTCGACGGCATCCTGCAATCAACTCTTTGGTGCACAGGGTACATACTTTGGCTTTGCGCTTGGGTTTCATTTCTTGTTCTTCTTTTAATTCCAGTCCCTTCATACCCGTCTGCTGCTTGTTTCCTGCTTAATATCCACCCTCCTTCCAGCATACTCGGCTGCTGCTTTTGCTGAGAAACTGAGTCAAGTAGAACTCTCCATGCTTCCAGTAGTGGCACTGGTTATTGTTGTATCTATCCACAATTTCTTTCCATGTCTTCCTACGATTAACTGTTTGGTGCACGGGGTACGTACTTGGGTATTGCGCTTGGGTTTAGTTTCTTGTTGTTCTTTAATTCCAGTCCCTTAATGCCTGTCTGGATTTATTTTTACTTCTTGCTCAATATAAATTTTGTGGCTCAAGCACTTTGCTTTTTTTCAAATGTAGAACTCCAGAAACCTCCACAATGCTCACGTTTTGACATGTAGATTCACATTTTAGAATTCATAATTTTTCATTAGCTTAACGTTTTTTTATAATTTTCTGAAATTCAAATAATGTTTTAATTTTTGGAAGCAAACGGCTGTGCTCTTATTCTTTGATCCAATATGGGTGCTATGCTTGTAATCTTGCCATCTTTGTGGTGAATGTTGTTCTGCAAGTTCCCTGGGATGTTTATTCTGGAACTATTTTTATCACTTTGTACAATTCTTTATTCCAACCCCACTTAGTGGGGAAATGGTTACACTGTGGTTTTGTGGGATTCTTGGTGTTAGTTGGAAGATTTTCACGAACTGCATTTTAGCTTCCAGGGAAGTAGAAATTTATGATTTGACTTATCAAAGTAGTAACACAGAAGTTTCATTTACGTTATTTGAAACACTGATGATTCAAATACTGTTTTGAAATGAAGTAGCCCTGGTTTTGGATGATGTATTAGCTAACTCAAAGCTTTTTAATCTATGGATTTCACTTGAAAGAAAACATTCTGATTTATATGAACTTACAGGACACTCGTTGTAATTGAAATAGAATGCTGTGCGCCTCCCAACTTGCATAATTTGGCAATTTGTGCATTCCAAATATTGATGTGGTTGTTATTTGTTTATAGTAAGAAAGTAATGACTTATTGAGGATGTTGTTGCCTAGGTGATTGCAAGATGTAGGGCTGATATATGTGGGACCCGTGCTTTTGCAGTTTGTTGGCTTTCTCTTGCAATTCCGCTGTTGTTCTTTTTTTGGCATTTCAGGCATCTACTTCACGATGCTTATAACTTCCCTTGTGTTCACTGTCGATGGATATACTTCCTCTAAATAATTGACTTATAGAGATTTTGTACTGTCTAGTGAGGAAGTTGGATTGTACGGTTGGAGCTTAATGTATTTGTATGAGCTGAAACTCTAGAAGCAGATTTACCTTTAATTTTGATAAAATGGTGGCTCTGTTAGTTTGGGTGACATACTGATGTATAAGAAAGGATGAGTTGTAGGCTTGGAAGTATATATTTTTTGTGAGGTTCTACCAGGAATCTTTCAATTACCTTTTAACCTTTAATTTTAGTGAAATGATGCTTCTGTTCCACTGGGTGCCCTCTATATCTCACACACACATTTGTGGAGATGTGCAGGAAGATGGTGTATCCGAGGCCAAGGCTGATCTGAAAATCGAAGAGCAGATAGTTGGCAATAGAAATGACTCAACTGGCTCGGATTTGCCTAAGAAACCCGGTTTCAATCTTTTCCACAATGCTAGTGGACCGTCCAAGTCATTAACACCAGAGGTTGACCTAAAAGTGAAAAGCATTAATCTTCTGTTTATATATTAGTGGTTAATCTACTGCCCTTTAATATTTTTCTGATGTGCCTCTTCAGCTTTTCCTTTTAAATATTCAGAGTCTTTTGTGCGCTTGCTTTTTAATCATGCAAACTGAGTATCTGCTTTTCTGTTTACTATCTCTACAGGTACCGTCTACCAGCAAAATAGCTGTGAAGATAAAATTGATGTTCACTAAATTGTGGATTTCATTTTTGAGGTTGCCAATTCCACTTGATGTTTATAAGGAGGTATGTCCAGGAACCTATCATTCATAATGATGCGCATGAAAGTGTCCAGAGCATGACTTTGAGTGGTGGCCCTGGAAGCTCTATCCGCGGGTTCATTTTGTTTAATGTGACCATGCAAATGGATTATAGGATGTTGGATTTATCTGTGCATCTCGGTACATTAACATTTTAGAACAAAGCTTCGAGTGCCGGTTGACTGGTGCAACTATGTATGAATGAGCCTTTGCCATTGAAGTCATCACAGACGGATTGGCAATGGCTCCAAACAATCACACCCTTAATTTTTGGTGAATCGGTGGCTCTGTTGGTTTGGGTAACATAGCGATATATAATATCTATGAGGTGGGGTCGCCGAATGGGGCTTGTGTCATATTATTTATTCTTCTTTTATTAAAAAATAAAATAAAAAAAATGAAGCTTTGTCTTGAAGCAGGTGTCTAGTAAAAGAATCGCAACCAGGAGTCTTTTACAATGCCCCCTCCTCCTCCTCCTCCTCCTCCTCCTCCTCTGGGTCCCCCGTGCTGTCGGCGAGAATGGCACAGCTTCCTACTATGGTCCTCCCTACGAAAGTAAGTTTCGATCTCCCATAACAAAAAGCACAGAAAGAGAAAGAACTTTGCTACATAACGTTTTTTTCTTGCCATTGATTTAGGGACGGACTGCTACGGCGAGGGCTCATCCCAGTTCCCTGAGAGCAACTTTTTTGCGGCCGTGGGCGATGGACTATGGGACCTGGGGGCAGCATGCGGCAGGGAGTACGAGTTGCGGTGTATCAGCGATGCGCAGTCTGGCCCTGGAGCCTGCAAACCCGGCGCCGGCAATATCCGGGTCAGGGTCGTCGACTATGCCCTATCGGTCGAGTCCTCCGCCACCGCTCCCAGGCAGTCCGTAACCGGCGCTGATTTGGTGCTGTCTCAGCCCGCATTTGAAGCGATTGCCAATCCATCCCTGGATTCGATCAGAGTGGAGTTTAAACGGTTATAGCAGTCGACGGTGGCGGGCCTGGCGGCTGAGGGGAAATAGAGGGTACCTCGCGGGTTCTGAGGGGTGGGGCGCTGTGGTGAGGTGCCTGATAGGCCGGACCCCTTTTTCTTTAGTTTTTCCAATATCCAGAGGATCTACTTACCATAATTAAGAATTTCATATATTTGTTTTTTTTTATTGAAGATTTTCTATACATTAAATGGACTATATATTTTTTTCATCGGTAGAGTTACTTCATAAAAATTTGTTTTGTTGAAAAGAGAGATTTCCAAAATTCTCGTTCTTTTCCGTTGATTGCTCATATTTATGAAAAAAATTGTTAAGTGGATGAAATTTAATTAAATCAAAACATTGCATAAAAGTAAGAATTTTTTCAGAAATTCTAGTGAAAATCATTATTTTGAATTAACATAAATCATCTATAAACTGTTTATAAAAATATCAAGACACCTTATTATGCAAAACATTTTCAGTGTATTTCCTTTAACGTCTTACATATCCTATATATAAAAATATCTCACCAGTGTAATAAGGAAAAAAAGATAAGTTATTTGATATAGTAAATAAATAAACTTGATATATATTGTAGACTAATGAAATTGATAAAAAGTTCACCAAAAGGTGAGTTTTTGAGATAAGAGGGATAAAAAATAAATAAGTTATAGCAAAAGAGATTTTTAGTTTTATACAATATCACATCTTTACTATTAGCAAGATGATTTTACATTGAGTATGTAAAATGTTGAAGACATATCTTAGAATGCATTTTTCATTAATACGCTAATAAAAAACGTGTGAAATGCTTAATTATGGTAATTATCATAAATACAAAAAGAAAAATAGAGAAAAACTTAAAAATGAAATTGAAAGATTAAGAGTGATTTTGGCTTTTTATTGTAAATGGGGTGGATGTAATCATTTAGGGGTAAAAATAGTACAGGTCCTTTTTTTTTGGGTCGGAATAGAAACACAGATTTTAAAACCATCTCTTGTGTGCGAAATGGGTAGAGTCTAATTGTTGATAATGGCAGCTTCGTTTGGTAACGCTTCTATTTCTTTTTTTCTTTTTTTTTTTGTTTCCGAAATAAAAAGAATAGAAACCGATTTAGTAACGTCAATTAACAAATAGAAAATAGCTGGGGAATATATTTGAAACAGAAATAAAAAGTAGAAAAAAAGGTAACTTATTGTTAATGAAAACAATTTTTAGAAATAAGTTATTTTTTATTTTATTTTATTTTATTTTCTTCTTCACTTCGGTCACCACCCCTAGGCCGATTGTCTCGGCGCCATTGATTGCTATTGCCCCTTGCCACTGATTGTGGCTAGCCATCGCCGTTGCTCGCAACCGTCGTGGCCGACCATTGCCGTCATCGCGGTAGCCGCCGTCGCCGCTACGGCCATTACCGACTACCGTTGATCGACGGCGATTGGTGGCGACTGCGGCGGTCGGCGGCGTTGACGATCGTCGACAACGGCTAATGGTCGGCCGTCAACGATAGCGGCTAGCTGGAGGTTATAAAGAAGAATAAGAAAAGAAAAGAAATCTTAAAAAATTAAAAGAAATTTTACATTACAAAAGAAAATTTGCCAATTGTACCAAACGCATACCCATTCTTTTTACATTTTGAGAATAGAAATTTTATAAAGTTACCAAATGCGTTCTTTTTACCGAGAAATTATTTCAGGGAATATAATTAGAATCTAAAAAGAAATTGTTCTCCATAATAAACGTTACAAACGGATTCTTAAACGTTAAGGAAGTCAACGTATGATACAAAATAAATTTAAACATTGTTTATCTGGAATGTTGGTTGGTTGTTTTGGTTTTTTGTGCTTTTTTCAAAATGTGGATTGTTTTCGAATTTAACAGGATGGAGTCGCCAGTGTGAGGGTTGAGAGGTAAGATTGGAGTCTACGTTGGTCATTGATGATCTTTGCAGAGATGTTCTCTCGCTGTTGCTAGGTATAAGTTTTAGGAAAAAGCTACCAAAGATCATAAATTATAGCAATGTCCCCAATTCTGATGTCAATAAATACCGTTAAATATTTTAGATTGTGGCTAAGTGGACGATGAAATGCAAACGGTACTACCACAGTGCCCATGTGGAGTAAGTGAAAGAGGAACTGTTTCCTTGAATATAAATGGAATGGTGCTGTGGTCTTCATCTCTCCTGTTTTGGGGTTTAGGGTTCTTCCTAGAAGTTGGTTGCTCTCCATCTCTCTCGGTTGGTCCACTATAACAAGACAAAATGTTGATTGCTCCAGGGGAAGTAGCTCAATTCATGGCTAAAATCTCTCACTTCCCGCTTGATTCGTGGCTGAACTCTCTCTGCCACGATTTATGATTCGGCGTTTAGGGTTCTTCCTTGATTTCTCGAAACCTTGGATTGCTTCATAGGAAGAAGCTCGATTTGATCATTCAAAGCCGTAGTATTCTCGGCGTTCTCGATTCGCCAATTATCAGAGTTCTTTTATTGACGTGGGTGTACCTTTATTTCCTTGTTAGGCTACTATATAGTTCTGAATTCCGCTCCTTGCTCTTTCCCGATTCATTTGGTGACTGTTTCGAGAGTAGAACTTTTGAGCTGATCTGCAGCATCTTTTGACTTTGTCCTCGTGGTATAAACTGTAAACTATCAAGACGTGGGCAACAAAAATAAAAATAAAGGAGGACTTTTGAGCTCCTAACGTCTCATGGTTCAAGTAAAAGGAGTGCAGCTAAGCATACAAAGGTATTGAATGAACATTTGAATGCGATCCCTATTCATTCTACTGTTTTTGAAATGAAATGTTCCATGTGATATTAACATGAAAATTATCTAAAAAATCATAAACCTATTACATTTTTGTCAATTTAATTATAAATATTTTAATTTACCAATTTAGTTCTAAATCTTTTCCCTTATTACCAATTGAGTTTATTTAACCAATTTTGGCCAAAAAAAAATGCTGAAGTGGATGCTGGCGGTGCCATGTAGAATTGCTTATGCTAACTTGGACAATGTTAATAATATTTTAATATTTTTTGAATTTTTAATTATTTTTCTCTTTCTTCTTCTTCTTCCTCTAGCAGGTGGTTGGTCGGCCACTGGCCATGCCAAGTTGATTGGCCTCACCCGCCACAGGCGAGGTGCGACTAGGCGAAGGCGAGCCTTGACGAGACCCAACAAGGGTTGGCCTTGCCTCGCCTAGGCCGGGTAAGGCCTCGTCTCGCCCAAACTAGGTGATGCTGCCCGTTGCCCAAGCCGGGGTGGTCTTGTTGGGCCAAGTGATGTCGGCCATCACCTAGGCCAGATTTGGTGAAGCTAGCCATCGCCTAGGCCAAGGTGGCCTCGCTTGATCGACGCTCGACGAGGCCACCTTGGCCTGGGCGATGGCTGGTGTCGCCTGGTCTGGGTGAGGGTTGGCCTTGCCTTGCTCGGGCGAGGTGACGCCGACCCCTCGCTGAGGCTTGCCCTCACTCAGCTACGCCTCACCTATAGTAGGCAAGGCTCGTCAGCCTGGCATGGCCAATGGCCAACCTTCGGCCACCGGTCAAAGGAAGAAGAAGAAAAAAAGAAAAGGAAGAAAAAGAAAAAAATCAGAAAAATAAAAATATTCAAAAATATTAAAATATTATTAAATTTTGTCTATGTCAGTACCGACAATCCTACATGATTCCACCAGTGTCCTTGTTAGCAATTTCTCGCCAAAATTAACTAGATGGACTCAATTAGCAAGAAGCGAAAATGTTTAAGATTGAATCGACAAAATTGAAAGGTTAAAGAGTGAATTGGCAAAAATGCAATAGGTTTAGGATTTTTTAAATAATTTTCCTTGATATTAACACATCCAATTTTTTAGGATTTGATATTTATTGTGCAGTTTGTGCATAGCTTATTGATTTTGGTGAATTGATACTTATTTATTAAGTATATTAACCTGAGCTTGCTCCCGTTGTCACTTAAAGATAGTTCTACCATCATATAGAGAATATAAACATGGATTTTTGCTATTTTGTTGCAGATGGAACGCCATTTCTTAATTTGACTCCACTTGGGTGGCTTTGTGAAGTTCGAAGAAAATGTGATTTATAGTGGTGCAGTTGAACACTTTGTAGTATCCATCCCAATTTAGAGATTGCTGATAAGATCATATGGAGATCTACTTTAATAGATGGGGACTCAATTGAATCGTTCAGACCTGGGAAACTGCTGCATGTTCTTTGGAGGTTGCGCTCTCTGTTTTCGGCCTATCTAGGACCTTAT
This sequence comes from Eucalyptus microcorys, assembly GCA_014182515.1. Classification (NCBI taxonomy): domain Eukaryota; kingdom Viridiplantae; phylum Streptophyta; class Magnoliopsida; order Myrtales; family Myrtaceae; genus Eucalyptus; species Eucalyptus microcorys. The sequence goes on along the minus strand of CM024568.1, from coordinate 25,331,536 downwards.
CTGGACCCAATCCATCCGAAACTGCTCTATACGGCTGGTATTCCTGATGATTGGCAGCAAGAGTTACTGGATTTATCGGCAAAGGCTAATGGAACAACGGCATATGGTTGTGATTACTGTTGGCTGTGATGGATGTTTTGTGATCATTAGAGTTGGTCGTAATTTCCTCTTTTCTCTATTGTCTGAACCGTATACCAACCTGGTTGTTAAATTGTTAATGTCTGTTTGGTTTTTCTCTATTATAATCATCTAAGTTGGTTGCAATGTCCCCTTTGTTCTATTTTTCTGAACCACACACCAACTTGGTTGCTAAAATGAAGTGAGGCTTTTAGATCTCATTTGAAGCATTTAACTGGTGATGGTGGTTCTGTTTCTTTTTTTCTTCATCTCCAGTGAAATCACTCCCCTTCAATCAGGACCACAACAGTCATTAAAAGCTTAAGAACCTAAATCCTTTATCTTTTCAGTTTGTGTGACATGATAATAATAGATCAAAACATAGACAACAGTGGATAAACGATAGTATTACTAAAGGAATTTAAAATAGATATGCACCATACAGAATAAGAAATCTATCACTGCAGGCAATGGAACACAGTTGAACTTCGATTTGCTGATATAATTGAACACAGTTGAACTTGGAATTTCTAATACAATCAACCATAGTTGAACTTGGATTTGCCAGACAGTGGAACATAGTTTTAGTTTATTTGCATCATAAGATTGATCTTCCCTAGCATCTACCCTCTAGTGACACTATATAGAAGAAAAAAGAGAGACAAAAAACACCACCATCCCCAATCCAACATTGTTGCCAGTCCAAGGCAACGAAAGTGGTGTTTTTTTTTCCTTTTCTTTCCAACTTCAACACCGGCATTGCGCACATCAATCCGATCAACACCACTATGCCTCTCAAATATATTTTTCCCTTTGCTTCCAGTTGAGATGCTTCCACTTGTATCTTGTTGTTTTGTCGTTTACTCCTTCTAGTTGCATTTGGAGAAAGTGGGCTTTCTCCTCAAACACTTCAACTGACTTTTCATACTTTCAGTTCTATTTTCCAACCCTTTCTTTTTATTGATCAATCCACAAATCAATTCTTTGTCATGAGAGGGCTTATGATCAGTCCATTTGAAAAACCTGCAATCATCGACTTGTCCAATATAAGCAAGCAATTCAAATTCTAGCACAAAACAATGCACAACACTAACACGGAACTGACCACCGCTTGCGGTGGCTCTGCTGGATAAGCGCTTCAATGATGTCTACCTAGGACAGAGGAGTTCAAATCCCGTGGGTTGCATGGGATCTTAAGCGTGACGTTGGGGTGATGAGTCCTCTGCTAGCGTCGCTCTAGGGTTTACCCATCGGCTGCCGGCTGTACAGGGTTTCCTGGGTATCAAAAAAAAAAAAAAACACTAACACGGAACTGAACAATGTGATTGATCAATAGAATAGTGTGAACTTGTAGTCACTCCCTTAATATGTGGTGTAAAATCGATAGCTATGAGAATCGTAGCTAGCATGACTACAGAGAAAGCCGAGATGAAGATATCTACTCCTTCATAACTTGGGTCATAATCTTATTGTAATCTTCATGCCCTGGCATCCAAAAGCATTTGCAGCACAACAGAAATGATGCACTTGGCAAATTGATCATGGCAAGCAAACCGAATAAGCACATTAAATCTAGGTACGATGGCCTTTGCACCAGGTTTATACAAGTATCTCAGTCCCAAGGTCCCAATGGTACCATCAACTACTACATTTGCCCTGAAGTTATAAAATATTGTGGATGGATAATCCTTATCAAATTATAGACATCCCGTGAGATTTAGATGTACCAAAGATATTGGAAATGTGAAAATTCTCACAATGCAAAACATAATCCATTTCTTCCAATGAGCATGTAAGATTAAAAACCACAACTTGTAAAGCTAAGAAATGCAATTTTGAGAGGTCATAAAATATTGGCCATGAAGCAAAAACTCTAAACAAGAGTCTTGATGAGCCAAAAAGGCAAAAAATCTCGTAAGGGCATACCCACAGAGCAAGAAAAACACTAGACAACACATGCAACCCTGGATTTGGAACAATTTGAACTTGTAATCACTCTCCTAAGTTGAATCAAAGCTCCATTTGGATAAATTTTGATAAAAAAATCACTTATACCCAGTAATTGCCATATCAATTCTGTTTACGTTTTATGTTCCAAAGAAGGAGCCATGTTGAATTTTTACTGATGGTATTTGACAGATCGTGACAAATATAGATGTATGAGAATACAAATTCGAAGTTTTTGATTACATAAACTAAAATTTTGAATTAATTTGTTGGGGGCATAATTTGATATTATTTTGTTACCTTTTCCTGACGAGTCGTTTTTTTTTGGCATCTCTCTTCTCTGTTCCTTTTCGGTCAACAATGCTCCTGCTTTGGATGGTCAAGTCAAGGGAGAAAATATTACATACACCAGTTGTGCCAAATCATCCATGCATAAGTCCATTTAGAGAGCAACATGGCCCATCCATATTAGGAGTATCCGGCCCAAGATTATCTCGATCTTCATGGCCGATGGCAGCTATTTCGCTTTCGCTCCAAGACCTGCTTATGAGCATAGAAAACTCTTAAAATATGAACTATTTCACCGACTCTGCACATAAGAAGTCTCCATGGTCCCTAGTAAAATCCGTAGTTCTTCCGGAACCCGTATAAGCCCAGAATGAAGTAAACAATCGCATTAGCTCAACATCAAAGTGCTCCAGTCTTGGAAACTATTATGAAAACCCTAGTCCTCTTCCTCCCACATAAAAGAACCAATTGAAACACAGATCGCCACCAAATTTAAAAACGAAAAAAAAAAAAAGTTCTCAAAAGAAATCGTTTACCTACAATGAGAAAAATAGAATTGCACGAGCAAAAAGGGGAGATTTCAGAATGAAAGGTTTTAGCTTTGTGGGTTAAAAAAAAGAAAAAGAAAAGAAGAAGAGAAAATGGGAAGTAATTTCCACGAATTTAGCAAAGCAAGGAAAAGAGAAATTTAAAGAAGACATACCCATTCTCTTTCTAGAATTTCAATGGTAATGTTGATTTTTAATCAGATTGAATTGGCTGGTTCTGGGCAATTCCCGAAATATCTGTTTCGATCCACGGTTTCATAAAATTATAATAAGTGATTTTCAGTCCAATGGTTATTGGACTGCTTGGTCATTATTTATTTAATTTTATTTCTCACATGCCCTAATCCTATCCTCTTTGCTCTCTGCTCTCTCCCTCTCCTCTTTCGCAATGAACCCCTAGTCGCCTCTCGCCTCTCGCACACGCATGCCTCCAGCCTCGCTCGACGCTCTCACGCCTCGTTCGACCCTCGCTTCTTGCGCCTCGCTCTTCGCCTCTCGCCTCTTACTCCTCATGTTCAACTCGCTCGACGCTCAGCTCTCATGCCTCACTCTTTCCCTCTCGCCTCTCGGCTCTCACGACTCTAAGACCAGTAGGCAAGTCGGAAGACGACTCTCAACACGTCAGAACTCCTCTCGTACCGGTAGGCCAGTCTCCTCCTCCGCCTCATCTCTTGCGAATAGTTCGTTTATCCTTTGATTTTCGCTTCCTAGTCAAGTTTTACAGTACTTGAATGGTAGAGAGCTCGTCAATTCGAGGACATTTGCCCGTTCTCGAAATCGGTGAGCGAGTCGGAGGGACTGTATAGAAACGATTGGGGACGATATGGCAATCCAAACGAACGGTCATTTCACGGGTTTGGTTCCATTGGACCGCCCACTGACTGGATCACCCATCCCGATTTCAGAAACTGGGAACCGATCCGGTTTCTAATTTTTTTTTTTTTTTTTGGTCGGTCCTACTCTAATTCTACTCTAACACACACTTTCAGACTTTTTGTCCTGCCTCCTTGTAGGGTGTGAGAGTCGAAACCTACTCTTGAAATGAAATCGTCCCCACCTCCAATCCCCCAATGAGAAGGTGGAGATTTGAACTCCTCACCTCCCTCTTCCAAGTTGAAAGGGTGGCCACCCTTAGCACCTTAGCATGTACGATGAAAATGATCTTCACATCAATGCCATCATCGCAGTTTGATGAGTCTCGATTGGGTTCACCCATCCTCGGCATGCAGGATCCCAGGCGAGCTCTTCATTGTGTTTGCTCAATACTAGAGAGGCCATTCACCTAGATTGAGGCAAAGGTCGTGCAAACTCAATCAACTCGTTGCGCCTAAAGGCTCGTTGTTTGGGGTTTCTATAACTCGCACTTTTCTCTCTGAGGACAAACATAAAAAAATCCTAAATTTATTATATTATGTATTAATTTAGTTCTAAATATTTTTAATTAGATCAATTTAATCTGAAACTATTTGACAATTTATCAATTGAGTCCATTTGATATATTTTAGTTGAAAATTGTTGACGTGAATTCTTATAAATCCATCATTCGAAGAAATCCACGCCAAGTACTATTTTCACCCGAGGTTTTGCTACTTTTATGTGCCATGGGTCTTTTAAGATTGTCATACAAGGTACAACCAATACTAACGTAGTTATTTTTATAATATTTTTTAATAAATTGGATTTTAAAATATTCTTAATTATTCGAATTAAAAGAAAAAAAAAACTGCGCTTGGCTTTATTCTTTCGTTCTTCTTTGGATTCCAGTCCCCTAAGAACCGTTTTATTTTTATTTTTTGCTGAATATATATATCGTGCGCCTATGCACTTTGCTTTTTCCCAAATATAAAACTCCTGAAATCTCCACAATGCTCAAGTTTTGAAGCGTAGATTCACATATTATTTGTCAATATTTTTCGTCAGCAATTTTTTTTTGCATAATATTCTCTAATTCAAGTAATGTTTAAAATTTTGGCATTTGCTTTCTTTTAAAAGCAATCGAACATGCTCTCACTCTTTCATCTAATATGTGTGCTACGCTTATAATCTCACCATCCTTGTGGTGAATGGGGTTTTCTTTGCCCCTGTTTATACGATTATTTTATTCCGGCCCCATTCAGTGGTGGTGGCTGGGTAGGATTGTTGGTGTTAATTGGAATATTTTTACAAGATGCATTAAGCTTTTGGGGGAAGAAGTAGAAATTTATCATTACACTTATCATAGTAGTAAGATAGTAATATTATTACAATATTTGAAACACTGATGATTTATATACTGTTTGAAAGTGAAGTAATATCATTACGATATCATTGAAAGAGAATGTCGTGTGCCTTTGAACTTACATGCTTTGGCAATTTTGTACATGTCAAACAAGGAGGGCCATTGAAAGAGTCTACTTTAGGATGCCTTATAATGATGTGGGCGTGGTTTGTATATAGGAAGAAAGTAATGATTTGAGGATGTTGGTGTGGGACACTGAAATTTTTTGCCCAAAAGTTTGTCATGCATTTGATAAAATTTAGGAATCGAATTCGTTTGATTGCGAAGAATTTGAACCATCAACAAAAATATCAATATTACATAGCCTTGCATTCACATTCTTTATTACATTGCCCACGTTTAGAAACTAGCCACATTTATCTTGATCATGGCGTGTCCAAGTTGAGCATTGACTTATGCTGAGATGGCAAACTTTTTTGAGTCAGCTCATTACATGACTCAACTCGACCCATAATTTGGCATTGCAAATTTAGTTTCCATTTGTTCAATAGAAAACATTTTTCGGCATTTGATTCATTTAGAAAAATGAGTCAACGAAAAATGTTTAATAGTCAACAAAAAACCTTTGCTTAAATTTAGAAAAATGATTTCTTTTTAAAAAATGGGAAAACATTTTTTAAAGTATGACTAGGTCTTCACATTTTGATCGGAAACTCTACGCTTGGGTATGGAAACCTCAACTTGTTTCTTGAATCCCTAGCACCTGAGTCCATCAAGGTTGAGCTCGAACACCTAGTGCCCATACTCAATGCCCTGGAACCTGAGTTTAGGTTTGTAAAGGCTGAATGTGCAAATAATACTCGAGCTTACATTTCCAACACCCAAGCTGAAGTCTATAAAGGTTGTGCCCAAGTCCATCGAGACAAAGCTTGAAAACCCAATTCCCGCACTCAGGTCCATCAAGACTAAGCTTGTGATCACGTGCCCCGTGACTTGATCTCGACACTTGAGTCAAGTGCCTTGTGACTTGGTCCTAGTGCTCGGTTTAGGGTCCATTGAGGTTGGACCCCGGACTATAGCGCCCATACCCAATTTTCCGACCACTCATGTGCAAGCTATTAGGACTCAAATAACGTATATCCATTTAAGAAAATAAAATCATATTTTCTATACCAAAGTTCATGTTCACTCTTAGTCAAATATTGAAAAATATTATCATTTTCTCGAAAAAATGACTTCATATAAAATACTTTTAAAAAATGTTGCATCTTTCGAACAGAGCCTTAAACAGGAACTTTTATAATACCTCATGTTCATTGAATTAGGAACGAATTGCCTAATGAGCAAAGTTAGTCCGATGGTCTACTTGCTGCAATCATCAAGATCAACTTTGACCGGCCATAAACAACACAATCTTTAAAGAGGCTTCCGTGATTCCTTTGCGCATTTATCCTCGGTGGGAAACGCGTCCGGTTGGTGAGAACCGACTATTTCGTAATCGGGCGTAGTGGGGAAGCGAAATTCGACCGAGTCAAATTCGGAACTAAGCCAACATTCTTTACCGAAAATCAAGTTGACTGCCCTCTTTAGTCGGATGCGTTGGCGACGCATGGCGGGTTTGAGCCCTGCGTGTGCATTACGCATACTTCCTCCGGCGCAGCGCCTATCGAAAAAGAAAAAAAGAAAAAAAAAGAAAAAAGAAAAAAGAAAAAAAAAGGTAGTACGTACTTTTTTACTCGATCCAATCGCGAAGCCAATGATTTTTTTCCGTGTTTCAGAATACGATTAACCAACATTTTAACTAATCGATTACGATAAATTGGATCGGATTTTGCGGTTGCCATGTGTCCATCGGCGCTCGCGGTCGGCTCTGTCGTCCCTTGCAACCGGCTCGTGCTCGATTCCGGCCACAGCCGAGCCACCCCTCCGTCGTCGCGGCGGCGCGCGGTCGTTTTGGCGTCCAGATCGGGTCTCGTCCACGGCTCGCGAGGCGGCTCCGTCCACGGATCAGGCGGCCGGGGCTTGTCCGTGGCCGTGAGCCTTGGCGGCTACCAGCAGGGCTTCGGATCCGGCCATGACCGGCTCGTGCATGGCGACGGCGAGGTCGAAATCCCGGAGGCCACGGACAGAGCTCGAATATCAAGAAGAAAAACAGAGGAAGCAGAGGTCATGTTCGGGAAGACGGAACTGACTACAAAGACGACAGAGACGACGCCTGACGGCGTTCGACCATGGACGAGCGCCGACGATTCCGGCCATGGACGGCCAGATCTCAAGATCTGGAGAACGACGAGACGAGACGAGACGGAGAAAAAAAGAAGAAGAAGAAGCCGGCCGCGCTCGCTTGGAAGCGGCGGGTGGTCAGCTTGGCCACGGCGCCGGCGACTCCGCCGGTGGTGACACGGCGGGGCAGGAGCGGAGGTCGGTCGGTCGGGCGGGCTGTGGACGGAGGAGAAGGAAGGGGAACAGAGAGAGATATTTCTAAATTCTTTACTCAGATTCCACGTGTCGAAATGGCGACACGTGTCAATGTCGAAAGTCCAAAAAAAAAAAAAAAGAAAAACACACGTCGCGAATGATGCCCCGATGGGATGGTACGAAAAGCACGAGATCATTTCTGGTCCGGACGAGAAAGGGCAGGGGAGGGTGGGATTGGAATCATGGATGAGATGAGATCAGCCGGAAGGAAACAAAAAGGGCAAAAACAGAAAGTTGGTGGAGAGAGAAGCAGACAAAATCCCGCGCGGCTTTTTCTCTTCATAAAGGGGGCGGTGCATGGTGTATCCCGTCTGGAGAGTGGCCGAGCCCGACTTCTCTCCCTTCTCCCTTTCCTTCGGCCACAGCCCTTAGCGAGCCGAGGAGACGCGAAGCAGCGCCCCTCTGCTTGAAAGCTTCCCGCACCTTCAGCCGAGATTTCCCCTTCCATCTCGAATCTTCTCCTCCCGTTCACCACCACCACCACCACCTTGCGGGCCTTAACCCCCCAAACACCGAGGCCCGGTCGTCCTGCCGCCTGCGCTCGCCGCCCCGATCGGACGCCGGGTTTCGCCACCCCCCTGGCCGAGCCGCGGCGTCGCCGACGATCGAGGTCGTCCGCCGTGTCGCTGGAACCTGAGGGACAAAGCTCTCGCTGCTCCGTTGCGTCGCGCTCGGCGGAGTCTTCACGTCCCCGGATTCATCATCTCTTCGGACCGGTCCGATCAAATCGGTTTCCGTCCCGTTCCTTCTTGCGCTGGAGGTAATGATGTTCGCTGAGCAACTGGAGTCCCTGTTGTGTCGTCGTTGAGTTCTTCCTAGTTGTTGATCCTTTGCCCTGCGATCCATCGTGGGATTGTGATTCTCCACATGGAAAGGTTCCTAGTTGATGTCCGTCGCCAATATGAGTTTTTTCATGCCCTGAGTATGCTGTTACTGTGGATGGTGCGTTGAATTGGTGTTATTGGTGAACTCTGAGCGTATGTCATGCCAGGATGAGATGTAACAGAGGTAGGCAAGCTTTGAATATGGGCTGGGGATGTGTTATACGCGAAATAGGTGTTCTATATGGTGCTGGTGTATGGTATGATGTGCGATATCCGAAAGTGAATGGTATAGCGTCTGTATGTGGGCTGGCTGAGCGTGTGCGTGTTGAAGTTGCTGGCATGTTCATTGGATGTGCATGCGTTGTACTCTGCGTGTGTGCTGAACGAAAGAGGATTCCATGAGCTGCGATTTCAAAGATTCAAGAACTGCGACTTCCAGTTCCTGGAGCTGTGATCTGCAGCTCCTTAAATTGCAAAGTCGTAGCAATGGATTTGTTGATTGCTCTGTCTTTAAATAGTAACCTTGTAGCTTAAGTGTCCAGTCTGAATGAGGAAGGCAGGAGTGCTGAAAATTTGCTCATTTTGGCTCACGAACCTTATAAAATGGTTGACATTTAATAGTAGTTTAGTAAAATGTTCCATAATTGGGTTGCTGGAATTACCAGCAGAAACCTTGTCCCCTTCATCATCTCTAGTTTTGGTATTATTTAATTTATCGCCCATGGACATATTTCTTTTCTATAGTTACATTGATGGCTGGGGTGTTGTATTGACCTTCCAAATATCTATTATAAACTAAATGACATGCCTAGCTTTGGACACTCAGGTTCTGGTCTCTCTCCATCAGACAGTTATTCCTCAGCTGTCTAATCCCATCATGTTTTGATGAGTTTGGTTCCAGAATTTTTTTTGTTTATTTTCTCTTGAATTGGACATCTTTCATGCTCGACAAACTTAAGTTGTAAACTGAAATTTTTTGCAGAGATTTCTTGATGAGATTGTACAACATTGGCAAAGTCATCAGTGTCATGGCTCTCAGCAATCTCTTCACCCTCATGATGCCATGTGGCTTGGAATACCCCTGCTTTTATGAAATGGTTATGCACTATTGCAGCCTTCCATCTTCATTGCAAAACACAGACCAAAATTTCATGAAATAATCTTTAACTGATCATGTCTACTATTATTGACTTGTATCATTTCTCCAGGCAGTCCTGCATCACATCAATTTTCATGAATATGTGATAAATATCTATATGGAACCTAGCATACTGTAAATTGTTATGGAGGCACAAGGTTTAGCAATGATCAAGGGTGTCTAATTGGATCAACTTTGATGCCATATTAAATGATGTCAAGTTCTTTAGATGGCTGATATGCAAGTTCATGTAGGAATGGGGTTTAGTAGAGGCGGTAGAGCTATACAATGGAGCAGTTTGGACCTTTCCTGAAATAAAGCTGACATCTTTTGGACGCTTTAGTGGTTTCATTGCTTTCCTATGTTGACCTGCTGATTGTGTCGAGAGACATATGAATGTTTAAGACAATGAACTTGAAAGTAGAAAAAATTCTATGCTGCCTTCATGCTCTTCTGAACCTTTGGATTGCTTTTTGACACTATGCTAATTATTAATTGCAGCTGCTTGTTTCCTGCTTAATGTCCCTCCTCCTTCCAGCATACTTGGCTGCTGCTTTTGCTAAGAAACTGAGTCGACTAGCACTCTCTGTGCTTCTAGCAGTGGCACTGCTTATTGTTGCACCTATCTACAATCTTTTTCAATGGTATCCTACAATTAATTGTTTGGTGTGCAGGGTACGTACTTTTGCTTTGTGCTTAGGTTTAGTTTTCAGTTCTTCTTTTAATTCCGGTCCCTTTATACCTGTCTGGATTTATTTTTACTTCTTGCTCGGTATAAATCACGCAGTTCATGCACTTTGCCTTTTTTTTCAAATGTAGAACTCCGGAAACCTCCACAATACTCAAGTTTTGACACGTAGAATCGCATTTTAGATTCGATAATTTTTTGTTAGCTAAACTTTTTTATAATTTTCTAAAATTCGAATAATGTTTCAAATTTTGGAAGCAAATGAATGTTTTCTTGTTCTTTGATCCAATATGTATGCTATGCATGTAATCTCACCATTTGCAGTGAATGTTGTTCTGCAAGTTCCCTGGGATGTTTATTCTGGAACTATTTTTACCTCTTTGTACGATTCTTTTATTCCAAACCCACTTAGTGGGAAATGGTTACATTGTGGTTCTGTGGGATTCTTGGTGTTAGTTGGAAGATTTTCAATAAATGCATTTTAGCTTCCAGGGAAGCAGTGGAAATCTATGATTTGACTTATCAAAGTAGTAACAGGGAAGTTTCATTATTTGAAACACTGATGATTTGCAGACTGTTTTGAAATGAAGTAACCTAGGTTTTGGGTAATGTATTAGCTAACTCAAAAGCTTTTTAATCTATGGATTTCACTTGAAAGAAAACATTCTGATTTATATGAACTTACGGGATACTCACTGTAATTGAAAGAGAATGCTGTGTGCCTCTCAACTTGCATAATTTGTCAATTTGTGCATTTCAAATATTGATGTGGTTGTTGTTTATTTATAGGAAGAAAGTAATGACTTATTATGGATGTTGTTGCCTAGGTAATGGCATGATGTAGGTTGCAGCTGGAATGGTGTTGCATGCTTTTTGAGAACCCAAAGAATTTGGAAAAAGATTTCATGTTTGTTAAATATTCCCAAATATGATTTGTGGTGTTTTACTGCATTGAAAGCCAATATATGCAGGACCCATGCTTTGGCAGTTTATTGGCTTTCTCTTGCAATTCTTCTGTTTTTTGTTGGTGTTTCAGGCATCTCCTTCATGATGCTTATTACTTCCCTTGTGTTCACCATCAATGGATGTACTTCCTTTAAATAATTAACTTATAGATATTTTGTACCGTCTAGTGAAGAAGGATGGATTGTATGGTTGGAGCTTAATATATTTGTTTGAGCCGAACCTTTAGAAACAGATTTATCTTGAATTTTGGTGAAATGGTGGCTCTGTTAGTTTGGGTGACATACTGATGTAGAAGAAGGGATGAGTTGTAGCCTTGAAATGTGAGGTTCTACCAGGACTCTATGAAGTATCTTTTCCTTTAATTTTAGTGAAATGATGCTTCTGTTCCACTGGTTGCCCTCTATAAATCTCACACACACATTTGTGGAGATGTGCAGGAAGATGGTGAATCTGAGGCCAAGGATGATCTGAAAATGGAAGAGCAGATTGTTGGCAATGGAAATGACTCAACTGGCACAAATTTGCCTAATAATCCCAGTTCTGATCTTTCTTGTGATGCTAGTGGGCCGTCCAAGTCATCAAAACCAGAAGTTGACCTAAAAGCAGAAAGCATGAATCTTCTGTATATATTAATGGTTAATCTACTGCCCTTTAATATTTTCCTGATGTGCCTCTTTAAACTTTCCTTTTAAATATTCAGAGTGATTTTTGTGCTTGCGTTTTAATTATACAAATTGTGTTTTTGCTTTTCTGTTTAATATATCTACAGGTACCATCTGCCACCAAAATAGCTAAGAAGATAAAATTGATGTTCACTAAATCATGGATTTCATTTTTGAGGTTGCTGCTTCCATTTGATGTATATAAGGAGGTATGTCCAGGAACTTGTCATTCATAATGATGCACATGAAAGTGTCCAGAGCATGACTTTGAGTGGTGTCCCTGGAAGCCCTGTCCACTGGTCCATTGTGTTTTATGTCAAGGTTGACCATGCAAATGGAGTATAAGATGTTGGATTTATCTTTGCATCTAAGTACATCAAAATTTCTGAACAAGTTTCGAGTGCCGGTTGACCGGTGCAACTAGTGTGAAAGAGCTTTTGCCAGTGAATATTTGTGTATTCTTCATTGCTTGGTTATTTGCCATGTAAAAGTATGGAAAATCTAGTCTTTTTTGAGTGATTATCTACTTTGGCTCACGAACCTTATAGTATGGTCGGCATTTAACGGTAGTTTGGTAAAATGTTCCATAATGTTTTAGTAAGACCTCTTGTTTTTGGTTGCTGGAATTATCAGCAAAACCTCGTTTCCTTCATCATCTCTGGTTTTGACATCAGTTAATCTATCGCCCATGGTCATATTTCTTTTCTCTGGTTTCACTGATGGAAGGGGCGTTGTAATGACTGTGCTTCCAAGGTTCTATTATAAACTAAATGACATGCCTAGCTTTGGACACTCAGGTTCTGGTCTCTCTCCAACAGGCAGTTATTCTTCAGCTGTCTAATCCCTACATGTTTCAGTGAGTTTGCTTCCAGAACTTTTTGTTTATTTGCTCTTGAATTTGACATCTTTCATTCTTGAGAAACTTAAGTTGTAAACTGAAATTTGGCAGTGATTTCTTGATGAGATCATACAACATTGGTGGAGTTGTCAGTGTCATCATGGTTCTTAGCAGTTGCTTCATCCTCATGACGCGACATGGCTTAGAATACCCCTACTTCTGTGAGAAGATTTATGCACTATTGCAACCTTCCACCTTCATTGCAAAACACGGGGTAAAATTTTATGAAGTAATCTTTCACTGATCATGTCTACTGCATTGCTTGATTTTGTATCACATCATTTTCCATGAATATGCGATATATGTCTATATGGAACCTAGCATACTCTAAATTGTAATGGAGAAATGACGTTTATCAATGATCAAGGGGTTTAATTGGTGTTTGCTGAGAACAATGTTGATGCAATGTGTGAACCATTGCTTTTGCCAACGGAGATAAAGATAAAGTTCTTTAGATGGCTGATATGCAAGTTCATGTAGGACTGTGCTTTAGTAGAGGCTGTAAAGCTATACAATGGAGCGAATTGGGCCTTTCCTGACATGAAGCTGACATTTTCTGTTTGCTTTAGTGGTTTCATTGCTTTCTTATGTTGACATGCTGATTTTGTTGAGAGATATATATGAATGTTTAAGATGATGAACTTGAAAGTAGGGACATTCTATGCGGCATTCATGCTCTTCGGAACCTTCGGATTGCATTCTCACACTACGGTAATTATTAACTGCAGCTGCTTGTTTCCTTCTTAAAATCACCCTTCCTTGCTGCTGCTTTTGCGAAGAAACTGAGTCCACTAGCACTCTCTGTGCTTCCAGCTGGGGCACTGGCTATTGTTGCTCCTATCCGCAATCTCTTACGGCAACATCCTTCAATCATCTGTTTAGTGCACAGGGTACGTACTTGGCTTTGTACCTGGGTTAATTTTTTTTGTTCTTCTTTTAATTTTAGTCCCTTAATACCTGTCAGATTTAGTTCTACTTTTTGCTTGGTATAAATCATGTGGCTTATGCACTTTGCTTTTTTTCAAATATAGAACTCCGGAAACCCCTCAATACTCAAGTTTTGACATGTAGGTTCACATTATAATTTTCTGAGATCCGAATAATGTTTTAAAGTTTGGAACCAAACGAACATGCTCTTATTCTTTGATCCAATGTGTGTGCTATGCATACAATTTCACCAGCTTTGCGGTGAATGTGGTTTTATAAGTTCCGTGGGATGTTTATTCTGGAACTCTTTTTACCCCCTCCTCCGATTCTTTTATTCCAACCCCACTTAGGGGAAAATGGCTTCACCATCGACGGATATACTACTTCTAAATAGTGAGAAAGGATGGATTGAGGGTTTCTGCTTATATTTTTTGTCTGAGCTGCATTTTTAGAAGTAGATATACCTTTTATTTTGGTGAAATGTTGGCTCTCATGGTTAGGTAAGATGGCGATATGTATAAGAAAGGCCTTAAGGGTGCATTTTCTGAAAAATCATTTTTTGGGAAAGTAGATAATTTTCTTTTGTTTGGAGATATGTGGTTGAAAATGTTTTTGGTGTTTGGATATCATTTGGTCTAAAGTGATTTCATGGCAAAATAAAAAATAAAAAATTTAAAAATAAATTTTTATTTTATTTATTTATTTATTTTTTCCTTTGCCGGTCGCCGAGGCCCTTGGTGACAGTCCGGTTTCTGCAAGCCATAGGCGCAGCCGGCGAAGACGAGCTTGCCTAAGGCCTGCAACTGGCCAAAGAAGTAGAAGGAAAATGAGAAAAATAATTAAAGGAAAAAGAAAAAGAAAAAAAAAATATTAAACATTTTCAGCGTAAAAGTGTGAAACATTAATTTCATCCTAAAATTTATTTTTAGAAGCATGTAAAGGTGGGGTCGCCAATTGGGGCTTGTGCCATTCCTTTTCTTTTTAGATAACGCGTGTCATAGTTTTGTTATTATAAAAAAAAGAAGCATTGTCTTGTAGCAGGAGTCCATTAAAAAAACGGTGACCAGGAGTCTCTTACAGCCCCATCATCTCCTCCTCCTCCTCCTCCTCCTCTCGGCCTCCCTGCTCTCGGCGACCGTCCCTGTGGCTCTCGGCGAGGTTGGCACGGCTTCGTTCTTCGGCCCTCCCTATGATCGTAAGTCTCGAACCCCTCGCTCCTCCTCTAACAAGCAGAACGGAAGGAGAAAAGAGCTTTGCCATATAACCTTTTTTCTTGCCATTGATTCAGGGACGGAGTGCTACGGCGAGGGCTCATCCCAGTTCCCTGAGAGCAACCTGTTCGCGGCCGTGGGCGACGGACTATGGGACCTTGGGGCCGCGTGCGGCAGGGAGTACGAGGTGCGGTGCATCAGCAAGGCGCAGTCTGGCCCTGGACACTGCAAACCCGGCGCCAGCACTATCCGGGTCAAGGTCGTCGACTACGCCCTCTCGGTCGAGTCCTCCGCCGCCGCCCCCAGGCAGTCCGTGACCGGCGCTGATTTGGTCCTGTCTCAGGCCGCATTCGAAGCTATTGGCAACCCGTCTGTGGATTCGATCAGCGTGGAGTTCAAGGAGTTATAGCAAGATTGGAGTCTACACTGTCGAACTAGACCTTTGCAGAAGTGTTCTCTCCTTGACGCTGGTTTTAAGTTTTAGAAAAAAGCTACAAAAGATCATACATTATGGCAATGCCCCAAATTCGTACCCGTTTGGGACATTTTTACTATCTGTTCTGATGTCGATGAGTATCGCTAAAAATTCTACATGACGGCTAAGTGGACGATGGAATGCAAATGGTACTAACGCGGCGCCCATATGGAGTAAGTGAAAGAGGAACTGTTTTCCTTGGATATTAATGGAATGGTGCCGTGCTCTTCATCTCTTTTTGTTTTGGGGTTTAGGGTTCTTCATAGAAGTCGGTTGCTCTACATCTCTTTTGGTTGCTCCACTATAACTAGACAAAATATTGATTGCTCCATGGGAAGTAGCAAAATTCATGGCTAAAAATCACTTCCTGCCCGATATGTAGCTGAACTCTCTCTGCCACGATTTATGATTTGGGGTCTAGGGTTCTTCCTTGATTTCTTGAAACCTACGATTGCTTCAGAGAAGAAACTTGATTCGATTATCCAAAGCCATCATATTCTTGGCGTTCTCGATTCATTAACAACCTAACGAGTATTTTTTTTTTTTTTCGTTGATGTGGGTGTACCTTGATTTCCTTGTTAGGCTACTATAGTGGTTCTGAATTCCAACCTTGCTCTTTCCCGATTCATTTGGTGATTATTTCGAGAGTTGAACTTTTGAGCTGATTTGCAGCATCTTTAGGCTTTATCCTTCTGGTATAAAATGTAAGCTGTCAAGACGTGGGCAGCAAAAATAAAAATAAAGGAGGATTTTTAGTTCCTAATATCTCATGGTTTAAGTAAGTGGAGTGCAGCTAAGCAAACAAAAGGCTTTGAATGAATATTTAAATGCGATCCCTATTCATTCTACTGTTTCTGAAATGAATTGTTCTACGTGATATTAGCCACATCCATTTTTCTGGGATTTGATGTTTCTTGTGCAATCTGTGTATAGCTTATTGAGTTTGGTGAATTGATACTTATCTCTTGCGTAGATTCACTTGAGCTTGCTCCATGCTGTTACTTAAAGATAGTTCTACCATCATATAGTGAATATAAACATGGGTTCTTTGCTATTTTGTTGCAGATGGAACGCCATTTCCGCCATTTCTTAATTGACCTCACTTGGGTGGCTTTTTGGAGTTCGAAGAAAATGTGATTTATAGCGGCATGGTTGGACACTTTGTATTAACCATCCCAATTCAGAGATTGCTGATAAGATCGTATGGATATCTTCTTCTGATGTGGACTCCATCGAATCGTTCGGAGCTGGGAAACTGCTGCATGTTCTTTGGAGGCTGTGCTCTCTGTTTTGGCCGGTCTAGGACCCTATGTGGACTCAATCAATCCGAAACTGCTCTATTTACAGCTGGTATTCCCGATGATTGGCAGCAAGAGTTACCGGATTTATCTGCAAAGACTAAAGGAACAACGGCGTGTGATTGCGATCACTGTTGGCTGTGATGGATGTTCTGTGATCATTAGAGTGGGTTGTAATTTCCTCTTTTCTTCTGTTTCTCTGGACCATACACCAACTTGGTTACTAATGGCCAGTTGGTTTTTACTGTTGTAATGATCCAAGTTCTAAATGGAGAGAGGTTTTTAAGCCTCGTTTAAAGCATATGACTGGAGATGGTGGCTCCGTTTCTTTTTTTTCTTCATCTCAAGTCAAGTCCCTCTCCTCTGATCAGGACCACAACAGTCATTCGAAGCTTGAGAACCTAAATCCTTTATCTTTTTGGTTTGTGTGACATGACAATAGTAGATCAAAACATAGACAGCAGTGGAAAAGCGACAATATTACCATAAGAAATTTAAAGTAGATATTCACTATATGGAACAAGAAATCTATCACTGCAAACAATGGAACACAGTTGAGCTTGGATTTGCTAATGTAATTGAACACAGTTGGAACTTCTAATACAATCAACCATAGCTGCACTTTCATTTGCCAAACAATGGAGCATAGTTTTAGTTTATTTGCATCATAACATTGGTCTTCTCTAGTGTCATGGATTGATCAATCTAGCATTCCCCAATGGCCTTAGGAATTTCTTTCCAAGTTAGCCTTACTCACTCACAAGTGATTTTAAAGAAAGAAGCTCTATATTGTATTTCACTTGTGATTGAGATGATACAATGAGGGGGTGTGATTTTAAAGAAAGAAGCTCTATATTGTATTTCACTTGTGATTGAGATGATACAATGAGGGGGAGGAAGTTCCTATATATAGAGATCCCCTCTTGATCTAATGGTGTGGAGATTGCATCTCCCTAAGTGCCAACTATCAATATTTATTACATATGTGTACAATTATCATATCTTATCGTATCACCTGTCCCCAAGAGTGTTATAGAATATTCGAGAAAACCCTGAGACTTTGGGAGATAGGTCGAGGGTCGTTCGTTTATGGATTGATCATGGCCTTCATTCGGAAAACCTCTGCATCATGTCAATTCATTAGGCTGTGACACTAGCATCTACCTTCCATTGACACTACCTAGAAGCAAAAAAGAGAGACAAACAACACCACCATTTCCAATCCAACATTGTTGCTAGTCCAAGGTAATGGAACTGGTGTTTTTTTTGTCCAACTTCAAAACCAGCATTGCGCACATCAATCCCGCTCAATACCACTATGCCTCTCAAACGCATTTTTCCTTTGCTTCCAGTTGAGATGCTTCCACTTGTGCCCTTTTTTTTTTTAATATCGTTTACTCCTTTCTAGCTGCGTTTGGAGAATGTGGGCTTTCTCCTCAGATACTTCAATTAACTTTTTTATACTTTTAGTCTATTTTCCAACACCTTCTGTTCAATGATATCCACAAATCGATTCCCTGTCACGAGATGAGGGCTTATGATCAATCCATTTGAAAAAACCGCAATCACCAACCTGCCCAATACAAGCAAGCAATTTAGATTACAGCACAAAACAATGCACAACACTAATATGGAACTGAACAATTCGATTGGTGAATGGAACGGCATGAACTCGTAATCAATCCCCTAATATGTGGTGTAAAATTGGTAGCTTTTGCTCAGTTTGGCTCACGAACCTTATAATATGGTCAACATTTAATAGTGGCTTGGTAAAATGTTCCATAATGTTTTAGTAAGACCTCTTGTTTGGGTTGCTGGAATTAACTTGTCCCCCTCATCATATCGCCCATGGACATATTTCTTTTATATAGTTACACTGATGGATGGGGTACTGTATAGACTGTGCTTCCAAAGATCTATTATAAACTAAATGACGTGTAGCTCTGGACACTCAAGTTGTGGTTTCTCTCCATCAGGTTGTTATTCCTCAGCTGTCTAATCCCATCATGTTTTGGTGAGTTTGCTTCCAGAATTTTTTGTTTATTTGCTCTTGAATTGGACATCTTTCATGATCGAGAAACTTAAGTTGTAAACTGAAATTTTTTGCAGTGATTTCTTGACAAGATTGTACAACATTGGTGTAGTCGTCAGTGTCATGGCTTTCAGCAGTCTCTTCATCCTCATGACGCAATGTGGCTTGGAATACCCCTCCTTCTATGAAAAGGTTTACGCACTTCCAGCCTTCCATCTTCATTGCAAAACACAGACTGAAATTTTATGAAATAATCTTGCACTGATCGTGTCTACTATATTACTTGACGTATCCTTTCTCCTGGCAGTCCTGCATCACATCAATTTTCATGAATATGTGATAAGTGTCTATATGGAACCAAGCATACTGTAAATTGTTATGGAGGCACAAGGTTTAGCAATGATCCAGGATGTTTAATTGGTGTTTGCTATGAAGAATGTTGATGCAATATGTGAACCATTACTTTTGGCAACTTAGATGATGTCAAGTTCTTTAGATGGCTGATATGCAAGTTCATGTAGGACTGGGCTTTAGTAGAGGTGGTAGAGCCATACAATGGAGCGGGTTGGACCTTTCCTGAAATGAAGCTGACATTTTCTGAATGCTTTAGTGGTTTCATTGCTTTCTTATGTTGACCTGCTGATTGTGTTGAGAGACATATGAATGTTTAAGACGATGAACTTGAAAGTAGAGAAATTCTATACCGCCTTCATGCTCTTCTGAACCTTTGGATTGCTTTCTGACACCTCGCTAATTTTTAACTGTAGCTGCTTGCTTCCTGCTCAATAGACCCCCTCCTTCCAGCATACTTGGCTGCTGCTTTTGCTGAGAAACTGAGTCGACTAGCACTCTCTGTGCTTCCAGCAGTGGCACTGGTTATTGTTGCACCTATCCACAATCTCTTTCGATGTCATCCTACGATTAACTGTTTGGTGCACAGGGTACGTACTTGGGCTTTGCGCTTGGGTTTAGTTTTTGGTTGTTCTTTTAATTCCGGTCCCTTAATACCTGTCTGGATTTATTTTTACTTCTTGCTCGATATAAATCATGCGGCTCATGCACTTTGTTTTTTTTTTTTTTTTTTTTTCAAATTTAGAACTCTGGAAACCTCTACAATACTCAAGTTTTGACATGTAGATTCACATTTTAGAATTCATAATTTTTCATTAGCTAAACTTTTTTTTATAATTTTCTGAAATTCGAATAATGTTTTAAATTTTGGAAGCAAACGAATGTGCTCTTATTCTTTAATCCAATATGTGTGCTATGCATGTAATCTCACCATCTTTGCGGTGAATGTTGTTCTGCAAGTTCTTTGGGATGTTTATTCTGGAACTATTTTTACCAGTTTGTACGATTCTTTTATTCCAACCCCACTTGGTGAGGAAATGGTTACACTGTGGTTTTTGGGGATTCTTGGTGTTAGTTGGATGATTTTCACTAAATGCATTTTAGCTTCTGGGGAAGTAGTAGAAATTTATGATTTGACTTATCAAAGCAGAAGTTTCATTACGTTATTTGAAACACTGATGATTCGCATACTGTTTTGAAATGAAGTAGCCCTAGTTTTGGGTAATGTATTAGCTAACTCAAAAGCTTTTTAATCTATGGATTTCACTTCAAAGAAAACATTCTGATTTATATGAACTTATGGGACACTCACTGTAATTGAAAGAGAATGCTGTGCGCCTCTCAACTTGCATAATTTGGCAATTTGTGCATTTCAAATATTGATGTGGTTGTTGTTCGTTTATAGGAAGAAAGTAATGACTTATTGAGGATGTTGTTGCCTCGGTGATGGTGTGATGTAGGGCTGATAAATGTGGGACCCATGCTTTGGCAGTTTGTTGGCTTTCTCTTGCGATTCCACTGTTTTTTTTTTTTTTTTATCTTTTTTTTGGGGGGGGGGTGTGCATTTCAGGCATCTTCTTCATGATGCTTATTATTTCCCATGTGTTCACTATCGATGGGTATGCTTCCTCTAAATTATTGACTTATAGGCTTTTTGTACTGTCTAGTGAGGAAGGATTGTATGGTTGGAGCTTAATATATTTGTCTGAGCTGAATCTCTAGAAGCAGATTTACCTATAATTTTGATAAAATGGTGGCTCTGTTAGTTTGGGTGACATACTGATGTATAAGAAAGGATGAGTTGTAGGCTCGGAAGTATATAATCTTTTGTGAGGTTCTACCAGGAATCTTTTTAAGTACCTTTTAACCTTTAATTTTTGTGAAATGATGCTTCTGTTCCGCTGGGTGTCCTCTATATCTCAACGACCACACATTTGTGGAGATGTGCAGGAAGATGGTGTATCTGAGGCCAAAAATTATCTGAAAATGGAAAAGCAGATAGTTGGCAATAGGAATGACTCAACTGGCATGGATTTGCCTAAGAAACCTGGTTTCAATCTTTTCCTCGATGCTAGTGGACTGTCCAAGTCATTAACACCAGAGGTTGACCTAAAAGCGAAAAGGGTGAATCTTCTGTTTATATTACTGTTTAATCTATTGCCCTTTAATATTATCCTGATGTGCCTCCTCAACTTTTCCTTCTGAATGTTCATAGTCGTTCGTATGCTCGCATTTTAATTATACAAACTGAGTATTTGCTTATCCGTTTAATATCTCCACAGTACTATCTGTTGACACCTGATTTTTACTCGATAAAAATTAAAAAAAATAAAAAAAAAAAAAAATAAAGAAAAAACCCCAATTAGTTCGCAATTAATCATCGCTATTCATCAATGATGCATCATGGCCGTTGAAATAGGCATGTGCTCAAGTAGGGAAACTCTTAAACTAGGAAGATCAAATCCTAGTCATTAGTTCAATCCAAAGGCTGAGATTTGATCTGGCCTGAAAATATATAAAAGAAAAAAAAAAAAAAGGGGGCCATTGGACTGATCCATTTTCACTCTCTGGACAACCGTTTCTCTCTCTCTCCCGCGCTCGCTCGAAAAACTCTCTGGGCTCTCTCTTTATCTCGGACACTCTCGATCGCTCTCTCTCTCTCTAACTGCTGGATGGCGCTTCCATGGCAGATTTCGAAACCCTAGCCTCAGACGATCCCGGAAGATATTCGCCATTCCTCACGGGAGAATCTCCGCCTCGCTCGACGTCCACCGGAAGAAGACCCCGGAGTCGGAGGTAGAAAGAGGAGCGAGGAAATCGCCCAGCAGCGAGGTCAAGAAGTCATCGCCACCGTCGTGGAGCGGATCGGTGAGCTTTCTTTCTATCCCTCTCAATCAGTTAGGGTTTCGATTTCCGTTCTCTCTCTCAATCCGTTCGGGTCTTGGATTCTGACCTTTCCCTCTCTCATTCGTTTTCTCTAGTAATCGCTCTCTCGGTTGGATCTGACGCCCTCGTTGCGAATCACGCCCTTCCGGAGCTCGAGATACAGGGGTTCGGGTCCGCGCCGAGTTGGAAGCCTCGGCTCAACTCTCTGTCTTTGGCTCGATCAGCTTGCAACTCAAAAGAAGCGTACACCATCTTCAAATCGGCAGCCGAGGCGTTCATTCGATGAGCTGGAGGATCACAGAATCAAAGGCCAGCGTTCTTCATTTTCCAGGAGTTCCAATAACAAAATCGAAGCTAAGTGTTTGGTTTCCTCTTTTCTATTTCGGTAAGGAGTGTTATTAGATTCAGATCCTCCACTGATTTCAGTACATGTTTTTTGTTAAATAGCAACTTCATTGTCACTGAATGGTGGACATCTCCGAAGGTCAGTTCTTGGCCGATTCATTACAGACCAAGGTGGGTGCGATGAAACTCCATTTAATATCATCCGATGAGGCGAGAGCTTCTCGTGTCGTGACTCATGATCGACAACGAAAGTTCGGGGCCAGGATGCATTGCAAATCTAATTAAAATCGATGTTTGTATGATCTGGAATTGATTGCAGTTGGATGCTGAGATTCTGTGATTTTCGATTTCGGATGAGTGACTCACTGTTTCGGCTGAAAGGAGGTGCTAGATGAGTTTTTTTGATCTCGAGCCTTTCTAGACATAAAAAATTCACTTTTAGAGCTTCGATTTGATATGTTGCACGCCCATAATGGATGTAGTTTGGTCGCTGAAAAACACCTACAAAGTCTGTCAATTCTGTAGTAGTTTTTTTAGGGTGATTTTCTGTTCTGACTTACTGATGTTCTGTTTTAACTGGACTGAGCTGGTAGATGATGTTATTAGGACTTAATGTCTTCTGGAGATCTGTAATAGACTTCTCAAGCTTTCCATAGACATATTACATGTGCGATTTGGTCATCGTTTGCCCTGCCTAATGCTTCTTGCAAAGATCGAGCACTAATCTGGTGTTGCAGTTGTTCTGTTCTGATGTTCTGTTTTAATCGATCTCTGTTCAGATCTTCTAACTCAGCACTACAACATATAAAAGTTTCATAAAGATATAAGTTCATTTTGCTAGGGTGATCGTTCATAAGTCGTCATTGTTCTGCACTGAGAATCTGCTCTTGATGACTGACATACATGAAGTACTTGTTCTTTATAAAATCATACATTGTTCAACCTTGTTTGCTTTTTTTATGATTTCCTGCTGGAGGTCATGTTTAGATTCATGGGTCAATGCTTCATGATAGTGGAATATTGTGGGATTGAATGGTTGTTTTGGAAAACCCCTTTGATGTGTTTTGGATTCCTAAAGAGATTATAGTCATTTTCAGGCTCCATAGGACCGATAGATATATCAAATTGTTACGGATTGTGTCTATTCTTTGTGTGCTTGCTGTTCATATGTCTTGGAGTGTGAAATTGTTTAGTTGTGTCATTAATGTGCTGTTTTTGCTGTTTCTTTGTATACTGATTTTGCTGGTTCTTTGTTTTAAGGGCCAAATCATGCGTTATTGTCTTCTTGACATTTGAAACACGTGTTACAAGTTTCGCATCAATGCATGACATATCATATTTGAATCTCGTTTGATGTGAATATCATGCATCCATTTGGCTAATTGCAATTGAAATTCGTCATGCATGACATTCTTAGTTCTAAGTCACTTTGCAATGTTAATGACTTGTGTGATTTCTTTGCATTCTGATTTAGGGTTAAATGTTTACCCAAACTTTTTTTTTGTATTCAACCTTATGTCATGTGCAAGTTTCACATTTTTGTGCATTGTCTAGGTGGTCTTACGAACCATTAAACACGCATTGTATTTTGTTTTGTTTGTGGCTGACATGCGTGATTTCACGAATATCAATTTTTGACCATCAATTAGATCTTGATTGGACTTGAACCCTATTAGGAAGTCTTAAGATTCATCTTAATCTTTCAGATGATGTTAATGTTGCATCATTTACATATCATTTGATTTAGAAATTTGTTTCTTTCATTTGTATGCACCTATTCATATGTTTCTTAGATTAGGTTTAGATTAGGACTCTGAAGATGGAGAAGGCGTGAAGATGGTGGAGGTTGATGTCCATTCCGACCATTATCATGTAATACTCATTTTCCTGACATATGTCTCGGGTTCCATTTGTTGTATAAAACCCGACGAGTTGCGGGTTTTCTCGTTTTCTCTTTTAATTGTGTTCTCTTTCATGTTTTTTAGGATTGCATGATAGATTTCTTGTTTTTCTTGATTGTTTACTCTTGTAATTTCAATTTCATTGATGGTTTTCCTTTCATTTTCTAGAATTAGAATAGAATGAAAGTAATCCACCACGCATGATCACTTAGTATAGAAATGATGATCCCGAAAATATAAAAAGAAATGCATGGACATGTTAGGAAAAACACAACACATTGTTTAGGTACCGAAAGGGCGCTAATAACAATATTAGCGTAACCCAAGTCCCCGAATCTAGATATTTGGTTGCGTAGGAATCGAGGGAACACTCTCGACCCTCGATTGGGTTTCTAGCCGACCCCCAAAATGAGGCTAGTGGCGACTCCTGTATATTCTTAGGTTGTTAAATACCTAAATCATATAAAATTCGCTATCACGCGGGATATGAGCTTGGGAGAGCTCGTGATCTCGTGGAGGAAACTCTCGTGATCAAAGTATCCCTAAACCCGACCTTTTCCCACCTTGGACCTTTCGAGGGCGGCGAGATCGGGTCGCGACACTGTCTAACACCAAAATAGCTGTGAAGACAAAATTGTTGCCACTTCCACTCGATGTGTATAAGGAGGTATGTCCAGGAACTTATCATTTTATTAATGCGCATGAAAGTGTCTAAAGCATGACTCTGAGGGTTGACCTTGGAAGCTCTATCCACGGGTTCATTGTGTTTATTGTGATGGTTTGACTGCGCAAATGGATTATAAGATGTTATAAATTTATCTTTGCATCTCAATACATCAACATTTTCAAACAAGTTTCGAGTGCCGGTTGACTGGTGCAACCATGCATGAAAGAGCCTTTGCCACTGAAGTCATCACAGACGGATTGGCAATAACTCCAGAAAATCACACCCTTAATTTTTGGTGAATCAGTGGCTCTGTTGATTTGGGTAACATATCGATATGTAATATGTATGAGGTGGGTTGGCTGAATGGGGCTTGTGTCATATTATTATTATTATTTTTTTGGCAAGAAGTAATAATATATAGAGCTTTGAATTAACATTTACACAAGGTCCGGCACCACAAAACTTGTACTCATCAAGACAAAAGTCTATGCGAGTGGAAGGGAGCCGGATGTAAAAGAACCCGCAAGAGCGGCCAAAGCACACAAAAGCCTATACAATAGGCAGAAGGATAGCCGGGAAAAGAAGGCTGCGCAGGGCCAAGAGGAAGCCATAAGGAGACCAACCTCACGAATACAACCAGCTACAAAACAAGACAGAAAGCAACCGGGAGGAGTCATTGCCATAGAAGAATAGCAGCCATACTAACAAGGCGAGCAGAGGCGGAGCCGAATGGAGAAGGCGTATGCTATCAAGCATCAAGAGCCCGAGGAGACTAAGGCCACAACCCAGTTGCAAGCTGTCCCTGAACCCCTTCAAGGAAAATACAAGGATCTATCCCCCAGTTACATTGGAGTCTTCTGTTTCTTGGATTATCTTCAATATTTCTGAAGGTTAAGGCCTTATCATTCACCACATAGATGAGGTGATTTTTGACTACCGCAACTGCGACAGTATGATCTCTGAAGAGTATGTCTTTCCTGTGCTTCCAAATAAGGTGGCAAAGGGCACCAAAAGAAAAGCGGCCAATGGAGCGATAGAAGTCTTTACTAGAGAGGAATTTCATCGCCTACTGAAGATTTTCAGACCATGTCTTGTTACGCCACGGGAGATTGCATTTATCTGCCTAAAAGAAAGCCATGCTGGTAGTGAAGCAACACCCGAAGAAAAGATGATCGATGGAGTCAGGCGTCAGCTTGCAAAAGGCACAAACCTCTCTCCCAATTCTGCCATGTGACATAACCAAGGTTTGAGTGTGAAGACGGTTCTTTGTAATAAGCCAGATATTGAATTGATATCTTGGTGTGATAGCCTTATTCCAGATAAAGGAAGCCCAATTAACCCTATCCTTCATTCTTCTGATGATATGCCACGCCGAGGCGACCAAGAAGAGACCAAAAGGGCTCTCGCTCCGAACAAAATGATCCGATGCTTTGGAGAGGAGAGGGAGGAGCTGGTCCCAAGATTCAATCACTATTTTGAAAGCCTGTCTTGCTGGTGAGAAAAAGGTCGGCCACCGTGGCACACTTGGATAAACCGGAATTTAAAATCATCGGATCTGAGCAAATAAGATCTAATGGACCTCTCGATGCCAATTATCAAACCAGAGAGAGACTGACTGGCCATCTCCGATCCTCCAGTGAAAATTGGGTCGGGACTCGGATCTCAGGTGTAGGATTCTCTTCTAAGCCCAAGAGCAATAGGTTAGCACCCCAACTACCCAGAAACTCTTCATTTTCAAGAAGGTTGAATGGATCCATTTGCACCATAAGGACTCCTTATCCGTAAACAAGATCTAAATGTGCTTGAGCATGGCCGCATTGTTGCAATCTCGCAATCTGCGAATACCAAGACCTCATTCCTCCTTAGGGAGGCACAAGTCTTCCCACGATACTTTCGCACCACCCTTTCCAAGGCTAGGTCCCTTCCGAAGGAACTGTCTGAGGATCTGTTCAATACGATCCAATACTGTAACAGGTATGGTGAAAACACTCGCCCAATAAGCTTGGATCACATGAAGGACCGACCTTATAAGCTGTAGTTTGCCAGCGAAGGATAGAAAACGCTGGGTCCAGGATTGAACCTTGGCCGTAATACGATCGATTAAGGACACACAGTCCGCCTTGCCGAACCTTGAGGATATGCTAGGAACTCCCAAATATCGCACCAACAGCTTTCCTTCAATAAAATCAAGGGCAATCTTGATCTTTGTGTCATATTATTTATTCTTCTTTGTTCTTACAAAATGAAGCTTTGTCTTGAAGCAGGTGTCTAGTAAAAGAATCGCAACAAGGAGTCTTTTACGATCCCTCCTCCTCTTCCAGGTCCCCGTGTTGTCAGTGAGTTTGGCACAGCTTCGTACTATGGTCCTCCCTAC
Source organism: Eucalyptus microcorys (assembly GCA_014182515.1). Lineage (NCBI taxonomy): Eukaryota > Viridiplantae > Streptophyta > Magnoliopsida > Myrtales > Myrtaceae > Eucalyptus > Eucalyptus microcorys. Next base: position 25,304,297 of record CM024568.1, on the reverse strand, counting down.
GAACGTAAGTTTCAACCCCCATAACAAAAAGCACAGAAAGAGAAATAACTTTGCTATATAACGTTTTTCTTGCCATTGATTTAGGGACGGAGTGCTACGGTGAGGGCTCATCCCAGTTCCCTGAGAGCAACCTGTTCATGGCTGTGGGCGACGGACTATGGGACCTGGGGGCAGCGTGTGGCAGGGAATACGAGTTGCGGTGCATCAGCAATGCGCGGTCTGGCCCTGGACCCTGCAAACCAGGCGCCAGCACTATCTGGGTCAAGGTCGTCGACTATGCCCTCTCGGTTGAGTCCTCCGCCGCCGCCCCCAGGCAGTTCGTAACCGGTGTTGATTTGGTGCTGTCACAGCCCGCATTTGAAGCCATTGCCAATCCGTCCGTGGATTCGATCAGGGTGGAGTTTAAGGAGTTACAGCAGTCGATGGTTGCGGCTGCGGGGGAAGAAAGGGTGCCTCGCGGGCTTTGAGGGGTGGGGAGGTGTGGTGGGGTGCATGATAGGCCGGACCCTGACTTCGATGATAATACAGTAATATAGTTTTTTTTTGGACGGTGCTATTTCCACCTATTTAATAAAAAAGACAAATTTGGCTTCTCTCATTCAATTGGAACTAGATTTGTGTTCTCAAATTATTATGTATTTACCATAAGTAAGAATTTTATATGTATAGTTTTTGTTTATTGTATCTACGTATATTAAAGGCACGGTGTTTTTTTTTTAATTGTTAGAATTACTTAATAAAAAATTGTTTTATTGAAAAGAGAAAGTTCTAGAAATCTCGTTCTTTTCCATGTATTGCTCATATTTATAAAAAAATTGTCAAGTGGATGGAATTTAATTAAATCGAAACATTACATAAATTATTAAGTGGATAAAATTTAATTAAATCAAAACATTACACTAAGTAACAATTTTTTTTTTTTTGGAAATGCCATTGAAATATCCTTATTTTTAATTTAAAAAACTAATATCATCTTTAAACTGTTTATAAGGAATATCAAGATATCTCATTATGCGAAACCTTTTTAGTGTATTTCCTACATATTCATCTAATGTCTTACATGTCCTATATATAAAAATACTCACCGGTATAATAAGGAAAAGAGATAAATTCTTTGATAGAGTAAATAAATAAACTTGATATATATTGTAGACTAATGAAATTGATAAAAAGTTCACCAAAAAGTGTGTTTTTGAGATAAAAGGGATAAAAAATAAATAAGTTACAAGAAAAGAGATTTTTCAGTTTTATACAATATCAAAGAATGTATTTTTTTATTTACTACTAGCAAGATGATTTTACACTGAGGAAGTAAAATGTTACAGAAAATCTGAGAATGCATTTTTCTAAGGGTGATTTTGTCTTTTTATTTTAAATGGGGTGGATGTAACCATTTAGGAGTAGAAATAGCGCCACCCTAATTTTTTTTTTTTGTCGTAAAAATAATACATAATTTAAAACCATCTTTTGTGTGCGAAATGGGCAAGGTCTGATCGTTGGTGTTGGCTCGGAGGCTGGAGACGGAGAGGTTAAAGGAAAACAACGTATAATAACGATGTCAAAATAAAATTAGACATTGTTTATCTGGAATGTTGGTTGGTTGTTTAGGGTTTTTGTGTTTTTCAAAATGTGGGTTGTTTTTTAATTTAACAGGATGGAGTCGCCAGTAAGATTGGGGTCCACGTTGTTCGTAGTCGATTTTTGCAGAGATGTTCTCTCTCTGTCGCTGGTTTTAAGTTTTAGGAAAAAGCTACCAAAGATCATAAATTATAGCAATGCCCAAATTCGTATCCGTTTGTATGATGTCAATAAGTACTGTTAAAAATTTTACATTGCGGCTAAGTGGATGATGAAATGCAAACGGTATTAACACAGTGTCCATGGGGAGTAAGTGTGAGAGGAACTGTTTCCCCTGGATATTAATGGAATGGTACCGTGGTCTTCATCTCTCTTGTTTTAGGGTTTAGGGTTCTTCCTAGAAGTTGGTTGCTCTCCATCTCTCTCGGTTGGTCGACTATAACAAGACAAAATATTGATTGCTCCACGGGAAGTAGCTCAATTCATGGCAAAAAAGTCAATCCGTCTGAAACTGCTCTTTTTACAGATGGTATTCCTGATGATCGGCAGCAAGAGCTACTGGATTTATCTGCGAAGACTAATGGAACAACGGCATATGGTTGTGATCGCTGTTGGCTGTGATGGATGTTCTCTGATCATTAGAGTTGGCCGTAATTTCCTCATTTTTCTATTGTTCGAACGCCAGTCTGTTTGCTAATCTCCAGTTCGTTTCTCTCTATTATAATAATTTAAGTTGGTTGTGTTGTCCTGCTCTTTCTTTTGTTTTTCTAAACCATATACCTACTTGGTTGCTAATGCCTAGTTGGTTTCTTCTGTTCTAATAATTGAAGTTCTAAATGAAGACAGGTTTTTAGACATCGTTTGAATCATATGCGCATGACAAAATTTCTGAAACAGAAATTGATTTCTCAATTTTTATTTCAGAAACTAAGAAGCCAAAAATTTTAGCTTCTGATTTCTTCTTCAAATCTATTTCTGGAATAGAAATCTGTTTCAGAAATAGAGAAATCAAATTGCGTTACCAAACGGATTTCTGTTTCAAACCTGTTCCGAGAAACAGAGAAACAAAGAAATCAATAAACAGAAATTTTATCATACGCAGCTTAACTGAATATGGTGGTTCTGTTTCCTTTTTTTCTTCATCTCCAGTCAAATCCTTCCCATCCAATCAGGACCACAAGAGTCATTAAAAGCTTAAGAACCTAAATACTTTATTTTTTCGGTTTGTGTGACGTTATCATAGTAGATGAAAACATAGACAACAGTGGAATAATGACAGTATTGCTACAAGGAATTTATAAATAGATTTGCACTATATGGAACAACAAATCTATCACTACAGACAATGGAACACTGTTGAACTTGGAATTTCTAATACAATCAACCATCATTGAACTTGGATTTGCTAATACAATGGAACACGGTTTCAGTTTATTGCATCATAACATTGTTCTTCCCTAGCGTCTACCCTCCAGTGACACTACCTAGAATCCAAAAGGAGAGACAAACAACACCACCATCTCCAGTACAACATTGTTGCTAGTCCAAGGCAACAAAAGTGGTGTTTTTTCGTTCAACTTGAATACCAGCATTGCGCACATCAATCCGATCAATACCACTATGCCTCTCAAATAGATTTTTCCCTTTGCTTCCAGTTGAGATGCTTCCTTTCGTATCTTGTTATTTTGTCGTTTACTCCTTTCTAGCTGCATTTGGAGAGTGTCGGCTTTCTCCTCAGATACTTCAACTGACTTTTCCTACTCTCAATTCTATTTTCCAACATTTTCTGTTCATTGATCAATCCACAAATCAATCCACAAATCAATTCCCTGTCATGAGATGAGGGCTTATCATCAATCCATTTGAAAAAACCACAATTACCAACCTGTCCAGTACAAGCAAGCAATTCAGATTCCAGCACAAAATGAAGCACAACACTAACACGGAACCGAACAATGTGATTGCTGAATGGAATGGTATGAACTCATAATCACTCCCCTAACATGTATAAAATCGGTAGCTACTCTCTCTCTCTATTTGTGTGTGTGTGTGTAAGGACTCGGGCCCCACTGTGTAATATTATCCGCTTTGGGCCTTCGGCCCTCACGGCTTTAAAACGCGTTACACAGATTAGAGGGACCAAAGCCTTATAAACTAGCCCAGGACTCCCCCCTAAGCAATGTGGGACAGGAGAACTGCCCTTAGCCTCGCCCGCGTACTGCCGAGGCGATCTTAGTCCGTCCCAATGTACTACCCCGGGTCTGGGTCATCACATTCTCCCCCCCTTAAGGCATAGCGCCCTTGCTGTGGGAGTTTACTCTGATACCATTTGTAAGGACTCGGGTCCCACTGTGTAATATTGTCCGCTTTTGGCTTTCAGTCCTCATTGCTTTAAAACGCGTTACACGATTGAGAGACCAAAGCCTTATAAACTAGCCCGGGACTCCCCCCTAAGTGATGTGGGACAGGAGAAATGCCCTTAGCCTCGCCCGCGCACTACCGATGCGATCTTAGTCCGTCCCTCCGTACCGCCCCAGGGTCTAGGTCGTCACACACACACACACACACACTCTCTCTCTCTCGCACTCACTTTTTCTTAATCTTTACTATTGACACCTAAATTTTGGTGACCCGTTTAGTCATTTATCGCATTAAAAAATTAGGGGTTAATTTTATCCATAATATATATATTAATTGCATAGCATATTAATTTAGGTGCATTTGTTTTTAATTTCCATTTTGTGCATTTATTTATTGGACCGGTGGCAGATGGGTTCGAATTAGTGGTTCTAAGCTTTAATTTGGCAGATCGGACTAAGCCCACGAAGCAAGTAAATTGGCCCGAGCCCGTTTTCTTTTAATGACAAAAATTACCTAAATTGAGATTTGAAATGATATTACGGTGGATTTTTGGAATTTAAGAAAATCGGGTTGCAATCTTATCTTTAGGTGATAAAATCAGAAGATGTGGAAAATAAAAAAAGTGATATTGCGTGCGAAAAAGAAATCTTCGCGGATGTTGTTTGAAAAGGAAATTAAAACCCTAATCTTTAGCCTATAAAAAGGTTTTTCGCGTAGGTTCTAGGGGGCCAAACAATCAATACATACGGCCAAAATTATGAAAAGAGGACTTCGAATACATGGCACAGAGAGAGCTTTAGAGAGAAAAAGCCAAGAGGAGAAATCGTGAAGGCCAGCAAATCAAAATTTCAAAACACAGCCAAGAGAATACACGTGAATAGAGAGGAAGGAGAGGGAGGCTACGGTCAGTCATACATCCTCACGGCCACGCTTTCACCGATCTTCGTCGCCGCCGTCGGTGTCCTTGCTGCCATCTGCTGCTGCCCAACGAAGCTGAAAAGCTATTGCTGTGCATCAGTGTGATTCGCAAGTGACACGTGAAAGAACAGGGAGAGTACACGAACGGGGGATTGGATCTAAGAATAAAAAATTCATGATTTCTCAACGTGGAGAGATAGAGAGAAACACAAGATCTGGCACAGCTCCCAGACCGCGACTTGTCTACGAAATTCAGCAGTCGGTGGGGGTTTCCTTCAGTCCCTGTTCCTCGCTCAGCAGTGGTCCCGGTGCCGTGCGGCTTTCCTGGCTACGCCCAAGCTCTACATCCAGGGCGCCCGGTGATTTCCAGAGTCTATAATGAGCAGCCAATGCCGGTTTTGTATTCTTGGTTGAATTTTCGCAGGTTTTTCGGTGAACACAACAGTCCTTGACGTGCCCGAGACTTCCACCGATCTAGTTATTTTGCTTTCGTTTGAATTTTTTATTAGCGCAGGTCTTTCTTGACCGAATCCAGTCACCGTCCCGACAATCCCATTGAATCTCCGAGCAATATTTGTCCTTCGGCAAACCCGATGAGCCGTTGCCATCCTTTCCTCGAGCTTTCACCGCCGTCAACCAGCTCACGAAGCCATGCCAGGGAGGTTGCTGTCTTGCTCTTGTGACTCCATATTGCTGGCGCCACTCAACGACGAGTTGCTCGCCGCACCATCGCAACACTTACGGCAAGAAAGCTAACCCACCACATTTGAGTTCTTTCCTTGTTGCAGCTAGAAGTCCCCAACCATGAATTCATCGTATGAGCACATCTTCAAAGATTGCGGGTTGTTTTGATTTTTGGCCGAAGAGGTGGAATTTGTCTCTTATTGCATGGTGAAATCTGGAGACTTAACCGTGAGTTCTTGAGAAAGAAGCATACGTGAGATTGAAGACAAAAAGGTAGTGACTTTAGATCTCTCGGTGGAGATTATTTGGTCCGACTAAAAGACCAAATATTACTTCGCTACGATCTCCTTTGGCGAGCCACCTTATCGTGAAAGGTTCCCTCGCAAGTGCGTCGCGTCGCAACCACCGTTCGTGAGCTGTCCGTGGGCAAATTCTGATTTGGAGGCATATCCGTAAATTAAATTTTCCAGCGAGGCATTGATGCCGAACCATCCTATCCGTCCGTGAGTCGCAAGGACCCGAGCCTCGCCGAGCATCACCATATCGCATCGTGAGTAGCCGTTCGAAGTCCGAATTTGGAAGTATATTCGGCAATTAGGTAAAAAATCTCACCTTGATTTAAACATCATATTGCCTAGATTGATGAGATTGATATCTAATTGGGTAAGAGGTATAATATTCATTGGGATATATTTCCTAACTCGCAACTGCATATAATCTTTGATTCCATCTATAAGGCTTTAGATGGAATTATTGATTCCGCGGAAATCTTTGAAATTGATGTTTTGATCTTTAAGGCTTAAGATCAATTCATCGGTTTTATTCGCGAAATTTCAAGAATTTTGGATATTATTTCCTTATTCGCATTGATTGGATAATATATGATCTCGAGTGATTTGGTGCTTATCTTGCTTTAATTGCTTTATTTATCCCAAAAATACAAAAAAATTGCATTTGCATATCATGTAGATTAGAATTGATTTCCTAGATAGAATTGCATGATAGAGTAGTTAGATTCTTTTCTAATTATATTAGAATGCATGTTTAGATGGTATTAGGTTAGATAATATCTTTGAATTAAATTGCACGTCGAGATAAATTTCTAAGTTAAAATAGGATTCAGATTAGTCTATTTCCTAACTTAAATTAGATAATATCTCACTTTAGTTAGATTTTTATTTTTTTAGTAATTTTATTTCGAATTTTTATTAAAAAAAAAAACAAAAAGTCACGCCCATGTCATCTAGAATTAGGTTCATGAAATGTACGTCATTTAGTGATTGTCGCTAGGCCTATTTAATTAGAAATTGCCCGTCATTAGATTAGGTCATTTAATAAATGCCACGTGACATATTAGTTCACATATTAGATTGCATGTTGCATGTCATTTTAGTTAAAAAAATTTGTACGTCCTTGCATTGCATTGCACGTGGTTTCTAGGCTTCATTTAAATAAGAGAAAATCTTGAAAAATTGAGTGATTGCGTGTTAATTAAAAATCATATCTAGGGCTGTCGATGTGAATTCTGATCTAACATTGCAGATGCTTTCGATGCCATGAGGTAAGTCCTGCAATTTATTCACGGTTTTTTTTGGGTGTTAAATTGGTGATTTGCGTACCCGCATGGTCACCTTACATGTTAGGAAAATAGATTTAAAATCAATCAAAACTGCTTGCAAAACATTTTTTTTCGAAATAAAAGAGAAAGGTACCAAAAGGGCGTTAGAAAAATCTAGTGTAACCAAGTTCCCGAACTCATAATCTCTGGTTCGTAGGAGTAAAGTAAATCTCACATTACTTTACTTGGGTTTCTAATCGATCCACAAAAAATAGATTAGTGACGACTCTTAGTTAAAAATCAATTGCATATTAAAATTTGAACCTAAGTCGCGAATTGGTATGGACTTGGGAGAGCCCGAGTTAAGTCTAGGCTTAACAATCCATTAGCCAAACCCTAGGTGGTGCACTCAAAAAATTGGTCACGAGATTTACCGCTACATTTTCACATCAATTATCCATGGCCACATGCCCAAAGCCCCGTAGCCATGGCTCCTGCGAGCTTAAGGTCAAGTGACACCATGGCAATGAGATGTCAAAGGTGTTTTGGGTCTAAAATCTTTCAAGGTGCTTGGGATCAAAGGTGTTTGATGTATTGAGGTCAGGTTTCACGGCGCTGGTAAATCATGGTGCAAGAATTCGACTTTCCTCTTTCCTCCCCACCCCCTTGTGTAACTAGTACATTATTAAAGCAACTGATTGGGCATCCCAATCGAAGCTTAAAATTGCAAATGCAGGTCATCAATCAGGTTTAAGCCACTACCGCTTGCTAATGAACAAAAGCGTAGAGGTCGGAGGATTCCATTAGCGATTTTGACTCAGGAGAGAGAGGGAGGATTCTTCTGAACAACAATATCCAGTCTATATGCATTAAACGCCAAGCCCTAGCTTCATTAAAAGAGTTTGCCATGGTTCATACTCGCTGCTTTAGCACTTAATACCAGGTGACCTTACAATTTTTGTTGCTCCCGAATGTGGCTTTATTCTGTCTAGACTGGACAAAAAAAAGGCACTTTTCTTCTGTCACACTAAGGAAAATACATGTTTTTTCTCGCCATTTTTTACTCATGTTTTCATTACTCTTTCCCCCTGTATGGGTGGGTAGGACTGTAGGAGTAGGAAAGACTAATGTAAGAGAACCACACTGCATTTGTCGAAATTGGGAATTCACGTCCCTCTCTCTATACAAACATGTCTTATCGAAGGCCACCGCGAGGAACTTCTTGTTAAAATTTTTGGGTTGGGAATGTGTGTGATTTGCGACGGTGTATGCTTTCTCTTGCTTTCCTTTTTAATGAAAGGGTTGTGAAAAATCATGACAAGTAAGGTTTATTAGGAGTAGTGTTGTTTTCTATTCTCTGAATTGAGGAACTCTGGGAACAAGCATCTAGTTTGTGACGAGAGAGGTTGAGCTCTTGCTATACCTTTAGGAACTTCCAATTGAGAAAATATTAGGTGAGAAGTACACTGTCGAGTCATAACTTGTGTATGGCGCTCACTTTAGTGCTAAAAGTTTCAGTCGGATCATTTAAGTGCCAAAAATTTTGAAAAACGATCATTTCAGTGCCAACGCCGATCTGGTTGGCCGGAAATCCGACATGACAGTTTTTTTTATTAATATTTGAAGCCGACGTGGATCGCCGAAGAATACAATTAGCATGCAAACAACAAAACAACGCCGTTTAGCATCTTTTCCCCCAAATAAGAAACCCTAAATCCCCAAATTCGAGCAGACTTGAAAATTGAAAACTCTAAATCCCTAATTCGACCAATTCGAGTGCATATTTTGATTTTCTCCCAAAGTTATCAGCTCGCTCTTGTAAATGAAGGGCAAAAGCTTCAGCGGCGGCTCACATTCCTACAAAAAAAGCGAATTAGATGGTGAGTGTTACTGTTATTGTGGGTTACTGAGTCCGAGAAGAACATCTTGGACTCGGTTGAATCATGGGAGAAGATTCCATGGGTGCGGTAGATATAGAGAAGGCTCGAAGTGCAAATATTTCAAATGGGTTGATAGAAAATTTTCTAATCGAGCGACAAAGGTGATCCTGGAGTTACTTGAAGGCCAAAATCAACCTCCACTCGCGTTAATGGACGAGTTGGAGGATGTCGACTCAATGCAGGCTCAAATGAAGGGTTTAACATCTTTGATCGAACATTTGAATAGGGAGGTTTCAAAGCTAAAAATTGAAAGAAACTTTTATCAAGCGTTGATTGTGTTCTTATTCTCTTGAGTAGTTTATTCAAATGTGAAATGAGTAATGAGAAGAAGTTTGTATGTTTACCATAGTTGAAGACGTGGAATATGCACTTGTATTGAATTATTTATAAGTAAAATGTGTTTTTTGGTTTGCTACAATTTTTGTATGAAGCAGAAGGTTTTGTTGTAATCTATGGTAGAAATACAAGGTTGGAGTTGGAATGCATTAGTTGTGAGCACTTAAAAGTTTTATTATTTAGTTGTGTATTGTCAATGTTTGTTTTGGTTAGTTTTTACTTCAGATATAATGGTTTGCTTGCTGCATTTTTTATTTGGTAATGATTTACTGGTTTGTTGGTTTGCTGCAACTGCAAACCATGACGAAATGGAAGGTTGGAGTTGTAATGCATTAGTTTTGAGCACTTAAAAGTTTTATTGTTTAGTTATGTTTTGTCAATGTTTGTTTTGGTTAGTTTTTGCTTTAAATAGAATGATTGCTGCATTTTTATTGTTGTAATGGTTTGCTGGTTTGCTGCAACTGCAAACCATGACGAAATTAAGGGATGGTGGCAAATTCACGATTGACTATTTCAGTGCCAAAAGTTGTAAATAGTGATCGCTTGAGTGCCAAGTTTTTATAAAAGTGATCATTTTAGTGCCAGTCGCGATTACAAAGTGATCATTTAAGTGTCAGTCATGATTACAAAGTGATCACTTCTGTTGCACAAGTTGTAAATAGTGATCGCTTGAGTGCTAAGTTTCAAACTTACATCAGTCGTGGTGCATCTTGCATCTTGTTGCACCATAGCATCTTGTTCTTACACCAGTTGGGTTGCTGGTGCATCTTCTTGCAACAGTCCATACAAGTGTTGATGCAACGAGATGCACCAGCACCCAAAATTGCATCTTGTTCCAACACATACAACCAGAACCCCACAAATAGCATCAACGCATCAACAACTTCAACCAGCAACACTATATGCACACATCTAAATCTAAAAATAATAGCAACCTCATAAGAACATTGCACCAACAGCAAAAAAATATACAGCATAACTGATCATTATCTTGCTAGCATTACTAGCTGAAATCAAGCCAAAATAAAATAACAGAAACAGTTATTGTCATTGACATTGATTGATTATTTACAAAAGAAAAGAAAAACATGAACTTCATTCCCTAATCATTGAAAGTTCAGCACCCTCTTAAAAAAAACAATGGCAATATGCAAGCAGCAACTACCATCAATGATATAATATCCAGCACCCTCCTAAAAAAAGAAAACATAAAAAGAGAGACCATATCCAGCACCACAAAAAGAAACCATGTCCAGCACCCTCCCATCAGTCAATATGGACAACACCCCAATCTCTTTTTTGTCTTGGAGTTTTGAATTGATTCGTAATCTGAGCACTCTTTCGAACTAGATGTGTAAGTTTTTTAACTGGGCTTTGTGTCACCTCCTTTTCCTTATTCTTGACAGCCGCTATTTTGCTTCTAGCACGTGTCATGTGTTGATCTATATCATCACTATTGCTCCCAATCATTGGTTGAGATGGAATTGGTGATGGGTTCTTTTTGGATGGCTGTTTTGCAGCTATACCCGCTGTCTTCTTCTTTGGAGCACTCTTTTTTGGCTGCACCCTTGATTCTTGAGTTAGCCCACCTTGAGAGAGAAGTACCTCCGAAGTTCTCCCAGGTTACAATAATATAGCGACCAAATGAATTGAAGTACAACAAATTAAATGCATGAGACCTATAAATCTTACATTCAAAATAGTCATTCAAGTACGTTCATCTGTGTAAATCCCATAACCATATTGCCTTAATCTTTTTCCAAGAGCCCCTATCGTCATTGTGGTGCATCATTTTCAGCAGAATCGGGGAAGCAACCTCTCGCAACTTGTGCAATTACTCGTCTTCTCACCTGAGAAACATATAACAAATTTAAATTTTAGCCCATAAAAGACAAACACAGCGATGTACAACTTACAGGATATTTTTTTCTCGTTTGCTCAACAGTGGACTCAATTGTTGTTATTGCTGTCCTGCCCGTTCCAGTCCTTGTTCTTACACTTGAGCCTACAACAGGGCCTGTTTCTGGCCCTTTAGTAGGCCTTATAACAATGTACTGTATCAGGATTATGACCAAGTATAATGATTTGAATAATTAGACATCTACTCATTTTCATTGTGGGAAACAAATAGGGAAAACTTCTCAAATTACAAGTGCATGACAGAGGAAAAGCACAAGAGAAGCCAGTACACCTTGTCAACTATCAAACTCTATCGATTATGAATTGAGAAGTTACTAAGACAAAGATGATACTTACCTTACAGCAGGGCTTTCTATTTGCCCTTCAATAGGCATTACAGCAGGGCCTTCTGTCATCCCTTCAATAGGCCTAAGAAGAAGCTCTTCAGTAGGTCTTGTCCTTGACACTAAATCAGCTTGCTTTTGATGTTGCTTTTTCAGCTCACAATCTTTCTTATTGTGTCATTCCTTGCGGCAATAGGAGCATTTTATCTTTGCCCCAGTCTTACTCATCCTCTGACTTGATGCCTCTTCCTGCTGCATTCTTCGTCTCCTCTTTGGCCTTCTATTTGCTTCTTTAATGGCAAAGGTGGAGGGCTTTCATGATTTGTTGGTTCCCAAAATTTGCTACTTCTGATAGGTTGCATCATGAATTGGTATGAAGCAAGGTATGAGCTTTTTTTGTACCGATCATGTAGGTAATCATCTGGGTTTTCTTGCTTCATCTGAATAGCACAAATGGCATGGGTATAGGAAATTCCATTTAGTTGCCAGGCTCGGCATGAACACTTTCTTCTATCTAAGTTGACAATATACTTATCCTGATTTTGAATAATCTCATATCCATTATCTCCATTCCAAACTGGATGGCAGAACCTACTAGCAGCAATGTTTGCATCCAATCTCTTCATAATCCTAGGGTCACAATCTCTAGTCCATTTCGTAGCCTCATCTCTTTGCCTATGCAGTCTAGTCATCACCATAACTCAAATATTATCAAGCATGCTGATGATTGGTTTGCACCTGACCTCTAAAATTCTCCCATTGAAAGCTTCACTAAGGTTGTTATCAATGATATCGCATTTGAACTCTTCGCTGAAGAAGGCCCGACACCAGTGCTTAGCTTCGTTTGGAAGATCGCATCAAAACCTTCCTTTGTCACCGCAACAATCCTTATTTGGCTAATCTGAAATCAGCCATGTTGGTACTATTTGCTATCTGGGCAAAACTGCTTATGCAGCCTATCTCCTTTGAAGTTCCTTGACCAATTTGCATATATGTGCCTCGTGCACATTCTATACTCAGCATGTGGCATAAACTCAGCCAATGCAGGAATAAGTCACTACAAAAATTCAAACCAATAAATACAAGTTAGGAAAAATATGCAAGTAATTAATATTAAAAGGGAGTGAATTAATTGACAATGAAATTACCTTCTGTTGGTCGCTCATGAATGCCTATCCTCCCCCATCAGTTATCTCAAGGTCAGCCATTAAATTTTTGAGGAACTATGACCAAATATCCTTGTTCTCTATCTTCACCACCGTCCAAGCTATCGGAAACATTTGATTATTGGTATCTCTCCCCACAATAGCCAACAACTTCCCCTTGTACAAATCCTTTAGAAAGCATCCATCCAATCATATAATTATTCTACAACCAGCCAAAAAGCCTCTTTTGCATGCATCAAAACAGACATAAAATCTATCAAATCTAGGCCCAAGATTAGGGAGTGGCCTTTCCACAACCTCTACATATACCCTACTAAATGGGTTTTGAAACATGCATTTGCCAGCATAGTCCCATACTTGCGCATATTCTTCCTTATACCCACCCATTAATATTTTCATCACCCTCATCTTAGTTCTCTTGCATTGATTCCTTGACACATTAACCCCTATTTGCTCTTTCACTAACTGTTGAAATTGAGGACTCTTGATCTCGAGCATTGCTTTGATGGTGTTGAAAAAATGCTTTGATAACCACACACTTGTTACCATTTTATTGTTAAAGACAATTGGACAAGTATGCTCCTCCTAGAAAGACCTAATCTGGAATGACCCATTCTTACTCAGCGCGCCATAAAGCTTCCATGGACAATTGGGTTGTGAGCACTTAGCTCTCATAAATTCCTTCATGTTTCTAATGAATTGAACGCTCCTCTGTTCACCAATAGAGTTCTTCACAACAGCTTCCTTGAACTGTTTGGCATTGTCAAATCTCATACCCACAAACAAAACAGGTTTATCAACAGTCGGATCATAGCAAGGATACTCACTTTTTCTTTGATGAGCAGGTTCTTCATCATCATTGTCAAGCTTATTCTCCGAACTAGCAACTTCATCGCCGCAGCTTTCTTCATCTTCACTTCTATTACCTTCAACTGGAGCTCCATCCCTATTTACTGGCTTGGGCCTCTTTGCTGAAGCTGCAAGTTTTTTTCTCAGAAATTCCCTTTACTTTTCATCATCATCTTTGTCACTTGGGAAATTAACTGAAGCCAAATATTCATTTTCCGATTCACTGGATAAAGCAATTTCTCATTCTAATCCAATGAAGTCTTCATCGCCCACATATTCACCCAAATCTTCACCCAAGATTTCAGGACATCTCCCTATTTGTTCATCTTTATCAATATGACTTCTCTCCCTCTCATTTTGCCCTTCATCTAACCTAAACTCATCCCTGATCTGATTACTCGCTTGAATAGGATCCCTCACTTCTTCAGTGGTGGTCTGCTCATCCTCATCCCCATCCTCATCCTCACCATCACTATAATACTCAACATATACCTTAGTTTCTTCGCCGTGAAGATAATGATAAATGATATCCTTAATACCATTATTGTCATTAAAAAATCTCAAGCCATCATTCAATTCCTTCCCAGGAACACAGTAATATAGTTTTTGCACTTTGCATCGTAAAAAATACACAAAATCTCTCAGAAAATCAATGTATGATGGCTTCCAAACATTAACATAAATAATACATTCATTTCCACAAGTATATTCCCAATCATCGGTGCCAATAAGAAACTCTCCACCATAGCAAATAATGATGCCTACCTCGATCCGCGTCCATGTCGATGCTGCATCCAATGAAAAAAAAAATGTCATTACTTGTTAGGACCACATGACAGAATCAGCAACTTCACATGCAGGTCCTTGTCGTTTTGTTGTCAAGAAAAAAATGCAACTAATCTCCCCAATTTGATGCTTTTACAGAAACAAAAGAAACCGAATTGAATAAATAAAGTGAAGTCCCCACCACCCATTTTTCAATTCAATCACATTTGGTCCCCTACTGTTTCCCCCACGTAAAGCAGTCCAATTAATTAAACAAATTCGGTCCCACCAATGTTTCCCTCCGAGTTGAACCTCATTTTTCCCTTCGCACCCTATTTTTCTATTCGATCCCTACAAAAGAAAGCGAACGAACGACGGAACTCTCAAATTTTCTATTCGGTCCCTACCACTTTTCCCCTGAGCTGAGCCCTCAATTTGCCCTCCACGCCCTAACTTGCTCGTTGGAACCCAAAAATTTTCACTAAATTGACCTACGTAGAGAACATGATAAACCTGAGCGAGCAAGAGTTGAGGACGCAGCCAGTGAACGATTGTGAATGACGGTGCAACTACAGTGGTGGCCGAGTGACGGCGGGCGAGTGAATGACGGTGGGTCAGGGAGCTATGGCCGGTGGCGTTGAGTGAGAATCATATACGAACATCGTTTTTGGCTGTAGTCTCTTCTATTTTACAAAATGACGATCGTTTTGTAAGTGATCCACGTGGAATGGTAAAACAACGTCGTTTCTTACGAAGAAAGGAAAATGGTGTCGTTTTATGCCATCTACCATGGACAGTCTGAAGAATTATTGATTTTTTTTTTAAATATAAAAGCCACGTAATCATTTTGGCCGGAATTTCTCGCCGGTGGCACCAAAGTGATCATTTTGTCTCCGATTGAAACTTTTGGCACTAAAGTAAGCGCCGTACATAAGTTATGGCACTGATAATGTACTTCTCCCAAATATTAGGTGCAATTGTGCCGCCACGTTACTTTTGCACAAGCCCACTTAATGAGCAACACATGTCGCTATGAGGCCGCTCTATCAGCAAGTCTCTCTCCCCTCTCTAAAGACTCCACTCTGCTCTCTCTCTCTCCTCTCTCATTCATGCTTGCGATGATGCCCTACTCTCTTTGTCACGCTCCGAACCCTGAGTGCGTGCCCATTCCTCTCTGGTCGATAATATTTTGTGACTTTGCAAGACGAGTCGCCGACCCTTTTCGTTTTATTGCACATGTGGAAGCAAAAATAAATTCCCTGACAATAATCATCTCAGAATAGAAAAGTAGGACAATATATTCAAAACAAACATGCTTTTAATTAATATAGGGTTATGTACAAAAGTCTATGGTCAAAAGACTACAACAGACTAGCCTTCCAAAAAGAAGCGGTCATAACTGACCTACATTTCATATCATCTCCTCTCGGCTCCAGGTCTTCCATTCGACGATCCTGAAAATTAAGTCCACAATGGGGTGAGATATAAATCTTAATGAGTTTACGCTCTAAACCCCGATTATGAGAGAAGTATGCCCAAGGGCATCCTAGCCATACAATCACACAATCACAGAGACTTACCTCGCCTCAGTCCCCTCTTGCATGTTAGCACGAATCATATATCACATAAGTGCAATAGCAACATTCGAGCAATTGGAATATCTCATTTAATCTTAGTCAATCAATCAATCAATCAATCAATTGAATCAACACCATTAATCCATCATTTAATCAAACAATCCACAAGGGTCCCGATTATAAGGCCAAATCGTTGTGACACGTCTCATTCCGTGTCATACAATTTCGTCCAATAATCAGGCACGGTCAATCATATCGGTGGTTCCATTTATACCCGATAATTACTCTCAATGTTCCAATTCAACATTCCCCTTCAAAAACAGACTCAAGGCTCTAGAGGTGACCCTATACGAAGTCTTGTCATCACGTGGTACTTAGTCCTTAACTACAAATAACAATAGTATAAGGCACTAGAGGTAACTTACACGAAGTCTTGCTATCGTGTAGCACTTAGCCCTTCACTACAAAAAGCAATAGTATAAGGCACTAGAGGTAACTCACACGAGATCTTGCTATCGTGTAGCACTTAGTTCTTCACTATGCACGATAATACTACAAGGTACTAGAGGTAATTCCCATGCAACTCAGGTCGCCATATAACACTTAGCCCTTGACTACAATAAGCAATGGTATAAGGCACTAGAGGTGACTCATACGAAATCTCATACTTGTGTAGTACTTAGTCCTTTACCTGCTCGCGACCCATCAGGTTTCCTCAACCCGACACATATCACCTCAATTCCCCATAGTCAACATGCCCTGACTATAAACCATCACACAATTGTTCACTCCCAAGCCAAGGACATTGTACTTCTCACTTAAATTCCTCAATTAAAGTAATGTCTTGGCCTAATTTCTTCGTGTTAAAAATACCCGATAGAAATAATTGTGAGTGGGTACATGGTCGGTCTGAGCAAAAAATATATTATCTTTATTTTAGAAAATCCCACTATTTATATAGAGTTTAAAAATATTTTTGGCGTTGTAAACCGATGCCACGGTAATTTCTAATTAATTAATAAAATTATACAATTTTGGGATAAATTCCCAAAATTACAACTTACATTCAAATTGCACAATATAGCACTCCATTAAATAAATCAATCACACCATTGCAATCAAGACAAAATTCCGGCCACCGACTATCCCAGTCTAATTTCCGGAAAAATAATTAATAATGAATTAATTTCTAAAATTAATTAAATACTTCCATTTAAATTCTAAAAATACCAACTTAGGCCGAAATCACTAAATTAAATACCGATACTGGCCCGGAAAATTCCCGAATCCTTCTAGATAAATAGCACAATTTATCTAGACCTCACTTAATCTAATCTAACCACCTAACATGCATAATTGCATAATTAAATCACTAAATTAATCTAACTAACCACATAATTCTAATTAATTAAATTAAACACCCCTTAAACGTCATTAGCATACTAATAAGAGTTTAGTTCATAAACTCATCGGTTTATTGCGGAAATCGGTTCACCGCGACGACAAAGACGACGGTGGCCGAAATCCGACTTTTTCGGTGACGTCGACGGACACTCGGACCGGGCCCAAAGGCCTTGCGGTGCCCACAAAGCAAGTGTTGGGCTTGATCTTGGGCTTGGGCTTGGGCTGCAGTTGGGTTAGGCTTGCTTCGTGGGCCCAAGATGGGCTAAACTTCTGAATTCTTAGGCTGCTGAAGATGAATTCGCAGGCCGTAGCTTGGGCCAAACGGTGTAGGCTTCTAGGTTGGAATTGCGGGCTTGCTGGACTAAGAATGGGCTGACTTCGCTGGGCTTGAAACTAAGCTGAGAATGGGCCCAACCGTGGGCTGATGGACTGACTCAATTCGCTAGGCCGAAGAAGACAGCCGGATGGGTCAAGACGCGCGGCTACTTGTGCTTTGATTGTGGGTCGGCGCGGCAAGACCGAAGTTGTTTCGGTGGAGGAGCTGCGAGCAAAAAGGGTCAATGGCGTGGGCGCGAGGTGCACAGGAGTTGACCGGTGTGCTGGCAAGAGAGAAACCAAGCGAAGAGAGGGCGAGCTGCTTCGTGGCTTCAAGCGGTGCTGGCGCGGCAAGAGAGAGAGGCATGGACGAAGATGCTGGATTGCTCGGTGGAATGGAACAAATGATCTTGGGCTTCGCTGGCAGGGGAGGACGCGCGGTAAGGAGTCAACAAACTGGTTTTGTCGGACTCTTTTGTTGACTAAGCGTGGGGATTCGGCCACCGGTGGACGATAACGTGGCTGTAGGTGGTGATGGTAGAAGGACACCGAAGTGGTGGAGCAGCTGCGGATTCGAAGGTAAAAGGAAAGCAAAGCAAAAGCAGAAAACGAAGTGGCTCGGGGGAGAAAAAAACACAAGAAGATGGAGGTGGACAGCTACGGGAGGGCAGCTGGTCTTGCTCGATCAAATGGATTGGAATAAGGAGTAAAGTCAACAAAACTTATCCCCTTAATTAATTGCATGTCCCTATAATACTTTCCAACAATATATAAGTCCATAATAAATAAATTTTGATGCAAATAATGCACCCCCAACCAAAGCTCCGAATTTCACTCAAATAATCCTCAATTTCTTTCTTGAATTAGAATTTCTCCAATTAATCCAAATTGAAATCCAAAAATTCCAGCCCATTGCCAAAACCGAATTTCATCACTTTAGGTTCCATTTCTTCACTCAATTTCCCAAATTGAGGTCCAATTTCAATGAAGAAAAATCTCGTATAATTTCTTGCAAGTCCCTGACACTCAAAGGCTCGCTTGGAATTCCAAATTTCCTTTAATTTGGCCGTCTAGATTTCCACTATTTTTCCGCAACGTCCAAGTCGATTTTCCGTAAAAATCCCGGAATCTTCGAAAATTCTTCGGAGGATGAGTCGACGTTCCTATAATAGATCGTGACACGACGTAACTTTCAATTTCTGAAATCATATTCAAATTCGCGATTAATTTCAATCTGGTGCGTTTTTTTTTTTTTTAGCGTAACCTAGGCTCGGGTAACTTTTAAGAATTTTTGATACAATTGACCCGTGATCGATTTATCTCGAGTCACAATGTACATCTTCGACATATTGGCGACTCTCGGTTGTCGTGAAAATATCAAGATTTCAAATACGGGCATCGGGTACCAAAATGATAGAAAAATTGGTCTAGTGCCGATTGACTAGTATTTGCAATCAGGTAAAATCACTCACACTCTGATCACATATCTCAGTCAAATCGACCTATCTTCGGTTTTTGATCGATTTTGACAGTGCCATAATGACCCTTGTAGACTAACACGGTCGAGCAGTTAATTCGTGGTCGAATTCTCAAGTCTATTGCATTAAAATCCCTTAATTGCTTCCTCAGATAGTCTAGTTATCTCGTGAGTGATCAGCTTAGAGAATAGCACTATAGGCGCGTCGATGAAATGTCCGATTTATTTAATCGAAAACGAAATCCGAAAATTCAAGTTGTCACACCCTCTCTCCCTCTCTCCTCTACTCTCTCATCTAATGAATCAGCCTTTGATCCGTCGTGTCCATCGCCGCCTCCGCCTCGAGGAATCAAAGGCATTCCCTTCCAACATCACCTAGAGTAGAGCCCCGCGGGGGGGAGGGATGACTTGAGACTCACGAAAGTGTTCCCATCCTCTTTGTGCGCATCACCAATATTTGCTCCCAGATAATCTTGATCTTCATGACTGATGGTAGCAATTTGCTCCAAGACTTGCTTATTAGCATCAATAACTCTTAAAAGAATGAACTTTTTCAAAGACTACGCATGTGAAGTTTCCACAATCCCTAGTAAAATCCGCAATTCCTCTGGTACTTGAATAAACCCAGAATGCAGTAAACAATTACTGCTAAAAACACAAGAAAGGGTCGCATTAGCTCAACAGCACAGTGCTTCAGCTTTCGAAAGGGGAAAATTATCTAAAAAGTCCTAAACCTACTGCATTTTTACCAATTCAATTCTAAACTTTTCAATTTCTCCAATTAAGTCTTAAATCTTTTCATTTTTTTTTTTTTATCAATTGAGTCAATTCAGATAATTTGGCTGAAATTTGCTAATGGGAATGCTAGCATTGATGTGAACAAAATTAATTAATTTTTAATTTTTTTCTTTTCTTTTCCTCTTTTTTTTTTCTTTTTTTTTCCCCTCTTCTTCATTTGTCGATTGCTCAGCCTCGAAGGGGCGGCGAGGCTATCATCGGCCGGGGGACCTTGCTGGCCTTGGCGAGGTTGCCCCTCGCCTACTTCAAGAGAAGGCGAGGCGCCCTCGCTAGATCCTAGCAAGGTTGACCAAATTGGCGAAAATAAAAAAATGTAAAAAGGTTTATGATTTAGTTGGCAAAATTAAAAGGTTTAGAACTTAATTGATAAAAGTGTAATAGGTTTAGGATTTTTTGGACAATTTTTCCTTTTGGAAACTAATACATAGAAACTTATGAATTGCTTTTATTGTAATGAAAACCCTAGTCCTCTCCTTCCCACATAAAAGAACCAATTGTAAGACAAATACCCACCAAATTTAAAAATGCAAAAGAAAGAATTTCGAAAGAAATCCTTAACGTACAATGAGAAAGATGAACTGTGTGAGCAAAAAGGGGAGAATTAGAAACTGGATATGAGAGGTTGAAGCTTTGTGAATAAAAAAAAAAACAAAGAAAACGAGAAGTAATCTCCACGAATTTAGCAAAACAAGAAGAGAGAAATTTAAGGAAGACATGCCCCATTCTCTTTTAGGAACTTTGATGGTAATGTTGATTTGATCAAATTGGTTGGTTTTGGGCAATTCCATAGAGCTTTAGTCCAATTAATTTTCGGTTCGATAAAATTGGAACCGATGATTTTGGTTTGGAGCATATATAATGAGAGATATCATGGCGTTGCTGCCATTGTCACAGTTTGATGAGTCTCGTCTAGTTTCCCTCGTCCTCACGTTGTAGGATCATAGGCAAGCTCCTCATTGTGTATGCTCAATATTAGAGAGGCCATTCACCTAGATTGGCGCAACTTGATCAACGTCTAAAAAAAAATGCTAAACGTATTGCATTGGGTTTTAGTTCAAACCTAAACATTTTAATTGGGTCAATCCTCCTTGCAGTCGACTCGTGGTCGGTTCTAGTTCAAACCTAGAGTCGGCGTTCGGTGAGGAGCGGTTGGAGTCCGGAGCCTTACGTTCTGCATCCGACATCGAAGTCCGACGTTCGACATTCGGCATCCGACATTCGACGTCCCGAGTCTGGCATCAAGCGACCGGTGGCCGGGGTTTGGCATCTAGAATCCGGTGATTGAAGTCCAACGGCGGGCGGTCGATTGGCAGCGAACATTCGATGGTCAATGGCGAGCCTTCAGCATCCAGCGATTGGTGGCCGGCTCTATCCTCCCTTGTAGTCAGCTCGTGGTCGGCCCCGTCCACAACCGAGCCAAGCCGAGCCGAGTTGAGCCACTTCTCTGTCGTCACAGGGGCCCGCGATCTTTTACCGTTTAGATCTGGTCTCATTCGCGGCTCGCGGGGCGGCTCCATCCACCGATTAGGCGACTGCAACTCGTTCGTGGCCGTGAGCCTTGGCGGCGAGCTCGAGATCTCGATGGCCCTGGACTGCACTCGGTCACTAGCAGGGCTTTAGATCCGTCCATGCCCGGCTCGTGATCCAGATAGAGCTCAAATATTAGGAAGAAAAGAAGAGGAAGCAAAGGTCGTGTTGGGGAAGATGGAGCTTACCGCAGAGACGGTGGAGACGACGCCCGAATGCATTCACCCATGGACGAGCGGCGACGATTTCGGCCATGGCCGGTCGGATCTCAAGATCTGGAGAACGACGAGACAAGGCGGAGAGAAAACAGAGACGGCGGGCCACACTCGGTCGGACGCAGCGGGCCACGTTTGGTTGGATGTGGCGGGTGGTCAGCTTGGTCACCATGGCGTCAACTATTCCACCTGTGGCGACCCGGCAAGGGAGGAGTAGAGGTCAGCCGACCGGGCGGCTGTGGACGGAGGAGGTGGAAGAAAAAGAAGAAGAAGAGAGATCTCTCAGAGGTGAAGACTGAAGAGAGAGAAGAAAGGAAGATTTTTAAGTTCTTTCTTTTACTTAGGTAGCGCATGAGAACATTTCTAATTCTCAAGATTTCTGTTCTTTTGTTCCTCGGAACAAAAAAAGAAAAAAAATTCATTTGGTAATGCCAAGTTGTTTTTCTATTCCCGGGAATAGAAAGTTAGCCTGGGAATAGATTTGGAGTAGAAATGAGAAGCAAAAAAAAATTGTTTCTTGTTCTCGGGAACAATTTCTAGAAGTTAATTTTCTTTTTTTTTCTTTTTTTTTTCTCTATTGCCGTGGCCACCTTTAACCGCCCGGAGCCATCGCCCACCGCCGGCCACCGCCGTCGCCACCGCTATCGCCGCCGCCCGCCACGGCCGCTACCATCAAGTTGCCGGTTGTCGCCGCCTTAGGTTTGCGTGTCGCCGCCATTGGCCGTGGGTCGCTGGGCCACGCCTCCATTGCCGGCCGCCGCCATTGGTCGCCGGATCGTCGCATCGGTTGCCGTCGCCGGCCACCCGCTATCGTCGCTCGCCGCCGCCGCCCGCCGCCGCTCGCTTGTCGCCCACCACCGCCGACCACCGATCGCCACCGCTGACCGCGCCCGCCGCGCAACCCATCATTGCCCCCTCCCGCACTGCGGAGGGTCGTCGGCGACCGATGGGCTATGCGGCGGCGGTTGGCGGTGACGGTTGATGGCCGGCAGTCGTGCAGCGGTGGCGGCGGTTAGCGATCGGCGATCCGTGAGCAAGAATAAAAAATGAATAAATACAAAAAAGAAACTGTTGCTTTACAAAATATATTTCTATTCTTTTTCTATTTCAAAAGTAGAAATTTGTGTGTAGTTACTAAACGGGTTTTCTTTTACTTAAATTATTTTCCGGAATAAAAATAAAAATAATTATTTTCTCGAAAAAAGACTCTTCTCCAGGTCAAGCGTTGTTATGTGCAGCCTTAGATTCCATGAGCCGATGTGACGGCCCAAGTCAATATATTAAGTGAAAAAAAAAGCAGCGGCCACGAATTTCTCGATACCACAGCCTTAGATTCCACGAGCCGATGTGGCGGCCCAAGTCAATATATTAAGTGAAAAAAAAAAAGCAGCGGCCACGAATTTCTCGACACCACCACCACCCACCAACGCGCCCCCCAGACGTGACGGTGGTGGATCAGCCGCAAGCGAGAAAAAGCAAAAAGAAAATGTGGGGATAGCGACCGGGAGCCTGCCCCCTCTCTTCCCCTCGGCCAGCCCCTTCGCGAGAAAGCGAAGCAGCATACCGTCCACCGAGATTTTCCTTCTTTCTTGAATCTCCTCCTCCTCCTTTCTTGAAGGAGATTCAAGAAAGACGGCGGGTGCTCAGATTTTCCTTCTTTCTTGAAGCAGCGCGCGTCCGCGAATTGCGTCCTCGTGCACCGAATCAATTCCATCACCATCACCATCACCACCACCACCCCGCCGCCGCCACCAGCACCACCTTGCGGGCCTTAAACCCGAACACCGAGGTCCGGTCGTCCCGCTGCCTGCGCTCCGGCCCCTGAATCGGAGGCACCGGGTTTCGCCACCAGCTAGCCGAGCCGCCGTGTCGCCGACGCCGCCCACGATCGAGGTCGTCCGCTGTGTCACTGAAACCTGAGCGACGAAGCTTGCTACTCGCTTGCGTTGCGCCCCGCTCACGGCGGTTTCATGTCCCGGTAGCTGCGTCGTGGGGCGCGGTTGTGCTGTGGCTCGCCTCTTCGGGCCTGGTCAGATTGAACCTGTTCGCATCCCGTTTGGTCTTGCCCTGCTTCGGAATCTTGGCCCGTGGAGGTAATTATGTTCGCTGAGCAACTGGAGTCCCGGTTGTGTCCTTGTTGAGTTTCTAGTTGTTGATCCACTGCCTTGCGATCTATCGTGGGATTGCAATTCTGCACATGGAAAGGTTCCTAGTGGATGTCTGTCGCCAATATTAATTTTTTATATGGCCTGAGTGTGTTATTACTATGGATGGTGTTGAATAGGTGTTACGGAGGTAGGCAAGCTTTGAATATGGACAGGGAATGTGTCATGCACAAAATAGGTGTTCTATATGCTTGCTGGTATATACTGGATGCTTGGTTGTGAGCTGAGGGGGTAAGTTGATCAAACTGTCGTGTGTGAGAGAGTGCTATGCGCCTGTTGGGTGAGTTCTAGTTATCTTCTGTGCAATAATGAGCAAGTGTGGGCCTGTGTGAGCTGCTAATGAATGCATGTGCGATATCCAAAAGTGAATGGTATAATGTCTGTATGTGGCCTTGCTGCCTTTGTGTGTGTGCACGCGCGCGCATGTTGAAGTTGCTGGCATGTTCGTTGGATGTGTGTGCGCTGTACTTTGTGCGTGTGGTGAACGAAAGAGGATTCCATGAGCTGTGATTTCGAAGGTCAAGAACTGCGATTTCCAGCTCCTGGAGCTGCAATCTGCGCCTCCATAATGTCATAGCAATGGATCTGTTGATTGTTTGTCTTTAAATAGTAATGTTGTAGCTTAAGTGTCCTGTCTGAATGAGAAACACAGGAGTGCGGAAAATTTTCTCAATTTTGGCTCAAGAACCTTATATTTTGGTGTATAATCAACAGTAGTTTGGTAAATTGTTCCATAATGTTTTAATGAGAGTTCTTGCTTCGGTTGCTGGAATTACCAGCAAAAACCTTGTTTCCTTCTTCATCTCTAGTATTGGCATTAGTTAATCTGTTGCCCATGATCATATTTCTTTCATATGGTTTCGCTGATGGATGGGGTGTTGTATTGACTGTCCTTCCAAAGCTATATTATGAACTAAATGACATGCCTAACTTTGGACACTCAGGTTCTGGTCTCTCTCCATCAGGCTGTTATTCCTCAGCTGTCTAATCCCATCATGTTTTGGTGAGTTTGCTTCCAGAATTTTTCGTTTATTTGCTCTTAAATTTGACATCTTTCATGCTCGAGAAACTTAAGTGGTAAGCTGAACTTTTGCAGTGATTTCTTGAAGAAATCGTACAACATTGTTGGAGTTGTTGATGTTATGGCTCTCAGCAGTCTCTTCATCCTTGTGACGCAAAATGGCTTAGATTACCCCCTACTTCTATGGAAAGGTTTATGCACTATTGCAACCTTCCATCTTCATTGCAAAACATAGGGCGAAATTTTGTGAAGTAATCTTGCACTGATCACATCTACTGTATTATTTGACTTCGTATCATTTCTCCAAGCAGTCCTGCATCACATCATTTCTCACGAATATGTGATATTTGTCTATGTGTGACCTAGCATACTCTAAAATTGTTATGGAGGCACGAGGTTTAGCGATGATCAAGGGTGTTTAATTGGCGTTTGCTTTGACAATGTTGATGCAATAAGTGAACCATTGCTTTTGGCAACTTAGATAAAGTCAAGTTCTTTAGATGGCTGATATGCAAGTTCATGTAGGACTGGGCTTTAGTGGAGGAGGTATAGCTATACAATGGAGCGATTTGGACCTTTCATGACATGAAGCTGACATTTTATGGATGCTTTAGTGGTTTCATTGCTTTTTTATGTTGACCTGCTGATTTTGTCGAGAGACATATGAATGTTTAACGCGATGAACTTGAGAGTAGAGACATTCTATGCGACATTCATGCTCTTCTGAACTTGAGACTAATTATAAATTGCAGCTGCTTGTTTCCTGCTTAAATTCACCCGTCCTTCCAGCATACTTGGCTGCACTGGTCATTGTTGTACCAATCCACAATCTCTTTCAATGGCATCCTTCAATCAATCGTTTGGTGCACAGTGTACATACTTGGGCCTTGCGCTTGGGTTTAGTTTTTTGTTCTTCTTTTAATTCCGGTCCTTTAATACCTGTCCAGGTTTTATTTTTAATTTTTGCTCCATATTAATGGTGTGGCTTATGCATTTTGCTTCTTCTTCTTTTTTCTTGTTTTTTCAAATGTAGAACTTTGGAAACCTCCACAATACTCAAGTTTTGACACTTAGATTCAGATTTTAGATTTCATTATTTTTTGTTAGCTAAACTTTTTCTATAATTTTCTAAAATTCGAATAATGTGTCAAATTTGGGAAGCAAATAAACATGCTCTTATTCTTTGATCAATTATGTGTGCTATGCGAAGAATCTCACCATCTTTGTGGTGAATGAGGTTGTGCAAGTTCCCTGGGATGTTTATTCTGGAACTCTTTTACCTCCTATAATTCTTTTATTCCAACCCGACTTAGCAGGGAAATGGTTACACTGTGGTTTTGTGTGATTCTTAGTGTTCATTGGAAGATTCTCACTAGATGCACTTTTGCTTCGAGGGAAGAAGTAGAAATTTATGATTTGACTGATCAAAGTAGTAACATAGTAGTTTCATTACATTCTTTGAAACACTGATGATTCACACACTGTTTTAAAATGAAGTAGCCCAGGTTTTTGGGTAATGTATTACCTAACTCAAAGGCATTTTAATCTATGGGTTTTACTTGAAAGAAATGAACTTACAGGATACTCACTGTAATTGAAAGAGAATGCTGTGCGCCTCTCAACTTGCATGCTTTGGCAATTTGTGCATTTCAAATATTGATGTCATTGTTGTTTGTTTGTAGGAAGGAAGTAATGACTTATTGAGGATGTTGTTGTCTAGGTAATGTCATGACGTAGGGTGCAGTTGCAATGGTATTGCATGCTCTTTGAGAACCCCAAGGATTTGGAAACAGCTTTCATGTTTGTCAAATATTCCCAAATGTGATTTGTGGTGTTTACTGCATTGAAAGCTGATATATGATATATGTGGGACCCATGCTTGGTCAGTTTGTAGGCTTTCTTTTGCAATTCTGCTGTTTTTTTCCCTGCATTTCAAGCGTCTCCTTCATGATGCTTATTACTTACCTTGTGTTCACCATTGATGGGTATACTTCCTCTAAATAATTGACTTATAGACCTTTTGTACTGTCTAGTGAGGAACAATAGATTGTATGGTTGGAGCTTGATATTTGTCTGAGCTGAATCTGTAGAAGCAGATTTACCATAAATTTTGGTGAAATGGTGGCTCTGTTAGCTTGGGTGACATACTGATGTAGAAGAAAGGATGAATTGTAGTCTTGGAAGTTAATATTTTTTGTGAGGTTCTACCAGGACTCTATGAAGTATGTTTTACCTTTAATTCTAGTAAATGATGCTTCTGTTCCACTGGTTGCCCTCTATATCTCACACACACATTTGTGGAGATGTGCAGGAAGATGGTGAATCTGAGGCCAAGGATGATATGGAAGAGCAGATTGTTGGCAATAAAAATGATTCAGCTGGCACAGATTTGCCTGAGAAACCTGGTTTTGATCTTTTCCATGATGCTAGTGGACCGTCCAAATCATTAAAACCAGAAGTTGACCTAAAAGCGAAAAACATGAATCTTCTGTATATATTAATGGTCAATCCACTGCCCTTTAATATTTTCCTGATGAGTCTCTTCAACTTTTTCCTTTTGAATATTCAGATTATTTTGTGTGCTTGCGTCCTAATTATACAAACTGGGTATTTGCTTCTCTGTTTAATATCTCTACAGGTATTGTCTGCCGCCAAAATAGCTAAGAAGATAAAATTGATGTTCACTAAATTGTGGATTTCATTTTTGAAGTTGCCACTTCCACTCCATGTATATAAGGAGGTATGTCCAGGCACTTATCATTCATAATCATGCGCACGAAAGTGTCCAGATCATGACTTTAAGCGGTGTCCCTGGAAGCCCTGTCCACTGGTTCATTGTGTTTATTTGATGGTTTGACCATGCAAATGGAGTAAAAGATGTTGCTTTTATCTTTGCATCTCGGTACATCAACATTTTCGAGCAAGTTTCGAGTGCTGGTTGACTAGTGCAACCATGTATGAAAGAGCCTTTGCCTTTGAATATTCGAATATTCTTCATTGCTTGGTTGTTTTCCATGTAAAAATATAGAAAATCTTGTCTCTTTTTGAGTGAGTATCTACTTTGGCTGCCTAACCTTGTGGTGTGGTCGGCATTTGATAGTAGTTTGGTAAAATGTTCCATAATGTTGTGAGACCTCTTGTTTTGGGTGTTGGAATTACCAGCAAAAATCTTGTTTCCTTCATCCTCTCTAGTATTGGCATCAGTGAATCTGTCGCCCATGGTCATATTTCTTTTCTCTGGTTTCCCTGATGGATGGGTTGTTGTATTGACTGTGCTTCCAAATTTATATTATAAGCTAAATGACATGCCTAACTTTGGACACTCAGGTTCTGGTCTCTCTCCATCAGACAGTTATTCCTCAGCCATCTAATCCCGTCATGTTTTGGTGAGTTTGCTTCCAGAGTTTTTTGTTTATGTGCTCTTGAATTTTACATCTTTCATGCTAGAGAAACTTGAGTTGTAAATTGAAATTTGGCAGTGATTTCTTGACGAGATCATACGACATTGCTGGGGTTGTCAGTGTCATGGCTCTCAGCAGTCTCTTCAATCTCATGACACAACATGGCTTAGAATACCGCTCCTTCCATGAAAAGGTTTACACACTATCGCATCCTTCCATCTTCATTGCAAAACAAGGGTGAAATTTTATGAAGTAGTCTTTCACTTCTTACTTGACTTTGTATCATTTCTCCAAGAGGTCCTGTATCACATCAATTTTCATGAATATGTGATATATGGCTATGTGGAGCCTAGCATACTATAAATTGTTGCAGAGGCACAACGTTTAGCAATGATCAAGGGTGTTTAATTGGTGTTTGCTGTGAAGAATGTTGATGCAATATGTGATCCATTACTTTTGGCAACTTAAAAAAAGTCAAGTTCTTTAGATGGCTGATATGCAAGTTCATGGAGGACTGTGCCTTAGTAGAGGCAGTAACACGATACAATGGAGCAAATTGGACCTTTCCTGACATGAAGCTAACAATTTCTGGATGCTTTAGTGGTTTCGTTGCTTTCTTAGGTTAAGTTACTGATTTTGTCGAGGATTTATGAATGTTTAAGATGATGCACTTGAAAGCAGAGACATTCTATGCAGCATTCATGCTCTTTTGAACCTTTGGATTGCTTTCTGACACTACGCTAATTATTAACTGCAGCTGCTTGTTTCTTGCTTAAAATCACCCCTCCTTCCAGCATACTTGGCTGCTGCTTTTGCTAAGAAACTGAGTCGACTAGCACTCTCTGTGCTTCCAGCTGGGGCACTGGTTATTATTTCTCCTAGCCACAATCTCTTGCAATGGCATCCTTCAATCAACTGTTTGGTGCACGGGGTACTTACTTCAGCTTTGCGGTTGGGTTTAGTTTTTGGTTCTTCTTTTAGTTCCAGTGCCTCAATACCTGTCTGGACTTATTTTTACTTTTTGCTTGATGTAAATCGCGCAGCTCATGCACTTTGCATTTTTCCAAATGTAGAACTCTGGAAACCTCCACCAAACTCAAGTTTTGACACGTAGATTCATATATTAGATTCCATTATTTTTTGTTGGCTAAACTTTTTTTAGAATTTTCAGAGATTTGAATAATGTTTTAAAACTGTTCATCGTCTCAAAGGGGGCGTTTTCGGTCCTGTTCACCTCCTCTGGTTCGCGTTCGGCCTGGGAGTTTCAGCCACCCATTTGCTCCAACTTTTAGAGGGTTTCTCCCTCTTCCTCCACTCTTGCATCACACTGAACGGATTGGCTCGCTTCTCTCCCCAGGCAGAGATCTCGTTCGCCCTACTTGCGCCTGGTTTGCCCGACTGGACGCTGAAGTCACCTGCTCGTGGGCTTGCTTGAGTTGCTTTCGGGCGGAGTCTGGGCCTTAGGGTGGGTGTGGGGTTCCTTCAGCATCTCTCTTCCTTGCAGTTGGGCCCTGGTATGGATTTCCTCCCCTTGGCTGTATTGTAGAGGTTAGATAGTCTGTTTACTGCTTACTATGGTGTCTTCCTCGGCTGAGACGCATCTAGGCTTCAATAGTGGGAAGGGGCAGAGCCCCCCTCCTCTCAATATTGAAGATCGACCGGCTGGAAAGGTGGCCCAAATTCCCCGCCGTGCAGGGGTGATGCGGGAGCATCCAACATAGCTCTATCGACCGACTCAGAACCATCGATGCTTATCCAAGCTAATAAAGAAATTAGGCATTATGTGCTTCGATGGATCATTTTGAATGAATAATGTTAATTACTTATCGGTACTTTGTGGTATATCGATAACTATCAATGGGAGGCCATTTTAGATGTCTTGTATGACCAATTGATGAAGTTTCAGGAGGATTATTTTCTGGTCAAGGGAGAAGCACGAATTTTGGAAAGGCTAAAGGTTCATGAATGTGGTTCAGGAATATGGAAAGCCAAGGTTCAAGAATACGGTTCAAGAATACGGAAAGCTAAAGGTTCAAGAATGCGGAAGGCCAAAGATTAAAGGCATTCAGTTCCCGTGTTAATAAAGGCTTTTCTTAAGTTCTTAAGTATTTTTATTTTTATGTAGCTCAAGAGTTGAAGGTTGCAATTCCTAGGTCATTAAAGTCTATTTTTAAATATTTCCTAAGGCTAAAATCCTCCTATAAATATGGGAAAACTATCCAATGTATGGGAGATACGAATTTTATGAATGAAAATGGTGAGATTTCCTTTGCTTGAGTGAACTCTTTCGGAGAGTGAATAACTCCTTTCGGTCTCTTTATCTTTGGAGCGTAGATCACTCCTTGGTAGTGAGCCAAAAAGCCCTTTATCCTTGGCTAGTGGAATCTTTAGGCCTTGGTGGTGAGCTTTTCCTATCCTGAAGTTTTTTATCCTTGGCCGATGGAAGCTTTAGGCCCTGGTGGTGAACTTCGTAGATCTCGATCCCCATCCTCGGTTGGTGGTGTGGCCTTTATACCTTGGAAAGAGACCATTCTATCTTTTCTTATTCCTTTTCGTTTCTTTTTTGTATACACTACTCCATACACTTAACCACAAAAATTCCCTCTGAAAAGTTTCCTTTCTGGAATCACTCACCCCATCACGCATTAAAAGATTGGTATCGGAGCTCAAGGTTCAACTTATTTGAGTGATTCATTTCTTTCTTTTATTACAAATTCCTTATAGATGATTAAGTTCCAAGAGGTTTGACTCTGGAGCAAGCGCACAACGAAAGGCGAGATCGTGCAATCCAAAATCTTCAACAACAAATGGAGCGAGTCCTCAATCTTCTAGAGAATCAGGCGAGACAAACAACCAGTAAGGCGTCCCAACGAACGGCATTGGCGTGACGATTCCGAATCTAGTCAAAATTCTAATGGCGATTCCGAGTCCACTGGAGACAACCGAACGATTCTGCACTCTAGTGATTCTAAATCTGAAATTCGAAGACGAAGACGAAGAGGGAGGCATAAGGAGGATGAAAGAGACCTTAAAGTGGAGGTCCCTGAGTTTGACGGTAATCTCAATCCCGACGACTTTGTGGATTGGCTATATACAACTGAACGAATTTTTAACTTCAACTCCTATTCGGATGAGAGGAAATGTAAGGTTGCTGTCCTAAAGCTGACAAAATATGCCTCTTTATGGTGGGAGAATCTAAAGCATCAACGAGCAAGGGAAGGAAAATGCCGAATCAAGTCTTGGGAAAAACTCAAGAAGTTGATGAAGAAAAGGTTCTTGCCCGACAACTATAAGCAAGATCTCTTCCTCAAACTGAATTCTCTAAGACAACAAGGGATGAGTGTTGAAGAATACATTCGTGAGTTTAGACAACTCAAAATGAGGAGTGAAGTTCCAGAAATTCATAAGCAAACCATCGCTCGTTTCCTTGGCGGCATGAATCGAGAAATTGTTGATATGGTTGAACTTCAACCTTATTAGTCCTTTGAAGACGTATGCAAGTTAGCCATAAAAGTCGAAAAACAATTGAAGAGCAAGAGATTTTCCTCCAGAACCTCAACAAAGGCGACATCCTATTTTAAGGGTGCTTCCTCAAGCAAGGGCGAGAGTACGTCGACAAAAGACAAAGGCAAGGGAAAAATTACGGAGCCTTCCAAAAAAGTCCAAAAGAAATTTGAAGGCGATGCAAGGAAATGCTTTAAGTGCCATGGTTTTGGGCATTTACAAGCAAATTGTCCAAATCGGAGAGTTATGACTCTTCAAGAAATTGAAGAGATCAATTCGGCACTTCAAGAGGCTGAGGGCAATCAAGACCAAAATATTTCCAAATCTGATCGGGAAGGAAAAGTTGTCGAGAAAGCCAATGATGGCGAGCTGTTGATCATCCGAAGAGCATTGCATGTTGAAGTTTCTCCTCATAAAGAGCAAAGGGAGAATATATTTCACACCCGTTGCACTATTAACGCAAAGGTGTGTTCGGTGATCATCGATGGTGGGAGCTGCACCAATGTTGCTTCGACAACTCAAGAGTTGTCAACAAGTTGAAGCTTCCAACAACGAAACATCCTCAACCATACAAACTCCAATGGCTCAATCAAGGGAATGAACTCAAGGTAACCAAACATGTTCTTATATCATTTTCGATTGGGAAGAACTATCGAGATCAGGTTGTATGTGATGTGATTCCTATGGAGGCATGCCACTTATTATTGGGTAGACCGTGGCAATTTGATATAAAGGCTATGCATGATGGTCGGAAAAACGCATACTCTTTTCATAAGGAACAAAAATACATTACTCTTTTACCCTTGAATCCTTCTTCGATACATAATAATCAACCTGGGGAGGGAAACACTTGTAAGGAAAATCTGTTCTTGAGTGAGACATTGGGTTGAGAGAGCCATTAGCAAACAAAAGAATGTATTTGCTTTGCTTGTGGTCGAGAAAAAGAGTGAGATAGAGCGACCCATACATCCAAAAATGCATTGCTTGTTGAAAGAATTTGCAAATGTGTTCCCGGACGATTTGCCACTTGGATTACCTCCTATAAGAGGTATTGAGCATCAAATTGATTTGATCCCCGGTGCTCCACTACCAAACAAGCCAGCCTATCGGTGCAATTCAGAGGAAAAAAAGGAGTCGCAAAGACAAGTCGATGAACTTATCGTCAAAGGATACGTCCGAGAAAGCATGAGTCCCTATTTTGTTCCGGCTCTACTTGTACCTAAGAAGGATGGTACATACCGAATGTGTGTTGATAGCCGGGCCATCAACAACATTACCATTAAGTATAGGTACCCTATACCTAGACTTGATGATATGCTTGATGAATTATATGGTTCTTCTATGTTTTTCAAGATAGATTTGCGGAGTGGTTATCATCAAATCAGAATGCGAGAAGGTGATGAATGAAAGATGGCTTTCAAGACCAAGGGAGGCCTTTATGAGTGGTTGGTTATGCCATTTGGATTATCAAATGCTCCGAGTACCTTCATGAGACTTATGAACGAGGTTCTTCATTCCTTTATTGGTCGATTTGTTATTGTTTATTTCGACGATATTCTTGTTTATAGCAGGAACGAGGAGGAGCATATAGCTCATTTGAAACAGGTCTTCAATGTCTTGAGAGATCAAAAACTATATGCTAAAATGGAGAAATGTGAGTTATTCTCTCCAAGCATTGTGTTTCTTGGTTATGTGATTTCCAAAGATGGAATCTCTATTGATCAAGCCAAGGTGGAAGCTATGAAGACTTGGCCGGCTCCGTAGTCCATTTCTGATGTAAGAAGTTTTCATGGACTTGTTTTTTTCTATCGACGTTTTGTCAAAAACTTTAGTACCGTCATGGCTCCTATAACTGAATGCATGAAGAATGGTTCTTTTGCATGGACAAAGGCTGTTCAAAACACCTTTGAGGTAATCAAGCAGAAACTTTGTGAGTCCCCTATTCTTGCACTTCCTGATTTTGATAAAGTATTTGAAGTTGAGTGTGATGCAAGCGGAGTTGGTATTGGTGCTGTTCTAATGCAAGCACAAAAACCATTGGCATATTTCAGCGAGAAGTTATCCGATTCCAAGAGGAATTATTCAACTTATGACAAAGAGTTCTATGCCATTGTCCGAGCTCTTGATCATTGGAGTCATTATTTGAGGCAAAAGCAATTTGTCCTTCATTCGATCATGAGGCGCTTAAGTTTATTAGCGGCCAACACAAGTTTAATTCGAGACATGCAAAATGGGTAGAATTTCTTCAATCATTTTCTTTTATCTCAAAATATAAACCCGGGCACACTAATGGTGTAGCAGATGCTTTATTGAGAAGATATTCTATGCTTACTGTTCTGGACTCTAGGATTCTCGGATTTCAATTAATGAAAGAACTTTATTCTGAAGATGTGGAGTTCTCATCCATTATCAACAATTGCAAGCGGGGAGTTCAAGGTATATATTCTTTGCAAGATAGGTTTCTTTTTAAAGGAAATCAATTATGTGTGCCAAAAAGTTCTTTTCGCGAATTGCTGATTCGAGAAGCGTATGGTGGAGGATTGGCTGGTCATTTTGGTATTAACAAAACTCTTAAGGTTCTTCAAGAGCATTTCTATTGGCCAAAGATGAGTGGAGATGTGCATGCTATCATCTCAAGGTGTGCAACTTGTCAAAGATCAAAAAGCCATTTCCATCAAGGTTTGTATACTTCACTTTCGGTACCATTGCAGCCCTGGGAAGATGTTAGCATGGATTTTATTGTGGCTCTACCAAGACTCAAAGAGGAAAAGATGCTATCATGGTGGTCGTCGATTGGTTCTTTAAAATGGCTCATTTCGTGCCATGTCACAAGACCAATGATGCATCTCATATTGCTGAATTATATTTCAAAGAGATTATTCGCATTCATGGAGTACCAAAGACCATTGTGTCGGATCGTGATTCCAAGTTCTTAAGCTACTTCTGGAGGACTCTATGGAGAATGCTTGGTACAAGACTCTTATTCAACACATCTTGTCATCCCTAAACGGATGGCCAAACGGAGGTAACAAATCGTACTCTAACCACTCTTCTTCGTGGTATGGTGAGTAAATTGTTAAAAAATTGGGATTTAAAGCTTGCGCATGTTGAATTTGCTTACAATCGATCACCAAGTTATACTACTAGTCGATCGCCATTTGAAGTTGTGTATGGAATTAATCCTCTCACACCCATTGATTTAATTCTAATTCCATCTAAGTCTCAAGTAAGCTTTGATGGCAAGAAAAGAGCTGAATCAATGAAGAAGCTCCATGAGCAGATTCGATCCAAGATTGAAAAGGCCAACGAATCTTACAAGAAGAAAGCTAATCAATATCGCAAGAAAACTCAATTTCAACCGGGCGATCGTGTATGGCTTCACTTGAGGAAGGAGAGATTTCGTTTATGCCTAGAGCTGATGGTCCATTTAAAGTTATTGAGTGAATTGGTGACAATGCTTACAAGATTGAGAGTTTGGAGTTTCGGCAACATTCAACGTGAGAGACATTTCTCTCTACTTGGAGGATGAAAACCTTCTAGATTTGAGAACAAATCTCAAACAATCCGGGGAGGATGATATGGGAGCATCGAACGTAGCTCTATTGACCAACTCAGAACCATTGATGCTTATTCAAGTCAATAAAGAAATTGGGCATTATGTGCTTCGATGGATCATTTTGAATGAATAATGTTAATTACTTATCGGTACTTTGTGGTATATTGATAACTATCAATGGGAGGCCATTTTAGATGTCTTGTATGACCAATTAATGAAATTTCAGGAGGATTATTTTCTGGTCAAAGGAGGAGCACGAATTTTGGGAAAACTAAAGGTTCACGAATGCGGTTCAGGAATATGGAAAGCTAAAGGTTCAAGAATACGGTTCAAGAATACAGAAAGCTAAAGATTCAAGAATGCGGAAGGCCGAAGATTAAAAGCATTCAGTTCCCGTGTTAATAAAGGCTTTTCTTAAGTTCCTAGGTGTTTTTATTTTTATGTAGCTCAAGAGTCGAAGGTTTCAGTTCCTAAGTCATTAAAGTTTATTTTTAATATTTCCTAAGGCTAAAATCCTCCTATAAATAAGGGAAAACTATCCAATGTATGGGAGATACGAATTTTATGAATGAAAATGGTGAGATTTCCTCTGCTTGAGTGAACTCCTTTGGAGAGTGAATAACTCTTTTCGGTCTCTTTATCCTTGAAGCGTAGATCACTCCTTGGTAGTGAGCCAAGAAGCCCTTTATCTTTGGCTGGTGGAATCTTTAGGTCTTGGTGGTGAGCTTCTCCTATCCCGAAGTCCTTTATCCTTTGCCGATGGAAGCTTTAGGCCTTGGTGGTGAACTTCGTAGATCTCGATCCTCATCCTCGGTTGGTGGCGTGGCCTTTATACCTTGGAAGGAGATCGTTCTATTTGTTCTTATTCCTTTTCATTTCTTCCTCATATACACTACTCCATACACTTAACCACAAAAATCCCCTCTGAAAAATTTCCTTTCTGAAATCACTCACCCCATCACACATCAAGAGGGGAGTTCATCGAGTGGTGATGGCATCGAGAGGGGTCAGACCATTAGGCCTCCTTGGGATGATAGGCCCAGAGGTAGGAGTCGCTCAAGGGCTCCTTCTAAGAGGGCCCCAAGCAAGCAAGATCGAATCTCCAAGCCTCCCCAAGCTCAGTCATGGGCCAATGTGGCGTGGCTGGCAGCGAAGGGCTATGAGCTCTTCTATGTTCAGCCTACTTTTGTGAAAGGAAAACCGGTTGTCAATTAGACTGGAGAGGTACTCCGGGCCGCGGATCCTAAATGGCATGAGTTCTTAGTTGGGAAGAGGCTCCCATTTTAGCTCATAGAACAAACTTTAAAGAACACTTGGGGACCGAAGCTAGTTGATATGCTGGCCGACGACCAAGGCTTCTTTTATTTCCATGTTCTAGACCCGATGTTCCGTAGAAAAATTTTAGAAGAGGGTCTCCTCACTGTTGCTAGGGTTCCTCTAATATTGCAGCAATTGAAACCACTCATGGGGTTGAAGAAGGATGAGCAGTCCACTGTCCCGGTTTGGATAAGGCTCAAGAACGTACCCCTTGACCTATTGTCCGCACTGGCGATTGGTGCTATCGCTAGCTCCGTGGGTAAGCCCCTATTTGTGGATCAACGCACCGAGGGAAAGATGATGCTTTCATTTGCTAGCGTGTGCGTCGAGATCCAAGTAAACTAGCCTAGGGTTTCTTCGGTTGTAGTGAACGTCGATGGTGTCCCGAGGGCCATTGCTATTGAGTTCGAATGGAAGCCTGTGGAGTGCCCAAAGTGTTGGATATTTGGACACAAGTGTCGCTGCCCCTATCCCTACTCGACCTCCTGCGTCCTTGATGAAGAACCTTCCTGCCCCGCTTCGGAGCCTGCGTGACCACTTGACCTTGGTTTGGCAGCTCCCTTTGATTCTGATCAAGGTTGGATGAAGGTTAAAGGTAAGAAGAAGAAACCTACTCCTCCGCTTCTTGATAGCTCGTCCGTCCCTGCTTATTTGAGTGATGATGGGAGATCCTTGAAGCTGAAGACTGTGGCAGTAGAGGAGGTTGCCTAGCACCTACTCTCGAAAAGGTCCTAGGGGACAACCGATCATCTCTGAGCCGACTGAAGCTCTGCCCCTTCTTCCTTGGAAGACTCTGTCCTTCCTTCGGAGCCTGTTGTTCCTGTTCTGCCTAGCTCGGGAGAGGGGGTAGAGGGTTCCGACCTCATCTCTTCCTCGGATGATGATCTCCTCTCCCCCTGCTCTTCTTCGAAGGTGGCTGTGGATAGGAGGCCTGCCCTAGCTCCAAAACCCCCTCCTTCCATAATGCAAGACAAGTTGCTCGCTTTAGCTCCGGATCCCCCCCTTCGGTGGCCCGGCCTGCTTCGCCCTCTACAAGGCATAGCTCCTCAAAAAGGAGGTAATTCTTCTTCCGTTCCTTTTGTAAATATGTACATAGGATATTGGAATACTAAGGAGCTTGTCGCCCCTCTTAAATAAGCGGAAGTGAGAAATTTTATCTTGATGAACCGGTTATCCTTGATCAGGTTAGTAGAGACTAAAGTTACTCACAATCTCTTTAATGCCATTTCTAGAAATTTGTTGGCGAATTGGTGCTGGCAAGCCAACTTGGAGTATTCTGATAGGGGTAAGATTTGGGTTGGTTGGGATCCTTCTGCGGTCTCCTTGGAACCTCTTTCGGTTTCAGATTAGGCATTTCAGGGGGAACTTTGTTGGTTGGATTCTGGTGTGACCTATGTTATTTCTATCATTTATGTTAAACACTCTTTTACTTCTCGACATCCGTTATGAGAGGATTTGGTGGCTAGAAGTTCTTCTCTACAGGATGTGCCTTGGTTTGTTATGGGTGACTTTAATGCGATTAAAGATCCCTTCGATAGATTGGGTGGTTCGGACCTTTGGTTGCCTTGCTTCGACAAGTTTAGATAGTGTCTTGACCAGGCGGAGTTGGAGGACCTCGGGTATGTGGGGTTTCGTTACACCTGGTCTACTTCTTCAGGCCCCTTTCGCAAGGTGAGAAAGATTGATAGGGTACTAGTAAATCCGTGCTG
This sequence comes from Eucalyptus microcorys, assembly GCA_014182515.1. Lineage (NCBI taxonomy): Eukaryota > Viridiplantae > Streptophyta > Magnoliopsida > Myrtales > Myrtaceae > Eucalyptus > Eucalyptus microcorys. Next base: position 25,265,913 of record CM024568.1, on the reverse strand, counting down.
GAGCCAGGTTTTTTCCTAGTCAGAGGCTTCCTTTCTTGCGCTAGGGATTTTTTATTTTCACCTATGGTGGTGAGGGTTGAGAACCCGGTTCTTCGATTTTTGGATGCTACATCCGGATTTTGATTCAATTGTGAAACAAGTTTGGGAGGCTCCGGTATCAGGGGTGCCTATGTTTAGGCTTGTGCGTAAGCTGAAAGCCGTCAAAGGTCGTCTAAAGCAGTTGAACAGAGATTCATTTGCCAACATCTCTGTTAGGACTGTCGAAGCGAGGGAAGTCTTAAAGCAGACTCAAGTTGAACTCCTTCATAATCCTACTAGCGTGGTTCTTGCGGACCTGGAGAGGGTTCAACGCCGTTTCCTAGTTGAACTTTGGTCTCAGGAAGAGTCATTTTTTAGGCAGAAAACTAGAATCAGATGGCTCAAGGAAGGTGATCGGAACACGAAGTTCTTTTACCATTATGTCAGCAAAAGACAAGTGAGAAATAAAATTCTCTCCGTGGTGGATGCTTCAAGTAACCAAATTACTGACCATCATTTGGTACAACAACATTTTGTGGACTATTTCCGCAATCTTCTTTTGCCTCATATGGATCAGGTTTCCCTGTTGGTTTAAAAAATTCTGGAGGTTATCCGCTCCTGGCTGAATGACGACTAGGTCTTCTTTCTTGATCGACCAGTTACTGACCTTGAGGTTTGAGACACCCTTTTTTCCCTTGCTCGAGGGAAGACACTTAGTCCAGATGGCTTCACGGTGGAGTTCTTCAAGGAGAATTGGGATACGGTGGGTCAGCTAGTCACAGAAGCCATGAATGACTTTTTTATTTCAAGAAGGTTCCTTAAGGAAATCAACACCATTCTGGTGCTGGTTCCTAAGGTTCCTAATGAGACTACTGTTGACGACTACAGGTCTATCGCTTGCTGCAACACGGTTTACAAGATTATTACCAAACTGTTGGCGAACAGAGTGGCTGCCGTACTCAAAAATCTTGTGAGTCCTTCTCAAAGCGCTTTTGTCAAGGGACGCCGCATCAGGGGTAATATCCTCTTGGCGCAGGAATTTTTCGCTCGTTTCCATGTGGAACCCTATACCTCGAAATGTGCTATCAAAGTCGACTTCAGAAAGGCGTATGATATCGTAGATTGGCGGTTCCTTGAGAGTGTTCTTCTTGCTTTTAGATTCCTTGATCGACTAGTTCACCTTGTCATGACTTGTGTGAGGACTCCGCAGTTTTCCATAGCGTTGAACGGGGAGCTTCATGGTTTCTTTCCTAGAGGGAGAGGTCTGCGTCAGGGGGATCCATTATCTCCCTACTTGTTCACGTTGGTTATGGAGGTGCTCTCAGGGATTCTTGGGAGGTGCTCACTTCAGCCGGACTTTAGGTTCTTTTGGAGGTGTAGGCCTACTAGCCTTTCGCATTTGTTCTTCATAGATGATGTTTTTCTTTTTCGCAAAGGTCACTTGCCTTCGATCAAGCTTCTCAAGGAGGGTCTTCAGCGATTCTCTGTTTGGAGTGGCCTCCTTCCAAATTCGAGGAAAAGTGAGGTGTTCCTCTCTGGTGGTCCGTCTACGGGATCAAATCCTCTGCGAGCTTGGTTCCCATTAGGGGTCCCTCCCAGTTCGGTACCTGGGGGTTTCTATAATCACTTCGAGGCTGGGAAAAGCGGATTGCGTTGATCTTGTTAGGTGCATCACTTCTAGGGTGCAATCCTGGACTCTTTGGTTCTTATCCCTTGTTGGTCGTCTTCAATTGATTAGGTCAATTCTCCATGTTATTCAGGCCTACTGGGTTAGTGTCTTTATTCTTCCTACAGCAGTGCTGGATGAGATTGAGTGGATTCTTAGGCAATTCCTTTGGAAAGGACCTCATTTGGGCAGAGGGGGTGCTAAAGTATCCTGGGAGGATGTTTGCCTACCTAAGTTGGAGGGGGGTCTTGGTATCCGAAGATTACGTGAGTGCAACAAGTCGGCCATGCTCAAATATATATGGATTTTATTTTCGGATAAAGAGTTCTTATGGTGCAGGTGGAACCACTCGACCTTCTTAAAAAGAAGGAATTTCTGGGTGGTGAAGAAGCCTTCCTTTTGTTCTTGGACTTGAAAGAAAATTCTATAACTCAGGATAGAATTCCAACTCCGATTCCACTAGAGGATAGGCGATGGTCTTAACCACGTCACTTTGGTTCGATAATTGGCACCTCAGGGGTCCTTTGAATTTAATGTTCACAGATTCGCTCATCTATAGTTCCGGTCTTTCTAGGCAGGTTTCGGTGGCTGATCTCTTCTCCGAGGACAGCCAAACTATTAGATCGGTGGGGTTCGCCGCTTCCTTCCTTAACTAATGCCAAGGATCGGTTTTGTTGGAGGGAGGATTTGTCGGGCGTGTTCACGGTGGCCTCAGCTTGGGAGCTTATAAGGCAGAAGAAGGATCGAGTTAATTGACATGGTTTCATTTGGAACAATGCCATCCTACCTCGATATTAGCTGAACCTTTGGCTTATCACCAAGCGAAGGTTGCCTACACAAGCTTTTCTCTTGTCTTATGGTAGGGTTGATGTTGCTTCCTACCCTTTCTGCAATGAGGTGCCTGACTCTATTGATCATCTCTTTTTTGGTTGTTGCATTACTTCGAGTATTGCTTTCTTTTGGGCAACTAGATGCAATCTTCCCTGGAGTAACAAGCCTTGGGAGGAAACTCTTACTTGGGCCACCACCTTGCTCTCGGGCAAGGAGTTCTATAAACGCATTGCTCGTTTTTCTTTTGGTGCACTATGCCACATCATTTGGAAGAACAGGAACAATACTTTTTAGGGGCGAGCCGATCTCTACCTCGGCCATGAAGAAGCACCTTCTTATGGTCGTTAAAGATAAGGCTCTTACGTTCAAGAATGTGGAGGATTCCTCAAGAAATAGAAGATTGCAACGCTCCTAGGAAGTGGACCCGGCTATCTTCTCCTCCGCTGATTGTCATCCGTCTGGTTAGGCGTTTTGGTGTCTCTTGGTGTTTTACCTACGGCGCTTTGCGTAGGTCTTTGGTGCTCTTTTTGTTGCCGCTTGGCCTTTTCCTCGGCTTCCTTCCACTCATAATGAGCATGTTCATCTTAAGTGCAAGCTTTTGAAGCCGACTGTTGTATTGTTTTTACCTCCCCAATATATTGCTTACTTTCACCAAAAAAAAAAAATGTTCTAAATTTTGGCATTTTCTTTCTTTTAAATGCAATCGATCATGCTCTTATTCTTTGATCCATTGTGTGGTTGTGCATGTAATCTCACCACATCTGTGGTGAATGTGGTTTCACTAGTTCCTTGGGTTGTTTATCCTACAATTCTTTTTACCTCCTACAATTCTTTTATTCGAACTCCACCTGGTGGGGAAATGGTTTCACTGTGGTTTTGTTAGATTTTTTGTTTTAGCTGAAAGATTTCACTAGATGAATTTTACCTTCTGGGGAAGAAGTAAAAATTTATGATTCGGCTGATTGATGTAGTAACATTGTAGTTTCATTACAATATTTCAAACGCTGATGATTTTCACATACTGTTTTGAAATGAAGTAGCCCAGGTTTTTGGTAATTTATTACCCTACTCAAAAGCTTTTTAATCTATGGATTTCACTTGAAAGAAAACATTCTGATTTATATGAACTTACAGGATACTCACTTTAATTGAAAGAGAATGTCGTGCACCTCTGAACTTGCATGCTTTGTTAATTTGTGCACTTCAAATATTGATGTGGTTGTTGTTTGTAAATAGGAAGAAAGTAATGACTGAGGATGTTGTTGTCTAGGTAATGGCATGGCAAAGGGTGCAGTTGGAATGGTATTGCATGCTCTTTGAGCACCCAAAAAAATTTGGAATAAGCTTTTAAGTTTGTTAAATATTCCCAAATGTGACTTGTGGTGTTTTACTGAATTGAATGCTGATATATGGGGGACCCATGCTTTGGCAGTTTGTAGTCTTTCTTGCAAGTGTGCTGGTTTTTTTTTTTGGTTGCATTTCAGGCATCTCCTTCATGATGCTTATTACTTCTCTTGTGTTCACCATTGACAGATATACTTGCTCTAAATAATTGACTTATATAGACTTTTAGTACTGTCTAGTGAGGAAGGATGGATTGTATGGTTGGAGTTTAATATATTTGTCTGAGCTGAATCTTTAGAAGCAGATTAATATTTTGGTAAAATGGTGGCTCTGTTAGTTTGGGGACATACTGATGTATACGAGAGGATGAGTTGTAGGCTTGGAAATATATATTTTTTGTGAGGTTCTACCAGGAATCTTTCAAGTACCTTTTAACCTTTAATTTTAGGGAAATGATGCTTCCGTTCCACCGGTTGCCCTCTATATCTCACACACACATTTGTGGAGATGTTCAGGAAGATGGTGAATCCGTGGCCAAGGTTGATCTGAAAATGGAAGAGCAGATGGTTGGCCATAGAAATGACTCAACTGGCATGGATTAGCCTAAGAAACCCGGTTTCGATCTTTTCCGTGATGCTAGTGGACCGTCCAAGTCATTGACACCAGAGGCAGACCTAAAATCGAAAAGCATGAATCTTCTGTATATATTACTGGTTAATCTACTGCCCTTTAATATTTTCCTGATGTGGCTCTTCAAATTTTCCTTTTGAATATTCAGAGTCATTTGTGTGCTTGCATTCTAATTATACAAACTTGAGTATTTACTTTTCTTTTTAATATCTCTACATGTACTGTCTACCACCAAAATAGCTATGAAGATAAAATTTATGTTCACTAATTTGTGGATTTCATTTTTCAGGTTGCCACTTCCACTCGATGTATATAAGGGGGTATGTCCAGGAACTTATCATTCATAATCATGCGCATGAAAGTGTCCAGAGCATGACTTTGAGTGGTGGCCCTGGAAGCCCTGTCCACTGGTTCATTGTGTTTAATGTGATGGTTTGACTGTGCAAATGGAGTATAAGATGTTGGATTTACGTTTGCATCTCGGCACATCAACATTTTCGGACAAGTTTCGAGTGCCGGTTGACTGGTGCAACCATGTATGAAAAAGCCTTCGCCATTGAATGTCCACATATTCTTCATCGCTTGGTTATCCGCCATGTAAAAATATGGAAAATCTTGTCTTTTTTGAGTGATTATCTACTTTGGCTCATGAACCTTATAGTATGGTCGGCATTTGATGGTAGTTTGGTAAAATGTTCCATAATGTTTGAGTAAGACCTCTTGTTTTGGTTGCTGGAATTACCAGCAAAAATCTTGTTTTGTTCATTATCTCTAGTATTGGCATCAGTTAATCTATTGCTCAAGGTCATATTTCTTTTCTATGGTTTCGCTGATGGATGGGGTGTTGTATTGACTGTGCTTCCAAAGTTCTATTATAAATTAAATGACATGCCTAGCTTTGGTCACTCAGGTTCTAGTCTCACTTCATCCGGCAGTTATTCCGCAGCTGTCTAATCCCATTGGGCTTCGGTGAGTTTGCTTCCAGAATTTTTTGTTTATTTGTTCTTGAATTTGACTCTTTCGTGCTAGAGAAACTTAATTTGTAAACTGAAATTTTGCTGTGATTTCTTGACTAAATCGTACGACATTGGTGTAGTTGTCAGTGTTGTGGCTCTCAACAGTCTCTTCATCTTCATGCCACAACATGGCCAAGAATACCCCTACTTCCATGAAAAGGTTTACGCACCATTGCAACCTTCCATCTTCATTGCAAAACACGGCGAAATTTTATGAAGTAGTCTTTCACTTATCACGTCTACTATATTACTTTGTATTGTTTCTCCAAGCAGTCTTGTATTGCATCAATTTTCATGAATATGTGATATATGGCTATGTGGAACCTAGCATACTCTAAATTTTGGAGGCATGATGTTTAGCAATGATCAAGGATGTTTAATTGGTGTTTGCTGTAAACAATGTTGATGCAAAATGTGAACCATTGCTTTTGGCAACTTAGATTAAGTCAAGTTCTTTAGTTGGCTGATATGCAAGTTCATGGAGGACTGTGCCTTAGTAGAGGCGGTAACACTATACAATGGAGCAAATTGAACCTTTCCTGACATGAAGCCGACATTTTCTGGATGCTTTAGTGGTTTCATTGCTTTCTTATGTAGACCTGCTGATTTGTCGAGAGATTTGTGAATGTTTAAGACAATGCACTTGAAAGTAGAGACATTCTATGCGGCATTCATGCCCTTCTGAACCTTTGGATTGCTTTCTGACGCTACTCTAATGATTAGCTGCAGCTGCTTGTTTCCCGCTTAAAATCACCCCTCCTTCCAGCATACTTGGCTGCTGCTTTTGCCAAGAAACTGAGTCGACAAGCACTCTCTGTGCTTCCAGCTGGGGCACTGCTTATGATTGCTCCTATCCGCAATCTCTTACAATGGCATCCTTCAATCAACTGTTGGTGCCCAGGGTATGTACTTCGGCTTTGCGCTTGGGTTTAGTTTTTGGTTCTTCTTTTAGTTCCAGTCCCTTAATACCCATCTGGACTTATTTTTACTTTTTGCTTGATATAAATCGTGCGGCTCGTGCACTTTCCCTTTTTTTTCAAATATGCTCCAGAAACCTCCACCACACTCAAGTTTTAACACGTAGATTCATATATTAGATTCCATTAATTTTCATTAGCTAAACTTTTTTTGGAATTTTCTGAGATTCAATTAATGTTTTAAATTTTTGCATTTGCTTTCTTTAAAATCCAATTGAACACGCTCGTCTTCTTTAATCCAGTTTGTGGCTATGCATGTAATCTCACCATGTTTGTGGTGAATCTGGTTTCAGAAGTTCCCTAGGATATTTATTTTAGAACTCTTTTTACCTCTTTGTACGATTCTTTTATTTCAACCACACCTGGTGGGGAAATGGTTACACTGCAGTGTTGTGGGATTCTTTGTGTTAGTTGGAAGATTTTCTCTAGATCCATTTTACCTTCTGGGGAAGAAGTAGAAATTTATGATCTGGCTGATCATAGTAACATAGTAGTTTCATTGCATTATTTGAAACGCTGATAATTTTCACATACTGTTTTGAAATGAAGTAGCCCAGGTTTTTGGTAATGTATTACCTGACTTTAAAGCTTTTTAATCTTTGGATTTCACTTGAAAGAAAACTTTCTGATTTATATGAACTTATGGGATACTCACTGTAATTGAAAGAGAATGTTGTGCGCCTCTCAACTTGCATGCTTTGGTAATTTGTGCAGTTCAAATATTGGTGTGGTTGTTGTTTGTATGTTAAATATTCCCTCATGTGATTTGTGGTGTTTTACTGCATTGAATGCTGATATATGTGGTGCCCATGCTTTGGCAGTTTGTAGTCTTTCTTTTACAATTGTGCTTTGTTTTTCTTTTTTCTGTTGCATTTCGGGCATCTCCTTCATGATGCTTGTTACTTCCCTTGTGTTCACCATTGACAGATATACTTCCTCTAAATATTTGACTTATAGACATTTTGTACTGTCTAGTGAGGAAGGATAGATTGTATGGTTGGAGTTTAATATATTTGTCTGAGCTGAATCTTTAGAAGCAGAGTTACCTTTAATTTTGGTAAAATTGTGGCTCCATTAGTTTGGGTGACATACTGATGCATAAGAAAGGTTGAGTTGTAGGCTCGGAAGTATATATTTTTTGTGAGGTTCTACCAGGAATCTTTCAAGTATCTTTTAGCCTTTAATTTTAGGGAATTAATGCTTCTGTTCCACTGGTTGCCCTCTATATCTGACACACACCCATTTGTGGAGATGTTGAGGAAATTGGTGACTCTGAGGCCAAGGATGATCTAAAAATGGAACAGCAGATAGTTGGCAATAGAAATTGACTCAACTGGCACGGATTTGCCTAAGAAACTCAGTTTCGATCTTTTCCGTGATGCTAGTGGACCATCCAAGTCATTAACAACGGAGGTCGACCTAAAAGCGAAAAGCATGAATCTTCTGTATATATTACTGGTTAATCTACTGCCTTTAATATTTTCCTGATGTGCCTCTTCAACTTTTCCTTTTGAATATCCAGAGTCATCTGTGTGCTTGCGTTCTAATTATACAAACTGAGTATTTGCTTTTCTGTTTAAATCTTTACAGGTACCGTCTACCACCAAAATAGCTATGAGATAAAATTGAAGTTCACTAAATTGTGGATTTCATTTTTGAGGTCATCACTTCCGCTCAATGTATGTAAGGAGGTATGTCTGGGAACTTATCATTCAAAATCATGCGTATGAAAGTGTCCAGAGCATGACTTTGAGTGGTGTCCCTGGAAGCCCAGTCCACTCATTCATTGTGTTTATGTGATGGTTTGACCATGCAAATGGAGTATAAGATGTTGGATTTAGCTTCGCATCTCGGCACATCAACATCTTCAAACAAGTTTCGAGTGCTAGTTGACTGGTGCAACCATGTATGAAAGAGTGTTCGCCATCAAATATTTGCATTTTCTTCGTCATTCAGTTATTTGCCAGGTAAAGATATGGAAAATCTTGTCTTTTTTGAGTAATTATCTACTTTGGATCACAAAACCTTATAGTAGGGTCAGCATTTGATAGTAGTTTGGTAAATTGTTCCATAATGTTTGAGTAAGACCTCTTGTTTGGGTTGATGTAATTACCAGCAAAAACCTTGTTTCCTTCATTATCTCTACTATTGGCATCAGTTAATCTATCGCTGATGGTCATATTTCTTTTCTCTAGTTTTGCTGATGGATGGGTGGTTGTATTGACTGTGCTTTCACCAAGTGATGGTCATTCTCTTAGTACATCTGGCATTTGAGATTGCATTAGTAAAGTTTTTGTTTCCACGTTCATCCACATATTTATAATATTATTTATTTTTTGATAAATTGGTCTGTATTAGAGAACTGTCATGTACTTTCGCTTTACACTTCACCGAGTCTAGTCCTAGGATTTAATAACAAGGCGGCATTGAATTTTGCCCGATACCACTCGATTTTCATTTACTGCACTGTATTTTTCATTGTTATTATCGTACCTTATTTAAGCATCACTTTGTTTATATTAATTTTATGGTACTCTCGTATGATAATTTAGATTTACTTGTTTTGAGAAAAATACAAAAATAATTTGATATATCGCATGAAGCGTTTTCTTAAGGTATTAAATTGGGCAAAAGATAACATCTAGCTAATTAAGTCCGTGAGCCCCAAATAGTTTGCAAAAGTAAAACCATCTCCTCCGTTTCACTTGGTCACTAATTGGTTCATACTAGACTAGTGGTGCCTTCTAAAATAAAAACAATTGGCATAGTAAAATGGAAAAACCAAGTTGAGATTGGTAGGGCTTCATAGAGCACATGCCAAGAGCAAGCACCACCTTGCAAGAGTGCTATTCGCGTCTACTTCGCTATCCATCTAACCCCTTTGGATTTTCCCCTTGGGAAAATTGCGATAGAGGATCTCCTATTTTGAGCAATGAATATGATTATGTAAAAATTATTGATTACGAGAATGATTACCGTGCTTTGGTTAAATAGAGTTTTTCGATTCCGACTATGCACATAAGAATAATTAAGTAAAATCTCTCGCTCTCTCTCTCACCTATGATTCATATTTTTGGGAAAAGAAAATTTGAAATGTCACAATTTTCGTACGTCGTTTACTTTTGTATTAAAACTTATCAAGCGATGTGAGAAAACTACCATTTAAGTATCATCACCGATTTCACTAGCTAGAAAATCCGACTTGTCATTATTTTAAAACAAATAATTCAACATGGTTCGCTTAAAAGAGCCAGACCGGACTTAAGTGTTATGATGGACTTAACTTTTTGTCCACGTTGGACATCAAACTTTTTCCTTTTTCATTTTGTAGAGGATTACGCTTAAAGAAGAAGTTGAAGGGATCAGGTGTTGATGAAAATGAGGAAGGCAATGAAGACCTGGACACAAAGGTTGATGAAGAAGAAGAAGAAGATGATGATGAATTTTTACAAGATAAACGTCTTCTCACATGTATTTGCTATAAATTAACGACTTGCGGATAAATTCGTTTTGTTTTTCAAAGCCTAGTATCGCCTCCGGCTTTTATCCCAGTTTTCATACTGCCACCATCGCCTCAACTCCTGTCCTCTTGTCGTCGCCCCATGCGAAGCCAAATCTAGGCTCCGACCTCCGAAATCCGGGCTCGCCTCCAACTGCACCCGGTTGACTTGTTCATGTGGTATTAAAGCAAAGTAGAGGAAACTTTCAAAGAGGTCGAGGAGCACATCAACCAAGGTCGCCCAAGAGAAGGAGAGTCGTGGGAGATCCAAGAAAAGGGGACTCGGACATCATGTCTACCCTCGATGAAAAGCTCACTAGAATGAGGGTCACCACGGTAGAGTTCGTCGACAAACTCGATGAGGTGAAAGGGCGAATCAATGATGTCAAGGAGACACTCCGCCACGAGTTCACAATCGTCGTCCATCGAAGCCCGGCCCTCTTGCACTTGAAGGGCACAGCCCTCGAAGCCTCGATTGAAACTTTGAAGATGGAAATGATGGGAGCTTAAAGGACAACTCCCACTAAGCTGAGATCGACGCTTTGAAGATGTTGGTCCAACAACTCAAAGACTGAGCTAGTCCCGTGCAAGACTAGTATTGCGAACGGTGCCATACCCATTCAAGTGCCACCAGGCTGGATGTGCTGAAACCCAAGGAAGGCCAACCGGTTTGTTAAAGAGGTGGACGATTTCCTTAAAAGCATGGAGCAATACTTTGATGCCATTGGCATTCAAGACGAAATGGCCAAGGTATGAAATGCTTCTATGTTCCTAACCGCTAATACTATGGTTGGGTGGCGCAATAGGCGCGATGAGACCAGGCGAGGTGCTGATCCCATCAACAGGTGGGATGATTTTGTCAAAGAATTTCGGGATTACTTCTTCCCTAAATTCACTTAACAATAGGCCTGTAGAAAGCTCCATCTCCTTGTACAAAAAAGTAAGGCCCCGGAGTACATGAAGGAGTTCATTAAAATCAAGCTCCAAATTCCCAACTGAGGGGAGGAGGAGGCTCTTAGGGCTTTCATGTGGATTGAAGCCTTAGGCCCAACTTGAGGTCAAACAACAGGACGTCCGAAGTATCTTGAAGGCGCCAAATCTCTTGCCGACTTCACAAAAGTCGAAACTTCCAAGTCCAAAGGAAGAGGGTAAGAATTGACCGCCACCACGATAAGGACAAAAAAAGTGAAATTACCTATGGCCAAAGGACCATGGTGGACAGGAAAGATCATGAGGAGAAGGCTCCTCCAAACAACCCAACCAAAAATGGAACCACACCCCAAGGGGATTTCCACAAAGAAAGGGGAAAGAAGCCACTGCCATCCCCATGTTTCATTTGTGATGGTCCCCATTGGACCCAAGAGTGTCCAAAGAAGAACAAGCTCAACGCATTGCTCAATGTAGAAGAGGACGAGCTGAAACAAGAAAGGAGGGAAGTGTGACTCAAAACCGTAAACTTTCTCAACTCCATCAATTCTGTGAAGACACAAGTACCGCTCAAGAACCCTAAAAGTACAAATTTGCATAAAAGTCAAGGTACGTAACACAAAACTCCTTGCCTTGGTTAACATAGGTGCATCGAACATGTTCTTGTCATGTAAAGTGGCAAAGAGTTCGGGACTTGGCATGGAACCTATTGGATATCAATTCAAGGAGGTCAAGTCAAATGATGTACTAGCTATTGGCATTGTCCAAAATGTGGAATTACATGTCAGTGAATGGAAGGGAAAACTTTCTTTCGAGGTAAATTGGCTCAATGAATATGATCTTATATTCAATTTAGAATTCTTTGATAGTGTGAGGGTTATGATAGACATGAGAACCAAATCCATCATCATCATTGACCCAAAATGTCCATCGGTGGTACCTATGATCTATGGGTTGGCAGAAATCAAAAGCATCTCCACGATTTGACTTGTGGATGAAGGGCCGAGAGTTTTTTTTGGTTGGAAAGCGCCGAGAGTTAAGAAGCTCACTACCAAGTTAAGCACAAAGCCACAGCCTTTGGAAAAGCTGAAGGCACAGTTGAACATCCTACACCAACTCAACACGGGATGCCGATCCATGTGCTCTTTCCGGAAGTGGCGTACTTGCCGAACAACATGGAGATAATTGATCTGAAGGAGGAGTTCCTAGTTGGTATTCAAGAGCTGTGTAGCCAACAAGTCGAGAAGTCATAAACAAAGCAATCGCCAACATCTGAAGGAATAGATAGAACAAGCAAAAGACACCGAGTTAGGAGTGCTAAAGATGTCACTTGAATGGGCGGGTGAGAATGTCACAATTTTGAGGATTCTCATAAACTAAGGATCGTGTATGACCCAAATAGACCAGCCAAGTTTCCTAAGATTTTTGAAGTCCTCTAGAATATTCCCCAAGGACAGGCAATATAGTAAATGTACCACATTTTAGAGTATTATTGTCATAAGTGTCAGTATTTGATAGATGGGGAGATGCAATCTCCACTGTTAAATCTAGAGGAAATTTATTATTGCAATGAGAGAGACTCATGTGTAAATAGGGTGCTCTACCCATCATTTTTATTCGTCTATATAAACAGGCCAGATCTCCTAAGGTTTTTGAAGTCCTCTAAAATATTCTCAAGGACAAGCAATACCGTAAATATACCCATTCTAGAGCATTCTTGTCATAACTGTCGTGTATGATCCAAATAGACCGGTTGAGTCTCCTTAGGTTTTTGAAGTCCTCTAGAATATTCCCAAGGACAAGCGATACAGTAAATGTACCACATTCTAAAGTTAGTAATTGATATATGGAGAGATATAATCTCTACCATTAGATATAGAGTAAATCTACAATTGTAATGAGAGAGACTAATGCATAAATAAGGGTGTCCTCCACATCATTTGTATCCAACACTTAAGCAATAGAAAGTATTCTATCCTAGAGTGTCTCTCTCCAAACACTTTCTCTCTCTATGGTTCAGGTGAGCAAGCAATTAATCCTTTGAAAAAGGCTTAGCTTAAGCACTCCAACAATCCAAAGAAAATCTAAATCACCACACGAGTTTGCAACCTCAAGAATTGGCCCGACACTTTGCTCCAAGGGGCAGCTAAGGAAAAAGAGGAAGCAAAGAGGGAGAGGAAGAAAGAAGTGCATCAGTAATGGAGTCTGCTTTCACCGTAACTGAGGGGGAGAGAGAATAATCATAGAGAGGGGAGGGAATTTTGGAACTCCAACAAGTGACCCACCTAGATACACGGCAATTAGTTAGTGAAGCGGCTTATAACTGATGTGAAAAATCCGGCCAATCCAATATTCTCTCCAGGTTTGCCTCTTTTTACAATAAATTCATGAAATTTTCTTATTTATTTATCTTTAGCAAAGTTTTATTATTTGTTTACGGTCCCAAAAAAAGTTGATAACGACGAACACTGTGTATATTTAATTAAGATCTTCATTTGGCGGGTCTTGCACGTCAATAATACTTTAATTGATTTCGTGTGGCCAATGTTTTTATGCTTTTGCGTTTTTTTTTTTTTTTTGGTCGAATATACTTTTTTTTTTTTTTATTTTAACATATGCTCCTACTTGAATTAAATTCTAATTAGATATCTCTAAAGTTTATTAGTGGACCAATAAAATATGATTTTTTTTCTTAACCCAATACATTTGTCGTAGAATAAGGACTTTTGAAAAGACATTAATGTCTTCACGGGAGTTCTCAGCTTATTTTCAACACGGACATTTGACACTAGGTTCGTGCCTTCACTCTTGAATGCACCTGTCACTCAAGTCATTGAATTCAGTCACTCCAAAGCCTTTAAGATTGTGAGTTGCATCGACTTTGAGAGTAGTAAAGCTCTTATGAAGTCCAAGAAAGATCTCACTAATTCTTCAAGACATCTATGGATCTTGAATCGGTGAGTTGTCATTGGAGTCAAATGCAATGAGAAGACAAGCCATGTCTTGAAACTTGATCTTTAAAGAAGAAATCATTTTTTAATTTAAATATAAATTTTTGTTAATTATTTTTCCAAATGATCAAAAGCTAGAAAATGAAGAAAATGTTTCTTTCGAAAAGTATTTTCTCTGAAAAAACAATTTTTGAAAAAGGTAAAAGATTCCTTGGTAATCAACATCAAATGTTGATGAATTTTCTACATGCCAAAAAAATGCATAGAATTTACCAATAGAATAATAATTAAGGTGCATTTGGTAACAATCATGCTTTCAACAATAATTTTTTTTAGAAATGGTTCTTTTATATTTTTATTCCTTAAAACAGTTTTTGAGTAAAATAACGTATTTGGTAACTATACAAATTTATATTCCCAAAAATTTTAAAAAGAATAGAAATGCATTCGATACGACTCACAAGTTTTTTTATAACGTAGAATTTCTTTTAATTTTTTAATAAATTTTTGATATTTTTCTTTTTTTTTCCCCTTTTTTTCTCTTCTTTTTTCCTCTTTTCTTCTCCCTCCTCTAGGCAATCGCTGGGCAGTGGGCAGACAACAACGTTGGTGGTAGGCGGCAGGTGGCGAGGAAGAAGAAGAAAAGAAAAAAAAAAGAGAAAAGAAAGAAATTAACTTATTTCTAGAAATTGTCGAGAAGTTACTTTTTTCTACTTTTTATTTCTATTCCAAATCTATTCCCTGGCTATTTTTCTATTCCTAAAATTAAAAAAAAATTAATTGATGTTACTTAATGAATTTCTATTTTTTTCTATTCCAAAAAATAAAAGAACAAAAGAACATATTAACATGAACATTGCCATGTAGACTTTTAAGGTATGTTTAGTAACAATTTTGTTCAAGAACAATTTCTTTTAAAAGATAGTCTTTTTCTATTTATATTCTTTGGAACAATTTCTGAGTAAAAGAATTTGTTTGGTAATTATACAAAATTTCTATTATCTAAATAGAAAAATAATAGGAATATGTTTGGTAGGACCCACAAATTTTTTGGAAAGTAGACTTTTTCTTTTAAAAAAAATTGATAATTTTTCAGACTTTTCCTTTTTTTTTTTCCTCTCTTCTTATTCTTGCCCCTCCTCTAGCCTGTGGCGGGCAGCAGAGGGTGGCCACTGGCAAGGAGTAATGGGCGGCAAGGAAGAAGAAGACAAGAAAAAAATAAAATGAATTATTTCTAGAAATTGTTCTAGAGAGCAAGAAACTATTTTTTTATACTTCTTATTTTATTTAAATCTATTCCTTGGTTATTTTTCTATATTGTGGAATAGAAAAATTAGTTGACGTTAAATTTTTATTTATTTATTTATTTTGGTTCCAGGGAGCAAAAGAACAAAAGAACATAGAAATTAGAATGTTACCATCCATGTTTCTTTATTTTTTCGTTCTTTTGTTCCTCAAAAATTTAAAAAGAACATAAATAATTTTGGTAATGTCAATTACTTTTTTTTTATTTCCGAAATAGAAAAGTGGTCGGGAAATAGGTTTTGAACAGAAATAAGAAGTAAAAAAAAAAAAAGTAACTTATTATTATTATTATTATTATTATTATTATTATTATTATTATTATTATTGGTGATTGAGGATCCGTCTGAGCATGCCATTGTCGGCTTACGCCAATTTGGGGTGTCACAGCCTTCGCAGTGGAGGACCTACATTGACTATACCTCGGGAGAAACTGACCCAGCAACCCACCGCCAGGCCCCCCCGCTTAAATCGCTAGTAATGCGGGGTTTCGAACCCTCGACCTCCATGCGCTAAAAGGAGAGATCTCAACCAACTGCGCCGCCCACGGGTGGGTAAAAGTAACTTATTATTCATAATAACAATTTCTAAAAATAAGTCATTTTGTTTTTATCCTTTTCTTCTTCTTCCTCTTCTAATCGGCCGGTGGAGACTTGTCACCGCCACCGCCACCACCGCCATCACCGACTAGAGGAGGAGAAAGAAGAGAGGAAAAATAGAAAAGAAAAAAGAAAAATCTAAAAAAGTATTAAAATATTAAAAGAAATTCTATGGCACAAAAAATTGTGAATCATACTAAATGCATTCATGTTCTCTTTCTATTTCAAGAATATAAATTTTATATAGTTATGAAATGCGTTATTTTACTTAGAAATTGTTTTAGAGAATAAAAATAGAAAAAAAAATATTTCTAAAAAGAAATTATTACCCAGAACAAAAATATTACCGAACTCACCCTTAATGTCTAGGAGCAATTAGCTTGCCCTTGAGATTGATTTACCACTTATTGCGGCATTAAGCATTCAATCAGTACAATCCATTGATTGCATCACACCACATGTCCCTCCTCTGAACGACTTGGA
This sequence comes from Eucalyptus microcorys, assembly GCA_014182515.1. NCBI lineage: Eukaryota > Viridiplantae > Streptophyta > Magnoliopsida > Myrtales > Myrtaceae > Eucalyptus > Eucalyptus microcorys. The sequence continues at coordinate 25,249,670 of CM024568.1, read as the reverse complement.
TGAAAATTTTGATTTTGTGATGGGGAAGTGACTCAAGTAAATTGCTGGGTGTTCGATAGCATCTTCCTACTTTTGTGTTGCTTTATTAAAGTATGGTTCCAAAAACAGGTGATGGTAGTGGAAAGGTCCTCTCATTGATCGTCCCAATGGCCCCCAGGGCCTCGTTGGCACACCTTCTCATATGTAGCCCTTCGTGTGAGCACAAGTCTTGATATTCCAAATAAAAGGGATATTGTTAATTAGAAGTCCAAAAATTTATTACAAAAGTATAATTGAGTCATAAAATTTACAAAAATATAATCAAGTTATAAAACTTGTTAAATTAGTATAACCAAGTCCTAAAGTTAACATCGTCAACTTGTCTAACAAAAAATGCTAACGTGATATTTTTAAATTAAACATGTGACATTTTTTATTATTTTTTATTCGATTTTTAAGTTAGACTTAAAAATAAAAAGGAAAAGCTAAAATTTATTTAAAAAAATGTAAAATAAATAAATAAATAAATAAAGAAGAAGAAAAAATGGTAGGGTAGCCGGTGGGTGCTTCCATCGCCATCCCATCGTCAAAGGGGTTGTCGATGGTCGTTGGCCCTAGGCAAGGGCCCTCGTCCAGCCCTAAGTAAGAGTCGGCGACCCTCACTAGGCTCGGGTGAAGGCGGCCATATCTAAGCATGTTGGCCCTCATGGGGGCCAACATCCATTGCCAACCCCAAGTGAAGGTCGACAAGGAGCTTGGCAAGAGTGGCCAGGTCTAGCGAGACCTTGCCCTAGTCGGGCAATGGTCGTCGATCCCTCATGAGGGCCTGTGTGCCCATACTTGGGTGCCCTTGCTTGAGCCTACCAAAGGTCACCAACCTCGCCCTGGGGCTAGCGACCCTTGCTTGGGGCTAGCAACCCTTGCCTAGGCCCGGCGACCATTGCCAATGCCTCTGCGGTGGAAGCACTTAAGCGCTTTTTATTTTTTTTTTTTATAGTTTTTTAAAATAAAATTTAGCTTTTCTTTTTAGTTTTTAAATCTAATTTTTTAAAAAAATTGAATAAAAATAATGAAAAATGCCATATGAAAAATAAAAATATAATAAAAAATGTAATGTGGAAATTAAAAATTAATTTAAAAAAGCCACATCAACAAATTTCGTTAGTCAAATTGAATGTGTTAACTTTACAATTTGATTGTACGTTTTATAAGTTTGAGGAATTAGTTGTACTTTTGTCACAAATTTTAAAATTTTTAATGAACATATCCTGAATAAAAAGAACAAAAAGAGAAAAGTAATTGTTGTATAGGTTTTTTCTCACCAGTGATTTAGCGACGAAATGGTATGGTGAGACCCGTGCAGCCGGGAGTATGTGGTGCAGTGATGTACCGCGGAGCAGTCTGGCCCTAGAACCCGCAAACCCGGAACTATTCTGAACAAGATCAAGATCGTCGACTCACACCCTCGTCAACGTCTGCCGCCGCTGCCGCTGCCTCGTACAACCAATTTGGCGCTTCATTGGTCCTGTTTGAGGCCTCGTTTGAAGCCATTGCCAATTCGTTCGGGGCTTCGATCTTTGTCTAATCTCAAGAGTAAGCAAACTTCATTTCTCCTTGCCTCTTTTTGTTCACTTGAATTTTGCGGACGCAAACACTCGATCAAGGCGGCCGAGGGGATAGGGGTTGCTAGGGTTTTGAGGGTCTGTCGGGCGTGGTGAGGTGCACGATAAGTGGGACTCCTGCCTTCGATAATCATCTTTTGTGAATAGGACCGTGCAGGGTCCGATCTTCGCCGATGGCTCAAGGCTCGAGATAAAGAGACGAAAGGACTGCCCGATATTTTCTTGAGGTTCGCCTCTTTTTACAAGAAATTTCTTAAGTTTTACTATTTATTCGTTTATGGTCCCACTACGGTTGATAGGACGGACACTTTAATTGGCCGGTCTGGCAGGGCAATAATACTTTCGTTACTTTTTAAGGGTATGTTTGGTAAAATTTGTTTAAAAATCGTTCTTTAGGGCAGTAAATAGAAAAAAAGTATTTGCATTCGCAGGAACGCAAATGAAAAAAAGTATTTTGTTTTAACAATTTTCAAAGAAAAACACATTTGATAAATCTATTCCAGAAATATAAAAAGAATAAAAACACGTTTGGTAAATTTGTATAATTTTTTTATTTCTTTTAATTTTTTAATATTTTTATTTTATTTTTTATTTTTCTTATTTTTTATTTATTTTTCCTTTCTTTCTTTTTCTTTTTCCTTTTTTTTTTTTTCTTCTTTTGGCTGGCTCTTCCTCCCAGGCTCTTCCTCCCCAGGCGTCTCCTCGCACGAACGGCTCTTCCTCCCCCAGGCGTCTCCTCGCACGAACGGTGACCCGAGCCACACCGTCGTCTCCCTCCACCGCACGGAGACCGCGCTCGACGCCTCCTCGCCGCCACCGTACGGCCGTTCGTTTGAGCGACCATTGCGCCCCGCACGCCGCGACGCCGACCGCGCCCGACGGCGTCGCCGACCTCTCGCGTCCCAGATTCGTCGCCTACCGCTCTGTGTTCTCCCCTCGCGACACCGAGACCTCCATCCGAAGCCTCCGCCGACAACCCGGCCGACGCCGGAGCCCCAAAGACCACCCCTCCACCTCACGCCCGATCGACGCAGTCTCGAGCCTCCATTCGCCACCGCCACATAGATCTCACCGCGCCGTGACCCACGACTTCGAGATCCGCTCGATCGTCGACGCGCCGGCCACGACTCGACCGGCCGTCCTTGCCGCTCCCCCCGCCGGGCGAGCTCGGCCTCGCCGGACTGGGCGAGATCGAGCTCGCCCGGCCCAGTGCGAGGTTGGCCTCGCCGCGCCGGTGGAGACGCTCGCAGTGGAGAAGCCGGGATGGTCACGAGACGCAGGCTACTGCTGTCGCGCCGGAGGGTGGGAGGCGCCGGAGAAGACGCTCGGAGGAGGAGAGGTCGAAGGAGGAGAGCGAGAGAAACGATTTTTGTTTCTCAATGTTGTTTCAGAAGGAGAGCGAGAGAAACGATTTTTGTTTCTCAATGTTGTTTTCAAGTAAGAAACAAAAATTTTTGTTTTTACTTCTTTTTTTTTTGTTCCAGGAACAAAAGAACAAAAAAAGGAATAAACGCAACCAAACGCGTTTTGTTCCTTTTTGCTCCCAGGAAAAAAAACAGAAAAACTGTTTAAAAACACAAAAAGAAATGAAAACAAACGGGCCCTAAGTGGCCAGTCCTTTCAATGACTTTGTTGGCTTCGACAAGGAATCTTCTTAGATATGATCCGAATCTAATTCTCATTGGATACCACTAGTGTTGGTTAGTGGACCACTAGACAGGTTTGTGGCAGACGACGACTTTGAATAAATGTAAATGTCTTCCCGGAAGTTCTCAGCTCATTTTTCAGCGACGATGGCATTTTACCGTAGGATTTCACTAATTCTTCAAGATGTCTGCTGTCTGGAATCGGCGACGTTTGAGTCAAATGCAGCGCGAAGACAAGTCATGTTTTGAAGCTTGATCTTCAAAGAGGAAATCATATTTTTAATTTAAATATAGATTTTTTATTAACTCATTTTTTCAAATGAATTTAAAACTAGAAAACGAGAAAAATAATTTTCAGAAAAGTATTTTCTTCGAAATAAATGCTACTGGTAAAAGATTGCTTAGTAATCAACATCAAATGTTGATGAATTTTTTACATGCAAAAAATATGGGTAGAATTTACCAATAGAATAATAATTGGTGTCTAGGAACAATCAGCCCAACTTTGAGATTGATTTATCACTTGTTGCGGCATCGAGCGCTCAATCAATACAATCCTTTGATTGCATCACTCATGTCCCTCCTCTGAACGGCCTGGATGAAAATTTTGATTGTGGGATGGGAAAAAGTGATTCGGGTAAATTGCTGCATGTTCGATAGGATGTTCCTACTTTTTTGTTGCTTTATTAAACTTTGGTTCCAAAAACAGGTGATGGTAGTGGAAGGTCCTCTCGGCGACCGTCCTAGTGGCCCTCGGGCGTCGTCGGCACTTCCTCATCCATAGCCCTCCTTTCGAAAGTAAGTCTTGATATGCCAAATAAAAAGAACAAAGAGAAAAGTAGTTGTTATATATATGTATATATTTTTGCCATTGATTTAGCGACAGAATTGTATGGTGAGGCCCCATGCAGCAGGGAGTAGCTGGTGCGATGCATTAGAGCGGTACGATCTGGCCCTGGACCTGCAAACCCGGAACTATCCTGAACAAGCTCAAGATTGTCCGGTTTACTTGATAATCATTATATTCCTAAAATTATTATGTGCTTGTAAATGATTTTTTTATTTTATTTCCTAAACAAATTTTTGAATATTTGAAAATATTTGATATTTATTCAAAATTTCTATTTTTAAAAAAATATAAATTTGATAAGATTTCAAATTCTTTCGCAATTTAAAATTTTTAATTTTATTATATATTTTCTTTTTTTCTTCACCTTCTTTCTTTGGAGGCCTAAGGAAGGAGAAGAAAAAAAGAAAGGAAAAAGGATTTGATTCTAGATTCTTTTTCAAGAACAAAGAATTATTTTTTATATTTCTTGATACTATTTTAAATTTATTCGTGAGAATAAAAATTTACTGAATAAATATCTATTTATTTTATTTCAAAGAATAATAAATAGAATCATATACTATTTGACCGATTATCAAATAGGATCTATACCTACTTATTAAGGCCTCGTAGAAGTAATCCAACACTTCATTGATCCTGTCTTGAGGCCGCGTTTGAAGCCATTGCGTTGATTGTTGTCGAATCTCAAGAGCAAGCAAACTTCATTTCTTTTGCTTCTTTTTGTTCACGTGAATTTTGCGTACGCAAGCCCTCGATGGAGGCGGCCGAGGGGATAGAGATTAGGGGTGAGCACGGTCCGGGTTGGGCCGGTTCACCCCCTAACCCTAGGACCAACCCGCGCCGAGTCTTGGGTCCTCATTTTTGGGATCGAGGACCGACCCTATTAAGCTTGGGACCGAGGACCGGACTCACCCAATGGGTTCGGTCCGGTAGTCCGGTCCTGTTCCAAAGTCAACCCGGGACCAACCGATAATTTTTTATTTCATTTTTTGTACTTTTAAAAAAAAATGATTGAGGACCAGACTGACCCAATGGGTTCGGTCTGGTTTCAAGGTCAACCCAAGACCAACAAATAATTTTTTATTTCACTTTTTGTACTCTTTGAAAGGGTAACCGATGATCGTACCGACCCAATGGGTTCGATGATGAGCGAGGTCAGCTAAGGAAGGCAAGTGGTGAGGGTCAAGTGGAGTGAGCGTCAAATAGAATGAGCATCGAATGTCGAGCGAGGAGCAACAAGCCAAGCTAACATCAAGCGGCGAGCGGCACGAGTGACCCAAAGCGAGCAAGGCGAGTGTCGAGTGGCGATCTTTTGATTTTAACAAATTGAAGACTAAAAAGACAAATAAGACATGAAAGAGAACTAATATTAGAGAAGGATGCCATAAGGTGCCTTGTTGGACACCGTGAGGACTCCTCATAAAAAACATTTTCCTTTGTAAATTATGACTATCGATGTCGTAAAAGACATTAAAAACTTAAATTATTAAATAACAATATAAAATTACTTGAATTCCTCACTAAAGAGTTGTTTAATGTTGTTGACGTTATTTTTTTTAAAGATTTTCTTTATATAAAGAAAATTATAAATAATATTATATTTATAGAGTTAGAGTTGGTCCGGATTCAACCAACCTCGAAACTCTCATAACCGATGACCGATCCGTATAGTGCTGGTCCACGAATTTTAGGACCAATGACCGATCAAATCTCCTTGGGAACTGGATCAGGACTGGCAAGATTAGGCCAGTCCAAGGTTGGTCCAGGGTTAACCCTGGACCAATGCTCACACCTAGTAGAGATTGGAAGCAAACTTCGTTCACGTGAGTTTTGAGAATCGGTTGGGCCTGGTGAGGCGCACAGTAAGCGGGACCCCTGACTTCAATAATGACGGATACTTTGATTGGCAGGTCTTTGCAAGACAAGGGTGCTTTCGGTGCTGTTTAGGTGGCCAGTCCTTTCAATGACATTGTGGACTTCGGCGAGGGATCTTTTTAGCATGTGCTCCGAATCTAATTCTCATAGGATGCCTCTACAGTTCGTCGGTGGACCACCAGACACGCTTGTGGCAGATGAGGACCTTTTTTTTTCCCCCGAAGGTAAATAAGGACCTTTTCTTTTAAGCTCAAGATAGATAAAGACTTTGAACGGATGTGAATGTCTTCCTGAAGTTCTCAGCTCATTTTTCAGCAACAATGGCATTTTACCCTAGGTTCATGCCTTCACTCTTGATTGCACTCTTTGTCATTCAAGCCACGAAATCCAGTCATTCCAAAGCCTTCACAGATGTAAGTTGCATCGGTGCTGAGAGGGAAGCTCTTCTGAAAATCAAGCAAGATCTCATCGATCCTTCAGGATGTCTACAATCATGGATCGGTGAGGGTTGTTGCAAGTGGAAAGGAGTCGAATGCAGCAAGAAGACAAGCCATGTCTTGAAGCTTGATCTTCGTAATCCCTGTGATGGTCTAGAATGTAGCTTAGGAGGTAAGATTCATCATGCTTTGAATGAACTGAAGGATTTGAGGTATCTAGACCTTAGTTTCAATAATTTTTCGACCCAAAAAATCCCAAACTTCTTAGTTCCTCTTCAGAAACTAGAGTATCTCAACCTCTTATCTGTAGGCTTCTATGGACATGTTTCCAATCAACTTGTTAACCTTTCTAGCTTACGATATTTGGATGTTAGTAATTCCTGGTGGTGGCCCTCTATTAAAATAGAAAACCTAAAGGATTTGAGGTATCTAGACCTTAGTTTCAATAATTTTTCAACCCAAAGAATCCCAAACTTCTTAGTTTCTCTTCAGAAACTGGAGTATCTCAACCTCTCATATGTAGGCTTCTATGGACATGTTTCCAATCAACTTGTTAGCCTTTCTAGCTTACGATATTTGGATGTTAGTAATTCCTGGTGGTGGCCCTCTATTAAAATAGAAAACCTGAAGGATTTGAGGTATCTAGACCTTAGTTTCAATAATTTTTCAACCCAAAGAATCCCAAACTTCTTAGTTTCTCTTCAGAAACTGGAGTATCTCAACCTCTCATCCATAGGCTTCTATGGACATGTTTCCAATCAACTTGTTAACCTTTCCAGCTTACGATATTTGGATGTTAGTAATTCCTGGTGGTGGCCCTCTATTAAAATAGAAAACCTGAAGGATTTGAGGTATCTAGACCTTAGTTTCAATAATTTTTCAACCCAAAGAATCCCAAACTTCTTAGTTTCTCTTCAGAAACTGGAGTATCTCAACCTCTCATCTGTAGGCTTCTATGGACATGTTTCCTATCAACTTGTTAACCTTTCTAGCTTACGATATTTGGATGTTAGTAATTCTTGGTGGTGGCCCTCTATTAAAATAGAAAACCTCCTATGGCTTTCGTCATTTTCTAACTTGAAGTATTTGGACTTGTCTTATGTCCCTCTTCCCAACTCCAAAGAATGGTTGAGTCCTATCAACACGCTTTCCTCTCTTAAGTTTTTAATATTAAGGGGATGTAATTTGGAAGATGCTTCATCCTCTTTGCATGTCAATTTCACTTCTCTAAAATTCCTTGATCTAAGTCACAACTCCATATATTCGTCTATTCCTCCTTGGTTTCGAAACATGAGCAAACTCGAACATCTTGATTTGAGTTTTAATAACCTTCGAGGCATATTCCCCACTTTTATCCTTGAAAATAGTGGGCCGCTTAGATTCCTTGATGTCTCTAGAAATAGGCTAGAGGGTGAACTTTTGAAAAACGTGAGCAATTTCGGCAACCTAGAAGTACTAAACTTGCGTTCTAACAAATTTAGTGGGAGGATTTCGGGCACCAAAGATGGGAATTTGATTTGTGGACAAAGTTACATGAAGACTATTGATGTTTCTGGCAATAATTTCAGTGGTCACATACCCAATCAATTTGGAAATTTCAAAGATCTCGAATTCCTTGATCTCTCATGGAACTCGATTTCAGGTCCTATTCCTACTACTGTAGGCCAACTATCATCTTTGAGAAAATTGTACCTCTCTTCTAATAAATTGAGGGGGAACATTCCAAAAAGTATTGGGCAATTATCCAATCTAGAGATGATGGACATTCATAATAATCAATTGGATGGAGTTGTCAGTGAACTTCACTTTGCCAATCTCACTAGCTTGATCGTGTTGTACTTTCATTTAAATGAGCTTGTTATAAATATTAGTGCATCTTGGGTTCCTCCTTTCCAAATTCAAGTGCTTTTCATGTCCAATTGCATAGTAGGACCTAGATTCCCAGTTGGCTTCAAACTCAAAGGAACGTTTCGGTATTGTACATCTCAAATGCTAGTATCTCGGATGAAGTTCCCTATTGGCTATCGAAGTTTTATCCAATACTTGAACGATTGGAGCTTTCGGGCAACATCTTTGAGAGGCAAGCATATCTCGAATTATTGGAAAAAAGATGCCACTATTAAGACTAGTGTCACTTTTTGAAAATAACCTCAGTGGTGATATTCCAAATTCGTCGTGCATGTTGGATGAATTGTCTTTTCTTGATCTCTCCAAGAACCAATTATCAGGGAGACTTCCGCAATGTTGGAGGAAGTCACAAGCAAATTTGGAGTGGATTTCATCAGGAGATAACAAGTTAAATGGTCAGATTCTAGACTCTCTATGCCATTTGAAGCGATTAGGAGTTCTAGGCCTATGTAAAAATGGTTTGAACGGAGTGTTTCCAAAATGTTTACTAAAGTTAGATTTGGTAGACCTCGATCTCAGTGACAATCAATTCACTGGTAGAATACCTCCATTTGGACGACATGCTCGATCGTTTAAAACAATCGATCTTGAGAGAAATCACTTTATAGGGAACATTCCTTTGCAACTATGCCATCTTGTTAATCTCCAGTATTTAAACCTAGCACATAACAACCTTTCTAGAGGCATTCCTCGTTGTTTCAACAACTTCTCGCAGATGTGGGCCAACTCCAATTTTACTCTATATGGGAGGTTCCCGTTGGGGTTTTCTATTATGGTTAATATAAAAGGAGCGAGTGTAGAATTCACCACCATGCTCCATTATTTATTTTCCATTGACCTTTCAAGCAATGCATTGGATGGCCGAATACCGAAAGGGCTGACTAGGCTGGCTCGACTTCAAAATTTGAACCTCTCTCAAAATAAGCTAATTGGAGAAACCCCTTCAGATATTGGCAACTTGAGAGATTTAGAATCGTTGGATCTATCCAATAACAAGTTTTCGGGTGAAATCCCTCCTAGCATATCTAATTTAGACTCACTAAGTTGTTTGGATCTTTCATTCAACAATTTATTTGGTCCTATTCCATCAAGCAATCATCTAAGCACTCTGAACGATCAATCTGTTTGTCGAGGCAATGATGGACTTTGCGGAACTCCTCTATTGAAAGTTTGTCCTGGATATGAGCTTAATGATATGGACAGACGAAATAGTCACAATATGACTGAAGATGAGTCTAAAGAAGGCAACTCTATTTTTATTGGGATTTACTCAAGATTGGGTGTGAGTTTTCCAGTGGTATTCTTGGGATTTTTCAGCATATTACATATCTTCTCCTATTATCGGCAGTGGAGCGGATTGTCGAAACTCAAGAGAGCTTTTCAATTCGCACAAGGGGCACTGGTTATTTTTGCACCTATCTACAGTCTCTTTCAACAGCATTCTTCAATCAACTGTTTGGTGCACAAGGTACGTACTTGGGCTTTGCGGCTTTAGTTTTTCGTTCTTCTTTTAATTCCAGTTCCTTGATATTAAAAAATTCAAAAGGTGCAATTCTGAAAAGTGTTTTAACCTCTTGAGATTTAATTTCACTTTCACAAATTTATGCATGAATATTTCAATTGAAAAGATTTTTGGTTGACTAGTCATTTTTCACGAACTGAATGGATGAAAATCTGGAAAATCAATTCTTGGAAAATGCTTTCCCCAAACAACCGCACCCTTAATTTTTGGTGAATCAGTGGCTCTATTGGTTTGGGTTGGTTTGGGTAACATAGTGATATGTAATATGTATAAGGTTGTAGAGATTGAGCGAACATTACTTTCATTGATGAACTAATTTACAATATATACATAGAGTTTAGGGCTAAAACAGTATAATGACAATTATACCCTTTATTATAAACATAATCTACCAATAAAGGTAGGGTCGCCAAATGGGGCTTGTGCCGCTCTTTTTCGTTTCAGTCACGATAGTCATATTATTTATTCTTCTTTATTATAAAAATATGAACCTTTGTCCTGAAGCAGGTGTCTAGTAAAAGAATCGCAACCAGGAGTCTTTCACAATCCCTCCTCCTCCTCCTCCTCCTCCGGGTCCCCCGTGCTGTCGGCGAGAATGGCACAGCTTCGTACTATGGTCCTCCCTATGAACGTAAGTTTTGACCCCCCATAACAAAAAGCACAAAAAGAGAAAAAGAACTTTGCTATATAACGTTTTTCTTGCCATTGATTTAGGGACGGAGTGCTATGGCGAGGGCTCATTGCAGTTCCCTGTGAGCAACATGTTCATGGCCGTGGGCGACGGACTATGGGACATGGGGGCAGCGTGCGGCAGGGAGTATGAGTTGCGGTGCATCGGCGATGCGCAGTCTGGCCCTGGAGCATGCAAACCCGGCGCCAACTATATCTGGGTCAGGGTCGTCGACTATGCCCTCTCGGTTGAGTCCTCTGCCGCGGCCCCCAGGCAGTCCGTAACCGGCGCTGATTTGGTGTTGTCTCAGCCCGCATTTGAAGCGATTGCCAATCCATCCGTCGATTCGATCAGAGTGGAGTTTAAACGGTTATAGCAGTCGATGGCGGCTGAGGGGAAAGAGAGGGTGCCTCGCGGGTTTTGAGGGGTGGGGCGGTGTGGTCAGGTCTTATTCCTTCTACTGTGGGCTAGCTATCATTTTTAAGAAGGTTGTACCTCTATGCTAACAAATTCTGAGGGAACATTCTAGAAAGTATTCGGCGACTATCCTATTTAGGTGATGAATATTTGTAATAATCAATTGGATGGAGTTGTCAACGAACTTTACTTTGTCAATCTTACTAGCTTGACCGTGTTGCGCTTTTATTTATATGAGCTTGTTATAAATGTTAGCACATCTTGGGTTTCTCTTTTCCAAATTCAAGAGATTTTCATGTCCAATTGCAAAGTGGAACCACGATTTCCAAGCTGGCTTTGAACACAAAGTAACATTTCAGTATTGGACATGTCAAATGCTAGTATCTCAGGTGAAGTTCTCTATTGGCTACCTGAAGTTTTATCCAACATTAAATGATTAGGTCTTTCTAGCAACATGCTAAGAGGCAACATATGTCAAATGAAGTTCTCTATTGGCTACCTAAAGTTTTATCCAACATTAAATGATTGGATCTTTTTGGCAACATGCTTAGAGGTAGTATATCTCGAATTATTGGAAAACAAATGCCACTGTTAAAGGTAGTGTCACTTTCTAGAAATAACCTTAGTGGTGGCATTCCAAGTTCATTATGCATGTCAGATAAATTGTCCTTTCTTGATCTCTCTAAGAACCAACTTTTCGGAAGATTTCCCCAATGTTGGAGGAAGGCACAAGCAAATTTGGAGTGGATTTCAATGGGAGACAATAAGTTAAATGGTCAAAAATTAGATTCTCTATGCCATTTGGAGTGATTAGGAGTTCTAGCCCTACATGAAAATGGTTGGAATGGAGTGCTTTCAAAATGTTTACTAAAGTTGGATTTGGAAAACCTCGATCTCAATGACAATCAATTCACTGGTAGAAAACCTCCATTTGGACAACATTTGAGCATTTAGGACAATCAACTTTGAGAGAAATTACTTCACTAGGAACATTCCTTTGCAACTATTCCATCTTATGAATCTCTTGTTTTTAAACCTAGCGCATAACAACCTTTTTTAGAGGCATTCATCATTGTTTCAACAACTTCTCATAGATGTGGGCCAAGTCCACCTTTACTCCATATGGGAGATTCTTGTCAAGCCGAGAATTCAACACCACGATCCGTTATTTATTTTCCATTGACCTTTCAAGCAATGCATTGGATGGAGAAATATCAAAAGGGCTGATTGGACTTGCTCGACTTCAAAATTTGAACCTCTCAAAATAAGTTGATTGGAGAAATCCCTTTAAATATTGGCAACATGAGAGATTTAGAGTCACTGGATCTATTTAGTAATAAGCTAGCCGGTGAAATCCCTCCTAGCATATCCAATTTACATTCTCTAAGTAGTTTGGATCTTTCCTTCAACAATTTATTTGGTCCTATTCCATTAAGCAATCATTCAAGCAATCTGGATGATCAATATATTTATTGTGGCAATGATGGCCTTTGCGGAGCTCCTCTTTTGAAAGTTTGTCTCAGGCTTGAGCATAGTGACATGAATTGATGAACTAGTCACAATACGAGCAAGTTTGAAATTGATATATGAGATGGATTTTGGATTTGATTTGTGACCACTAGAGGATGGGTTTTCAATGTCATGTTCAAAATCAAGGGGTTGTGCGTATGCACACTATTTTTAAGATATCCTTGTAAGCTATGCCACCTACAATATAGATGGAGACATATTTAATGAGGGAATTTTGGTTGCTTTTGTGACTCAGCGTTTAATGTGATCATAGTTAGATATCAAACATTGGATTGATAAATGGAATGAACTATCAATTTGTAATTTGATGAGATTAATCAATGTATTGGACATTGATATTTGCTTTAGTCTCATTGATAAAATGAGTATTCCAATATGGATATAGTCATGTTGAACTGATATCATTCATTTTTTCTTGTATGTATATTATATACTTGATTTGGAAAAAATGAGTTATAAAATTGTCTAATAAATATGTCATAGTGATGCACTCAATATATTTGTAAGAGATGTGCATTACTCACTGAAATGTCATTGCTTATACCATTCGTTTTAATTATTTTTTAATTTATTTAGGTTGCAGCAAGTAGGACAAGAGCCTTATCACTAGTGTTGGCACTTGAATTTTTGCCGACATATTTTTGTAAGTACATAATAAATAAATAAATAAAAAGAGGAGGGAAAGAAAGTTTAAAAGAAAAAAAAAATTCAATCCAGTCCATTCATCAAGCCAGCCCATTTTGCTCTGACCCGGTCCGTCAACACAAAGGCCAATTCCCAAATCTCATTTGGGCTGTCCAGGTGTTAGTCAATTTCGACCGAAAAAGGTATTAGTTCCATGAGCTCAACCCAGCGGTTGAAGAGTCCATAAAAATAACTAAAGCCTGTCCGAAAGAAACGAATAAATAAAACCCGGCCCTTTCTTTCCGTTCTATCTCTCCTATTCTTCGCTAATGAAATTCACGGGAGAAGAACGTTTAGTTCGGTATTTTGAAAGCCCTTAAGGAAATTTTGAGAATTTTGGCAATTATTTTAAGAAGTTTTAGGCCAAATGCTAGCATAGGGGGAGAGGTGAGGATTTACCGAGTTTTAAGCATTTTTAAATGCTAAAACAAGGGTTAAATGATTTTTCTTCCAAAACTACCTTAATAAATTCGTTAATTTTCAATTTTGCCCCTTCTTTCTATTGTTCGTCTTCTTTGTGCAGAGCAGCTGCGAGGACTAATGAGACCAAATCTTATCGGCAAAAAGCCAACCATGTCATGTGACCCAAGCGACTATCGCTTGTGGTCTCAGGACCACCCAAGCAATCCTCATTGGGCGTCACTTAAGGTTGTATGACCTTAGCCGATAGTTGTTGGCGTCAGATTAGGCTGGCTGGTTGCCTGAGCCCTTCATCGGAGCCGAGAATGGTTCGATTTTTGTTCAATAAAAAGGAAGAAAAATTGCAGCCAACCTTTTACAAAAATATGTTTACCAAACATCACTAAACTTTTATAAATAATTTTTTTTTATCGAATGTAATTTGCACAAACGCTTTTGCATTTTTATAAAACCTATTTTCAAAGTCCAACCAAGGGGTGAAAAAGCAGCATGAGCGAAGCAAAAATCTAGCTGGGAGGCCTTCACGCATTTGCAATGTTTAACAGGATCTCGTTCAGTCTCTCTCTTATTTCCTCTTCCTCCGTCGGGCGTTCATTCTCTCTCCTGGACGAGTTTTCTTCTCGCATGAGCTCTCCCATACCTCCCCGTACGAAGCACCATTCTACCTACTCCCTTCATCTCTCTCGCCTCGCATCCTTCCGATCGTCCTCCTTCCGTCCGTCCGCGATCTCGCCTCGAGCCTCCACCATCTCCCCAGTGAAACCTAGCCGCCTCCACCGCGGCTTTGATCTTGCATTGTTGATCGAACGAAGATGCCATCACTGTTTGAAGAGAGCTTACTTTAGAAACTGTCGACTTGATTTCGACCTGCGGTGAATCGAGCTGAGAGTTTCGCCCTGGAAGGAGCCAGAACCCTACACACTTCCTTTGAGAGAAACAACGGCGACTGATGCTCGATTGGACTCGGATTCCTCACGTGAAGCTCACCTCCCAACTGCTACAACAAAGAGCTAAGTTCTCTCATTTTCTGATTTTCATTTTCCGATTCAGTCAATGGCATTGATCCTGAGCCTTTTTCCGAACTTCCAGCGATTTCTTCATCGATTTTCCGATGCCATCGCACTCCTAACACAGAAAACCATCACCAAAGAGCACGGTGCGCAGAGAGCAAGGGATTCATCATACGTGCACTGATCAAACGAAGAAGCTCTCGGTAGGAGTGATTTTCCTTCGACTCGACTCGCGATTTTAAGCGAATCGATTCTTGTGGCTGTGGCCGTCGTTGACAGAACTTTCATCGTCGTGACTCGCTTCTGCCGTTTCACCCTGTTCCATTTTTGAACTCCATTTTTGCCGCTATAAACAAAGCAGAGTCTGTAAATTTTAGCTGCTGCCAGTGTGAAAACCGGCCATGATTTAGTATCCATGGATGATTTGAGCTTGCCGTTATGATTTTTGTGGTCGTCTGGTTTTTAAACGCTGCTTCGTCATTGTGTTTAGAAAACTAATTCGAGATACCCACCACCTGTTTGACAAAATGCTAGAATTGGATCTGTGTGAATTTGCCTCTTGTTATTAGTCACTACGAATCCATATATTCTATGTTGTAGTGATTGCTTTGTTAATTGTTGCACATGATTTCTGATGTATGAGTAATTGCGGAATGCCTTCATGAATATGTTTTTCTCTGCTCTTTGTTCGGTATATTCCTTTGGTGTTTAATTTTGGTCGTTGGCAAGGACGGAGTGAAGGTCACGTATATGGATTCTCTGAGAATGTTCAAGTCTGCTTTCCTTGTGGTGGATTTGTTGCATATTTTCATTCCAGCTTGTTTTGGTAAAGTCAAGTTTTGGGTCAAAGTGCTGCGAACAATGGTGGCTGAAGGTTGATGATGGCGTATTCTAGTGACTCAGGGTGAATGATTGTGGAGGGTTTGATAATGAGCATGTATGGAATAATGATGAAGTGCATTCTTGTTCATTCTGTGATATGATACATTGCAGATTTCCATTTGTATTTTGAGGGGTTCTCCGTCCTGCATTGAAGACGGTGGAGGAAAAAGGATAGAAGTAATAATAAACAAAAGAAAATAAAAGAAAAAACTTTCTGTTCATTGATCAATCCACAAATCAATTCCCTATCATGAAACGAGGGCTTAGGATTAATCCATTTTAAAAAACCGCAATCACCAACCTTTCCAATGCAAGCAAGCAATTCAGATTCCAGCACAACACAATGGGCAATACTAACTGAACAATGTGACTGGTGAATGGAATAATGTGAACACGTAATGACTCACCTAATATGTGGTGTAAAATCATTAGCTATGTAAACTCGTAGCTAGCCGGACTACCTAAAGAGAAAGCCAAGACAAAGATATCTGCTCTTTTGTAACTCGGGTCTTAAACTATTGTAATCTTCTTGCCCTGGCATCCAAAAGCATATTGAGTTCAACAAAAACGATGCACTCAGCAAAATGATCATGGCAAGCAAATCGAATAAGTCCATTAAATCTAAGTACGATGGCCTTTGCACCAAAGTTCATACAAGTATCCCAGTCCCAGGTCCCCATTGGTACCTTCAACTACTGCATTTGCATTGAAGTTATAAAATATTGTCGGTATATAATCTTGATCAAGTTATAGACATTCGGCAAGATTTAGATGCACCAAAGGTAAAGGAAATGTAAAAAGATTGCAATATTGAATAATGCAAAACATAATCGATTTGTTCCGATGAGCATGTCACATAAAGAACCACAACTTATAACACAATTTTGAGGGGTTATAAAATACTGGCCATGGAGCAAAGACTCTAAACAGGAGTCTTGACAAGCCAAAAAGGGTACAAACTCTCGTAAGGGCATTAACATAGAGCAAAAAAAAAACACCACACAATACAAGCAACCTCGGATATGGAACAATTTGAACTCGTAATCACTCGCCTAAGATGAATCAAAGATCCATTTAAATAAATCTTGTTAAAAAAATCATTTATGCCCTGTAAATGCCAGTCAACTCTGTTTTTTTTTTGGTAAAGAAACCAGTCAACTCTGTTTAACTTCCACAATCCAAATAAGTAGCCGCGCAGGATTTTTATTTAGGGAATTTGATAGAATCATGACAAAGATAGATGGATCATGATATAAATTTGAAGATTTTGATTACATAAATTAAAATTTTGAATTAATTTATCAGGGCATGATTTGAGATTTTTTGTTACCTTTTCTTGTTGAGTTGTTTTTTGGCATCTCTCTTCTCTGTTCCTTTTCAGTCAAAGATTCTCCTGCTCTGGATGATGGTCAAGCTAATGACAGTGCTCCACGTCATCCTTGTCAGGGGAGAAAATATCACATACACTAGTTGTACCACGTCATCCATACACAAGTCCATTCAATGAGCGACATGGCCCACTGTAGCCACGGCTTCTGTGAGCTTAAGGTCAAATGACACCATGTTAGTAAGATGTCAAAGGTGTTTTGGGTCCGAAATATTTTGAACTGCTTGGGATCAAAGGTGTTTGATGCATTGAAATCTTTTGAATCGCTTGGGATCAAAGGTGTTTGATGCATTGAGATTAGGTTTCACGGCGCTAGTAAATCATTGTGCCAGAATTCAGCTTCCTCTTTCCTCCCCAACCCCTAGTGGAACCGGTACATTATTATAGGAACCAAATGGGCATCACAATCAAAGCTTAAGATTGCAAATGCAAGTCATCAGTTAGGTATAACCCACTGCCGCTTGCCGATGAACAGAAGTGTAGAGATCTGAGGATTCCATTAGCAATTTTGATTTAGGAGGGAGAGGGAGGATTCTTTTGAACGACAATGTCCAATCTATACACATTAAACGCCAAGCCAAGGATTCATTAAAAGAGTTTACCATAGGTCATACTAGTTGCTTTAGCACTTAATAGCAGGTAACCTTGCAATTTTTGTTGCTCTCGAAGGTGGTTTTCTTCTGTCTAAACCGGAAAAAAAGTGCTTTTCTTCTGTCATACAAAGGAACATCCGAACATGCATGTTTTTCCTTGCCATTTTTTGCTCTTTTTTTTGTTACTCTTTCTCCCCTGTTTGGGTGGATTGGAGCAGGAAGGACTAAATGTAAGAGAATCGCACCACGTTTGTCCAAACCGGGAATTCACGTATCTCTATGTATATAAATATGTCGTACCGAATCCTGTCGAGAGGAACTTCTAGTTATATCTTGTGTTGTGGATGTGCTTGGCTTGTGATGGTGTATGCTTTCTCTTGTTTTCCTTTCAAATAGAAAGGTTGTGAAAAATCATGACAATTAAGGTCTTTTAGGAATAGTGTTGTTTTCCCTTCTCCAAATTGACGAACTCCGGGAACAAGCATCAACTAATTGCAGTCTGTGACGAGAGAGGTTGATCTCCTGCTGTACCTTTAGAAACTTTTGATCAAGAAAATATTAGTTGCAATTGTGTTGCCACACCACTTTTGCACAAGCCCACTCAATGAGAGACACGTGTTGCTGTGAGGCTGCTCTGTCAGCAAGTCTCCTCTCCTCTCTAAAGACTCCACTCTGCTCTCTCTTTCCTCTCTCAGTTGTGCCTACGACAATGCCCTAATCTCTCTCTCTCCCCTTTGCTCTTTCGTATGACAAATCACGATGCCGCCTCTGACTTGCTGCGTCCGTCGCCTCTGCCTAGAGGAATCAAAGGCATTCACTCCCTACATCACCTCTTGTGGAGCCGGGGGGGTGGGAATTTGCTCCAAGACATGTTTGTTAGCATCAATAACTCTTAAAAGAAGGAACCTTTTCACAGACTCTACGCATATGAAGTTTCCACAATCCCTAGTAAAATCCACAGTTCCTCCAATACTCGGAAAAACCCAGAATGAAGTAATCAATTGTTGCTAAAACCACAAGAAAGGGTCGTATTAGCTCAACATCGAAGTGCTTTAGTCTTGGAAAGGGAAAAATTATCTAAAAAGTTATAAATTACCAATTGGGTCCTAAACTTTTTAATTTTCCTAATGAAGTTCCAAATCTTTTCACTTTTTACTAGTTGAGTCTATTTGATCAATTTTGACCAGAATTTGCTGATGGGTATGCCGGATAACATTTATTATTTTTTAGTTATTTTTTCTTTTCTTTTCCTTTTTTTTTCTTTTTTTCTCTTCTCTTCTTCCTCTGTTAGTCACCTAGCCTCTAGCGACTAACTAGAGGCTATGATTGGCAAGGTCGACCTTGCAAAGAACTAGTGAGGGTTGACCTTGCTAACCTTGGGAGAGGTCACCCATTGCCCGCTTCATGAGAGGGCGAGGGCACCTCACCCTTGCCAAATCTCGGCAAGGCCGACCAAATTGGTAAAAGTGCAAAATGTGAAAATGTTTAGATTGCAATTGACAAAATTAAAAGATTTAGCATTGAATTGACAAAAATGTAATAGGTTTAAAACTTTTTGGATAATTTTCCATCTTGGAAACTAATACACATAAACTTATGAATTGCTTATGTTGTAATAAAAACCCTAGTCCTCTTCTTCCCACAAAAAAAACTAATTGTAACACAAATATCTACCCAATTTAAAAATGCAAAAAAAAAAAAATCAAAAGAAATCATTAATCTGCAATGAGAAAAATGGAACTGCACGAGCGAAAAGGGGAGATTTCGGAATTGGACATGAAAGGTTGGAGCTTCGTGAACCGAAAAAAACCAAAGAATGAGAAGTAATCTCCACGAATTTAGTAAAACAAGGAGAGAGAAATTTAAGGAAGACATGCCTCATTCTCTTTGAGGAACTTTGATGGTAATGTTGTTTTGACTGAACAAAGTCGGTTTTGGGCAATTCCACATAAAATTGGAATTGCTGACTTTTTGTCTATAAATGAGAGATATCATGGTATCGTTCCCATCGTCGCAGTCTGATGAGTCTCTAAGTCTTGTCCGAGTTCTCTTGTCCTCACCTTGCAAGATCGAGGTGAGCTCCCCATCGTGTATGTTCAATACCGGAGAGGCCATGAGGGTCGTGTTGTGCAAACTCAATCGACAATTAAAAATAGCACTAAACCTATTGCATTGTGTTTTAATTCAAATCTAAACGTTTTAATTGAGTCGATTTAATTTTAAACATTTTTACATCTTGCTAATTGAGTCTATTTAGTTAATTTTGGTTGAAAATCGCCAACATGAATTTTTATAGATCCATCCTTCGAAGGAAATCGCGCCAAGAACTATTTACGTATTAAAATTAGATATATTCACATCATATTATATACATTTTTTTGGTTATAAATGGTTTATTAGTGTAAATAAATCTAAAATTTCACAAATAGAGACGATAAAAATGTTTCCCAACACTCTTACCTATTTTATTTTTATTTTCCTCTCTTTTTAAATTATTTTCTCTTTTTTATTTCTTTTTCCCCTTCTATCATTCTCTAACAAAATTTTATTAAATAATAAACTGTGCTAATATACCTAAAATACTAAAATTCCTAAAATATGTATTAAATATAAATATATTTATATTTATATATTGAATTTATATTATAAGATAGAATTAAATTCAAATATAGAAATAAAAATATAAATAAATTAGAAAACAATAATTTTTTGTTATTTTGAATTTCTTATATTCGAATATTATTTATATTGAAATATAATTTAAATTTTGTTATTTTAAGAAATTTGTTATTTGAGAAAAATAAATTCCTATTTTGGATATTAAAATATCATATCCACATTTATCCTACATTTTCGTGTGATAATTTTATCCAACTTATACTTCTTTTATATCTAATTTTCTACTGTCATGAGCAGGTAAACCATGTAGGATATAATAAATTTCCTATCCTGAAATTTATCATGATTGTCAAATGCAATCTTAAGTCTTTACGCATAAATTCACATATTATTTTCCATTATTTTTTGTTAGCAAATTTTTTCTGTAATATTGTAATTCGAGTAATGTTTTAAATTTTGGCGTTTGTTTTCTTTTAAATGCAAACCAACATACTCTTATCATTCTTTCACGTGATCGACCATCGACTTATGGTTATGGTGAGCTGACGAGCTTTTGTGGATTGGCCAGTTGCATGACCCAACCTCACCTGGGGGCAAAATTTAACACACGAATTTTTATATCTCTCCATGTTCATTGAATTAGGAACGAATAGCTCAGGAAACAAAGTTAGTCCCTTGGTTTCCTCGCTGCAATCATGAAGATGAACTTTAATCGGCCATCGACGCCTGTAAAAAGAAAAGAAATGAAAAGAAAAGGAAAAGACAAAAATAAAAAAAAGGATGGGCACGGTCTAAGTCTAAAAGGAGCACCCCCTCAGGCGCTAAGGTGGTACTGGTACAGTGGTACATACTTTTTTCTCAAAAGTAAATGAAGACAATCAATCTTCCTGCAGAGATCTGCCCAGCAACGGAAGCTTCCCCTCCGTCGTGCTCGCGGTCTGTTCCGCCTTTCCTCCGCCGCCGCCGCCGTCGCCGCTTGCGGCCGGCTCTGTCCTCCCTTTGCAGTCGGCTCGTGGTCGGCCCCGTCCACAGCCGAGCCGAGCCACCGTCGTCACGGCGGCGCGCGGTCGTTTCCCGTCCACGGCTCGCGGGGGCGGCTCCGTCCACCGATCAGGCGACCGCGGCTCGTCCGTGGCCGTGAGCCTTGGCGGCGAGCTCGAGATCCTGATGGCCATGGACTGCGCTCGGTCACCAGAGGGCTTCAGACCTGTCCATGCCCGGCTCGTGATGCGGACAGAGCTCAAATATCAAGAAGAAAAGCAGAGGAAGCAGAGGTCGTGTTCGGGAAGACGGAGCTGACCGCAGAGACGGCGGAGACGACGCCCGAACGCGTTCGCCCATGGACGAGCGCCGACGATTTCGGCCGTTGGGGGCCGGATCTCAAGATCTGGAGAACGACGAGACAAGGCGGAGAGAAAACAGAGGCGGCGTGCCACGCTCGGTCAGACGTGGAGGGTGGTCAGGTTGGCCGCCGCGGCGCCGGCTACTCCGCGGGTGGCGACACGGCGGGGGAGGAGCGGAGGTCGGCTGGCCGGGCGGCAGTGGACGGAGGAGGCGGAAGGAGGAGAGATCTCAGCGCCCTGGGTAATATTTCTGTTTAAAATTGTTCAGGAATGCAAATAGAAAAAGTGTTTTTATTTTGGGAATAATTTTTGAATAAAAAATGCGTCGATAAATTTATTTTGAAAATAAAAAATGAATAGAAAAATGTTTGGAAAATTTATATTTTTATATATTTTTTAAATTTTTAATATTTTTTTTTTTTTTTGGTCGGTCGCCGCCCTCGGTCATAGTTGGCGACCGGGCGACGAGGGCCGGTGGCCTCACCTAGCCCTAGCCAAGGCGAGGCCGAGACTCGCCGGATCGGTGACGCTCCAAAAAAAGAAAAAAAAAAAAAAAGAGAAAAAATAAATTTAGAATAAAAACACAAATAAATGCATTTTGGTTTTTTTTTTGTTTCCGAAAAAAACGGAAATTTTGTCAATAAATAAAAACAAAGAACGTTAATAAAATGCCACTTAGGGTGCGTTTGGTAACATTTTCGTTTAAAAATTGTTCCTAAACAGAAATAGAAAAAGTATTTGTTTCGGGGAACAATTTTGAACAAAAAAACACGTTTAGTAAACTGTTTAAATATAAAAAGAATAGAAAAAGTTTGGTAAATTTGTATAATTTTTTTATTTCTTTTAATTTTTTAATATTTTTATTTTATTTTTCTTTTTTTCTTATTTATTTTCTTTTTTTCTTTTTCTTTTTCCTTCTTTTGTAGGTCGCCGCCTCGACCATGGCGGCGACCGTGGCCGACGAGCCCCGCCGCCTCGCCCACCCACGGCGAGGCTCGCCGGCGTGGGGCGAGGCCGAGCCTCGCCGTCGTGGGGCGAGGCCGAGCCTCGCCGTCGTGGGGTGAGGGTCGGCCTCGCCTCGGGCTGAGGCGAGCTCGAGCTCGCCAGATCCGGCGAGGCCGAGCTCGCCCCACGGCGGCCGAGGCTCGGCGTCGCCGGCCACCGCCGAGGAGGGCGTCGCTGGCGGTGGCCGGCGACGCCGAGCCTCGCCCGCCGGGGCGAGCTCGGCCTCGCCGGATCTGGGCGAGCTCGAGCTCGCCGGCCCGAGGCGAGGCCGACCTCGCGGCGGGCCGAGCGAGCTCGAGCTCGCCCAGATCCGGCGAGGCCGAGCTCGCCCGGCGGCGGCGAGGCTCGGCGTCGCCGGCCACCGCCGGGCGACGCCCTCTGGCGGTGGCCGGCGCCGACGCCGAGCCTCGCCGGCGGTGCACTGGCGAGCTCGGCCTCGCCGGATCCGGGCGAGCTCGCCCGGCCGAGGCGAGGCCGAGCCTCGCGGGGCGCGAGCCTCGCCGTGGTGGCGGGCGAGGCCGCCGGCCCCTCGTCGGCGGATCGCCAGAGCCATGGCCGAGGCCGACGACTACCAAAGAAAAAGAAAGAAAAAAAAGAAGAAGAAAAGAAGAAGAAAAAAAGAGAGGAGAGAGAGAAGTTGTTCCAAAAAGTTGTTAAACAAGAACAATTTTTTTTTTGTTTTGCATTTTCGTTCCAAATGTGTTTCGGGAACAAAAACACTTCCTAACAAAAACGCAACCAAACGCGTTTGTTCTTTTTTTCCTGCGAAAAAAATGAAAAAGTGTTTAAAAAAAAAAAAAAAAACGAAAACAAACGGGCCCTTAGATTCCACGAGCCGAAGTGGCGGTCCATGTCAATATATTAAAAAAAAGAAAAAAGGTCGCCAATGATGCCCCCGACGTGATAGTAATGGATCAATCGCAAGCGAGAAAAAGGCAAAAGAACGTGTGGATATCTATCTTTTCTCCGGGTGGAGACACACGGAGAGAGACAGAAAAGAGATTCCAGGATCATTGATCACGAGTTGACGGATTCCCTCTTTACTCTCATTCTCCAGCACTTTTACCACCAACCCGTCTCTGGATAGCTACAGCGAGCCTCCCCCCCCCCTCTCTCTCTCTCTCTTCTCTTCCCCTCGAGCAGCCCCATCGCAAGAACGCGAAGCAGCGTACCGTCCACCGAGATTTTCCTTCTTTCTCGAATCTCCTCCTCCTCCTCCTCCTCCTCCCCCTTTCTCGAAGCAGCGTGCCGTCCGCTAATTGCGTCCTCTTCGGCGTGCACCGAATCAGCTCCCTCACCATAACCACCACCTTGCGGGCCTTAAACCCCGAACACCGAGGCCCGGTCGTTCCGCTGCCCGCGCTCCCCCCCGCCGATCGGACGCGCCGGGTTTCGCCGCCCGCTAGCGGAGCCACAGTGTCGCCGACGCCGCCGACGATCGAGGTCGTCCGCTGTGTCGCTGGAACCTCAGCGACGAAGCTCTCGCTGCTCCGTTGCGTCGCGCCCCGCTCACGGCGGTTTCATGTCCCGGTAGCTGCGTCGTTGCTGCGTCGTGCCGTCGTGCCGTCGTGCCGTGGCTCGCCTCTTCGGGCCCTGTCGGATTGGACCTGTTCGCATCCCGTTCTGTCTTTGCCCTGCTTCCGAATCTTGGCCCGTGGAGGTAATAATGTTCGCTACGCAACTGGAGTGCCGGATGTGTCCTCGTTGAGTTTCTAGTTGTTGAACTCGTGGGATTGCGATTCTCCACATGGAAAGGTTCCTAGTTTATGTCTGTCGTCAATATGAGATTTTCCATGGCCAGAGTGTGTTATAACTATGGATGGTGTGTTGAATAGGTGTTAAGGAGGTAGGCAAGGTTTGAATAAGGACAGGGGATGTGTTATGCGCAAAATGGGTGTTCTATATGCTTGCTGCTGGTATATGCTGGATGCTTGGTTGTGAGCTGAGTGGGTAAGTTGATCAAATTGTCGTGTGTGAGAGAGTGCTATGTGCGCGCTGGGCAAGTGATTTTTAGCTAAGTTCTGTGTAAGAATGAGCAAGCATGGGCCTGTAATGAATGCATGCCTGATATCCAAAAGTGAATGGTATAATGTCTGTATGTGGGCTTGCTCTGTGTGTGTGAGTGTGTGTGTTGAAGTTGCTGGCATGTTAATTGGATGTGTGCACGTCTTACTTTTTGTGTATGGCGAACGAAAGAGGATTTTATGAGCTGCGATTTCGAAGGTCCAAGAACTGCGATCTCCAGTTCCTGGAGCTGCAATCTGCGGCTCCATAATGTCATAGCGATTGATCTGTTGATTGCTCTGTCTTTAAATAGTAACCTTGTAGCTTACGTGTCCAGTTTGAATGAGAAACATAGAAGTGCGGAAAATTTTCTCATTTTTAGCTCAAGAACCTTATATTATGGTCTATATTTAATTGTAGTTTGGTAAATTGTTCCATAATGTTTTAGTGAGAACTCTTGTTTGGGTTGCTGGAGTTACCAGCAAAAACCTTGTTTCCTTCTTCATCTCTAGATTTAATCTGTTGCCCATGGTCATATTTCTTTTCTATGGTTTCGCTGATGGATGGGGTTTTGTATTGACTGTCCTTCCAAAGCTATATTATGAACTAAATGACATGCCTAACTTTGGACACTCAGGTTCTGGTCTCTCTCCATCAGGCTGTTATTCCTCAGCTGACTAATCCCATCATGTTTTGGTGAGTTTGCTTCCAGAATTTTTTGTTTGTTTGCTCTTGAATTTGAAATCTCATGCTCGAGAAACTTAAGTGGTAAACTGAACTTTTGCAGTGATTTGTTGAAGAAATCATACGACATTGTTGGAGTTGTCAGTGTCATGGCTCTCAGCAGTCTCTTCGTCCACATGACGCAACATGGCTTAGATTACCCCTACTCTTATGAAAAGGTTTATGCACTATTGCAACCTTCCATCTTCATTGCAAAACATAGGGCGAAATTTTATGAAGTAATCTTGCACTGATCACATCTACTATATTATTTGACTTTGTATCATTTCTCCAATAGTCCTGCATCACATCATTTTTCATGAATATGTGATATATGTCTATATGTGACCTAGCATACTCTAAATTGTTATGGAGGCATGAGGTTTAGCAATGATCAAGGGTGTTTAATTGGTGTTTGCTGTGAACGATGTTGAAGCAATATGTGAACCATTTGTTTTGGCAACTTAGATAAAGTCAAGTTCTTTAGATGGCTGATATGCAAGTTCATGTAGGACTGGGCTTTAGTAGAGGAGGTATAGCTATACAATGGAGTGATTTGGACCTTTCCTAACATGAAGCTGACATTTTATGGATGCTTTAGTGGTTTCATTGCTTTTGTATGTTGACCTGCTGATTTTGTCGAGAGACATATGAATGTTTAAGATGTTAAACTTGAGAGTAGAGACATTCTATGCGACATTCATGCTCTTCTGAACCTTTGGATTGCTTTCTGACACTACGCTAGTTATCAACTGCAGCTGCTTGTTTCCTGCTTAAGATCACCTGTCCTTCCAGCATACTTGGCTGCGCTGGTTATTGTTGCACCAATCCTCAATCTCTTTCAATGGCATCCTTCAATCAACTGTTTGGTGCACAGGGTACATACTTGGGCTTTGTGCTTGGGTTTAGTTTTCTGTTGTTCTTTTAATTTCGGTCCCTTCATACCTGTCCGTATTTATTTTTAATTTTTGCTTGAAATAAATTGTGCGGCTCATGCATTTGGGTTTTTTTTTTTTTTTTTTTTAAGTATAGAACTCCGGAAACCTCCACAATACTCAAGTTTTGACACTTAGATTCACATTTTAGATTTCATTATTTTTTGTTAGTTAAAACTTTTTCTATAATTTTCTGAAATTCGAATAAGGTGTCAAATTTGGGAAGCAAACGAACATGCTATTATTCTTTGATCAAATATGTGTGCTATGCGTAGAATCTCACCATTTTTGTGGTGAATGTGGTTGTGCAAGTTCCCTGGGATGTTTATTCTGGAACTCTTTTTATTCCAACCCCACTTAGTGGGGAAATGGTTACACTGTGGTTTTGCGGGATTCTTAGTGTTAGTTGGAAGATTCCTCACTAGATGCATTTTAGCTTCCAGGGAAAAAGTAGAAATTTATGATTCGACTGATCAAAGTAGTAACATAGTAGTTTCATTACATTCTTTGAAACACTGATGATTCGCATACTGTTTTGAAATGAAGTAGCCCAGGTTTTTGGGTAATGCATTACCTGACTCAAAAGCATTTTAATCTATGGATTTCACTTGAAATAAAACATTATGATTTATATGAATTTATGGGATACTCACTGTAATTGAAAGAGAATGCTGTGCACTTCTCAACTTGCATGCTTTGGCAATTTGTGCGTTTCAAATATTGATGTGGTTGTTTGTTTGTAGGAAGAAAGTAATGACTTATTGAGGATGTTGTTGTCTAGGTAATGGCATGATGTAGGGTGCAGTTACAATGGTATTGCATATGATTTGTGGTGTTTACTGCATTGAAAGCTGATATATGTGGGACCCACGCTTTGTCAGTTTGTAGGCTTTCTTTTGCAATTCTGGTGTTTTTCCCCCCCGCATTTCAAGCATCTCGTTCATGATGCTTATTACTTCCCCTGTGTTCGCCATTGATGGATATACTTCCTCTAAATAATTGACTTCAAGACATTTTGTACTGTCTAGTGAGGAACAATAGATTGTATGGTTGGAGCTTAATATATTTGTCTGAGCTGAATCTGTAGCAGATTTACAATTAATTTTGGTGAAAGGGTTGCTCTGTTAGCTTGGGTGAGATACTGATGTATTAGAAAGGATGAGTTGTAGTCTTGGAAGTTAATATTTTTTGTGAGGATCTACCTGGACCCTATAAAGTATCTTTTACCTTTAATTCTAGTAAATGATGCTTCTGTTCCACTGGTTGCCCTCTATATCTCACACACACATTTGTGGAGATGTGCAGGAGGATGGTGAATCTGAGGCCAAGGATGATATGAAAGAGCAGATTGTTGGTAATAGAAATGACTCAACTGGCATGGATTTGCCTAAGAAACCCAGTTTTGATCTTTTCCGTGATGCTAGTGGACCATCCAAGTCATTAAAACCAGAAGTTGACCTAAAAGCGAAAAGCATGAATCTTCTGTATATAATACTGGTTAATCTACTTCCCTTTAACATTTTCCTGGTGGGTCTCTTCAACTTTTTCCTTTGAATATTCAGTGTTTTGTGTGCTTGCGTTCTAATTATAGAAACTGGGTATTTGCTTTTCTGTTTAATATCTCTACAGGTATTGTCTGCCACCAAAATAGCTAAGAAGATACAATTGATGTTCACTAAATCATGGATTTCATCTTTGAGGTTGCCACTTCCACTCGATGTATATAAGGAGGTATGTCCAGAAACTTATCATTCATAATGATGCGCATGAAAGTGTCCAGATCATGACTGAGCGGTGTCCCTGGAAGCCCTGACCACTAGTTCATTGTGTTTATGTGATGGTTTGACCATGCAAATGGAGTAAAAGATGTTGGATTTATTTTTGCATCTCGCTACATCAACATTTTCAAACAAGTTTCGAGTGCCAGTTGACTGGTGCAACCATGTATGAAAGAGCCTTTGCCATTGAATATTTGAGTATTCTTCATAGCTCGGTTATTTGCCATGAAAAAATGTAGAAAATCTTGTCTTTTTTTTTTGAGCGATTATCTAATTTGGCTCACGAACCTTATAGTATGGTCGGTATTTGATAGTAGTTTGGTAAAATGTTCCATAATATTTTAGTAAGACCTCTTGTTTGGGATGTTGGAATTACCAGCAAAAATCTTGTTTCCTTCATCATCTCTAGTATTGGCATCAGTTAATCTCTCACCCATGGTCACGTTTCTTTTCTCTGGTTTCCAGATGGATGGGTGTTGTATTGACTGTGCTTCCAAAGTTCTGTTATAAGCTAAATGACATGCCTAACTTTGGACACTCAGGTTCTGGTCTCTCTCCATCAGACAGTTATTCCTCAGCTGTCTAATCTCGTCATGTTTTGGTGAGTTTGCTTCCAGAACTTTTTGTTTATTTGCTCTTGAATTTGACATCTTTCATGCTCGAGAAACTTGAATTGTAAATTGAAATTTGGCAGTGATTTCTTGATGAGATCATTTGACATTGGTGGAGTTGTCAGTGTCATGGCTCTCAGCAGCGTCTTCATCCTCATGACGCAACATGGCTTAGAATACCACTCCTTCTATGAAAAGGTTTACACACTATCACAACCTTCCATCTTCATTGGAAAACAAGGGCAAAATTTTATGAAGTAGTCTTTCACTTATTGCTTAACTTTGTATCATTTCTCCAAGCAGTCCTGTATCACATCAGTTTTCATGAATATGTGATATATGGTTATGTGGAACCCAGCATACTCTAAATTATTGTGGAGGCATGACGTTTAGCAATGATCAAGGGTGTTTAATTGGTGTTTGCTGTGAACAATGTTGATGCAATATGTGAACCATTGCTTGTGGCAACTCAGAAAAAGTCAAGTTCTTTAGATGGCTGATATTTCACGGAGTACTGTGCCTTGGTAGAGGCGGTAACGCTATACAATGGAGCAAATTGGACCTTTCCTGACATGAAGCTCACTTTTTCTGGATGCTTTAGTGGTTTCGTTGCTTTCTTATGTTAACTTGCTGATTTTGTCGAGGGATTTATGAATGTTTAAGATGATGCACTTGAAAGTACAGACATTTTATGCGGCATTCATGCTCTTCTGAACCTTTGGATTGCTTTCTGACACTATGCTAATTATTAACTGCAGCTGCTTGTTTCCTGCTTAAAATCAACCCTCCTTCCAGCATACTTGGCTGCTGCTAAGAGACTGAGTCGACTAGCACTCTCCGTGCTTCCAGTTGGGGCACTTTTTATTATTGCTCCTAGCTGCAATCTCTTACAATGGCATCCTTCAATCAACTGTTTTGTGAACAGGGTACATACTTTGGCTTTGCGCTTGGCTTTAGTTTTTGGTTCTTCTTTTAGTTCCAGTCCCTTAATACCCATTTGGACTTATTTTTACTTTTTGCTTGATATAAATCACGTGGCTCATGCACTTTGCATTTTTCCAAATGTAGAACTCAGGAAACCTCCACCAAACTCAACTTTTGACATGTAGATATTAGATTGCATTATTTTTTGTTAGCTAAACTTTTTTTTTAGAATTCACTGAGATTTGAATAATGTTTTAAATTTTGGTGTTTTCTTTCTTTTAAATGCAATCGATCATGCTCTTATTCTTGGTTCCATTGTGTGGCTATGTATGTAATTTCACCATGTTTGTGGTGAATGTGGTTTCACAAGTTCTCTGGGATGTTTATTCTGGAAATCTTTTTACAACCTTGTGTGATTCTTTTTTTCGAACCCCACTTGGTGGGGAAATGGTCTCACTGTGGTTTTGTGGGATTCTTTGTTTTAGTTGATAGATTTTCACTAGATGCATTTTACCTTCTGGGGAAGAAGTAGAAATTTATGATTCGGCTTAGTTTCGTTACATTATTTGAAACACTGATGATTTTCACATACCGTTTTGAAATGAAATAGCCCAGGTTTTTGCTAATTTATTACCTAACTCAAAAGCTTTTTAAATTATGGATTTCGCTTGAAAGAAAACATTCTGATTTATATGAACTTACAGGATACTCGCTGTAATTGAGAGAGAATGTTTTGTGCCTCTGAACTTGCATGCTTTGGTAATTTGTGCAGTTCAAATATAGATGTGGTTGTTGTTTGTATATAGGAAGAAAGTAATGACTTATTGAGGATGTTGTTGTCTAGGTAATGGCATGGCAAGGGGTGCAGTTGGAATTGTATTGCATGCTTTTTGAGCGCCCAAAAAAATTTGGAAAAAGCTTTCAAGTTTGTTAAATATTCCCAAATGTGATTTGTGGTGTTTTACTGAATTGAATGCTGATATGTAGGGGACCCATGCTTTGGAGTTTGTAGCCTTTCACTTGCAAGTTTGCTGTGTTTTTTTTTTTTTTGCATTTCAGGCATCTCCTTTGTGATGCTTTTTACTTCTCTTGTGTTCACCATCGACAGAAATTCTTGCTCTACATAATTGACTTATAGACTTTTTGTACTGCTCAGTGAGGAAATATGGATTGTATGGTTGGAGTTTAATATATATGTCTGAGCTGAATCTTTAAAAGCAGATTAATCTTTAATTTTGGTAAAATGGTGGCTCTGTTATTTTGGGTGACATACTGATGTATAAGAAAGGATGAGTTGTAGGCTTGGAAATATATATTTTTGGTGAAGTTCTACCAGGAATCTTTCTAGTACCTTTTAACTTTTAATTTTAGGGAAATGATGCTTCTGTTCCACCAGTTGCCCTCTATATCTCACACACACATTTGTGGAGTTGTTCAGGAAGATGGTGAATCTGTGGCCAAGGTTGATCTGAAAATGGAAGAGCAGATAGTTGGCAATAGAAATGACTCAACTGGCATGGATTTGCCTAAGAAACCCGGTTTCGATCTTCTCCTTGATGCTAGTGGACCGTCCAAGTCATTAACACCAGAGGTTGACCTAAAAGTGAAAAGCATGAATCTTCTGTATATACTACTGGTTAATCTACTGCCCTTTAATATATTCCTGGTGTGCCTCTTTAAATTTTCCTTTTGTATATTTAGAGTCATTTGTGTGCTTGCGTTCTAATTATACAAACTGAGTATTTGCTTTTCTGTTTAATATCTCTACAGTTACCATCTACCACCAAAATAGCTATGAAGATAAAATTGATATTCACTAAATTGTGGATTTCAGTTTTGAGGTTACCACTTCCACTTGATGTATATAAGGAGGTACGTCCAGGAACTTATCATTCATAATCATGCGCATGAAAGTGTCCAGAGCTTGACTTTGAGTGGTGTCCCAGGAAGCCCCGTCCACTGATTCTTTGTGTTTAATGTGATGGTTTGACCATGCAAATGGAGTATAAGATGTTTGATTTACCTATGCATCTAGGCACATCAACATTCTTGAACAAGTTTCAAGTGCCGGTTGACTGGTGCGACCATGTATGAAAGAGCCTTTGCCATTGAATATCCACATATTCTTCATTGCTCCATTATTTGCCATGTAAAAATATGGAAAATCTTGTCTTTTTTGAGTGATTATCTACTTTGGCTCGCAAACCTTATAGTATGGTCAGCATTTGATAGTAGTTTGGTAAAATATTCCATAATGTTTGAGTAGGACCTCTTGTTTGGGTTGCTGCAATTACCAGCAAAAATCTTGTTTCATTCGTTATCTCTAGTATTGGCATCAGTTAATCTATTGCCCAAGGCCATATTTATTTTCTATGGTTTCACTGATGGATGGGGTGTTGTATTGACTGCTCTTCCAAAGTTCTATTATAAATTAAATGACATGCCTAGCTTCGTAAGCTCAGGTTTTAATCTCGCTCCATCTGGCAGTTATTCCTCAGCTGTCTAATCCCAACATGTTTTGGTCAGTTTGCTTCCGGAATTTTTTGTTTATTTGTTCTTGAATTTGACATCTTTCATGTTAGTGAAACTTAAGTTGTAAAATGAAATTTTGCAGTGATTTCTTGATGAGATCATACAACATTGGTGTAGTTGTCAGTGTCATGGCTCTCAACAGTCTCTTTATCCTCATGCTGCAACATGGCCAAGAATACCCCTACTTCCATGAAAAGGTTTAGGCACTATTGCAACCTTCCATCTTCATTGCAAAACACGGCAAAATTTTATGAAGCAGTCTTTCACTTATCACGTCTACTATATTAGTTGACTTCGTACTGTTTCTCCAAGCAGTCCTGTATCACATTAATTTTCATGAATATGTGATATATGGCTATGTGGAACCTAGCATACTCTAAATTGTTGTGGAGGCAGGACGTTTAGCAATGATCAAGGATGTTTAATAGGTGTTTGCTGTGAACAACGTTGATGCAAAATGTGAACCATTGCTTTTGGCAACTTAGATAAAGTCAAGCTCTTTAGATGGCTGATATGCAAGTTCATGGAGCACTGTGCCTTTTTAGAGGCGGTAACGCTATACAATGGAGCAAATTGAACCTTTCCTGACATGAAGCTGACATTTTCTGGATTCTTTAGTGGTTTCATTGCTTTCTTATGTTGACCTGCTGATTTTGTCGAGAGATTTATGAATGTTTAAGATGGTGCACTTGAAAGCGGAGACATTCTATGCGGCATTCATGCTCTTCTGAACCTTTGGATTGCTTTCTGACACTACGCTAAATATTAACTGCAGCTGCTTGTTTCCTGCTTAAAATCACCCCTCCTTCCAGCATGCTTGGCTGCTGCTTTTCCTAAGAAACTGAGTCGACTAGCACTCTCTGTGCTTCCAGCTGGGGCACTGGTTATTATTGCTCCTATCCGTGATCTCTTACAACAGCATCCTTCAATCAACTGTTTGGTGCACAGAGTACGTACTTCGGCTTTGCGCTTGGGTTAAGTTTTTTGTTCTTCTTTTAGTTCCAGTCCCTTAATACCCATTTGGACTTATTTGTACTTTTTGCTTGATATAAATTGTGCAGCTCATCCACTTTGCGTTTTTTTTTTCAAATGTACTCCGGAAACCTCCACTGCACTCAAGTTTTGACGTGTAGATTCGTATATTAGATTCCATAAATTTTCATTAGCTAAACTTTTTGGGAATTTTCTGAGATTTGATTAATGTTTTAAATTTTTGCATTTGCTTTCTTTTAAATGCAATCGAACATGCTCGTATCCTTTGATCCAGTTTGTGGCTGTGCATGTAATCTCACCATGTTTGTGGTGAATATGGTTTCAGAAGTTCCCTGGGATGTTTATTCTAGAACTCTTTTTACCTCTTTGTACGATTCTTTCATTTCAACCCCACCTGGTGGGGAAATGGTTATGCTGTGATGTTGTGGGATTCTTTGTGTTTGTTGGAAGATTTTCTCTAGATCCATTGTACCTTCTGGGGAAGAAGTAGAAATTTTTGATTTGGCTAATCAAAGTAGTAACATAGTAGTTTCATTGCAATTTTTGAAACGCTGATGATTTTCACATACTGTTTTGAAATGAAGTAGCCCGGGTTTTTGCTAATGTATTACCCAGCTCAAAAGCTTTTAATCTATGGATTTCGCTTGAAAGAAAACATTCTAATTTATATGAACTTACAGGATACTCACTGTAATTGAAAGAGAATATTGTGTGCCTCTCAACTTGCATGCTTTGGCAATTTGTGCAGTTCAAAAATTAATGTGGCTGTTGTTTGTATATAGGAAGAGAGTAATGACTTATTGAGGATGTTGTTGTCTAGGTAATGGCATGGCATAGGGTGCAGTTGGAATGGTATTGCATGTTCTTTGAGCACCAAAAAAGTCTGGAAAAAGCTTTCATGTTCGTTAAATATTCCCTAATGTAATTTGTGGTGTTTTATTGCATTGAATGATGATATATGCGGGACCCATGCTTTGGCAATTTGTAGTCTTTCTTTTGCAATTGTTCTGTTTCTTTTCCCTTTTTTTATTGCATTTCAGGCATCTCCTTCATGATGCTTATGACTTTCACCTTCAACAGATACTTGCTCTAAATAATTGACTTATAGACATTTTGTACTGTCTAGTGAGGAAGGATGGATTGTATGGTTGGAGTTTAATATATTTGTCTGAGCTGAATCCTTAGAAGCAGATTTACCTTCAATTTTGTTAAAATGGTGGCTCCGTTAGTTTGGTTGACATACTGATGCATAAGAAAGGATGAGTTGTAGGCTTGGAAGTATAAATTTTTTGTGAGGTTCTACCAGGTATCTTTCAAGTACTTTTTAGCCTTTAATTTAGGGAAATGATGCTTCTGTTCCACTGGTTGCCCTCTATATCTCACACACACACACATTTGTGGAGATTTTCAGGAAGATGGTGAATCTGAGGCGAAGGGTGATCTGAAATTGGAAGAGGAGATAGTTGGCAATAGAAATGACTCAACTGGCACGGATTTGCCTAAGAAACCCGGTTTTGATCATTTACGTGATGCTAGTGGATTGTCCAAGTCATTAACACCAGAGGTCGACCTGAAAGCGAAAAGCATGAATCTTCTGTATATATTACTGGTCAATCTACTGCCCTTTAATATTTTCCTGTTATGCCTCTTCAAATTTTCCTTTTGAATATTCAGAGTCGTTTGTGTGCTTGCGTTCTAATTATATACAAACTGAGCATTTGCTTTTCTGTTCAATATCTCTACAGGTACCGTCTACGACCAAAATAGCTATGAAGATAAAAATGATGTTCACTAAATCGTGGATTTTATTTTTGAGGTTGCCAATTCCACTTGATGTATATAAGGAGGTATGTCTGCGAACTTATCACTCATAATCATGTGCATGAAAGTGTCCAGAGCATGACTTTGAGTGGTGTCCCTGGAAGCCCTGTCCACTGGTTCATTGTGTTTAATGTGATGGTTAGAACATGCCAATGGAGTATAAGATGTTGGATTTACCCTTGCATCTCGGCACATCAACATTTTCGAACAAGTTTCGAGTGCCAGTTGACGGGTGCAACCTTGTTTGAAAGAGCCTTCGCCATTGAATATTCGCATTTTCTTCATTGCTCGGTTATTTGCCATGTAAAGATATGGAAAATCTTGTCTTTTTTGAGTGATTATCTACTTTGGCTCACGGATCTTATGGTATGGTCAGCATTTGATAGTAGTTTGGTAAAATGTTCCCTAATATTTGAGTAAGACCTCTTGTTTGGGTTGCTGGAATTACCAGCAAATTCATTATCTCCAGTATTGGCATCAGTTAATCTATCGCCCATGGTCATATTTCTTTTCACTGGTTTCACTGATGGATGCGGTGTTGTATTGACTGTGCTTCCAAAGTTCTATTATAAGCTAAATGACATGCCTAGCTTTGGGCACTCAGGTTATGGTCTCACTCCATCAGGCAGTTATTCCTCAGCTGTCTAATCCCATCATGTTTTGGTGAGTTCACTTCCAGAATTTTTTGTTTATTTGCTCTTGAATGTGACATCTTTTTTGCTCGAGAAACTTGAGTTGTAAATTGAAATTTGGCAGTGATTTCTTGACGAGATCGTACAATATTGATGGAGTTGTCAGTGTTATGGCTCTCAGCAGTGTCTTCATCCTCATGATGCAACATGGCCCAGAATACCGCTCCTTCTATGAAAAGGTATACACACTTTTGCAACCTTCCATCTTCATTGCAAAACAAGGGTGAAATTTTATGTAGTCTCCCACATATCACGTCGACTTTGTATCATTTCTCCAAGCAGTCCTGTGTCACATCATTTTTCATGAATATGTGATATATGGCTATGTGGAACCTAGCATACTCTAAAATTGTTGTGGAGGCAGAGCGTTCAGCAATGATTAAGGGTGTTTAATTGGTGTTTGCTGTGAACAATATTGATGCAAAATGTGAACCACTGCTTTTGGCAACTTAGATGAAGTCGAGTTCTTTATTTGGCTGATAGCAAGTTCATGGAGGATTGTGCCTCAGTAGAGGCAGTAATGCTATACAATGGAGCAAATTGAACCTTTCCTGACACGAAGCTGACATTTTCTGGATGCTTTAGTGGTTTCATTGCTTTCTTGTGCTGACCTGCTGATTTTGTCGAGAGATTTATGAATGTTTAAGATGATGCACTTGGAAGTAGAGACATTCTATGCAGCATTCATGATCTTCTGAAACTTTGGATTGCTTTCTGACACTACGCCAATTATTTTTAACTGCAGGTGCTTGGTTGCTGCTTAAAATCAACCCTCCTTCCGACATTCTTGGCTGCCGCTTTTTCAAGAAACTGAGTGGACTAGCACTCTCTGTGCTTCGACTAGGGGCACTGGTTATTTTTGTACCTATCTACAGTCTCTTTCAACAGCATTCTTCAATCAATTGTTTGGTGCACAGGGTACGTACTTGGGCTTTGCGGCTTTAGTTTTTCGTTCTTCTTTTAATTCCAGTTCCTTGATATTAAAAAATTCAAAATGTGCAATTCTGAAAAGTGTTTTAACCCCTTGAGATTTAATAATTCACTTTCACAAATTTATGCATGAATATTTTAACTAAAAAGATTTTTGGTTGACTAGTCATTTTTCGTGAACCGAACGGATAAAAATCTGGAAAATCAATTCTTGGAAAATGCTTTCCCCAAACAATCGCACCCTTAATTTTTGGTGAATCGGTGGCTCTGTTGGTTTCGGTTGGTTTGGGTAACATAGCGATATGTAATATGTATAAGGTGGGGTCGCCAAATGGGGCTTGTGCCGCTCTTTTTCGTTTCAGTCACGAGTCATATTATTTATTCTTCTTTATTATAAAAATATGAACCTTTGTCCTGAAGCAGGTGTCTAGTGAAAGAATCGCAACCAGGAGTCTTTTACAATCCCTCCTCCTCCTCCTCCTCGTCCTTCCCCCGTGCTGTCGGCGAGAATGGCACAGCTTCGTATTATCGTCCTCCCTATGAACGTAAGTTTTGACCCCCCATAACAAAAAGCACAAAAAGAGAAAAAAAACTTTGCTATATAACGTTTTTCTTGCCATTGATTTAGGGACGGAGTGCTTCGGCGAGGTCTTCTCGCAGTTCCCTGTGAGCAACCGGTTCGCAGCCGTGGGCGATGGACTATGGGACATGGGGGCAGCGTGCGGCAGGAAGTATGAGTTGCGGTGCATCGGCTATGCGCAGTCTGGCCCTGGAGCATGCAAACCCGGTGCCAACAATATCTCGGTCAAGGTTGTCGACTATGCCCTCTCGGTTGAGTCCTCTGCCGCGGCCCCCAGGCAGTCCGTAACCGGTGCTGATTTGGTGTTGTCTCAGCCCGCATTTGAATCGATTGCCAATCCATCTGTCGATTCGATCAGAGTGGAGTTTAAACGGTTATAGCAGTCGATGGCGGCTGAGGGGAAAGAGAGGGTGCCTCGCGGGTTTTGAGGGGCGGGGCGGTGTGGTCAAGTCTTATTCCTGCTACTGTGGGCTAGCTATCATTTTTTAGGAAGGTTGTACCTCTATACTAACAAATTCTGAGGGAACATTCTAGAAAGTATTCGGCGACTATCCTATTTAGGTGATGAATATTTGTAATAATCAATTGGATGGAGTTGTCAACGAACTTTACTTTGCCAATCTTACTAGCTTGACCGTGTTGCACTTAAAGGCTAGAGACGGAGAGGTTAAAGGAAGTCAACGTATAATAACGATGTCAAAATTTAGACATTATTTATCTGGAATGTTGGTTGGTTGTTTTGGTTTTTTGTGTTTTTCAATATGTGGGTTGTTTTCGAGTTTAACAGGATGGAGTTGCCAGTGTGAGGGTTGAGAGGTAAGGTTGGAGTCTAAGTTGGCCGTGTTGATCTTTGCAGAGATATTCTCTCTCTGTCGCTGGTTTTAAGTTTTAGGAAAAAGCTACCAAAGATCATAAATTATAGCAATGTCCTAAATTCGTATCCGTTTGTCTAATGTCAACAAATACCATTAAAAATTTTAGATTGCGGCTGTGGACGATGAAATGCAAACGGTACTACCACAGTGCCCATGTAGAATAAGTGAAAGAGGAACTGTTTCCCTTGGATATTAATGGTGTTGTCTTCATCTCTCTTATTAGGGTTCTTCCTAGAAGTTGGTTGCTTTCCATTTCTCTCGGTTGGTCCACTATGACAAGACAAAATATTGATTGCTCCACGGGAAGTAGCTCAATTCATGGCTAAAATCTCTCACTTCCTGCTTGATTCGTGGCTGAACTCTCTATGCCACGATTTATGATTTGGCGTTTAAGGTTCTTCCTTGATTTCTCGAAACCTTGGATTGCTTCATAGGAAGGAGCTCGATTCGATTATTTAAAGCCATCATATTCTCGGCGTTCTCGAATCACCAATTATCTTTGGGTTTTTTTTTATTGACGTGGATGTACCTTGATTTCCTTGTTAGGCTACCATATGATTCTAAATTCCGCCCCTTGCTCTTTCCCGATTCATTTGGTGACTGTTTCGAGAGTAGAACTTTTGAGCTGATTTGCAGCATCTTTTGGCTTTGTCCTCGTGGTATAAACTGTAAACTGTCAAGACGTGGGCAACAAAAATAAAAATAAAAGAGGACTTTTTAGTTCCTAATGTCTCATGGTTTAAGTAAGAGGAGTGCAGCTAAGCAAACAAAGGTTTTGAATGAACATTTGAATGTGATCCCTATTCATTCGACTGTTTTTGAAATGAAATGTTCTATGTGATATTAACAGAAAATTATCTAAAAGTCCTAAACCTATTATATTTTTGTCAATTCAATCATAAACCTTTCAATTTTGCCAATTCAGTCATAAACATTTTTACTTATTATCAATTGAGTTTATTCGGTCAATTTTAGCCAAAAATTGTTAAAGTAGATGTCGGCGGTGCTACGTCGGATTGCTTGTACCAACATAGACAATTTTTAATAATATTTTAATATTTTTTTTTCTGATTTTTTTTTTCTCTTTTTCTTCCTTTTCTTTTTATTTCTTAATCCCTTGGCCATCGACCATCGGCCATGCCGGGTTGATTGCTCTCACCTACCACAGGTGAGGTGTGGTCGAGCGAGGGTGAGCCTTGACGAGGCGACAAGGGTCGACCTCGCCTCGCCCTGGGCCCTTGTCGATGATGTTGGCTGTCGCCGTGCCAAGGTGGCCTTCCTTGGCCAAGCGATGCCGATTGTCGCCCAAGCTAGATCTAGTGAGGTCGACCGTCGCCTAGGCAAGGGTGGCCTTGCTCGGCCGACGCCCGATGAGGCCACCTTGGACTTGGCGATGGCCGGCATCGCTTGGTCTAGGCGAGGATTGGCCTTGCCTAGCTTGGGCAAGGCGAGGCCAACCCTCGCCGAGCCTCGACGGGGCAAGGCCAACCCTCATCGGGGCTCGCCCTCGATTAGTTGTGCCTTGCTTGTGGCGGGCGAGGCTAGTCGCCCTGGCATGACCGGTGGCCAACCTCCGGCCATCGGCCATAGGAAGAAAAAAGAAAAGGAAGAAAAAGAGAAAAATAATAAAAAATAATAAAAAAATTATTAAAATTTCTCCATGTCAGCACTAGCAATTCTACGTGGTACCGCCGGTGCCCATATTAGTAATTTCCAGTTAAAAATTAACTAAATGGACTCAATTAGCAAGAAGTGAAAATGTTTATAATTGAATTAGTAAAATTGAAAGGTTTAGAGCTGAATTGGCAAAAATGTAATAGGTTTAGGACTTTTTGAACAATTTTTCCTGATATTAACACATCCAATTTTTTAGGATTTGATGTTTATTGTGCAGTTTGTGTATAGCTTATTGATTTTGGTGAATTGATACTTTTTATTAAGTATATTCACCTGAGCTTGCTCCCGTTGTAACTTAAAGATAGTTCTACCATCATATAGTGAATATAAACATGGATTTTTGCTATTTTGTTGCCGATGGAACGCCATTTCTTAATTTGACTCCACTTAGATGGCTTTCTGAAGTTTGAAGAAAATGTGATTTATAGTGGTACGGTTGAAGACTTTGTAGTAACCATCCCAATTTAGAGATTGCTGATAAGATCATATGGAGATCTGCTACAATAGATGTGGACTTAATTGAATCGTTCAGACCTGGGAAGCTGCTGCATGTTCTTTAGAGGCCGCTCTCTCTGTTTTTGGCCTATCCAGGACCCTTTCTGGACTTAAACTCAATCCATCCGGAACTGCTCTATTTACAGCTGGTATTCCTGATGATTCGCAGCAAGAGTTACTGAATTTATCTGCAAAGGCTAATGGAACAACGGCATATGCTTGTGATCACTGTTGGCTCTAATGGATGTTCTGTGATCATTAGAGTTGGTCGTAATTTCCTCTTTTTCCTATTGTCTGAACCGTATACCGACCTGGTTGCTAATGTCCGTTTGGTGTTTCTCTATTATAATCATCTAAGTTGGTTGCAATGTCCCCTTTCTTCTGTTTTTCTGAACCATACACCAACTTGGTTGCTAAAATGAAGAGAGGTTTTTAGACCTTGTTTGAAGCATTTAACTAGTGAGGGTGGTTCTGTTTCTTTTTTTTTCTTCATCTCCAGTCAAATCCCTCCTCTCCAATCAGGACCACAAGTCATTAAAAGCTTAAGAACCTAAATCCTCTATCTTTTCAGTTTGTGTGACATGATAATAATAGATCAAAACATAGACAACAGTGGAAAAATAAAAGTATTACCAAAGGAATTTAAAATAGATATGCACTATATGGAATAAGAAATCTATCATTGTAGACAATGGAACTCAGTTGAACCTCAATTTGCTAATATAATTGTACACAGTTGAACTTGGAATTTGTAATACAATCAGCCATAGTTAAACTTATATTTGCCAGATAGTGGAGCACAGTTTTAGTTTATTTGCATCATAACATTGGTTTTCCCTAGCATTTACCCTTCAGTGACACTATATAGAAGCAAAAAAGAGAGACAAACAACACCACCATCCCCAATCCAACATTGTTGCCAATCCAAGGCAACGAAAGTGGTGTTTTTTTTTTCCCAACTTCAACACCAGCATTGTGCACATCAATCCGATCAATGCCACTATGCCTCTCAAATACATTTTTCCCTTTGCTTTCAGTTGAGATGCTTCCGCTTGTATTTTGTTGTTTTGTCATTTACTCCTTCTAGCTGCATTTGGAGAAAGTGGGCTTTCTCCTCAGACATTTCAACTGACATTTCATACTCAGTTCTATTTTCCAACCCTTTCTGTTCATTGATCAATCCACAAATCGATTCCCTGTCATGAGATGAGGGCTTATGATCAATCCATTTGAAAAAACCGCAATCATTGA
Organism: Eucalyptus microcorys; assembly: GCA_014182515.1. NCBI lineage: Eukaryota > Viridiplantae > Streptophyta > Magnoliopsida > Myrtales > Myrtaceae > Eucalyptus > Eucalyptus microcorys. The sequence continues at coordinate 25,208,450 of CM024568.1, read as the reverse complement.
CTTGTCCAATACAAGCAAGCAATTCAGATTCTGGCACAAAACAATGCACAACACTAACACCGAATTGAACAATGTGATTGGTCAAATTAACAGCGTGAACTCATAAACACTCCCCTGATATGTGGTGTAAAATTGATAGCTATGAGAATCGTAGCTAGCACGACTAACTATAGAGAAAGCCAAGACAAAGATGTCTGCTCCTTCATAACTTGGGTCATAATATTATTGTAATCTTCATGCCCTGGCATCCAAAAGCATATGCAGCACAACAGAAACAATGCACTCGGCAAATTGATCATGGCAAGCAAATTGAATAAGCACATTAAATCTAGGTACGACGGCCTTTGGCCTTTGCACCAAGTTCATACAAGTATCTCAGTCCCAGGGTCCCAATGGTACCTTCAACTACTACATTTGCCTTGAAGTTATAAAATACTGTCGGTGGATAATCGTGATCAAATTATAGACATCTCGCGAGATTTAGATGTACCAAAAAAATTGGAAATGTGAAAACTCTCATAATGCAAAACATAATCCATTTCTTCCAATGAGCATGCAAGATAAAGAACCACAACTTGTAAAGCTAAGAAATTGATGCAGCCCACATTGAAGACCGGCTCTCTCGACCAAGAAGATCGGCCCGCATTCAAGCTCGACGAAACCGTGGAGCCGTATTGACATCTTGAGTCCATCCTGGAAGCATACGACTGTTCTCCTGAGCTTGCGCAGTGCTGAAATTCCTGTTTGTCCTGTTTCCGTGTGCGAGTCACTCTCCCGATCCTATTGTTCGAGAAAGCCTCCCCTAGGCTTGCATCAGAAATGCAATTTTGAGAGGTCATAAAACATTGGCCGTGAAGCAAAAACTCTAAACAGGAGTCTTAACTAGCCAAAAAGGCACAAACTCTCATAAGGGCATACTCATAGAGCAAGAAAAACACCAGACAACACATGCAACCTCGGATTTGGAGCAAATTAAACTCATAATCACTCGCCTAAGTTGAATCAAAGCTCCATTTGGATAATCTTGGTTAAAAAATCACTTATACCCAGTAAATGCCGTGTCAACTCCATTTATCTTTTATGGTCCAAAAAATAGCCACGTAGGATTTTTAGTGGCGGTATTTGATAGATCGTGACAAATATAGATGTATCATAATACAAATTTGAAATTTTTGATAACATAAACTAAAATTTTGAATTAATTTGTCGAGGCATGATTTGGGATTTTTTGTAACCTTTTCCTTGTGAGTTTTTTTTTTTTTTTTTTGGCGTCTCTCTTTTCTCTTCCTTTTCGGTCAAAGATGCTCATGCTCTGGATGGTCAAGCCAACGACAATGCTCCACGTCAACCTTGTCGGGGAAGAAAATATTGCATACACTAGTTGTGCCACATCATCCATGCACAAGACCATTCAGTGAGCAACTTGGCCCATCCGTATAAGGAGTATTCCGCCCGAGATTATCTCGATCTTTGTTTCCGATTGCGGCAATTTTGCTCCAAGACCTCCTTATGAGCATAGATAACTCTTAAAAGATGAACTTTTTCACCGACCAAGATGAACTTTTTCACCGACCCTGCACTTATGAAGTAAACAATCGCAGCTAAAAACACAAGAAGGGTCACATTAGCTCAACGTCAAAGTGCTCCAGTCTTTGAAACTATCATGAAAACCCTAGTCCTCTTCTTCCCTCGTAAGAGAACCAACTGCAACGAGAAAAATGGAAATGCGCAAGCAAAAAGGGGAGATTTCAGAACTCTGCATGAAATATTGTAGCTTCGTAAACCAAAGAAAAAAAAAAAATAGAGAAAACGAGAAGTAATCTCCACGAATTTAGCCAAACAAGGAAAAGAGAAATTCAAGGAAGACATACCTCTTCTCTTTCGAGAACTTTGATGGCAATGTTGACCTGATTGGGCCGAACTATCTGGCTCTGGGCGGTTCCCAGAGTGTCTATCCGATCTACAGTTCCATAAAATTAGGATCGGTGATTTTCAGCCCAATGATCGTTGGACTGTTTGGTCATTATTTATTTAATGTTATTTCCGACGCACCCTAATCCTATCCTCTTTCCCAGTTTCAAACTGTTCGCCTGCCACAAGAGATGCATTTTAATGTCCTGTGAAGCGATCTAGCTGTCGAAAAACTCTCTCGAAATGCAGAGTTTCCTCTACCTCAATGGTAGTTTAGCTTTCAAACCCTAACATCCCGATGACATCCCATCTTCTTCCTGTCCATTATATTCTTGCTTACTCTGTCTTCCCAATCCATCCCCTCTCGCTATGTTTATTACTGGTGTTCAATTCCCATGATTTCCCCTGAATTTGTAAGGGGCTCCGTCACTATTTCCACTCCCATGTTATTCCATCATTTCCCCCGTCTTTGTCTTGATCCTATTTCGCACATCTTTGCTTCCAATTCCGACTGATTTGGCGGTTCCGTACTTCATTATTTACCAAATTCGGCTACTGCATGGCTTCAATTGTCCAGTTTCGAGCTTCCTCTCGCTAATCACATCCTTTTGTTTCGGATGCCCTTGGCTTCACAGCTTGGTACCTACTCTGCATGTACTGCCATACTTTAAGTTGCTCTGTTGTCTGACCACATGGACCCCGACGACCAGGAGGAATCTTCACGACTCGCTGCCTTCTGTAACAGGTTGGGCCGTCTTTGCTCTGAGCAAGAAATTGAGGTTTGGGATGATGAGCCGCCGCTTGAAAAACTGGAGGAATGCAGATTAACGCTAGTAGGTAAAATATTATCTAATCCCTCTATTAATTTTCAAGCTTTTCAAAGTAAAGCGAGCCCGGCGAACTGACCAAGTTGAGATATCCCAAAGAGAGGCGGGCCTGTATGTTGCGAAATTTCAGTCTGATGGAGAAAAACAGCAAGTCCTGTATGGTGGACCTTGGCTTTTCTCTAGTCATTTGGTCATCTTCAAGCACTGTTATGACTTTTCCAATTGCGCTTTATGGGTTTAAGTCTTCGGCCTTCCTTTGGAATGGTGTACTGAGCACATGATTAGCAAAGCAATTAAACATGTTGGTAGAGTACTAGAAATGAAAGTAGATACAAAAGAGGGCACAACACTTAGAGCAGGGAGAGTGAGGGTTGAAATCAATTTATAGGAACTGTTGAAGACAGGCCAACTGATCCGTATTGATAGGAAAACCCTATGGCTAGACTTTCGCTATGAACGGCTATCCCACTTTTGCTATTCTTGTGGTAAGTTAGGACATTATGTAATGTATTGTAAGGACTTTCCTTTTGAAGAGGCAAAACTAGAAGGCAAAGACAAGATGGCTTATGGCCAATGGTTACGTGCGGAGGTCAAGGAACACAACCCTTATTGGCAGACCTTTTATGAACCGTAGGAAAAAACAGAGCAAACCGATGAAATTGTACCTGAAACTCCCTCTTCGACCCATCTTGTTCCTTTACTGCCTCCCAGTGCTAATGTTGAAGCAGCACCCCTGAAGCAACCAGTAATACCAATCTGTACTATCTCTGCAGCACCAAATTTGCAACGTCATCAAGATGGAATACTGCAGGGGACCTCTATCACCACTGCGCCGATACTTGCAACAACAAAAATGAAGGGGATTCAGACCCAAACAATGGATTCACCACAACCCAAGAAGCTGAAAAGTACAAGACTCACTCCTAAAGTAGGTGCTGCCAAAAAACTTAAACGGTATAATCCCTATGAGATGAGGAATTTAGTATAAGAGAACCTAGATGAAGCACATTTACTGGATACACCAATCTTCGCAATAGAGGAGGCAGGACAGTGGGCTATGGTGGCTGGCCCTCAACAGCCACCCACTCACAAATGGAGTTATTCAGCTGGAACTGTTAGGATTTGGGCAATTCCCTAACAATTCAAGCTCTTAAGGCCCTAGTGGTCAAGGAAAAGCCCGACATTGTATTCTTGATGGAAACTAAGAATCAAGAGGTTGTGCTTCAACGACTTCAGCGTCGTTTACATTTTCCTAGTTATCATGTGAGTACCCTGTTGGCTTGGCTGGAGGAATGGCAATTCTTTGGAATGACCAGATCTCCTTAAGTGTGGCTCGGTCTACTTCAGAATTTTTTGATATGATATGCACGTATGTGATGGATGGTAGAACTATGCGTATTACTTGCATTCATGCACCTGCAGTTTATCAACAATGCCAACTCTTATGGGATGAGCTAAGACAAATTAGCTACTACAATACTTTACCATGGGTTTGTGCTGGTGATTTTAATGAAATCATCTATCAGTGGGAAAAGGTGGGAAAGAGATTAGCAGACCCTCATCGACTACTTTCTTTTTGAGCAGTCTTAAATGACTGCTCCCTCATGGAAATAGATAGTAAGGTATGTGCTTTTACATGAATGAACAATCGTGACGGGGATGACTTTGTGAAGGAACGATTGGATCGGGTGTTGTGTACTTTGGAATGGCGCCTCATGTTTCCTGAAGTTGAAGTTTATGCATTACTTGCTTTGGGTTTTGACCACAGTCCCTTATTACTAAATACTACATCAACATCTGGTAAACGACACAAACCTTTTATTTTTGAAGCCTTTTGAACCCAAGACCACAAGTGCCGTGAGATCATTGCCAAGTCCTGGAATTTAGAACAGGTACAAGATTATGATCTTTCGCTTAAATTACGGGTTGTTTCTATTGCTTTAGCTAAGTGGAGTCGCTTAAATTTTTCGAATGGCCATCTTAAAGTAACAGCTTTGCAACAACAACTTCAGAATCACATCAACCAACCACATAGCAACTATGATAAACTAACAGCAACTAAACTGAAAAAGGAAGTCCAATAGTTATGGCAACACAAAGAACAGTATTGGGCGATGCGTTCTGGGATTAATTGGTTGAGATAGGGCGATAAGAATACAAAATTTTTCCATGCGACTACCATTCAAAGGCGGCAAAGGAACATAATCAGTATGCTGCAGGACGACAATCAAAGGTGGGTGCGCGACCCTCAGACTTTAAAGGAGATGACATCCGCCTTCTTTTCAAGATTATATACAACAGTGGGTCATCGAGACTATGGACCTATACTATATCAATGCCCACACGTTGTCACAACAGAGATGAATAACCTATTAACAGCTATGGTCACTCGTGAGGAGGTTCACCAGGCAACCTTCCAATTGGGGACTACAAAAGCTCCAGGCCCAGATGGTTTGAATGGACTCTTTTATCAAACCCACTGGGATATCATACAGGATGATCTTTTTCTATCGGTGCAGGATTTCTTTATATTAAGGTTGATGCCTACCACTCTTAATAGGACCATTATTTCTTTGATCCTAAAATACCACACCCGGAACGACTGGATCAGTACCGCCCAATCAGCCTATGCAATTATGCATATAAAATTATTTCTAAGGTAATTGCCAATCGTTTGAAACCTTGGCTACCTGATCTGATTTCTATGGAATAGTGTGCATTTGAGAGTGGTCACCAAATTCAAGATAATATTTTAATAATTCATGAGGTACTTCAGAAGCTTAAGATTAGGAAACAGAAGCAAAATTTCCAAGCAATCCTTAAGATGGACATGCAAAAGGCGTATGACAGGGTGGAATGAAATTTCCTTCAAGATTATCTACTCAAATTGGGATTCCATTCTACATGGGTACAGTGGGTGATGCAATGTATAATGACAACATCCTTCAGTGTTAAATTCAATGGCGAACAGTTACATTATTTCCATCCAACATGGGGCCTTCGACAGGGCGATCCTCTCTCTCCGTATATATTCATCTTGCTAGCGAATGTCTTATCAAATCTCATTAACCAAGCTGTTAACATGTGACACATTAAGGGTATCAAGTTGAACATGTGGTGTCCTATCCTCTCCCATCTATTTTTCGCTGATGATTGCAATTTTCTTCTTAGATGGTAAAATTCAGGAATGTCAAAATCTCGCTAATATTTTGAATCAATATTGTTTAGCTACGGGACATGCTGTTAATCAAAATAAGTGTGGAATTTTTCTCAGTAAAAATTGCCCTATTTAGACTACAGGAAAATTTGGCGAGGGAGTTTAGAATACCAGTGCTTCAATGGACTGGTAAGTATTTGAGAATACCATCAGATTGGGGGCGTTCAAAACGGGAGATGTTTTCCTGGATATTGGGGAGAGTGAATGCTAAATTGGAAGGATGGAAAGAAAATTTAATTTCTAAGGGTGGTAAGGAGATCCTACTTAAGACTGTTGTACAGGCGATCCCACAGTATGCCATGTCTATATTTAAACTTTCTGTGTCTCTTTGCAAATCCATTGAACAGAGAATTGCTAGGTTCTGGTGGCAGAATGATAGTCGCAAATCAGGAATTCATTGGCAGAAATGGGAAGCACTTAAAAGCAGTAAGGACAATGCTGGCCTAGGTTTTCGTGATCTCATAGATTTTAATAAAGCCATGCTTGGGAAACAGGCTTGGCGTTTACTCTAACAGCCTCTATGTCTATGGAGTAAACTCTTCGAAGGCCTTTATTTTCATTCAAAGGACTTTCGGTTTGCGGATAGAGGAACTCGACTATCCTGGGGTTGGTAGAGTCTACTACTTGGGAGGGATTCAATTTTACCTAATATTAGATGGTCAATTGGAGATGGGAACATGATCAGCATCCGTGAAGATATATGGTTACCTACAGGGATACTAGGTGGACCTACTGCTAGAGAAGAACCTGGGCTGGTGGCTGATCTCTTTGATCTAGTCCACAACACCTGGAATGTTCCCCTTCTCCACCAACTTTTTGATGATTGGGTCATAGTAGAAATCCTTACCATTCCAATAAGACCCCTCTATGCCACTGATAAACTAATTTGGACTGAAACAAAACATGGCCAATACACTATGAAAAGTGGTTATCATGCTCTTACAAATACAGCTAACAATCAGAGCTGCAACAGGGCCTTGACATCATATCAAAACCCCAGGCTATTATGGCGAAGAATCTGGACAATGAAAACTGCCCCAAAAATTCGTACCTTCCTATGGTCTTTATGCCACAATGCACTATCAACAAAAGCTAACCTATTTCAAAGACACATTACCACATATCCAGTTTGTAATCTCTGCCATCAACAAATGCCAGAAACCCTCAAACATCTATTTCTATTGGGTCCATGGACTCAGGGCATTTGGTCTCACCCTCAAATCAATATTAGGCTATTGCCTCAAATAGTGCAAATAATAGATGCATGGCTTGTAGAGAGGGTTACTACACAGCAGCTCTTACTTGGTTTGGAGACCATTGCCAACGTTTTATGGCAGATCTGGAGGATGCGTAATAGCTTTATTTTCCGCCGTCAGCATCCTGACCCAACATATGTGGTGGAGGCAGCTTTAGCCCAGATCCATGTCGCTTAGCTTTCTGCTCGAACCCATACGAGAACAGGGTGACCTGTTTTGAATCCTGAACATCTTTGGAGGCCACCAGATCCGGGAGTTCTGAAGATCAATATAGATGGTGCTTATCAGCTCGCCAGCACAGAAGGAACTATGGCTTGTATATGCCGAGATCATCATGGAAAACTTACTGATGGTTTCTCCGGATGTTTCCCAGCTTGTTCGGCCCTGCAGGTGGAGATCTAGGCGCTTATTCTCACTCTCTACCATCTGCTACAGCAAGGCATCGACCATGCACAACTTTTGATTGAATCAGACTGTCTCACTCTAGTTGAAACTATGCATGATTGTAGATCGACGCCATGGGAAGATCGTGCCCTGTTTGCAGAAGCCACCGCTTTGCTTTCATGTTTCCTTAATCTTTGTCTTCAACATTGCAAGCAAGAAGCGAATGTTGTTGCTGATTGGGCCGCCAAGGCCCACGGTAGTGCAGCCTTGACCCCTAACTGCCGTTTCTCCTTCGTTTTATTTGCTAGATCTTGTATATGCTGATGCAATAGCCTCGGGCTGTACGTTTCCTTTCACTTGAATACATCTTTCTCTTTCGACCAAAAAAAAAAAACTGTTCGCCTCTCACATGCGCACACCTCTCGGCTCTTTCCCTCTCTTTAACAATTAACCCCTAATCGTCCCTCACCTCTCGCCTCTTGCCTCTCACGCACGCATGCCTCCAGCCTCGCTTGACGCTCTCACGCCTCGTTCGACACTCGCCTCTCGCGCCTCGCTCTTCCCCTCTCGCCTCTCGCCTCTCGTCTCTCAGCTCTCACGACTATCAGACCAAGAGGCAAGTCGGAAGACGACTCTTAACACGTCAGAACTCCTCTTGTGCCGGTACCTCGTCCACCTCATCTCTTGCGAATAGTTCGTTTATCCTTTGATTTTTTTGCATCGTAGTCAAGTTTACAGTACATGAATGGTAGAGAGCTCGTTGATTTAGGGACATTTTTCTCTTCTTGAAATCGGCGAGTGGGTGGGGGGGACTGGATCGAGATGATCGGAGACGATGTTGCAATCCAAATGAATGGCAATTTCACGGGTTCGGGTCCAATGCAGACTGGACCACCCATCCCTGATTTCAGAAACTAGAAACCGGTTCGGTTTCCAGTTATTAGGTGGGACCGGATCACCCTTAGCATATACAATGAGAATGATCGTGGCATCATTGCCAACTCGCAGTCTGATGAGTCTTGCTTGGGTTCTCCAGTCCTCGCCTTGCAGGATCCCAAGCGAGCTCTTCATTGTGTTTGCTCAATACTAGAGAGACCATTCGCCTCGATTGGTGTGAGGGTCGTGCAAACTTAGTCAACGTGTTGCGCTTGAAGGCTTGTTGTTTGGGGTTTCTATAACTTGCACTTTTCTCTCCTTTTGATTGGGGACAAATAGGGGTGTGCAAAAGAACCGGGAATCACCCGGACTTCCCGGAACGCCGGTTTCGGTTGGGTCTGGTTCCTGGTTCTAGGCGTGGAACTGCCCTCCCACTCACTTGGACCGGACTAGTATACATATTCTGAAAAAAAGAAATTCTATTTCAATTACTTAACTATTTTGTAATTTTTCGATCAAATATATATGTACGTATAATGTATATTTGTAGTTATTAAGCATTATTGACTAATTTTGTCTCTTAAGTGTATGATAGGATTAACCCTTACTTTTCCTTTTCATTCAACCAAAATAAAATAAACAAACATAGATGAAGGAGAGAACCGATTGGAGATATCCGTAAAAGCCAATGGCTCATTTTAGGAGTATAATTAGGTCTTTCTTTAACCATCCCATGATTAAATTACGTTGACGTTGAAAAAGATGAGTTAAGCAATTAATGTTTTAACTTTTGTGAGGTTAGGAATTTTAACGTGGAGTCTAATTCTTCACTCATTTTCGGTGTTGAAAAACTTTAAGAGGACCACATCATGACCTTTGAATAAATTAAGTTTTTAGTTGATGAGTATTATCTATCATTTTACCTTATAGTTCTCAATTTTTAATCAAAATAATGGTTCGCAATTCAATCCGAATAAAGCCAAATAAGCTTTGTAGGGATTGGGAACCGGTTCCATGGACCCACCCAGGAACCGGACCGGGACGGCGGTTTGGTTCGGGTGGATCCATGGAACTAATAAAAGAGTGTCTTGGTTCTAATTTTTCGAAATCGATTTTTAGTGGGCGGTTCCAGGTTCCAAGGTAAAAACCGTCCACCCAGATCATAATATAAAAAAAATCATAAAAAAATCATGTTATGTACTAATTCGGTCCTAAATATTTTAATTTAATCAATTTAATCTTAAATCATTTGATATTTTGCCAATTAAGTCCATTTGGTATATTTTAGTTAAAAATCATTAACGTGAATTCTTATAAATCCATCCTCCAAAGAAATCCACGCCAAGTACTATTTTCACCCAAGGTTTCGCTACTTTTATGTGTTGACTTTTTTTAAGACTGTCATACATGGCATGACCATCACTAACATAAATAATTTTTATAATGTTTTTTAATAAATTGGTTTTTAAAATATTTTTTAATATTTGAATTAAAAGAAAAAAACTACGCTTGGCTTTATTCTTTTGTTCTTCTTTGGATTCCAATCCCCTAAGAACAGTTTTATTTTTATTTTTTGCTGAATATAAATCGTGCGGCCCATGCACTTCGCTTTTTCCCAAATATAAAATTCCTGAAATCTCCACAATGCTCAAGTGTTGAAGCATACATTCACATATAATTTGCCTATATTTGTCGTCAGCAAAATTCCTTTTCATAATATTCTCTAATTCGAGTAATGTTTTAAATTTTGGCATTTGCTTTCTTTTAAAAACAAGCGAACATGCTCTTACTCTTTCATCTGATATGTGTGCTATGCTTAAAATCTCACCATCTTTGTGGTGAATGGGGTTTTCTTCACCTATTTATACGATTATTTTATTCCGGCTCCACTTAGTGGAGAATTGGTTTCACTGCGGCTGGGCAGGATTGTTGGTGTTAATTGGAAGATTTTTACAAGATGCATTAAGCTTTTGGGGGAAGAAGTAGAAATTTATCATTACACTTATCATAGTAGTAAGATAGTAGTATCATTACAATATTTGAAACACTAATGATTTATATACTGTTTGAAAGTGAAGTAGTATCAATACGATATCATTGAAAGAGAATGTCATGTGCCTTTGAACTTACAAGCTTTGGCAATTTTGTACATGTCAAACAAGGAGGGCCATTGAAAGAGTCTACTTTAGGATGCCTTATAATGATGTGGGTGTTGTTTGTATATAGGAAGTAATGATTTAATGAGGATGTTGGTGTGAGACACCGAAATTTTTCGCCCAAATATCTGTCCTGCATTTCATAAAATTTAGGGATCGAATTCATTGCTATCAAAAGAATTTGAATCCTCAACAAAATACCAATATTGCATAGCCTTGCATTCTTATTCTTTATCGTACTGCCTGCGATTAGAAACTGGCCACATTTATCTTGATAATGGCATGTTTGAGTTGAACATCAACTTATGGCAAGATAGCAAACTTTTTGAATCAGCCCGTTACGGGACCTGACTCAACCTATAATTTGGTATCGTGAATTTAGGTTCCATTTATTTCTTGAAAAACATTTTCTAGCATTTAATTTGCTAAGAAAAATTAGTTAATGAAAAATGTTTCCTAGTCAATAGAAAAACTATGCTTAAATTCAGAAAAATGACTTCCTTTTAAAAAAATCGAAAAATATTTTTTTAAAATATGACTAAGTATCGGCGTTTGAATATGAAACTCTACACTTGGGTAGGAAAACCTCAATGTTGCTTCTTGGATCCTTGGAACTTGCACTTGGGTCCATCAAGGCCAAGCTCGAAACCCCAGTACTCTTTCTCGATGCCCTAGCACTCAATCCAGGTTTGTAATGGTTGAAATGTGGGATTCAATACTCGAGCTCGGATCCCCAACACCCAAGCTTGGGTCCACAAAAGCTATGCTTGGGTCCATCGAGGCGAGCTTGAAAACCAATTCCCCGCTTAGGTCCCCATCAAGGCTATGCATGGGATTAGGTGCCGTGTGACTTGATCCCAGCGCTTGGGTCAGGGTCCATCAAGGTTGGACCTCGGACTTTGGTGCTCGAACCCAATTTTTCGACTATCCTTGTGCAATTTATTAGGGCTCAAAAAGTGTATATCTATTTAAGAAAATCAAATCAGATTTTCTATATCAAAGTTCATTTTCAGTTGTGGTCAAATATCGAAAAACATTATTATTTTCCTGAAAAAGAACTTCAATGAAAACATATTTTTAAAAAATATTTAAAAATATTATATTTTTTTATGAAACCAAGAGAATTTTAGATATGAACTGTTATAATATCTCATGTTCATTGAATTAGGAACGGATTGCCCTAAGGAATAAAGTTACCATGGTCTTTCCTCGCCGCAATGATCAAGATCAACTTGGACCGGTCATCTGACGTCAAAAATTCCTTTTGTTCATTTGCTCTCAGTCGGGAACGCGTCCAGGGGTTGAGAACCGAATATCTCGTAATTGGGTTTTGGTGGAGAAACGGAATTAAAAGCCAAATTCGGACCCGAACCAACATTCATTTTAATGGGGAGCTCTGAAGATCCACTCGAATGCTCTCTCAATGGTCAAATATGTCGGCGTTGCCGTCGTCCCGTCGAGCTCTGCGCGCGCATTACACAAACTCCCTCGGGAGTAGTCCACAGCCGAGCCACCCCCTCCGTCGTCACGGCGGGGCGCGGTCGTTTTCCCCCGTCCACGGCTCGCGAGGCGGCTCCGTCCACGGATCAGGCGGCCACGGCTTGTCCACGGCCGCGAGCCTTGACGGCGAGCTCGAGATCCCGATGGCCATGGACCGCGCTCGGCCGCCAGCAGGGCTTCGGATCTGGCCATGACCGGCTCGCGATCCGGACAGAGCTCAAATATCGAGAAGAAAAGCAGAGGAAGTAGAGGTCGGGCTCGGGAAGAGGGAGCTGACCACAGAGACGGCGGAGACGACGGCCGGCCGCGTTCGCCCACGGTCGAACGACGCCGACGATTTCGGCCCTGGGCGGCCGGATCTCAAGATCTGGAGAACGAGGAGAAGAGGCGGAGAAGAAACAGAGGCAGCGGGCCACGCTCGTTTGGACGCGGCGGGTGGTCTCAGCTCGGCCACGGCGGGGGAGGAGCGGAGGGGAGGTCGGCCGGCCGTGGACGAGGAGGCGGAAGAAGACGAAGGGAGATTTCCGCGGCGAAGAGAGAGAGAGGGTGGAGGGGGAGATTTTTAAATTCTTTTAACTCAGATAACTCGTGGTGACGTGGCGGCGTACGTGTCAATATTTTAAGCGGAAAAAAACACCCGCCACGAGCGATGCCGCGATGATGGTCGTTGGTGGTTGATGGTAACGAGAAGCACCAGTTATCTTGTCTCGTCTGGGGAAAAGGGCGGGGGCGGAGTGGGATCAACGGCGGGCGAGAAAAAAGGGTAAAAATCCTACACGGCATCACCAGATCACCATCGTCTTCGTCTAGATGGTGACCAGGCCACTCTCTCTCTCTCTCTCTCTCTCTTCCCTTTTGGTCCGTCACTTCGCAAGCCGAGGAGGACATCTTCCACCGAGATTTTCCTTCCGTCATGAATCTCCTCCTCCTCCTCCTCCTCATCCCGTTCATCGCGCGCGCGAATCGTGTCCACTCCCACGTGCCCCGAATCAACTCCATCACCGAGGCCGCGGTGTCGCCGACGGTCGAGGTCGTCTGCTGTGTCGCCGGAACCTGAGCGACAAAGCTGGCCGCTCCGTTGCGACGCGCTCGGCGGCGGCGTCAGCTTCACGTCCCGGATTCGTCGTTGCTGCGTCGCGCCGTTGTGCTGTGGCTCGTTCCTTCGGACTCGGTCTGATCAAGCCGGTTCTTATCCCCTTCTGTCTTGCTCTGCTTCGGAATCTTGGCCCGTGGAGGTAATAATGTTCGACAAGCAACTAGAGTCGCTGTTTGAGTTTCTAGTTGTTGATCCATTGCCTTGCAATCTATTGCGGGATTGCGATTCTCCATATGGAAAGGTTCCTAGTTGATGTCTGTAGCGGATATGAGTTTTTCCATGGCCTGAATGTGTTCTTGCTGCGGATGGTGTGTTGAATAGGTGCGATTCTCCAATATTTTCATTGGACGTGCGTGCGTTGTACTATGTGTGTGTGGCAAACGAAAGAGAATTCCATGAGCTGCAATTTCGAGGGTCCAGGAACTTCGATTTGCAGTTCATGTCCATTGGACGTGCCTGCCTTGTACTCTGTGTGTGGCAAAGGAAAGAGTATTCCATGAGCTGCAATTTCGAAGGTCCAAGAACTTTGATTTCCAGTTCTTGGACCTTCGAAATCGCATCTCCATAAATCACAAAGTCGTAGCAACGGATCGGTTGATTGCTCTGTCTTTAAATATACTAACCTTGTAGCTCAATTGTCCAGTCCGAATGAGGAACGTAGGAGTACAGAAAATTTGCTCAGTTTGGCTCACAAACCTTATATTATGGTCGACATTTAATGGTAGTTCGGTAAAATGTTCCATAATGTTTTAGTAAGACCTCTTGTTTGGGTTACTGGAATTACCAGGAAAAACCTTGTCCCTTCAGTGGCATTAGTTAATCTATTGCCCGTGGACATATTACTTTTCTATAGTTACATTGATGGATGGGGTGTTGTATTGACTATGCTTCTAAAGATTATTATAAACTAAATGAGATGAGTAGCTTTGGACGCTCAGGTTCTGGTCTCTCTCCATCTGGCAGTTATTCCTCAGCTGTCTAATCCCATCATGTTTTGGTGAGTTTGCTTCCAGAATTTTTTGTTTATATGCTCTTGAATTGGACATCTTTCATGCTTGAGAGACTCAAGTTGTAAACTGAAATTTTTTGCAGTGCTTTCTTGACAAGATTGTTCAACATTGGTGAAGTTGTCAGTGTTATGGCTCTCAGCAATGTCTTCATCCTCATGATGCAATGTGGCTTGGAATGCCCCTTCTTCTATGAAAAGGTTTACGCACTATTGCAACCTTCCATCTTCATTGCAAAACACCGACCGAAATTTTATGAAATAATCTTGCACTGATCAGTCTACTATATTACTTGACTTTGTATCATTTCTCCAGGCAGTTCTGCGTCACATCAATTTTCATGAATATGTGATATATGTCTATATGGAACCTAGCATTCTCTAAATTGTTATGGAGGCACAAGGTTTAGCAATGATCAAGGGTGTTTAATTGGTGTTTGCTATGAACACTGTTGATGCAATATGTGAAACATTGCCTTTCACAACTTAGATCACGTCAAGTCCTTTAGATGGCTGATATGCAAGTTCATGTTGGACTGGGCTTTAGCAGAGTCGGTAGAGCTTAACAATGGAGCAGTTTGGACCTGTCCTGACATGAAGCTGACATTTTCTGGATGCTTTAGTGGTTTCATTGCTTTCTTATGTTGACCTGTTGATTGTGTGGAGAGACATATGAATGTTTAAGACGATGAACTTGAAAGTAGAGACATTCTATGCTGCCTTCATGCTCTTCTGAACCTTTGGATTGCTTTCTGACACTTTGCTAATGATTAACAGCAGCTGCTTGTTTCCTGCTTAAAATCCCCCCTCCTTCTAGCATACTTGGCTGCTGCTTTTGCTAAGAAACTGAGTCAACCAGCACTCTCTGTGCTTCCAGCAGGGGCACTGGTTATTGTTGTTCCTATCCACAATCTCTTTTGATGGCATCCTACAATCAACTGTTTGGTGTATAGGATATGTACTTGGGCTTTGCACTTGGGTTTAGTTTTTTGCTTTTCTTTTAATTCTGGTTCCTTGATACCCGTCTGGATTTATTTGTACTTTTTGCCCTATATAAATCGTGCAGCTCATGCACTTTGCTTTTTTCTCAAAAGTAAAACTCTGGAAACCTCTGCAATACTCAAGTTTTGACACGTAGATTCACATTTTAGATTCCACAATTTTTCGTTAGCTAAACTTTTTCTTATAATTTTCTGAAATTTGAACAATGCTTAAGATTTCTGAAGCAAACGAACATGCTCTTATTCTTTGATCCGATATGTGTGCTATGCAATAATGTAATCTCACCATCTTTGCAGTGAATGTTGTTCTGCAAGTTCCCTGGGATGTTAATTCTGGAACTATTTTTACCTCTTTGTAGGATTCTTTTATTCCAACCCCACTTCGCGGGGAAATGGTTACACTTTGGTTTGTGGGATTCTTCGCGTCAGTTGGAAGATTTTCACTAAATGCATTTTGGTTTGCAGGGAAGAAGTAGAAATTTATTATTTGACTTATTAAATTAGTAACACAGAAGTTTCATTACATTATTTGAAACACTGACGATTCACATATTGTTTTGAAATGAAGTATCCCTGGTTTTGGGTAATTTATTAGCTAATTCACAAGCTTTTTATCTATGGATTTCATTTGAAAGAAAATATTGTGATTTATATTATGGGATACTCACTGTAATTGAAAGAGGATGCTGTGCGCCTCTCAACTTGCATAATTTGGCAATTTGTGCATTTCAAATATTGATGTGGTTGTTGTCTGTTTATAGGAAGAAAGTAATGACATATTGAGGATGTTGTTGCCTAGGTGATGTCATGATGTAGGGTACAATTAGAATAGTGTTGCATGCTGTTTGAGAACCCAAAGGATTTGGAAAAAGCTTTCAGGTTTGTCAAATATTCCCAAATATGATTTGTGGTGTTTTACTGGATTGAAAGCTGACATATGTGAGGCCCATGCTTTGGAAAAAGCTTTCATGCTTTTTTTATTATTGTTTATTTATTTATTTCTTTAAGGGTTAAAACCCTGAAAATCCCCAAACTGGTACACCTATGACAAATTTACTCCAAACTATTTTTTTGACCACCAAAAACTCCAAACTGGTATACCTTTGACAAATTTACCCCAAACTAGTACACTTGTGACAAATTTACCCTCTGTTAATTTTCATTAAATATTATTGTCAAATTATTAAGTTAAATGACACGTGATAGTTGACTGATATACCAATTTGGGATTTTATGCTCCGTTCGTCACAGTTTACAATTTTTGTAATTTTTTTGTGGTATTAATCTAATTTAGCGAAGGGTATATTTATCACAAATTTATCAGTTTAAGATTTCTTTCAGTCGAATAAATTAGTTTGGGATAAATTTGTCATAAATGTACCAGGTTTATGGTTTTTTATGGTCGATCGGGGTAAATTTGTCACGGGTGTACACGGTTTGGGGTTTTTTATGGCAAAAAAAAAAAAATAGTTTGGGGTAAATTTGTCGTGCACTGGGGTTTGGGGTTTTTCAGGGTATTAACCCTTTTTTTAATAGGGCATTTCAGGCATCTTCTTCATGATGCTTATTTCTTCCCTTGTGTTCATCATTGATGTACAGACTACCTCTAAATAATTGACTTAAAAGACATTTTGTACTGTCTAGTGAGGAAGGATGTATTGTATGGTTGGAGCTTAATAAATTTGTTTGAGCTGAACCTTTAGAAACAGATTTGCCTTTAATTTTGGTGAAATGGTGGCTCTGTTAGTTTGGGTGACATACTGATGTAGAAGAAAGGAAGAGATGTAGCCTTAAAAGTTACTATGTTTTGTGAGGTTCTACCAGGAATCTTTCAAGTACCTTTTGACCTTTAATTTTAGTGGAATGATGCTTCTGTTCCACTGGGTGCCCTCTATATCTCACACACACATTTGTAGAGATGTTAAGGAAGATGGTGTATCTGAGGCCAAGGATGATCCAAAAATGGAAGAGCAGATAGTTGGCAATAGAAATGACTCAACTGGCATGGATTTGCCTAAGAAACCTGGTTTCGATCTTTTCCATGATGCTAGTGGACCGTCCCAGTCATTAACATCAGAGGTTGACCTAAAAGCGAAAGCATTAATCTTCTGTATATATTGCTGGTTAATCTACTGCCCTTTCGTATTTTCCTGATGTGCCTCTTTAGCTTTTCCTTTTGAATATTCAGAGTCATTTGTGTGCTTGCGTTCTAATTATACAAACTGAGTATCTGCTTTTCTGTTTAATATCTCTACAGGTACCGTCTACCGCCAAAATAGCTTTGAAGATAAAACTGATGTTCACTAAATTGTGGATTTCATTTTTGAGGTTGCCACTTCCACTCAATGCATATAAGGAGGTATGTCCACTGTCCAGGAACTTATCATTCATAATCATGTGCATGAAAGTGTCCAGAGCATGACTTTGAGTGGCGGCCCTGGAAGCTCTATCCGTGGGTTCATTGTGTTTAATGTGATGGTTTGACCACGCAAATGGATTATAAGATGTTTGATTTATCTTTGCATCTCGGTACATCAACATTTTCGAACAAGTTTCGAGTGTCGGTTGACTGGTGCAACCTTGTATGAAAGAGCCTTTGCCATTGAAGTCATCACGGACGGATTGGCAATAGCTCCAAACAATCACACCCTTAATTTTTAGTGAATCGGTGGCTCTGTTTATTTGGGTAACATAGCGATATGTAATATGTATGAGGTGGGGTCGCTGGATGGGGCTTGTGCCACTCTTTTCTCGTTTCAGTTACGCGTGTCATATTATTTATTCTTCTTTATTATGAAAAAAATGAAGCGTTGTCTTGAAGCATGTGTCTAATAAAAGAATCCCAAACAGGAGTCTTTTACGATCCCTCCTGCTCCTCCTCCTCCTCCTCCGGGCCCCCCGTGCTGTCGGCGAGAATGGCACAGCTTCGTACTATGGTCCTCCCTACGAATGTAAGTTTCGACTCTTCATATCGAAAATCACAGAAAGAGAAAAAGAACTTTGCTATATAACGTTTTTCTTGCCATTGATTTAGGGACGGAGTGCTACGGCAAGGGCTCATCCCAGTTCCCTGAGAGCAACCTGTTTGCGGCCATGGCTGACAGACTATGGGACGTGGGGCAGCGTGCGGCAGGGAGTATTGAGTTGTGGTGCATCAGCAATGTGCAGTATGGCCCTGGAGCCTGCAAACCCGGCGCCAGCAATATTCGGGTCAAGGCCGTCGACTATGCCCTCTTGGTTGAGTCCTCCGCTGCGGCCCCCAGGCAGTCCGTAACCGACGCTGAATTATGACGCTGAATTATGATGGGATACCTCTATAGTTGGTTAGTGGACCACTAGATAAGTTTGTGGTAGATAAGGACTTTCTTTTTTTCTTTCGAAGGTAGATAAGGACTTTTGTAATGTCTTCACGGAAGTTCTCAGCTCGTTTTCAGCAACAATGGCATTTTACCCTAGGTTCGTGCCTTCACTCTTGAATGCACCTGTCATTCAATTCATTGAATTCAGTCATTTTAAAGCCTTTACGAATGTAAGGTGCACTGGTCTCATGAGGAAAGCTCTTGCGAAGTTCAAGAAGGATCTCACTAATTTTTCAAGACGTCTGCGGTCTTAAATTGGCGAGGGTTGGATTCAAATGCAGCCAGAAGACAAGTCATGTTTTGAGGCTTGACCTTCTAAGAAGAAATTAATTTTTTAATTTAGATATAGATTTTTCTTAATTTATTTTTCTAAATAATCCAAAAGCAAAAAAATGAGGAAAATGTTATTTTAAAAAGTATTTTCTGTGAAACAAATGCTTAACGGTAAAAGATTCCTTGATAATCAACATCAAATGTTGATGAATTTTCTACATGCCAAAAATACTCATAGAATTTACCAACAGAATAATAATTAGTGTCTAGGAGCAATTAGCCTGCCTTTGAGATTGTTTTACCACTTGTTGCGGCATGGCGCGCTCAATCAATACAATCCATTGACTGCATCACATCACATGTCCCTCCTCTGAACGGCCTGGATGAAAATTTTGATTGTGGGATGGGGAAGCGATTCGGGTAAATTGCTGCATGTTCGATAGGACGTTTCTACTTTTTTGTTGCATTATTAAACTCTGGTTCGAAAAGCAGGTGATGGTAGTGGAAGGTCCTCTCGGCGACCGTCCCTGTGGCCCTCGGGCGTCGTGGGCACATGTTCTCATCTGTAGCCCTCCTTACGAACGCAAGTTTCGACACGCCAAATAAAAAGAACACAAAGAGAAAAGTACTTGTTATATAGGTTTTTTCTTGCCATTGATTTAGCGACGGAACGGTATGGTGAGGCCCAATGCAGCAGGGAGTATGTGGTGCGGTGCATCAGCGCCGTGTGGTCTGGCCCTGAACCTTGCAAACTCAGAACTATTCCGAACAAGATCAAAATCGTCCACTATGGATTTATTTGATAACTATCATATTCTCAGAAATAATAGTTACTTTATAAATTAGAATAAGTTTTTGAATATTTGAAAGCGTTCGATAACTATTTAAAATTAATCTCATATTCTTTTGTTATTTAAATTTTCTTAAATTTTATTATATTTTTTTCCTTTAATCTTTCCATTTTTTTTTTTCTTCTTTTCCTTTTTCCTTTGGCCAGCAATCTCATTGGAAGGTTGTTGGAAAAAAAGAAAAAAAGAAAAGAAAAATGACTTCATTCTAAAGTAATTCTCAAGAACAAATTTTTTTTTTTTTTTTTAATTTTACTTCCTGATTTTGTTCTAAATTTATATTCTTAAGAATAAAAATTTATCATTCCCTATTTCAATTTTTTTAATTTTATTTTATAAAAAAAGTGGAATCAGATGCTATTGAATGGTTATCAAATAAGATCTACACATTCTCGTCAACATCTGCGGCCACCTCGTACAAGTAATCCGACGCTGGTCCTGTCTGAGGCCGTGTTTGAAGCCATTGCCAATTCGTTCGGGGCTTCGATCGTTGTCGAATCTCAAGAGTAAGCAAACTTCATTTCTTCTGCTTCTTTTTGTTCCCTTGAATTTTGCGGACGCGAAACACTCGATGGAGGCGGCCGAGGCGATAGAGGCTGCTAGGGTTTTGAGAATCGGCTGGGCGTGGTGATGTACGCAATAAGTGGGACCCGTGACTTCGATAATGACGGACACTTTAATTGGCGGGTCTTGCAAGGCAAGACTTTTGATGCTTTTTAGGTGGCCAGTCCTTTTCATGACTTTGCCGACTTGAACAAGGGATCTTTTTAGCATATGCTCCGAATCTAGTTCTGATTAAAGTTGGTTAGTGGGACCACCCACGTGATAGACAAAGACTTTTTTTATTTTTTATGATTAAAGTTGGTTAGTGGACCACCCACGTGATAGACAAAGACTTTTTTATTTTTTACGAAGGAAGATAAGAACTTTTCCGACCGGCCGGCCACCCAGATTTTATTCTGGCACCACCATTTTTCTTAACCACATTCATGGATTGGTTGCCTGGGAAAAGCTTTACGGGGATAAGGCGAGCTGGCCGTTTTCTCGTAAAGGGATTGTGGCTGGTCCAGCAGTGGGGTTAGAATTTTTTTCAAGACCTAACCCTGTCTTTACGGAAGACAGACACGCAAGGACTCCCGTCCCATAGCGGATCCCTCCACCTATTTATTTCCTCAAATAGTTTAAAGAGCTGCTAAGGTCTTGGGAGCTCAAAGTAAATAAGGTCTTTGAATAGACGTGAATGTCTTCCAGGAAGCTCTCAGCTCATTTTTCAGCAACTATGGCATTTCACCCTCGGTTCGTGCCTTCACTCTTGATTGCACTCTTTGTCATTCAAGTCATGAAATCCAGTCATTCCCAAGCCTTTACAAATGTAAGTTGCATCGGCACTGAGAGGGAAGCTCTTATGAAGTTCAAGCAGGATCTCACTGATCCTTCAGGACGTCTGCAGTCATGGATCGGCGAGGGTTGTTGTAAGTGGAAAGGAGTCAAATGCAGCGAGAAAACAGGCCACGTCTTGAAGCTTGATCTTCGTAATCCCTGTGATGGTTTAGAATGTAGCTTGCGAGGTAAGATTCATCATTCTCTAAAAGAACTGAAGAATCTGAGGTATCTAGACCTTAGTTTCAATAATTTTTCAACCCAAAAAATCCCAAACTTCTTAGTTTCTCTTCAGAAACTGGAGTATCTCAACCTCTCATCTGTAGGCTTCTATGGACATATTTCCAATCAACTTGTTAACCTTTCCAGCTTACAGTACTTGGATCTTAGTAATTTGTGGTGGTGGCCCTCTATTAAAATAGAAAACCTCCAGTGGCTTTCATCATTTTCTAACTTGAAGTATTTGGACTTGTCTTATGTCCCTCTTCCCAACTCCAAAGAATGGTTGAGTCCTATCAACATGCTTTCCTCTCTTGAGTTTTTAATATTAAGGGGATGTAATTTGGAAGATGTTTCATCCTCTTTGCATGTCAATTTCACTTCTCTAAAATTCCTTGATCTAAGTCACAACTCCATAAATTCGTCTATTCCTCCTTGGTTTCGAAACATGAGCAAACTCGAACATCTTGATTTGAGTTTTAATAACCTTCGAGGCATATTCCCCACTTTTATCCTTGAAAATAGTGGGCCACTTAGATTCCTTGATGTCTCTAGAAATAGGCTGGAGGGTGAACTCTTGAAAAATGTGAGCAATTTCGGCAACTTGGAAGTACTAAACTTGCGTTCTAACAAATTTAGTGGGAGGATTTCGGGCACCAAAGATGGGGATTTGATTTGTGGACAAAGTTACATGAAGACTATTGATGTTTCTGGCAATAATTTCAGTGGTCACATACCTAATCAATTTGGGAATTTCAAAGATCTCGAATTCCTCGATCTCTCATGGAACTCGATTTCAGGTCCTATTCCTACTACTATAGGCCAACTATCATCTTTGAGAAAATTGTACCTCTCTTCTAATAAATTGAGGGGGACCATTCCAGAAAGTATTGGACAATTATCCAATCTAGAGGTGATGGACATTCGTAATAATCAATTGGATGGAGTTGTCAGTGAACTTCACTTTGCCAATCTCACTAGCTTGATCATGTTGTACTTTCATTTAAATGAGCTTGTTATAAATATTAGTGCATCTTGGGTTCCTCCTTTCCAAATTCAAGTGCTTTTCATGTCCAATTGCAAAGTAGGACCTAGATTCCCTAGTTGGCTTCGAACTCAAAGGAACATTTCGGTATTGTACATCTCAAATGCTAGTATCTCAGATGAAGTTCCCTATTGGCTACCTGAAGTTTTATCCAATACTGAACGATTGGATCTTTCGGGCAACATGCTCAGAGGCAGCATATCTCGAATTATTGGAAAAAAGATGCCACTATTAAGACTAGTGTCACTTTCTAGAAACGACCTCAGTGGTGATGTTCCAAAATCGTTGTGCATGTCGGATGAATTGTCCTTTCTTGATCTCTCCAAGAACCAATTATCAGGGAGACTTCCGCAATGTTGGAGGAAGTCACAAGCAAATTTGGAGTGGATTTCATTGGGAGATAACAAGTTAAATGGTCAGATTCCAGACTCTCTATGCCATTTGAAGCGATTAGGAGTTCTAGGCCTACGTAAAAATGGTTTGAATGGAGTGTTTCCAAAATGTTTACTGAAGTTAGATTTGGTAAACCTCGATCTCAGTGACAATCAATTCACTGGTAGAATACCTCCATTTGGACAACATGCTCGATCCTTTAAAACAATCGATCTTGAGAGAAATCACTTTATAGGGAACATTCCTTTGCAACTATGCCGTCTTGTTAATCTCCAGTATTTAAACCTAGCACATAACAACCTTTTCGGAGGCATTCCTCGTTGTTTCAACAACTTCTTGCAGATGCGGGCCAACTCCAATTTTACTCCGTATGGGAGGTTCCCGTTGGGGTTTTCTATTATGGTTAATATAAAAGGAATGAGCCTAGAATTCACCACCACCCTCCGTTATTTATTTTCCATTGACCTTTCAAGCAATGCATTGGATGGCCGAATACCGAAAGGGCTGACTAGGCTGGCTCGACTTCAAAATCTGAACCTCTCTCAAAATAAGCTAATTGGAGAAATCCCTTTAGATATTGGCAACTTAAGAGATTTAGAATCCTTGGATCTATCCAATAACAAGCTTTCGGGTGAAATCCCTCATAGCATATCTAATTTAGACTCACTAAGTCGTTTGGATCTTTCCTTCAACAATTTATTTGGTCCTATTCCATCGAGCAATCATCTAAGCACTCTGAACAATCAATCTGTTTATCGAGGCAATGATGGACTTTGCGGAGCTCCTCTTTCGAAAGTTTGTCCTGGGTATGAGCTTAATGATATGGACAGACGAAATAGTCACAATATGACTGAAGATGAGTCTAAAGAAGGTGACTCTATTTTTATTGGGATTTACTCAAGATTGGGCGTGAGTTTTCCGGTGGTATTCTTGGGATTTTTGGGCATATTACATATCTTCTCCTATTTTCGGCGGTGGAGAGGATTGTCGAAACTCAAGAGAGCTTTTCAATTCGCACTGCACTTATAAGAAGCTATTTAGTAAGTAAAATCACCCTCTCTCTCTCGCATGATTCATGTTTCCTTTTCCTCATACTTATTTATTCTATTGATAGATGGTGCTAATTGTTTCCAACGTTTGTCCTCGCATTTGTGAGTTGCATGCGCCATGACAATTGCTGTGAAGCTGATAGTTCCTTTCTTCATGATGGAAGATTGCTACTAAAGCTTCAAGTAATAAGGAAATTTGCACTATTTTCCAACATTTGTTTCTTTCTTTCCATTTGGTTATAAAAACCGGAATTGCTTTTGTCTAATAAAATAAGACAACGTGAAATAGTGTTCTGTAAGGTAAAAATTGGAACACTATTTCATGCTCGGCGTTGATAACTATTAAAACTCGTCTGCAATGAAAGTTTGACTGATCAGTCGATAACATGTTAGTAAGTTTCCAACACTTTTACGATAGCTCCAATAGTTGACAGCTCATGAAGTATAATGTATGCTCAGTTCCTTAGGTTCTTTCTCAATCATCTAAACAAACTTGTATGGAGTGCATTTTCTCAAGGAGCCAAACATTGTTTCTCAGCATCGCTTTTACTGTCTACTCAAAAAATTGCTCTCAGCAATGTTCGAATTCGTCAGTGCTAAAATGGTGCTCAGGCACTATAGACACAAGTTTCTTCCTTCATCTGGGATAAAAAATTGACGTTTCTCGATCTGATGGGGCGGAATATCTTTGTTTGACAGTGCGGATTGCCTACCACTGTACCGTCGGTTGCTTTATATCAACCGCAATTATTATTTTCGACTTAGTGGGGAGCCAATGAAGTTACCATTTCTTCCTCTTTGTTTTCTTCTTTGTCATGAAGGAATCAGAGATTTTTACTTCTAGAATTGAAACAAATGGGAAGGGTCTCTTGACCGTTTGCGGCATATTTTGTTTAGGAGTCTAAAGAAAATAATTTTCAGGCCATCCATGGATATGCCTAGATCTAGCAGTTCTATTTCGGCTCAAACACTTCTTTGCAATGAATAAGTTAAAAGAAGATTGATCTACAGGTAAATATTTGACATTGTTGACATTTAATTCTAATATTTTCATTTAGAGGTTAAAAATGAATCCCTAATTTTCTATGCAATGAATAAACAACTGGGTCGCCACAATTTAAATGTCAACAATGTCAAATATTGGGCCAGCCTTATGACAAAAATCAAGTTTAGCCCATTATCTTTTAAGTAGCCAAAAATTGTATTGTGATTATTTAGACTATTATTTTTGTCATTCGATGGGAGAATATTTCGAAATATTCGTACTTATGAGATGGGCGAATTTTTTTATATTCAGGTTTATCAACTTCAATAATAAAGAAAAGAAGGCAATTTGTTATTTGGGGAAGTGAATATGAGGCCACGATAGAATATCGTCCACTCTTATTTGTATTTCCAATTTTGTAACGCAAGGAAAGATATTGAGGAGATACATGAAACGCATGCATGCAGGAGATAATGGAGGAAATATGGATTTTAACGATTCTTTTTTATTTATTTATTCAAATTTCCTCTTTTGCAGTACAAAGCAGGCACTATAAAAGGGGTCTTTCTTCAGGAAAAAAGGCGGGCTTCACGATTGATATACCCGACCACACGGGAGAGGGAGAGGGAGAGAGAGAGAGAGGAAGAGATCTCGGCATAGCCTTGGCCAAGACCTCGCCACACGCCGCCCAAGTCTCGACATAGGTCATCCTCCTGACGATGCTACCACTTGGGTCTCGCTGTGACAGCCCGAGCTGCTGTCCCTTGTGGCACACCGCGGGCTGTCGCAGCCCTCCAACGACGAGTGGCTCCTCAAGCCATGCTGTCGTTGCACTAGCTACTACCCCTCGACGACATTGTGGGCTAAAATCGAGGGCTGCCCCGAGACGTCCCTACTGTCCTACTGTGCTGATCCGTGACTTGGCCTGACGACCTGCATCGCCCGTGAGCCGTCTCACCATCGCTGCTCTGCTGTTTGTGCCCGACCCAAGTCTAAGCGATGACCCAGTGGTGATTTGGACTGGGTAAGTCCAAGTGCTGAGCATAACGCTATAGTGGAAGCGAAAAGTCGGAGTGCAGAAGAGGAATCGGTGGTTTTTGTTTTATTGCGTGGTCAAAAGAAGGAAGCAACTTTTTGTGTGTTGCAAGTGGATTCATTTCACATTTTTAAAGGAGAGGAACTTTTGTGTCGCTAGGAAGCCAACTTTTTGCTCCTGAGCTTGGAAGAAACTCTTAAGTCTCAGAAGCGAGGTTCAGAATGCCTTCTTTTGGAGGATTGGGGATGGCCACCCTAGGAGAGCTCTAAATTTAATCTTCTCAGACTCTCTTATTTACAGTTCAGGGTTATCTAGGCAATGGATCTTTTTTCTGATGATGGGCATGCTCTCAAGACGGTCCTTGAGTCGTGGGAGCACCCCCTACCGATCCTTTCTCAGGAAGCGGACTGTTTTTGCTAGAGGGAAAACCCGTTAGGTCGGTTTACAGTGGCGACTGCTTAGGAAGCCATCAGGTGGAAGCGGACCATTGTCTATTGGCATGTCTTCATTTGGAATAATGTAATCACGCCAAGGTATCAGCTCAACCTTTGGCTTATTGCCAAGCGTAGACTGCCCACCTAGGCTTTGTTATTGTATTGTGGTAGAATTGAGAGGGGATCTTGCGCCTTCTGCAATGGTATGCTTGATTCCATAGGTCATCTATTTTTTGATTGCTCCGTCACGGCTGTAATTGCCTTCTTTTGGGTGGCTAGATGCAATTTGCCTTGGCGAAATAGGTCTTGGGCTGAGAATCTCCGTTGGGCCACCTCTTTCTTGATGGGTAAGGACTTTTTCAATTGCATTGGTCGCTTTTCCTTTGGTGCTCTATGTCACATTATTTGGAAAAATAGGAATAGCATCCTCTTCAGAGAACAACCCCTTACAGACTATGAAGAACCATATTTTCAAGGTGGTAAGAGATAAGGCTAGTACCTTCAGAAATGTTGAGGATAACTTCAGGAACAACCTAAACACCCAAGTTCTTAGCCGTCGCTTCTAGGAGCTGCCAGAGTTGACGTCTTTCTCCTCCTTCGCTGAGGTGTTTTGTTTCTTTGCCGGTTGTTTATGCCGTGCTTTTGTTTTAGTTACATTGTGCCCTAGTTTGGGCGTTGTGTCTGTGTTTTACATCATGGCATCCTTCCACTCATTATGTTCTTCTTATCTTGAGTGCAAGTTTTTGGTGTCCTGATCTTTTGTACATTTGGCATTTCCTCATTATATTTATTACCTATTACCAAAAAAAGAAGAAGGAAGCAACGTTTTGGGTGAAGGGAAGAAAAAGCAAAAGCACTGTGGGAGCCAAAGCAAGGAAGAGAGAGATAAGACAACAAGGAAGGTCCTCGCATTCACTCTATGATCCGCAGCCATCGAATGTCCATCAACCTTTGTTCACCACTTCCTCACCAACGCCGACGTTTCTCGTGCAACAAACTGGTACGTGAGCCCAACGACTTTATGGCCTGACCACTCTCTCCAGGTTTCCCAATGGTGGCCCGATAGCTCTTGCTGATTTCCGTCGACTTGCCTCGCCACCAGTCCCCATGCTCCATCCCCATCAGCTGCCTTTGATCACTGTCCAGCAAGCAAGCCATCGTCCGTTGATTCAAATTTGACAATATTATTTGTGAAATTAGGTAATTATCTTATCTAAATTTGATTTGGATATTTTATTGCCTTATATATGTCTACCAATATCTAACATGATAGGCATATTCCCAAATTAGGATTTATCTGCTGATTCGTAGCCATATATAACCGTTGATTCTATTTATAAGGCTTTAGATGGAATCATTGATTTCGTGGGAATCTATTGATATTTTGATCTTTAAGGCTTAAGATGAATTTATTGATTTTATTCGCAAAATTTCAAATGATTAGATATTGTTTCCATATTTGAATCGATTGGATCATACCATTGAATGGTTTAAATATTTTGATTGCTTTATTTATCCTAAAAAGACAAAAAGATTACATTTGCATATCATGTAGATTAGAATTGATTTCATAGATAAAATTGCATGATAGAATAGTTAGATACCTTTCTAATTATATTAGAAATGCATATTTAGATGATATCTAGGTTAGATAATATATTTGAATTGCATGTTGAGATATCTTTCTAAGTTAAGATATGATTTAGGTTAGTCTATTTCTTAGCTTAAAATAGATAATATCTCACTTTAGGTATATTTTTATTTTTCTGAATTTTTAATTACCAATTTTAATAAAAAAAAAATATAAAGATATCATGTGTATGTCATGTAGAATTAGGTTCATAAAATGCATGTAATTTAGTAATTGTTGCTAGGTCCACTTATTTAAAAATTGTCCATCATTAGAATTGGGTCATTTGGTTAAATTGCATTGCACATAGATTAGATTTTATTAAACAAGATAAAATACTAAAAAAGATTGAGTGATTGCGTGTTAATTAGAAATCATATTTAAGACTGTTGATGCAGATGTTTTTGTTGCTACGAAGTAAGTCCCATAATTCATTTATTGCTTTCTTAAATGTTAATTTGGTGGTTTGTATACCTGCATGGTTGCCTCACATGTTAAGAAAGTAAATTAAGATCAATTTAAGTTGTCTGCAAAACATTTTTCTTGAATTAAAGAGAAAATGTATTGAAAGGGTGTTAGATAAATCTAGTGCAATCAAGTCTCCGAACTCACAATCTGGTTCGTATGAGTAAAATAAATTTCCTGAAACTTTATTTGGGTTTTTAATGGACCCACCAAAGAATAGCTTAGTGGCGATTCCTAATTGAAAAATTATTTGCATGTAAAAAACTTGAACTTTACATCATGAATTAGTATGGGTTTAGGAGAGTCCGAGCTAAATTTAGACTTAATAATCCATTAAGCAAATTCTAGGTGGTGCATCTGAGGTTAGGTTGTGACGGACACCTTTAGATAAATCGCTCTCGCTTTGATTGACAAAGGCGCACTTTATTTGAGTTCTAAATGTGCTGTGTTCTTCACATTTATTGTACAAAACTTATGCCATATGGCGAATTTCACATCATTATTCTTGATGGAATAACATAAACTTTAATTGCGAAGTGCAAATCCCTTTTTCATCAAAAAGTTTGCGGAATCTCAATTCTATTATGCTTTGCTTCTCCTAACGTGCACTTGTCCTGTTGAATTTTTCACGATTCCTGCATCTCATTTAACTATAAGAGACTTACATGACATTTCATCTGCACCAAGTCCTGTTTGGATTACAAAAATGGGGTTCAATTGTGACAAACTGTAATGCCTGTGTTGGTCTCTCCAGGCAATTGTTGAAAGTCTCTGCCAGAAGGAGATTGCTGGATTGAAAGAAGTGTTTTAAATGATGGATCTGATAATAGTGGCACAATCACCTTTGATGAACTTAAAGCTGGTTTGCGAAGATATGGCTCCACGATGGAGGACATGGAGATACATGATCTCATGGATGCTGTTAGTAGATTGCTTGTAGGTTCATTTGTTTTCACTTAAGACCTAGTCTTTAAATTGCATCCTCGGTCGGCTTTTCTAAGCTGTTCTTAAAGTTCAACATCAACCAAAACCGACCGACCAGATATAATTAGTTCGTCTGATGCATATATTCGGTCATTTAGAGTGATGTCTGATATCATTTTGCAGGCTGATGTGGACAACAGTGGAACAATAGACTATGGTGAATTTATAGCCGCAACAATTCACCTTATAAAATTTGAATGTGAAGAGCATCTAATTGTAGCCTTTCAATATTTCGACAGGGATGGAAGTGATTATATAATGGTCGACGAGCTCCAGCAAGCTTGCACCGAGTATGACTGGTGCTTCATTGAAGATATCATAAAAGAGGTTGATCAAGATGATGTAAGTCCATCAAAATATTGTTGAAAAAACCCTGACGAAACTATCTCATACAATTTGATGCAAGTGTTTTTTCTGTCCAGGTATCTATTGTTGATTCGACACCATTGAATATATCCTTAATGCAATGTGAAAGAACTTAAAGGATTAGAAGGGCCTTAAGGGTGAATAAGTCAGAGAACGAGAAGTTCGTGAGGGCTTGAAGGACAAATATGTGAATAGATCTGTAAAAGTCTTAACTTACTATGAAAACCTCTTAATATATTTTGAAGTTGACAAAACAATCCATGATTTCTTACAAGCTTAATACATGAAAGTGTTGTTTATGCCCCAGGAAATATCCAAGTCTACGGAATGGGAAGTTCACGATGACTTGGAGATACCAAGGTGGACAATCCAGAGGCTCTTCATGACCATTGTACTCGAAATACCTACTAAGTATTAGAGAAACATCCTTAGAAATTTTTATGATTCCCGAAATGCTCTTAGAATAATATTTATGATGATAAGTACATATATTTGTGATGATTATTAAGGACTATTTGATGTCTATGATGTATTCATTTGATGAAGATCGCAAGATGTCATTGTATATGTTGAGAAAACTCTTATAAGGCTTTGAAGTTGACAAAACTTTCTTAATTCTTGTTCTTACTAGACTTCTGTGCTATATCAGGAATGCTGTCAAAGTCTATTTTACTCTAGAAGTCCTTTCCACTCCGACGAGATCCAAACTAAAACCAAGTCCAAAATGAAAATATAATCAGACTTAGGATTATTGATCTGTCGATAAGGATTCAGTACGTATGAGATTTATCCTTAATATGTGGCTTTCTAGCAAAGAATTTCACTTACCTTTTATAAATATATTGATGGAATCAATCACGAATTGATGAAATATATCTCGAAGAGAAGTTCCTTTTTATGAAGCATCTACTTATGAAAATCTAGATTCTAATTGTATGGACGACCATAATCATCGGATTTTTATCTCAATCTTTAAACGGCTACAAGATTTCCTTAATTGATTCTGTCCAACGGATTGATTGGAAGAAATTCCTCTGGAGAATGCCAACGGTTAGGATGGTGTAGAGGAGTATTTAAGGAGGTCGTTTAGTCCATTTAGGGTAAAGCGTGAATATTGAAATTCCAAAGTTTGATGCCTTTTTAATCACTTGTTCTTTATCGACAGTGCTTACAAATTACATTCAAGAGAGAAAAACACAAGAAGAGTGACTTGGTGAGAGGTTGACACCTAAATTTTGGCGATCCAATCATTTATTTATTGCATAGAAAATTAGGGGATAGTTTTATCCCTGAAAAAATATTAATTATATAGCATATAAATTTATGTGCATTTATTTTTAATTTGTATCTTTTGCATCTATTTATTAGACCAGGTGGTGGATGGGTTCGAATTAGTGGTTCGAGCTTTAACTTGGCGGGCGGACAAGCCCACGAAGCGAGCAAATTGGCCAAAGCCCATTTTTTTATGATCGAAATTACCTCGTGAAAAATAAGGATTTGAAATTTTTCCGGGATAGGATGGAATTTTTAGATAGGGCAGATGTGACAAAAAATATTGCGTTCGGAAAACAAATATTACGTTTGGAAAAGAATCTTTGTGGATATGGATTTGGAAAAATTAAAACCCCGATCCTTAGCCTATAAATAGGTTAAACGCCTAAGGTTTTAGGGGGGCCGCACAATTCCATACACGGCCAGCATTGGGAGAGGACACGACACATGGAGAGAGAACACAAGTCACAAATCTCGTAGTTGTGTTGCGGTGCTCCATCACGTTCTGCAGTGCCCTCACGCGACTGCCCTTCCCATATTGTTGTGGGGGTTATACCTCACACCACCACCAGCTTCCACTACTTTCATCGAGCGTCCCCTGACGTGTATAGCTCATTCTACATTCTCCTGTCCAACGCTCCTGCAATCTAACCCGGTGATCCTGCCGCAAAAACCAGCAAGCTCACGCGCACATCGCAGCCTTCCTGGTGAGATCATCTTGTCCTGTAGCCTCGGCGTGAAGTCAAGACGAGATGTTGTCCAGGTGCATCTAGAAGTCTCCAGCTCTCAGCTCGTCATTGACTAGCAGATCATCAAAGATCGTGGGTTGTTTTGGCTTTTGGTCAAAACGGTGGAATTTGTCTTTTATTGTATGGTGAATGTTGAAGAATTGCTTGTCAACTTTTGAGGAAGAAGCATCAGAGGGATTGAAGACAAAGGATTGTGACTTCGGAATTCTCGGTGGAGGTTATTTGGCCGCGAAGTCGCTCGAAAATTCAACCGCTGTCTCAAGCCAACGTGAGTCGTGGCGCCTCGCTGCCGTGCCATTCACCGCGAGCGCTCGTGACGAACTCCACCAAGATAGCACTGCAAGCACACTGCGACTCACTCATCACCGATCCATTGTTGATCCACCGTGAGTCCAGGCCGCTGATCCCCCAACTACGTAACGACGAGCGGCACCCGTACCAACCAATAGCCTTGCGACAATCACACTGAGAAGCTGCTGCTTCGGCTGTCGCGACTTTAGGAGCCCCAGAAATTCTCAAGCCTGGCCACGCCTGCACTTGCGCCGTGTCCTGTTGCGGTTCTTGACGAAGTCGCTGTCCAAGTTTCATTATCCCTAATCGCAACATCCGACAAAAAGATTCAACACTGACCATCTCTTTTCTTGTTCGGGCTATCTCGGTAGTTTATAGATTGGTTTTTGCAGGCGTCCAGGTGGCTAGCTAGTTTTTTAAAGGTGGTCCCCAGTAGCTTCCAATACGTTCATATAGAGAAGGAACAAAAAAAGACCGAGTGAGAAGACATTCGGCCACCGTTCTTCTCCGGATTACTGAATACGTGTCATCGATCATTCCCCATTGAGCACCATGAACCATCATCGACCACGGTTCGCGATCCATCATCAAAGATCCATTTTACCGGTTCCAATTTGGGAAGCTTATTTGTACGATAATTTGAATTAGGTAATTATCTCGTTTGCCCTCAATTTGAATATTCTACGATTCAATTTGATTGAGAATATTGCCTAATTCCTAAATTTGAGTGATAAGTGCACCCCCAATTAGGATTTATTGCCTAATCCGCAACCGCACACGAATTTTTTTACAGGCTTTAGATGGAATAATTAATCACGCGGGAATGAAATTGATATCTTGATCTTTAAGGCTTAAGATCAATTTATTGATTTTATTAGCGGAACAATCAGGTTTGATTAGATATCGTTTTTAAGTTCAAACAATGGATAATACCTTTGATGACCATGGATGATTGGTGTTTATTTTTTTTTAATTGCTCTATTTATTCCAAAAAATACAAAAAAAAATTGCATTTGCATTTCATGTAGATTAGAATTGATTTCCTAGATAAAATTGCTTGATAGAATAGTTTTTTTTTTTTTTTTAAATGCATGTAGTATCTAGGTTAGATAATATTTTTTGGATTCAATTGCATGACGAGATAATTTTCTAAGTTAAGATAGGATTCAAATTAGTCTATTCCTAACTTAAAATAGATAATGTCTTACTTTCGTTAGATTTTGATTTTTTTTAGCAATTTTAATTACGATTTTTTTAAAATATAAAAAATCATGTGCATGTCATATAGAATTAGGTTCATGAAACACATGTCATTTAGTGATTGTTGCTAGGTCCATTTAATTAGAAATTGCCCGTCATTAGAATTAGGCCATTTGATTAATTTAGATTGCATATTTAAGTGTTGCATTGCTTTAATTTCGAATCTAATGGAAAATACAAAAAATTATTTTTCGAATAAATCCATCTCATGCTTTAGGATAGATTGCATGCTTATTTATGTCATATCGCTTAGGTCATATATGATAGGTTATACTGCTATGTCATATCATTTCATGTTAGATTAGAAGTATTGCATTGCATATGGATTATATTCTCATTAAACAAGTGAAAGCAAAAATTGGGTGATTATGTGTTAATTAGAAATCATATTTAGGATTGTCGATGTGAATTCTGATTTAACATTGCAGATGTTTTCGTTGCTATGAGGTAAGTTTTGCATTTTATTTATTTGCTTTCTTGAGTGTTAAATTGGTGGTTTGTGCAACCGCATAATCGCCTCACATGTTAGGGAAGTGAATTAAAATCAATTCAAACCGCTTGCCAAATGTTTTTCAAAATAAAAGAGAAAGGTACCGAAAGGGCGTTAGAGAAATCTAACGTAATCAAGTCCCCGTACCCAAAATCTCTAGTTTGTAGAGGTAAAATAATTCTCTCATTATTTTACTGAGATGTCTAATTGATCTACCGTAAACTGATTAGTGGTGACTCCCTTTTGCATGCTAGATATTTGAACCTAAGTCGCGAATTGGTATGGGTTTGGGAGAGCTCGAGCTAAGTTAGACTTAGTAATCTATTAGCCAAATCCTAAGTGGTGCATCACCCGAAAATTTGGTCACGACATGAGAGAAAGAGAAAACCTTCACTAAGTGATCGTACTCAAACCATTGTATTTCTCTGTTGATACCTTAGTGGAATTCAGCGAAGAAAGGCTGCCGAGTAGGAGAGTGGACGTACGCTTGATTTAAGCCGAATCACTATAAATCTCGTGTTCAATTTTCTCTTTCCTTAACTCTTTTGATTTGTTTGTCGCAATCTTTTTCTGAATTCTGTGAATTTCTAAACCATCTTAATTGAGTTTGAACCTACTTCGAAAGTCTGGTGTCACTTTTAGCCAAACTTTGCTTGCGAAATAACTTATTATGCATTTGGTTGCTTAATTTGTTTTTACACCTATTCACCCCCTAGGTGACAATACTAGCATTTTCAATTGGTATCAAAGTTGTGGTACTTGTCTTATTGAAGTGTTTTTACTTTTGAGCTAAAGATCTTTTATGGCTAGTACCTTGGCACCAGGGCTGATTGAAGGATAGAGCAACACCAGGCCACCCTACTTTGATGAAAAATAGTATAATGTGTGGAAGAATAAAATGAAGGCATTCCTAATATTCAGAGATTCTCTGGAAATGGATGTTGTGGAAAGTTGAATCAACCTAAACGCAGCATCAGCTTTAGACGAGGGAAAAGAAGTGATAGATGAAAATGCTAAGGATTCCATTCAAGCAGAAATTACCAAGAGACATACTCTTGATTCTAAAGCTATTTTTACTTTATATTGTGCCTTGTCTCCTGCTGAATATAACATAATTTCTTCATGTGAAACAGTTAAAGAAGTTTGAGATAGGCTTCACGTCACTTATGAAGGAATAGATTGCGTAAATGAGACAAAGATAAACATCTTACTTGGTCAATATGAGTCCTTTAAAATGAAGCTTGAAGAATCTATTGGAGATATGTTCAGTCACTTTACGGAAATTGTAAATGGATTGACATATCAAGGTCAACTGAATTATGCTCCAATGAAGGTCAACAAATTACTGCGAGGACTTTCAAAGGACCAAAACCATGTGAAGACTTCAATTAGGGAGACACAAAAGATCATGCCTCTTTCTATTGACGAGCTGATATGCACTTTTTAATCGTATGAAGTGGAATAGATCAATGAAGAAGAGGATCCAAAAGGTAAGAAGTCAATTGCACTTAAGTCTAATGCTGATTTTGATGATACAGATACAGACGATGACATGGATGATGAGGAGCTAGCCTTTATGATAAAAAAATTCAGAAAATTGAATAGGAAAGGAAGAAGAATGAATTGGAAGAAGCAAAACAAGCAAAATTTCCAGAAGAAATCGATGGTAGATGTTGAAACTGTTGGAGAAAACTCTTATTATGTTTTGAAGCTGACAAAATTTATCTAAATTCTATTCGAAGTATGCGAGACTTCTGTGTAACTCTTTCAAAGTCTATCTTACATAAGAAGTCTGCCAACTCTGACGAAGATCCAAACTGAATGCAAGAGAAGAATAAAGACATAATCAGACTCAAGATTATTTTTCTTTCTCCAAGGCTTCAGTACGTATAGGATATATCAGGCTTTCTGGTTGGAAATATCACCTACCATATTGGTTATCTTTATTGGAATCAATTTGGAAGCATCAAATCATTTTGGAAGGCAATCTTATTTGGAAAGAATCTACTTATAGAAACCAAGATTCTAATTATATGGGCGACCGGGATTGATGGACTTTCATCTCAATCTTCAATCGGCTCGAGATCTGCTTGATTGATTTTGTCTAACGGGATGATTGGAAGAACTTCTTTAGAAAGTGCCAACGGTCAAGAAGGCATAGAGGAGTATTTAAAGAGGTTTCTCAAGTCATTCGAAGGTGTGCGTGAAAGTCTAAAGCTTCCAAATTACTTATTATTCCTTCTATAGTGCTCAAACTTGTATTTGAAGAAGAGAGAAACTCTAGAGAGTGACTTTGTGAGAGTAGTAGAATCTTTTCATTGAGAAGTCGAGATCTTAAGGCCGTAACACTCTTTTTCAATTCATAGTGAAAACTAGCCAGAAAGCTGTCAGCATTGGAGAGTAGATGTAGGTTTATTCTAAGCTGAACCACTATAAATCTTGTGTTTATTTTCTCTTCCCTAAACTCTTTTACTTTATTTGCTGTGATATATTTATACAATTTTAAATAATTATTAAAGTCTGAAGTATTCTTCTAAGTCTGTTGTTCATTAGACTTAATTTAAAAGTAAAGTATTTTTACTGTATTTCGCAAATCTGTCTTCACACCTATTCACCCCCTCTAGGTGTTTATATTAGTCATTTCAATTGGTATCAGAGCCTATGTGCTTGCTTTATTGAAGTATTTTTACTTCTAAGCTAAAGATTTTCTTTGACTAGTATCTTAGCTCTAGGATTGGTTGAAGGACAAAGCAAGACCAAACCATCTTACTTTGATGGAAAGGAGTATAATGTGTGGAAAAATAAGATGAAGGCATTTCTCAGATCCAGAGATCCCCGGGAGTGGGATATTGTTGAAAAAGGAATCAATTTTAAAGCAACATCAGCTTCAGACAAAGGGAAAGAAGTGATTGATGCTAATGAATCAACACAAGCTGAAATTACCAAAAGTAATTTATTCTTTATACTGTGCCTTGTCTCCCACTGAATATAACCAAATTTCTTCTTGTGAAACAACAAAAGAAGTTTGGGACAGACTACATGTTACCTATGAGGGGACTAACTGAGTGAAGGAAACAAAAATTAACATTCTGCTTGGACATTATGAAGCCTAGAGAATCTATTTTCGATATGTTCGGTTGCTTCACGAAATTGTGAATGGCCTGGCTTATCAAGGCCAACCAATTTCTAGACCAATGAAAATCAACAAACTACTGCGCAGACTTTCAAAGGACTGGAATCATGTGAAGACTTCAATCAAAGAGATTTAAAGGATTATGCCTCTATCAGTAGATGAACTAAAAGGCACACTTCAGTCGTACGAAGTGGAGTAGATCAATTATGAGGAAGATCCAAAAGGTAAGAAATCGATTGTATTAAAGTCTAACATTGATTTTGCTGATACAGATTCAGAAGATGATATGGATGATGAAGAACTGACCCTTATGATAAAGAAATTTAGAAGACTAAATAGAATAGGTAGAAGGTTCAATTGGAAGAAGCAAAGCTTGCGAGAATTCCTAGAAGAAACCAACAGAAGAAGCTGAAACTAACAATGATGTAATATGCTTCGAGTGTAAGAAAAATGGGCATATTAGACCAAACTGTCCATTGTTGAAAAAGAAGAAAAGGGCAATCTGAGAAGTACAAAAAGGCTCTTAAAGCAGAAATCTGGAGTGACACCGAATATGAAGAAAGCGAAGAAGAATTCGCAAACATATGTCTGATGGCTCACTCAGAGTTAGACTTAGAATCAAAGACATACACTAATTTAGACTCGACAAAGAAATCGATGTTAGTAACTCTGAAATTCCTGTTAAAGTCTCAATGTATATAGATGAACTTTGCCTTAATCTTAAATCTTCTCTTAAAAGGATCTTCGAACTAAAAAAGAATAATTTAAAGCTCAGGCAACATGAAGTTTCTTGGAAAGAAAAGTTTGAAAGTCTGAAAAGAAGTTTTGACGATTTGAAAGAAAATTTTGATTCTCTCTCAAAAGAAAATGTTGTTTTAAAAGGCGAGATCTCAGATATTTCAAAAGGTTTTCAAAATGATCAGAAAAATTAGAGAAAATTCTTACAGCTCAAATACCCTATTTTAATAAGTCTGGTCTGGGTATGAATTTTGAGATTATTCCTTTAATTGATTTTCCTCAAGTAAAAGAGAGACTTAAACAAAAACCTACAAAAACATTTTATAAAAATCATTTTTAAAAAGTGTTTGTAAAACTTGTCGGCCGAAGTGCTCTTAGATGTTCTAAGTATAATAGTTCAGAACATTTTGAGAAGGATTGTCCCAAGGTTTGAAGACCTGTTAAGAAAGATTGGGTAAGAATTGTTTTTTACACTAACACCCTTGGACCCAAGAAAATTTGGGTACTAAAGAAATTTTGAGCTTTTCTTCGATTGCAGGTCACCATTAAAAGAAAAATCAAATGGTACTTGGACAAAGTGGATATTCTAGGCATATGACAGGAGACTCAAGCTGTTTCGTAAAGCTTGACAGAGTTAAAGGAGGAAAAGTTTCTTTTGGTGGGAATAGTAAAGGGAAGATTATAGGATGCGGAACTGTGAATATTGGAAGTCTAACTATCAATAATGTTTCCCTGGTGAAAGGTCTAAATTATAATCTGTTGAGTATAAGTCGCTTTGTGACACATGTTTCAGAATAAACTTTCAAGAAGGCATTTGTTCTGGAATAAGTCAAGATTTCTCTCAATCTTTTACTAGGTGAAGGCATGGTAACATATACCTTCTAGATGTAAATCCAGAAAATTCATAGTGCCTTATTTCTATTCAAGATGAAGCAAGTCTCTGGCATTGAAAGCTCGGTCATGTAAATATGAAGCAGATTGCCAAAATTTCTTCTAAGAAGCTGGTTCGAGGGCTTCCTAATTTGGTTTATCAGAAGTCTGAGTTATGCACTCCCTGTGTCTTAGGAAAGCAAGTTAGAAGTTCTTTTAAACCAATAAATTAGGTTACTACCAGTCGAGTATTGCAGCTTCTTCATATGGATCTTTTCGAGCCAACAAGAACTCAGAGTTTTGGCGGAAAGAAATATTGTCTAGTAATCATGGATGATTATTTTTGTTTCTCTTGGGTATTCTTTTTGGCAAACAAGTCTGAAACTTTTTCATACTTTTCAAGATTTGCTAAGAAAGTTCAGAACGAGAAATGTTATGCTATTTCTAGGATATGAACAGATCATGGAGGTGAAATGGAGAATCGGGATTTTGTAGACTTCTGTAATGAATTTGGTTTTCAACATGTTTTTTCTTCTTCATATACTCCATAACAAAATGGGGTTGTGGAAAGGAAAAAACAGATTTTTACAGGAGATGGCCAGATCGATTTTGTGCAGAAACAATTTCTACTGCATGTTATATTATCAACATGGTGTTTTTAAGGCCTATCCTAGAGAAGACTCCCTATGAAGTATATAAAGGAAGAAGCCAAAGGTTTCATACTTTCATGTTTTTGGCTGTAAATGCTTTATTTTGAAGAATGCAAATGGTCGATCTGGAAAGTTCGAGGAAAAATCAGACGAATGAATTTTTCTTGGGTACTCTATGACAAACAAAGCTTATAGGGTCTTTAACAAAAAGACTCAATTTGTAGAAAAATCTATGAACGCTAGATTTCAGGAAAATATGTAGATTCAACTAGATCAGGTTCAACTTGAAGAGTCTGAACCAGTTCCAGACTTAACAAAGTCTATCTCCCCAGCGAAATTCAATCTTCTGGAGTATAGCAACAAGCAAAACAAGAAGACTCAAACGAAACAGATGATCAACAAATTCCCAAATCAAATAGCAACTAGAAGTACAAGTCAAGTCATCCCAAAGAACTCATCATTGGCAAGATTAATGAAGGAATCCGCACCAGATCCAAAGGAAGAGAAGACTCCAGTGCAATAGCACTTGTTTATGAGATAGAGCCAAAAGGAGTAGAAGAAGCATTGTTTGATGAAAGCTAGATATAAGTTATGCAAGAAGAACTCAGACAATTTAGCATCAATGATGTGTGGGAGCTGATTCCAAAACCCAAAGGCAAATCTATTATTAGAACGAAATGGGTTTTCATAAACAAGATGGATGAGAAAGGTAAAGTGATCGAAACAAAGTAAGGCTTGTAGCAAAAGGATACACTCAGAATAAGGGATAGATTATGACGAAACCTATGCACCAATAGCAAGGTTATTCCAGATGGATGTCAAAAGTGCATTCTTAAATGGATTCATTTAAGAAGAAGTCTATGTGGAACAACCACCATGATTTGAAGATTCAAGAAAACCAAACTCTGTCTACAGATTGAAAAAGGCATTGTATGGTCTGAAGCAGGCACCACGAGCTTGGTATGACAGGTTGAGTAAGTTTCTAAATGAGAATGGCTTTGAAAAAGGAAAAGTCGATACTACTCTGTTTATAAAAAGAGAAGTAAAAGATTTTTTGCTTGTACAAATTTATGTAGATGATATAATCTTTGGTTCTCCTAACAAAAATCTCTACAAGAAACTTTCAAGATCTATGCATGATGAATTTGAGATGAGCATAATGGGTGAATTGACCTTCTTTTTAGGAATGCAAGTCAGACAATCAAAGGAAGGTATATTTATTCACCAGGAGAAATGTACCAAAGATCTTATTAAGAAATTTGGATTGGAAAATTGCAAGAGGATAGAAACTCCCATGTCAAGTTCATCAAAACTAGACAAGGATGAAGGAGGAAAGAAAGTAGATCAGAAATTGTACAGAAGTATGATCGGTTCTCTTTTTTACCTTACTGCCTTTAGACCTGATATTTTATTCAGTGTGTGCATCTGTGCTAAATTTCAGTTTGATCAAAATGTCTCATCTTAGTGCTGTTAAACGCATCATAAAATATGTTACGACTTTTCCAAAGTTGGGTCTATGGTATCCAAAAGAAGGAGACTTTACTCTTCTTGGTTATTCTGATGCTAATTTAGTCGATTGTAGAGTCGACAGAAAGAGCACATCCGGCACATGTCAACTGTTGGGTCAAATGCTGGTATCTTGGTTCTCAAGGAAACAAAGTATGGTGGCATTATCAATAGCAGAAGTAGAATATGTTGCTCTTGGGAGTTGTTGTTCTCAAATTCTCTGGATAAGACAAAAACTAAGAGACTTTGGAATAGAAGAATCCTGCACTGAGATTAGATGCGACAACACAAGCGCTATCAATCTCACAAGAAACCCAATTATTCATTCTAAAGCAAAGCACATCGAGATCTGTCATCATTTTATAAAGGATCATGTCCAAAATGGCGAGATTATGGTTCAATTTATTGATTCAAAGAATCAATTGGTAGACATATTCACAAAACCGTTGGAGAAAAGCTTATTTGAGTCTATTCGCAGCAAGCTGAATATCATCTCTCCTCTTGAGTAAAGTTTGAAGATGATCAGACTTAGAACTTGAACTTGAGGAAGCCACTTCAGTATGTACATTTTCTCCAATCCAATATATTATTTTTAGAATGTAAATTCTGAACAGGTATGATTTTATCTGAATCATCACTTGCCTATTTTATTTTTAGAAATTACCATTTTCTTGTTAAAATTCGATTTAAAATTTTTAGCAGTTACCATTTTTAATTTGATTTGAAAAAGCATTTCTTTTGTGTCATTTCATTTACCCTTTTTTGAATTCTTTAAATACCTCAAAACATTTCATTTCGAGTACAGCCTTTCAAAACCCTAATACTGAATCTCTTCTCCCTAAACTTTTACTCTCAAAATTTCTCTGCAAGTTTCTATCTTTCCTTCACTTGAACATGTCATCAAAATCCTCCAAGTCTGCATCTATGGCGTACCAGTGGAAATCCTCTCGCATTGCAAGCCATGGTCCTCGAAGCATGCCTGAAGGACCAACATACTTTGATCTTACTGGTGAAGACTCTCCTTAGAACTCTCCTCGTCAACCTGTAGATGAGGAAGTTGATCAAGAAGCAGTTCCTCTTCGAGTAATGACGCCCAAGGTACTCTTCAAGCATTACACCTTTCTGAAATAGGGAGGAAGTCCAATGAGTTTTATCACTAGTTTCCTGAAAGATAATGGGTATGAGAACGAGACATTGTTTTTGAAAACAATGGAAAGACTAGGAGTGGCACCAAAAGGAGCAGCTAAAAGGGGTTTGTGAACTTTCCTTCTGATCCACGTTTTGGGTTAGAAAGTCAGGTTGAGAACAAGGATGATGATGAGCGAATTTTTACGAATTTCCAACCCCGCATGGGTGTGGCTACTGATGTCCCTAGAGAAAGAACGAGATTGTTTCATTCAAAAGAGCATAAGAGGGTTTATGCACAAATGCTGAATAGAGGAGTAATAAACCCACGCACAGTGGACTTTGACTTCCTTGACTCCACAAAGGTTAACTTGAGAGAAAGGTTAGCCAATTTGCAACTTGAAAAGTTTTGTGCTGAGATGGCTGTGGCTTATCCTGAATTGACAACATATCTTTATTCTAATCTGTCTTTCCTAGATAGAACTCACATTCAGTTCACTGTTGGTGACAAAGTGTTTGTTGTGGATGTAAACACTTTGGCTGATATTCTTGGAGTTGAACGTAGTGGTTTTCTACCAATCAATGTCTCTATGAGTCAAGCTACTCGATTTTTGGTAAAGGATAGACTGTCGAGTGGGAGTATCACATACTCTCGATTACCAACATCAAACATTCTGTTGCATAAAATTGTCATTAACTGCATCAGACCTAAAGCAGCCCTCAAAACTGATGTCTCTTGATTTGAAGCAAAGATCATGTGGGCCATTTGCAATGGAATCCCTTTTTCTCTGCCACAACCATCTTCTTACATATGTACAGGACTGTGATGAAAGAAAAAAGGACAATTGCCTTACTCTGCTTTGATTACAAAATTGTTCCAACACTTTCAAATCCAGTTTTCCTTTCAACTCTACTCAAGAACTGTCAATGCTATGGAGATATGAATGAAGATCTCTAAAATGAGGCTGAAGGATCTGACTAAGGCCATTGAGCTTTTGAAGAAGGAATCCTCAAGCAGAATCAAGGAAGGATCTACTGCTGCAAGGAAGCAAAAAGGAAAGGATGTTGCCCAAACAACTTCAAAGAAAAAGAAGTCTACCCTCCTGATAGATGAAGAAGAGGAGGATGATCTGACAATATCTGCTCTGGCCTTGCAAAATCTTCGAGGTTCCGTTGATTCTGAGGAGACTGAAGAAGAGGACAGAGTACAAGAAGCAGAAGAAGAGAGTGATGTAGAAAAGAAGGATGAAGATGTTGATTCTGAAGCAACAGAAGAAGAGGAAAGAGATCGAGAAGAAGAGGAAGGGAGTGATGCTGAACGATTAGCAGAAAAGGAGAATGAAGATGAAGATTCTAAAGGAGACACTGGTGCAATACTAGTATCGGATGACTCTACAGACAAGAAAAGAGATCTAGTGCTGGGAAGGAATAGGTATGAGAAAATGAGGTCTCCTCTCCTCCTATAGGCACCAAAGCAGGGGGAGATGTTGAGAAAACTCCTCAAATTGTACCTACTACTAGTGATGGAATTAGTAGATCTCCTGCAGACGCCGAAGATGTTTTCGCATTTCATTTCCCTGAAGTTGATGCAGAAACTCCAAGTCAGGGTGCAAAACAAACTGCCCTCGATCAAGTTGATGTTCCCTCATTTATGAATACTCCACGAGACTTACTTCGCTGAAGCTAGTGCTCAAACAGAACCTTATGCAAACTATCCAAGGATAGTATAGCTCTTATTGGAGATAAAAGCTTAGCAATATGCAATGGAGGTTGAGATTCAAAAGCTACACACTGCCTTGAGATCTACTACAGATTTTCTAA
Source organism: Eucalyptus microcorys (assembly GCA_014182515.1). Classification (NCBI taxonomy): domain Eukaryota; kingdom Viridiplantae; phylum Streptophyta; class Magnoliopsida; order Myrtales; family Myrtaceae; genus Eucalyptus; species Eucalyptus microcorys. Next base: position 25,164,849 of record CM024568.1, on the reverse strand, counting down.
CTAGCAAGGTACAATCTCTAGATACTCAAGTTTAGACTTTGAATCAACAGGCTTCATAGAATGTAGCTAAAGTCGAGAATGTCTATCATAAGTGCTAGGAGAAGCTTGAGGAGGTAGTGTAGTCAGCATTTGGGGATTTCCGACTTGTTTGTGTTCTAAGACAACCCTGAATGACTCCATTCCTTTTATCCATTTTATTCACACTTTTTATTCTGACTTTCTCTTTCTTTTTGTTGTTGACAAAAATGGGGAGAATGAGAACAGATTTAAGTGTTTTTGTTTTTGCTTTTTGGCAGTATCAACTTTTGTGAATGATTGAGTTCTGCAGTTAACTCTTATGGTTTTGAATTTGGATTTGGATTGAACTTTTGTAGTTTTTGAATCCTTGAACTCTAAATTGTCATGACTAATATGTTTTTCGTGGTTGCAAAATCAATACAAATCAGTTTTATAATAATATGTTGTTATTATAAGTTTTCATGTGTTGCTAAAGTGTGTCTTGCAGGATATAAGTGTTAAATTTGCATGAAAGTTTTGTCACCGTAAAAAATGGGGAGATTGTTGGAGAAAACTCTTATTATGTTTTGAAGTTGAGAAAACTTATGTAAATTCTATTCTGAAGTATGCGAGACTTTTGTGTAACTCTTTCAAAGTCTATCTTACATTAGAAGTCTGCCCACTCTGACGAAGATCTAGACTAAGAGAAGAACGAAGACATAATCAGACTCAAGATTATTTTTCTTCCTTCAAGGCTTCAGTACGTACAGGATATATCAGGCTTTCTGGTTGGAAATATCACCTACCATATTGGTTATCTTTATTGGAATCAATTTTGAAGCAGCAAATCATTTTGGAAGGCAAGCTTATTTGAAAAGAATCTACTTATGGAAACCAAGATCCCGATTGTATGGGCGCCCATGATTGTTAGACTTTCATCTCAATCTTCAATCGGCTTAAGATCTCCTTGATTGATTCTGTCCAACGGAATGATTGGAAAAACTTCTTTGGAAAGTGCCAACGGTCGAGAAGGCATAGGTGAGTATTTAAGGAGGTTTCTCAACTCATTCGAAGGTGTGCGTGAAAGAAGAGTTCCAAAGTCTGAAGCTTCCAAATTACTTATTCTTCCTTCTACAGTGTTCAAACTTATATTCGAAGAAGAGAGAAACTCTAGAGAGTGACTTTGTGAGAGCAGTAGAATCTCTTCACTGAGAAGTTGAGATTTTAAGGCCGTACACTCCTTTTCGTTTCATAGTGAAAACCAGCTAGAAGGCTGTCAGCGTGGAAGAGTGGATGTAGGCTTATTCTAAGCCGAATCACTATAAATCTTGTGTTCATTTTCTCTTCCCTAAATTCCTTTACTTTATTTGCTGTGATATCTTTATGCGATTTTAAATAATTGTTAAAGTCTGAAGTCTTCTTCTAAGTTTGTTGTTCATCGGACTCATTAAAAGTAAAGTATTTTTATTACATTTTGCAAAATCTGTTTTCACACCTATTCACCCCCCTCTAGGTGTTTATACTAATCATTTCAGAAACAAGCAATGATGTAATATGCTTCGAGTGCAAGAAGAAAGGACACATCAAGCTTAACTGTCCCTTGTTGAAAAAGAAGAAAGGAAAGTATGAGAAATACAAGAAAGCTTTTAAAGCAGAAACCTAGAGTGACACAGAATTTGAGGAAAGCGAAAAGGAATTTGCAAACATTTATCCGATGGCTCATTTAGAATCAGACTCAAAGTCAGACTCAGACTTAGACACAAATTCGGAATCTGACAAGGAAATTGAGGTAAGTCATTCAGAAATTCCTATTAAAGTTTCTAAGTATATAGATGAACTTTGCCTCAATCTTAAATCATCTCTTAAAAGGATTTCCGAACTAAAGAAGGAAAATTCAAAGTTCAGGCAACAGGATAATTCTTGGATAGAAAAGTTTAAGGGTTTGAAAAATGATGTTTGAAAGAAAATGCTGATTCTCTTTCAAAAGAAAATAAAATGTTTGAAAAAGGAGATTTCATATATTTCTACAAAGTTTTCCAAAGAGTAAAAAACTTTAGAGAAAATTCTTTCAACTCAAATACCCTATTTTAACAAATCTGGTTTGGATCTAAACATTGAAAGTACTCATTCCAATGATTTTCCTAAAGTGAATGAAAGACTCAGACAAAGACCCCCAAAATCTTCTTATAAAAATCATTTTCCTCTTATATCATTTTTTCATTGGAAAACCTTCTGATCTTCATGAGTTCAAAAGGAGAGAATTCTTTGAAAGAAAATGCTGCTCTCTCCAGAAAATGCACCTTGATAAGCATTATAGAGAAATACTCAAGCTCTTCTATGGTATTGGAGCTGATCCAAACCTGAAGCAAGTTTTTTTGACTTCCATTCCCAAAGAATTATCCCAACATGTTGTGAGATCTTTTCTCAATAGACAAAGAAGAATTGCAAACATTCCATTGGGTGAAATTCAATAAGAAATCCATTTGTGCCTCGATGATTTGTGTTTAAAGCTCCAAATGGTCCAAACTTATCTCACGGACAACAAAGAACTCGATGGGGCTTGTTCTCGCCGTGAAGTTGAAGATCAAATGCTCCAAGCGAGACTGTGATGGTTCTTGTGGAAAATCTTCTAGAAAAAGCACTTTAAGAAATTCTGGATTAAGAAATCTGGACATGGATCTAAGCACTTCCGAAGAAAGAAGAAGTGGCGTATCTACGCAAAAGGAAAGATCGCTCAGGTCACAAGAAATCAACTCGATGCTTCATTTGTAATAAAAAGGGGCATTTTGCCAAAAATTGCCCTCAAGCAAGAAAATGTCAGAATCATCTGATACATCATATAGAGATTGAAACTAAAATTTCACTTGAAAATGATGACATCAAATCTCTATTTTCTACGAATGGAGAATCATCCGAACAAACTCTTTGTGTCATTCCTTGTTACCAAACTCTCAAAGAGAGTAATTCAGATTCAGATTCGAGGACATGTTTCACATATCTCTTACTTCAACGGAACAAAACCTTAACATATTTTCAAGCCAAATTCGTTGTCCTTATTTTCCCATGAAAATCTTTACTTCAAAGTTCGCTAAACCTATCACTGTCATTGCTCTCATAGATACTAGAGAATATTTTTCAATCTTAGACACTAAAGTTTTTCTTGAAGAATATTGGACTTCCTATGTTCAATATTTCAATTCTGCCTCAGGAGATTCTTTTTCTACGAATATAAGAACTACCCCAGTAACTATCCCGTTATTTCCCTAGTGTTCCATAACCACAAAAAATTTCAAATCCAGTCTTCCTAACAAAGATTTGATCATTGGTTGGGACATCATGACTCATATTTCCCAGCTTCGTATCATTCCTGGAAAATGTCTTAAGTTTAAAGACCAATTCTCTGAATTTGTCAATATCCAAAGATTTTTTTCCATCCAAATGAATCTATTAAATCCGATCATGCAGAAGTTTTTAGAATCCTATTCTGAATCTCATTCTAAATTCGCTCAAAAGTGTTCTCATCCTTTATGGGAAAATCTGGAGTTCTTTGTTCACCTTCCCTTCAAGAAAAATGAAGACATCAATCCAATTAAGCCGAGTCATATGAGAATGAACTCAGAACATCTGGTTGTTGCTTAGAAGGAATGCTCGGAACTACTGCAACAAGGTCTTATTGAAATTTCAAATTCTCGATGGGTTTGTGAAGCCTTTTCTGTCAATAAGCGAGCCGTGCAAAACAGAAGAAAGATGTGACTGGTAATAAATTATCAACCCCTAAACCTTTTCCTTTAAGATGACAAATTCCCTTTACCTTCTAAAAATTCCCTCTTCACCGAGTTAACCAAAGCTCATATCTATTCCAAATTTGATTTTAAAGTCGGATTTTGGCAATTGGGCATCCATCCTGAAGACAGACCCAAAGTAAGGTTTTGCATCCAAAACCAACATTTCCAATGGAAAATTCTTTCTTTTGGCCTAAAGGTAGCACCATCCTTGTTCCAAAATGCCATGTGCCGAATTTTCCAACCAATCCTGTCAAGCGCAGCTGTATATATTGATGATATTTTGCTCTACAGCCCTGATGAGGAATCCTTGGGCAGTTTGCATAAATTGTGAAAAAATATGGGATTATGCTTTCTCAAAGAAAGATGAATATTGCCTAGACAGAAATTAAATTTCTTGGTATGCACCTTAATAAAGGTACATACTACCTAGAGCCATATATTGCTCAGAAATTGTTAAAATTTCTTGAAGAGAACTTTATGACAAAGCAAGTTCAGCAATTTCTTGGGATAATTAATTATCTCAGAGACTTTGTTTCAAACATTGCCAAACTACTGATTCCACTACAATCAATGCTGAAGAAGAATCCCCCACCATGAGGAAAATCTCAGACTAAAACAATTGCTGAACTTAAGGATATTATGCAGACTCTTCCTCCATTACAAATCTCATCAACAGGGAAGAGAATTCTCTAGACTAACGCCAGTGATGAGTACTTGGCAGCACTCCTGTTTGAATAAATTGATAGTAAGAGACACTTATGTGCTTACAAAAGTGGAAAGTTTTCCCAAGTTGAAATGCATTATCATTCCACTTTCAAAGAAATCTTGGCGGTAAAAAATAGGATAAAAAAGTTTGAATTCCATCTCATTGGCCATCACTTCCTGGTAGAATTAAATATGGCATCTTTTCCCCAAATGACCAAGTTCAAATAGAAGCAAATCCCACATTCTCAATTGCTTCGATGGGCTGAATAGTTTTCAAATTACTCTTTTGAAACTAAACACATTGCCGAAAAGAAGAATGTGCTTGCTAACTTCTTGTCAAGAACAAAGGCACCAGCAGAAATCAACATGTACATCATGAGGCATGCTTTCCATACTCTTCATCATAATGAAAAGTATAAGATTGAAAGAATACGAGATTAGCCCAGCTGGCAGTACCCCTAGGAGATTGTCGAACAAATCCAAAATGACAACCTCACTGAAAATCTGGAAAATCTCATGTGGCAATGCCACATAGATCTATTCATACTCCATAAAGGTTCAATTCTTTATCCTTTTGGATTAGATTCGGACTATCTATTCATCCATCCTTTAATTTGGAAGGAAGAAGACTTCCCTAATCAGTTGCGATGGTTATTATGGTATTTAATCAATAAGTATTTAATAGCTATCGAAATTCCAACTAGTAGATTCATTGCCAACCTTACTAGGATATTCAGATTCGGTCGAAACATTTAAAAGGAAAGTGATAGAAATCTCTTAGCCTTCCTTAATTGTTTTATCCTTTTACTAACTGTAAGCAGCTCTTACAGCAAGAGTTGACAACCATTCAACCAAACCCTGAGGTCCACACTATTCTATCCTTCCGACATCCATGGGCTTTTGTAAAAAAACAATGGCAGCATCACCAATGCTCCACAAATTATAGGTACCGCATCCTATAAGCCTTAGTCGTACCTTACAGAAGCTCGGATTTACAAATCTTTTTCAGGGCTTGTTAATTGCTGTTAACATCAGTACCGAGAACTTCAAAGAGTCTTGTGCCAGAAAAATAAAACAATTTTTGAAGATGTATGGAACTATAATGTACCCATTACATGGGATCATTAATCAACCCACCAATAATTTATTAGTGCCACTCCTAAATAAATTGATTTTTCATATTAATTGAACCAAGTCGCGAATTGATATGTGTTTGAGAGAGTCTAGACTATGCAAAAGCTTAATAATCCATTAACCATTTCCCAATTGCTTTGGGAAGGTCATGACACATCCATATAAGTAACTAATTTTGTCATTATCAAAAAAAGGGGAAATTGTTGAGCAAACCCCTAAGGATTTTAATAATGCCAAAATTATCTCATAAGATTTGATGCAAGTGTTATTTCTATCCATATTTCTATTGTTGATTCAACACCATTAAATTTATTCCTAATGCAATGCAAAAGAACTTAAAAGACTTGGGATCTTAAGGGTGAAAAAGTCAAAGTATGAAAACTCATGATGACTTGAAGGACCAATATAGGTGAATGGATCTATAGAAGTCTAACTCACATACGTGATTGGGAAAATAAATGGAAGTTTGATTGACACAAGAATTGCCAGTTGGACCGCTGGGCAGAACTAAGTAAAGCTGAGGGAAGCTACAATTTATCTAAACTTAGAAGATTAGTCATATACAAATAACATGATGAAGACCCAAACTTTCCTTTATTTATTACAAATTTAAAGGAATTTGACAGAAAACCACAGGTTCGGAATTATGAAGAATCAAATCTATTACTTATCATACCATTGGACAAAGAGTATCTCTTAACTCGGAGTTTTTATTCATAGAAATGGCAAGATTGTTGGAAGATCTTATTGTATGGGATCAAATCTCCAGCGATTTTATTGGAATCTGTAATGACTACATTTATATGTCAAACAGTCAACTTGAAGATTGTCATCTATAAAAAGGACTAGTGCTAGCCAATGTGAAAAAAAGAATAGACAACAACAAACTGCAAAAATCATAAGAATATTTCATACATCTTCTAGTCAATTGATTTTGCTCTCTAAGAGTCATACACTATCTAATAGTCTTTTGAGAAGTGCACAAGTACTGTAGCAGCGCGTGTATCACTGGTAGTGTGATTTACCAAGCTTCAAGGAGAAGCAGCTTTGAGTAGAAAGACCGTAAGCTACATCTGTAACATCTGAAAAGTTACTACTGAACTCTAACCCATTGATGGTTATTAGTTTGAAAGAGTGGATGTAGGTTTATTACAAGCCAAACCACTACAAATCTACATGCATTTATTTCTATCTCCCTTTATTTATTTATCTGATAGATGCAACACACGTAATTTATGTATATACCTGGTTTCGTTCTGCTCATAGTAACCTGCTTCTACTTAATTCCACAAAAAGTTATCAAGATTGTTAAATAAACTATAATTGCTAACAACAACAAATATGACCAACATTGTGCTTTCTTTCTTTCAGTAGTGGGATGGATCTGCTATTTGTTGTTGTAACGTTAGATGTCTAATAGCCATACAACAATGCCCCTAGAGCACGAGCAAAAATAGCAGTCATAGTGTCACGCCCCGATCCTCCGAGTGCGTGCCCATCCCTCTGCGGTCGATTAAATAGTGACGTCCCATGACGCATCACCGACCCATTCATTTTAATGCGTATGCGGAAGCGAATAATAAATCCCTAGACAACAACAAGATGAGATAGAAAAGCAAGCAACAATTCACAACCAAAACAAGCCTTTTATAAACACTCCAGGTTTATACACAAATCTAGGCTGTTTACAAAATATTGGCTCAACAAAAAGGGAACTGCCCTATAACCCACTAGCTAGACACATTCACCGATTCTTCGGTCTCCTCCTCATCAACTCCGGAGCTTCGGGTCCTTCTCAATTGTCCTCTAAGGACCTAAAAATGTTATCTCACAATGGGGTGAGATGACGTCTCAATAAGTTTACCCCCTAAACTCCGACTAGGAAGGAAATACGCCCAAAGGCTACCTATGCACGCAAAAGATAGAGGACTTACCTTTGCCTCAGTTCCCTTCTGCATGTCAGTACAATTCATATCTCATATACGTGCAATCATCACTCAACAATTGGAACGCATCATACTATATTTCAATCAACCACTCGTTCCAACTATTAATCATGGCCCCACGGACAATTGGAATGCATCATACTAAATGTTCAGCGGTGAATCATGGCCCAATGGGCACAGCCTATTTCAAGTTCGGCGGTAAATCATGGCCCGATAAGCACAACCATACTTCGGTCGTTAATCATAGCCCCATGGGCACAGCCATATTTCAGCGGTTAATCACGAACCCATGAGCATGGCCTACTAGAAGTTCAGCAATTTTCTTGACCCATCCCATATCGTCACACACAACATACGTCACCTCATCTTTCAATAGTCATCTGACTACAACTATAAACCATCACACGATTATTTACCCACAACCAAGGACATTGTGCTTCACACTTAAATTCCTCAATTACAATAATGTCTTGGCCTACTTTTTTCATGTTAAAAATACCCAATAAAAATAATCGTGTGTGGGTATACGGTCACTTGAGCAAAAAATATAATATCTTTATTTTATAAAATCCCACTAATTATATAGTCCATCAAAATATTTTTGGTGTTGTAAACCAACGCCCGGTTTTCTAATTAAATACGGAAATTAATAAATTTTGGAATAAATACCCAAAATTGCAATTATCACTCAAATTGCACAAATTAGCACCCGAGATAAATAAACCAAACACGCCATTGCAATCAGCACGAAATTCCAGTCACCGACTATCCCGGTCTAATTTGCGGAAAATAATAATTAATTAAAATAATTACTGAAATTAATTAATTAATACCAATAAATGCAACTTAGACTGGAAAAACCTAATTAAATACCGAAACGGGCCTGGAAAAATTTTGAACCTATTTAAATAAATACTATGACTTATCTACTTGCTAATTGCACTACTCTAACCACTTAACATACAATATCGAACGACTAAATTGTGAATCCATTCTAACTAACCACCTAAACCATACTTAGCCTAAACTAATCAACCATTAATCATAATTAACTCCCTAGGGGAGATTAATGAGTAAACTCACTGGATTAACGATCCGATTGGACCACAACAACGGCGAGGTGGAGAGAATCGACAAACTCCAAAGCGGGTGCACCAAGCGAGGCCCAGAAAGGCTCGAAATGGGCCAAACAGTGAGTTGTAGACCTAGGAGTTTCGGTTTTGGTCTAGGGCAGAACAAGGCTAGATGGTGGCTGGTTAAGGCCGAAACGGTCCAGGTGGGACTTCACGGCGGCAGGTGATGGCTAAACGGCGTCCAAGGAGCTTTGACGTGGCTTGAGGAGTCTCGAATAGGGCAACACGACGACGGAGAGGGTTGGACGACACAGCAGGGGTGGAGCGACGCGTGCGGGCGAGTAGGCGCGAGCGATGGCGTGCAGTGGCTCTGGCGGGCGGCTAGGGGCGTCGATGGGCTAGGGGAGGCTACTAGCTTCTATTTGCAATTTTTTTGGAACTTCACCTTGTTGGAAATGGAGGGCTCGATAGAAGGAAGGAGAAGGGGGGCAACAAGGCTTGAGGGGGCGACTTGGTCTCCAACTTATCTTCTTGTCCCCTTGACCATGCCCCACCATGGCCAGCTGGTTCCTTAGCCAATTTCCAGCCCCAACTCTTCCTCTAGAAGCCAATGAAGGGATCCAAAAGGTCATGGACCATGGGGCTAGAATTTTGCACAAATTTCCCTCAATTCCACTTCCATTCATTCTTGAATCAATGCAATTCAGTCCTAAAAAATTCTACCGAGGTGCCCACGATCAAATTGACAATTTTCGACACCAATAGAACCAACTTGCATCCCAAAAACACGATAAAAAACGGTCTCCTGAATTTTTCAGACAAAAACGGCCCTATCTTGACTTTTCGCCGAAAATCTCGATTTACAAAAAGTTGATGTTTCTAAAATGACTCGTGACATGACAGAACTTTCAATTTTTGAAATCAGATTCAAATTTGCAGTTAATTTCAATCTGACATGATTTTAGCGTGATCTAGGCTACCGAGTAACTTTTAGAAATTTTTAGTGCAAATGACCCGTGGTCGATTTTCTTCGAGTCACAATGAACCTCTTCGACACATTGGTAATTCGCGGTTGTCGTGAAAATCTCGAGATTTCAAATACGGACACAGGGTATCAAAACTATAGAAAAATCAGTCTAGTGCCAATCGACGAGAATTTTTCAATTTGGTGGAATCACTCACGTTTAACCACACATCTCAGTCGAACCGACCTATCTCTAATCTCTAATCGATCTTTAATATGCCATAATGATCTCTGCAGATAAACACGGTCGAGCAGTCAATTCCTGGTCGAATTCTCAAGTCTATTGCATTAAAATACCTTAATGACTTCCCTAGATAGTCTAGTTATCTCACGAGTGATCAGCTCAAAGAATAACACTATAGGCGCGTTGATGGAAATGCCCGATTCATTTAATTGAAAGCAGAAATGAAAATTTCAGGATGTCACACATAGTGACAATAAGTATACTAAATTTTTACCCTATTATAGAATGCATCAACTAATGAAGATGAGTTCAAACTCGTGTTTCGTATAAATATTATGTCATTTTGCTTAGAAAGTTTATGATGTGCTAGTTGATTAGGCTCTTCCTTACCATAACATATAATATACTGCAACACGTGCACACATGTACGTTGTCCACACATTTGTTTGTTCACTGTCACGCCCTGAACCTCGAGCATGCGCGCATCCCTCGGTGGTTGATAGAAATTTTTACGACGTTCCCAGGACTTGTCGCCGACCCTTCAGTTTTATTGCACATGTGGAAGCGATTTAACTAATCCCTTGACAATAAAAAACATGGGATAGAAAAGTAGGACAACCAATTACAAATACAAACACACTTCCATAAACACCTCAGGTTCTTATACAGAAGGTCTATCTCAAAAAGAATTACTGAGCCACCTATGCTTCTAACCTTTCCACTTCAAGCTTCGGGTTCTTCACACTAGGGACTTGAAAATGGTTATACAATAACCAGTAAGATATAAATCTCAGCGAGCCCTCCCCTAAGCCCTGATTAGTACACCAACTCCACTGGAGTATCTCTTCATAACCACCCCACAAACAAGTCCACGACCAACAAAACAATAGTCGATTCGCATGCAACCTTACCCAGCATGCCATACCCTGCACGTTATATCTTAGCACAATACATGCAATGCACATGGCCATTAAATGATGCAGTTCATCAATCGCATACAAGTCGCGTCACAAGCGATCTCACCTGGCCATTGCCACACCTTGCACATTATCTATTCATACGTGTGTGCCATAAACGATGTGATTCACTCATGCATATAACAATTTCACACATCAATGCATCAATTCAGATTGAGCTATCGATCAATCGACTCAGTTGATTACATGACATCACGACCATCTCTTGATCGGCCCATTCAACACTATCTATAAGTCCACCCATATTAGGACTGCTCGCTCTAAGCTGATAAATAGATAGTATAGCTTGTGCTAAGCTGATAAGGTTAAGGTATACCGCTCTCACTAAGCTGATATATCAAGGCCCTCAGGCTGATATAGTATATCGGTATACTGCTCTCGCTAAGCTGACATATCACCAGTAGACTGATATAGTATACCCCTGATGCTCACTCTAAGCTGATAAAGTGTACTGCTCGCGCTAAGCTGACATATCAAAGCCCGTAGGTTGATATAGTACACCAGTATACTACTCTCACTAAGCTGACATATCAGAGCCCGTAGGATGATATAATATACTGTTAATGCTCTGTCTAAACTGATAAAGTGTACTGTTCTTGCTAAGCTGATATATCAGAGCCCGTAGGTTGATATAGTACACCGGTATACTACTCTCGCTAAGCTGACATATCGCTCGCAAGCTGATATAGTATACCACCCTGACCATCTATTCAAGTCATCATTTTTATCATACCCGATAAAAATACTCGTGTGTGGGTACACAATCGGCCATAGCCAAAATACAATATTTTCCTCTTTGAAAATCCCATTAATTTCAATGATCCAAAAACACATTATTGGCGTTGTAAACCGACGCCCAGTATTTTCCACTTAAAATACCTATATTTTAGAATCATCACACAATTACACAAATCATCACTCAATTCATGTGGATGCCCATGCATTTACACATCCATTCACTTCATAAAATTAGCACATGAAATTAAGCAATTTTTCACTCTCGGGTGAACAATGCTCATGAAAGTACTCTATGATCAGTACTGCGTGAATAGTGCATGTGAACAGTAAATTTCCAGAATTCAATATTTAATAAATTAAATTCAGAAATTAAACAAAACATTAGTTAAAACAAACAAGCAATTAATTAAGCAAAACAAGCTTAATTAAACGCATAAGCACAATTAAGCAAATAAAGCGATATTAAGCTAAACTAATCTAATCCATCCACCTAACCACCTATCTTAGGACTAATACAACTTAAGTAAACCTCCTAAACCATAATTAATCCTAACTAAACCAACCCTAAGCAAGTTTAGGCACTAATAGAAGGATTAGGAGCTAAACTCACCCGTTAAGCGGGCCGGAGACACGGACGTGGCAGCACACCAGGACTTCTACCACAATGATCCAAGGCGGTCCTAAGCTCAGAACAGCAACCACAGCTCGGACTCCCACTAAAAACACTGAAAAACAGCCCTGTCGGAGGAGAAATTGAGTTGGACAACTTGGCTGGAGCTCCGGCGAGGGGTTGGCCGGTAACCGGCGGCTCCCAGGGGTCTTGGGGATCTTGGTGGTGGTTGGGATGGGCGGAGGAAGGGTCGGAATGGGAGAAAACGGGTCAAAATCGCGAACTAGGCGGAACTGGTCGGAACCAGGCGGTCCGGCAGCCGGTTCCTTCTTTCCGAATTTTGGGACAGCTGGTGGCTCCGTTCTTGGTGCGGCTGGGCTTGTTGGAACGGTGTGCCTATCCTGATCGCGATGGTGGGTGGATCGTAGACTGATTCCCACGATAAGATCACTTTTAACTTGAGTTTTTGACGAGAGATCAGCTGGAGCAGAACAGTTCTAGGCGGTCGGACTACCCCTGGCTTCGGCTGGCCACGGGTCAAACGACCGCTCCGATCGGCAAACGGTGAGGTCCAAGCAAACGGTCTGGATGTCCTGAAGACAACGGTGGGTGGCAAGAAGGCTGATTCGTCCAGGAAGACCACTTTTGACTCGATTCTTCACCGAAGGGTCAGCTGGAGCAGAAACTGGAGGAAGAAGAAAAACGAAGAGAGAGAGGGCTCCGTCGAGGGAGGCCGAATGGGGGAGAGAGAGAGTGATGTGAGAGATGTCAAGGCCTCATCAAAGCCATTGAAGGCTTGCTTCAAGTCCCCATGCATGGCATCATCATCTTCTCTCTCTTCTCTAGCCTTTTTCTCCCTACAACTAGGGGCAAAATGGTCATTTCACCTTGCACAAATTACACATCTGACCTTGGGCTGAAATTTATGGATGGGCCTAAGAATTGGGCTTGGCCATGAATAGAAATGAGCTTGGGAATTGGTTGGGCTCAAATGGGCTTAAGGTTGGACCATGGGCTTGAAAGATGAATAGTTGGTTTGGTCCAATGGGCTCATTTTCTTGGCTTAGGCCCACTATGGTGGTTGTCCCACTTTGGGCCTAGGGCCCACACTGGCTTGGCTCGGTCCATGTCCTCATGGGTTCGCTTCCTCGATCCGAAAATCCCTTTTCCAAATATTTGGCTTAACTGGCTCTGTCGACTATCGCTGTAGCTTCATCCAAAGTCCATCCTGGATGTTCCCGATAATTCGAAGCCCAATCTTTAGTTCTCATGCCATGTCAATTTCGCCCTAATGTCATTTTGGTTACAACTCAGACTGACAGGCGGTTCCGAGGTTTCCTGCGTAATCAACTCGTGTCAAACCACGTTCAAGACATCTCGACGCATGGACATCCTTGACTATATGAAATTACGGATGATAGATTCTTATTTCAAAGTACACGATTATGGAGGATCAACATAGGGTCGTTCGCGGGTTTGATAACGGTAAACGGAATCACCTGTCGGTCCATTATGTTCTGTCCACGAATCAACTTCTAGTCGTCCTTAGAATCGGCCTACCTATCTACAGAATCGTCCTCACACAAGTCTCACGGTCAAGTCGTTTTCCCAAGTCGAGTCATTTAGTTGTATGAGTTCTGTCCTCATTAGTCTTTTCCCCTCAAGGTCAGTATCTCAGGAGTGATCAATTCTGAGTGAGATCAACTAACAATGCATTGACGAAATTCACATTTATTCATCTCTTAGAGGGCTCGAATTTCAGGATGTCACATTCACTCGCACATGTCTGTATATAGATGTTCATGGTCAGAATTTTTGAGTTGTATTTGAGTGTTCTTATCATTCTAAATGTCATTCAAACTTGCCCTCTGACTATGATCGTCAAAAGTCTATGTTTTATCTGCTATATAGGATGGAAGAATTGATTATGGTGAATTCGTCGCCATGATGCTTAAGGGGAATGCTGTATTTGGGAGATGAATATATAAGAGTTTTCCTAATGTGGGTTACATTAATTAATATTGTAATTTATTGTTTTACGAGATTGGTCTAAGGTGAGATAGAAGTTTCTTAATTAGTTTAATATGAAGCTGGCTAGTGTGGGCCAAGTTGAACTTGTTCCATAATGTGAGAGTCTTAGTTGAAAACTCTATAAATAGTGTTCAAATCTCTCATCTAACCCTAATTTCTCACAATTATCCTCATAAATAAGCACTTACTTAGCATTAAAGGGTGAGAGGGCCGTCTCATTGAGCCAGTGATAGAGAGGACAATAGAGGAGTAGTTCTTGAATTTGGATCATCGCTATTCCACATCAAGAACGGTTGTCCAAATCAGGTGTGTAAATCCGTTTACATGATTACATGTGTTCTTGTTTCTAGCTATGGAGACCTTGGATTGTGCTTTTGCGTCTTACAGAATAATGACAAACAGTCTAAACATTAGCATGAAAGTCTTCTAGCTTTCTTCGATTCATGGATGTAGAATAGTTCCGAACCCTTTTCGTATCTGGTCTGGGGTGGCTTATGAAAACCTTGCACTTACAATATCAAGACAAGAAAAAAGAAAGCGTGTCTTACGGGCATACTTTGCGACCCCTAGAATTCCTCAAATAGGAAGATGCAGCCAGCAATTGAGGATGACTAGAATTACATTAGACTAATGTTTTCTGTGAACTTCTGCTTCAAGAATCAAGAATTGTTCTCAAGTATAACCTGGTTCGCGTGAAAAATGCCTAGCTTCCTCACAGAGAACAGGCCACATGGTTCGCATTTTTCACTTCTCTGGCCAATCTATTTGACTAACAAGGCACCATTCATGCTTGTTTCAATCTGAAAACTCGAGACTCATTCAACATGAGCAGATTGAGCCAAGTGAAAGCTAAAGCCACTGAAGTAGATTCTTGTGCAAGTGACTCGTCTCCTTGTCCTACACCTGTAGCTTCTTCTCTATGCGCGAGGTTTAGTTTTCCAACATTCACAGCCGTGCAAAAGCAGGTTCCATAAGTTCATCTTCGGAGCTCAACCGTCACTCCTTTTGTAGTTCCGTGCATAGAGCTTCGCATGGTGTCCATTTATCCACTAAAATGTGAACAACTCGTGTCAAAACAATCGGAAATCAATTGATAATCAAAAGAAGCCACACCGAGGCTCCAGTCTCGAGCTATTTTATGAACAGAGAAGCGGCAGACTTCCAATATTCTGGATCAGGGCCCACCCGCCAAGGGCCGACATTCTCATGCAAAGATTAATGCAATACATATCAGAGTTAGGCCTAAGAGGATCACTTCTTTTTGGGATAATTATCAAAAAAGTCCTAAACCTATTGCAATGGTACCAATTTAGTCATAAACTATATATATATATTTTGCCAGTTTAATCTTAAATCGTTTACATTTGTGCCAATTTCGTCTATACGGCCAAAATAGACCAGCCAGCGCTAACCTAGGTGGAAATTTTTTTTTAATATATAGGTGGCAATATATATATATACTTTTGAATTTGTAAATATTTTTAAATTTTTTTTTTTTTTTTTTTCCCACCTCCTCCCGGCCCCTCGGTCGGAGGCAAGGGCCGGTGAGGTCAACCTCATCGGAGGTGAGGTCAACCTCATTGGTTGGTGAGGTCAGCCTCACTAGCCAATGGCGAGGGCGAGCCTCGCCCGAGGCCATGTGAGGCTTGGCCTTGCCTAGCCTTGGCGAGGGCCGAGCCTGCCGGCACTGGCGAGGTCGATCCTCGCTATGGCTAGGCAGGGCCGAGCCTTGCTAGATTCGGCAGGGCCTCGCCCAACCAAGGCAAGGGTTGACCTCGCCAATGGCTGGCGAGGCTACTGTCACCGGATCTGGCGAGGCTAAGCCTCCCTAGATTTGGTAGGGCCTCACCTAGCCAAGGCGAGGGTTAACCTCGCTAGTGGTCGGCGAGGTTCCTCACCTAGGGACGGAAAGGCTTGACCTCGCCAGATGTGGCAATGATGGCATTGCCGTCGTTGGGCGAGGCTTGCCTTTGCCGGTGGGTGGTGAGGCTAACCGCGCCAGCCGAGAGGAAGAAGAAGGTGGGAAAAAAAGAAAAACTAATTCAAAAAATTCAAAAATATTAAAAATATTATAAAATATTATAAAATTGCCACATCAATGTTCACCGGCTGGCCATCCTTGGCCAGCATCCACGTTAGCGTTCGGTCAATTTTGGTCGGATGGATTGAATTGGCACAATTATAAAATGTTTAGGACTAAATTAGTAACAAAAAAAAAAAAAGAAGTTTATGACTGAATTAGTACAATTGTAATAGGTTTAGAACTTTTTTGGTAATTCTCCCCTTCTTTTTTCTTGTTTAATATGTAAACTGTTTGAAGGGCGGTACTTTTTCAATTTCAAACCCCTAGACCCGTTGATTCTTGCTCCAAGTCATTAAAATCAATGTAAAGGGCAAAGTGACGAGATCCAAAGATGCAAGCATCGCATTCATTGGGATTACTGAAAAATTCTGATGTTTTTTTAGGGAGAGTTGGATCAATTTGCCGCGATGGTAATTCCATAAGGTAGCTAATATATTTGAAATTTTTATTAGTAAAATTATAAGAGGCAACCTATTCAATAACCATGTTAGCAACTTACCATGACGTGAAATGATAAGTTATCAATTCCTTTTTAGAAATTTACCACACATTGCATCCCGCTTGTAAATTGAATGATTATTTATGATATATAAGAGTAATTCAATCTGGTAAATTATCAAATTATTCAGTACGTTATAGACTAATGAACTTTGATACTTGTAATTGTGAGACAGTATTAATAAGCCACTAAGTTTCTATGGTGGTAGAATAATTAATTTTTTTGTTGGTGATACCCGTTAACCGACATACTAGTAAAGCGTGTAAGCTACTTGTAATCCACTAGTCCAAATAAGCACCACCTCTGAAAACAAACTACAAGAGTTATCATCTCCGTAAAGTGATTATTTCGCTAATATATTGTTGACAAATAAACTTTGGTACCCGCAGAATCAATACAATGTCAACAATCTACTGTGACTTTATCGTAGTAAAATAGTTTGTTTATTTTGTCCCTAAGTTGCAAACATTAACCTAAACCATTAGAAAGAGTGGAATTTTTTCTGCCGGGCAAGTAAAGCATGTAAGCAACCCATAGTCTGCTGTTGAAGTACGCGCCTCGTTTAAAACTTTAAAATGATTTGAGAACGGTAGGATGACTATTTTATTGATAATTTACTTATAATCAACCGGATTAAAAAGTTGTCAATCAGTTTTTACTTAATAATGGTATTCGAAAATTCACCATCGGTCATTCAACATACTATGTGTACAAAATTTCAGAAAAGTCTGAAGATGGCTGATTTATGATTTACCATTATAGTCCATTGGAACCTACATTACATGTCATATAGGTCATCCATTCATTTTATAGAGATTAGGGATCGTTATCTCCGATAATGACACTATCCGATCCCCAACCGAAAATGTTGCCGTGTCGTCACTTTGTATTCATTTTTCTTGCCGGTTCTCTTCGGTATCTTTAAACTAGGGGCATCTAGTTAAGAGATCATGCGAGTCGCGACCAAAATTCTGTCTAATGGAGGCTCAAAAGCCAGTTAATGCCAACAATCCAGGTCGACATTTACGACGAAGCCCCATTGGACTTTTTGGTCAAATCCAAGCCCATTAAAATAATTTCTTGGCCCATCAAGCTTTCAAGTTTAAAGTAAGATAAAAA
Organism: Eucalyptus microcorys; assembly: GCA_014182515.1. Lineage (NCBI taxonomy): Eukaryota > Viridiplantae > Streptophyta > Magnoliopsida > Myrtales > Myrtaceae > Eucalyptus > Eucalyptus microcorys. The sequence continues at coordinate 25,146,944 of CM024568.1, read as the reverse complement.
GAAGACCAAGGCGAGCTCGAGCCCGAATGGCCCGGCTGGCATGCCCGGCCTCGCATGCAAGCCTGGCAATTTCCTAGAGCCGACATGAGCTAGAGACACGCACAAACTAGGGATTTCTTTTGGGGGCACTCCATTGATTCTGCATGGTCTCTGTCTCTTCAGCTTCCGGATTTCTTTCGGCCAGTGTGACCTTTAGACGGATCAGGATTTTTCATCAGGGCAGCTCTCGTTCATCTTCACATCTTCTGTATAGTTTAGTGAAACGTGTATGAGCCTATTTATAGGTTTGATAGGATGGCTACATATAATAACATAATATTACAGTAGAAATTACAACCGATCAGAATATTGATATCATGATTTGAGAGATGAAAGAAATCAAGGTGATATGAAAGAAATCAACAGGAGTTTGGAGAAAAGATCTTGAAAAGGCCCTAGTGCATGTTCCTTAGTGAATACATCAACAATTTGATTAACTGATAAAGTGGAGACAAAACAAACGGTGTCTTGAAGCACTTGAGAACATATGAAATGGTAGTCTATGTCAATATGATTGGTTCGTTGATGGAAAACATCGTTATGTGCTATTTGGATAGTACTCCGATTGTCACAATAAAGTATCATTCCACCTTTATGACAAATTTTCATGTCTTCTAATAACCATCGCAACCATAACAAATCTATTGTCATATCAACAAAAGCACAATATTCTACTTCCTTATTAGATTGAGTGATAACAATCTATTCCTTATTAGGCCATGAGATAAGCAAATCACCTAGAAAGAAGTGATAGCCAATGGTGGAGTGGCAATCAAGAGGGTCTCTAGCCCAGTCAACATCAAAGTAAGCCTTCAATTCCAATGTAAATTGAGCAAAAAGTGAAGACCATGAAATAAAGTGCCATTGACATAGCCAAGAATGCAAAGAACGATAACAAAATGAGTGGTTCACAATGTAGTCATGGACTAACTAACAATGTGAATAGTGTAGGATATATCAGGGCAAATCATAGTAAAGCATACAAGACTACCAACTAACTATCAATAAAGAGTAGGATTGGATGAAGAGTCTCATCTTTGTTGTTAAATTTGGCATTAGCCTCCATGGGAGTTGTAGCAGTTTTATTATCAGTAAGTCCTGACAAAAAGAAGATAAGTGGTATTTTTAGCTTGAGAAAGTTAATAACAGGAGGAATCTGAAGTAACTTCCAAACCTAAAAAATAACTTAGTCAACTGAGATCTTTCATTTCAAAATGTCGACTCAAATACTACTGGAGTTTTGTAATGTGGGTATAATCATTGTTAGTGATAACCATATTGTCTACATATAAAAGTAGCACAATACACCCATAAAATGTTCGTTGAACAAAGAGAGCATTGTCATAAGGGTGGGATTTAAATCCAAACGTTCCATGGTGTAGCTAAACTTAGAATACCATGCACATGGAGCCTACTTCAATCTATATAATGCTCAACATAAGTGACATACCCTGTTAGAAGTAGTGTATCCAAGAGGAGGCTCTCCATGTATACTTCCTCAGTAAGATCACCATTGAAAAAAGCATTTCTACATCCATTTGGAATGAAAGCCATCTCTTAATAGAGACAACAACAACAAGATGTTGAACAGACATAAGACATGCAACTAAAGTAAACGTCTCATCATAAATCTCATACTCTTGAGCAATATATTTTGTTGCTAGTTGAGCTTCGTAGCATTTCACTGTATCATTTGTCAAAGGAGGATATTAAAAGTGTTGTAATAGCATCGAAATTTGTCAAGGTCTATGATTTCGAGATGTGGTGAAGCGTGAGAGTTTGTGCGATGGTTATTGCCAATGAAATTTCAAGGTCTACATCTTTTGAGGGCAATGAGTCTAATGGTGGTCGATTTTGCAAAAAAAATAAAAAAAAATAAAAATAAAAAATGGAGTAACAACACTCAACAATAGCGGATTTGACCAAATACAGATATCGGCAGCTAATGTAACGTTGCTGCGACCACCACAGTGCAATAGAATCAATGGGCGCTTCTCAAACTATAATGGCTCTGATACCTTGATAAGAGTAAAGTAAAAAAAAAAAAGAAAAAGTCATGCAATTTCTATATATTTCATTGAAATGTACATGAGCTTATTTATAGGCTTTACATGATATCTATCTATAATAGCATTTTAATGTAATAGAAATTACAATCAAACAGAATAATGAGATCTGAGAGATACCTAAAATCAGCCAATATATTCCTAACACTCTATATTCGTATATATAATCACGGAACCACTATCAATTTTTTTTTCTCTCAAGCTGACTCTCATCTTCTTCCCCTTTCCCAAACCACCACCTAGCTGGACTCTCTCTCTCTCTTTTCCTTCCCTAATTCGGCCAAGCTTCATTATGGGGCTGGCTATTTGGCTAGAAAAGATAAAATAATAATAATAATAATAATAATAATAATAATAATAATAATAATAATAATAATAATAATAAAAGAAAAAACAATGGCGGACGATCGTTCTTGATCTCTCACTCCCGGATTTTCCATTACTGGCTTCTTCACTTTGGCTTTTTAGTCTACTCATTCGACCCCGAAGGTTATCTTTGATTCCCTCTCCACTTCTTCCAAGCTCATCTTTGTAATAGTTTTTTTTAGATGTAGACTACATCAATTGATATTAGGTTATCTTAACATTACCCCTCTCCACTAATTTGACACATTTACCCCAAGTCTTATTCTTTCTATTTTTTTTTTCTTTTTCTTTTTTTTTTTATTCATCTTTGTAAGGGCTGCCCTCGGCGGCGTCGGGCGAGGGTTTTTTTAGATATGGAGGGTGCCCTACATCAATTGATATTATAATTTACTGGCGAGGGGTGCCCTTCGGACTCGGGTGAGGGGGTGCCCTCATCGGCGTCGGGGAGGCCCTCGCCCGACGCCGACGTGGGCCGCCCTCGCTTGCGTCGGGCGAGGGGTGCCCTCCCGGTGTCCGGCGAGGGTGCCCTCGCCGGACGCCGGCTTCCCTCCGCCATGGCCGGCGAAGGGAAGAAAGAAGAAGAAGAAAAAAAAAGAAAAAGTTTTTAAAAGTAAAAAGATCAAAATATCCTTATGATTTAGGGTAAATGTGTCACACAAATGAAAGTTCGGAATTTTTGTGTCACAAATAAAAGTTTGGGGTAAATGTGTCACAGTTAACAAACTTCGGGGTTTTTCACGTCACAAAACAAAGTTCGGGGTAAATGTGTCATTCCAGGCAAAGTTGGGGGTTTTTAGTGGCTTTTTCCCTTGATATTATAATTTACTGTTTTACGAGCTTAGTTTAATAAGGCAAAATATAAAGATTCTTAATTAGTTTAATATAAGCTAGGTTTGTGTAAACCGAGTTGAGCCAAACCCATGATGAGAGAGTGTAGCTGAAAACTCTATAAATAAAGTTGAAGTCTCTTCTCTAATTCTAATGCACAAATATAACCTCACATAAGGAATAGTTATAGAATTCCATTAGTAAGGGACAGTCTTGTTAATCCAATGATATAGAGAGCAACAAAAGAGAAACACTTGAGGTTTAGATTGTCGTTATTTTGCATCAACAACAATGGATTCCAAATCTGGTTGTACAAATCTTTTTTCTCCATCGCTATGTTCTAGATTCTACCTATGTTGTTATTGAGATGCCATCTTCAATAACCATCAATCTTCTCCATTTTTCTCTCCCTAACCTTTACTACTTCTGGATTTTTGGACAGCTCACCTTCATTTTCTTCGCGCCTCTACCTTTATTTTCTGCTTCCTCTCGTCTGGTTCCCTCTCTTGCTCATTCGGTCCTTCTTCTTCTGTTTCACCTAAACAACTACGCGCATGTCTTCATCCTCGGTTCTGCCCCATCCACTGGTCGTTTCGTCAAATGAAAACAAACCAATGAAACCAATTTTTAATCACAGCTCGGACCAGTGTGGCTGCTGTTGGTTTAGACTCTAACACTTCCCTTCGCATGTTGGTTTGACTTTTGGCCCAAACCTAAAGGTAGAAATATAATTGAGGCAGCAAATAGGGTTTGGAAAGATTTGAACTGAAAAGTTCTTGTTTTGATACCATGTCAAATTTTATGGAATCTCTGCCAATTATTCTAAAATGTTAAGCTATTAAATGAATACATTTTTTGTTATTTGATATTCTAACATAGTCATTCGAATTCGAATGGTTGTCGGACTAATAATTTGTCATAGAATCCTTGCACGGTTCCTTCCTCATGATTCCCACTCGCCAAAGATTATATCATGTTTATGAACAAATCGAAGGAAGTGGCAACTCACATAACAACATTCGGGGGTAAGACGCTATGGATGCAACATGATCTGAAGGGAGTAAGTACAATAAGAGTGTCATAACTTTTATACAACGCTTCACTTGGATGTTGCAAATTTGACAAATTGACCACTTAAGTGCCATTGGCAGTTTGCCTTACCAGAAAAATTGGCATGGACTACATGGGTCGGTCACCCTTTACATGGCATTGTTTCTTAGCTAATTTTGACATTAATAAAAATTCAAAAATAAAAAAATGCACATCGGAATGGGAAAATTAATTAAAAAAAATTAACATAAGATGATTTGCTGGAAATGGCATTAGAATGATCGATTTTACTCTGATGTGGCATCTAAGTGAGTGAAAAAAAAGTTATGACCACTTAAGTGCCATTGGCAATTTGCCTCATCGGAAAATTCGATGTGGACGCCGATTGCCCTATTTGGCATTGTCGGGTTGACATAGACAATTAATAAAAAATTCAAAATAAAAAAATACACCTTGGAATGGGAAATTAACAAAAAAAATTCACGTAAGATGATTTGCTGGAATTGGCATTAAAATGATCGATTCTACTCCGATGTGACACTTAAGTGAGTGAAAAAAAGTTATGACATTTAAATAAGTATTGTACAAAAATTATGACACTCTAGTATACTTATCCCAAAAATGCTTATACATGTGTCCATTGATGGAGATTCTTGGACTTGCAAGAGATATTATGGTCAATTTAAGGTAGTGGGGGTGTCAAAAGTCAAAAAATGGATGGAAAAAGTGCGAGCCTTTATGTGCATTTATCCTTTCACATAATTTTAATCTTAAACCTAACCAGCTCATTTATATTTGAGTTGATGCGAGTAAAATAAAGATAGAGTATAATGGGTTTCTAAAGTCAAGGGGCCGTATGGTGGTTAGGAAAAAGGAGAGGCGAATGAAATAATTTACAATTAATACTAATGCATTAATACATAATCATTGTTTTGATGATATTTTAATTTTGATATTTGTTTGAAAATTAAATTTAAAATATTTTGGATTTTATTTGTAATGGGTCTCATTAATGAAAAGTACCTAATTTTACATATATGGTACCCATTCTATTAATATGTCTTACAAAAAATTAAATAATGCAAGCCATTCGTTTGTATGGAACCCTTATTATAAAGTTAAGAGGGATAGCAACATTGATTGGCCATCCACAACTTTTTCACTTACAAATAAAAATGATTAAAATAAGGACAATAGGAGTACTATAACTTTTGTTCGAAGCTTATTTGAATGTCATAATTTTATTTTTTTTGCTCACTTATGTGTAACGTCGAAATAAAATCGATCATTTAAGTATCATTCCTCGCAAATCATACACTATGGATTTTTTTTTTTAATTAACATTCCATTTCCATGTGATTTTTTTTTCATTTTTTATTTTTTGTCCTTGTCAACATCGACAATATCATGTAAAACGACCAACATCCATGTCGAATTTTTCAATGAGGCAAATCGTTGATGATACTTAAGTGATCAATTTTTCAAATTCATGACATTCAGATGAGTGTCACACAAAAGTTATGGCATTTTAATATACTTATCCCATATGAAGGCTATTGAAGAGGAAGGCCTTCGATCTTCCTTATGATTGAAGCAAACAATAGAAGCCATGGTGTGTTTTCATCTTCGATTAGTTAACAGTTTGTTTGGTTGTTATTTTCTTTTTGGAAATTTTGTTTTTTTTTTCCCCAATCCACGAGCTGTTTGATCCAAGCCTAAGTTGGCTGCTGCTTGTTGAGAATTATTTGGTCTGATTTTAATAGGGTAGCTGTAAGGGACCGCATAATGTGCGATTTAATAACAGCTCTAATGAAGTCGTTTTTTAAAACTTGAAAATAAAAATTGTTTCGCCGGCTTTGTTGTCGCAACAAAATCTTTTTCACCAAATGATACTTTCGGCTTTTATTTGAAGGAGACAAGGATTCTATGCTAATTCCGAACAGAAAACATCAAATGTGATATTATAAGATTTCCAATTACAAGCACAATTGTACAACCCTAATGACTAAACCTCAGAATCTCAAACTAAACCCAAACTATGTCGGAATCTAATCAACGGCATAGCTCAAACATATACCAGTACAATGCTAGAATCTAATCAATGACAATGCACTTGGATAGAGGAAACAACGTTGGAATTCAATCAATGACGTTGGACAGGAGATTAAAAAACCTAAATTTAGTCGAAAGTATTACATTAGCATAAATACACTCACCAAAACCTAATTGCCAATAGGAATCTGAAAGCTACAGCTAAGGAAACTAAAATGTGATAATGTAAAGATAAGGTAAATACATTTGATGTGTTGTTCGTGGCGCCTATTTGTTAATGGGAGGGGATGCGTTTGTTTGCATTTTTGGGGGCAAGAAACAAAAAAACATGTTTCTTATTTCTGGAACAATTTTTAAGAACAAATTTTCTCTCTCCTATCTTTTTTTCTTTTTTTTTTCTTCTTTTCTTTTTTATTGGGTGACTAGGGTATTTATAGAGAAACTAGATAGCCACTAAGCAACTGTCCATCTCTTAGTAATTGCTTCCATCTTAGGCACATTCCTTTTCCTCTATAACTAACTCACCCATCTGCTTTGTAACTGCCTTGACCGGGTTTTAATGTTTCCTAGTTTATCAACGTCAATTCGATGACTGGGTACCTGGACGTTAACCACCTTCCCAATCACGCGTTCCCCTAGCGCCTCTTGAAATATTTTGAAGACTCTAACCAAAGGCTTACGGCCAGAACCATTTGGGTAGCCACTTCAGTCATCATCGTTGTATTTTGACAACTGGACACGTGGCAATCCACTGCTTCACCGTCGATCACTAAGCTCCTATCCATAAGCTTGTCAATAACTGATCATATCTCAATATTCTTATGATGCACAACTTCATTATATTTCTCATCCACGAGATCGGCATATGATAGTACGGCCAACTTTAAGTGTCAAAAACAACTTCTCATCCACGTGACTGGCACATAATAATATGGCCAACTTTGAGTGTCAACAAAAGTTTACGAAACAAACCAGAATTTACCTAATTGCATGTTCAAGATAAGGTCTATGAATTTGAAGTTACACGTTGAACAACTAAAGAGCAGAGTTCCAAACATTGCTGTGCGATTCGATGTTAAATTCCGCATATGCAGTCATTCGGTGATTCCGGTGGATAGCATTTATACAATGCGGAATTCAGGTACTCGTTAATTGATCAATTTTTGCTCGTATAACAATGGATTCATATCCCAACATTCCTTGTCTCTTTTCTCCATCTCATTTCATTTTCCCATGAATTTGGCACGAAAATGATGGGGAGATACCTCAATGACGTCAGGATTAAGTGCATAAATACAGCGAAATAGAAAGTAAATGTGAAAAAGAGAAATCAAGAGACAAGGTTTATCCTGATTCACCCCAATTTATCATAGATCACCCTAATTTAAGGTTAGTAGATGATTTCACTATAATTATCACATTCCATCTCTTTGTTACAAATTTTAGTTACACAAGAAAGAGATTATGTAGGCAAAATAGTAGTTATTCATGGGTCGAGCTCAAAATACCAATAATAGATGGGCCCAAATTATAACTGTAAAAGCCTTCTGGAGTCGCAAAGGCATTGCCTTATAGAACCCTCACCAGGCGGCTCTTGGACCCTTATGCCTTCCTATTAATAGGGAGTACGAGCCACGCCTTAATAGGTAAGATTGGATATTTATTGAGCACTCCCCGTAGACGAGTTTGTTTCCAAAGATGACTGGATTTTGTTTTGGTATTTTCTATTTCCCTTGCAAAGGTACGCAATGTATATAATTGGCCAGGGGAGCCAAAAAAGAAAACAAAAGCGAGGATAGAGAGCAAATTAAGGCTTCATTAGTTTCACAAAAAATGTAGCGTTTTTGGAAAATGTTTTCGAAGAAACCATTCTCCAAGAAAATGATAATATTTTTGGTATTTAGCTGAAACTTGAAAAAAAAAATAGAAAATTTTTCCACCGTTCAGCATTGAAAATTCTATTTGATTTTCCTCCATATATTTAAATATTTTTATTTTTTATGTATTTTTTATTATTTAAAAAAAAATTTTTTTTTTTAAAAATTTTCTTTCTACTCCATTCTTTTTATTTTCTTTTTTATTTTCTTTTTCTTTTCTTTTCCTCCTCCTTCTTCTACAATTGGTCGTCATCCACAGCAACAACCAATGACCGGCCAAAGGTGAGCTTGAGCTCTCCTGAGCTCGATGAGCTAGAGGCTTGCACTCACCGATCAGCCGAGCCTCGGCCCTCACACTCGTCAATCTTGTGATTAGACAACTCGAGCTTGCCGATCTGGTGAGCGACCAAAGGTCGGTGTGGCAAGCCTGAGCTCACCCAAGATTAGCGAGCACGAGGCTCACTTGTGACTGATCGCCAACTATCATCATGGTTAGCACATACGGGAAGAAGAAGTAAAAAAAGAAAATAAAAATAAAAATAAAAAGAATATAAGTTCTATTTTTTTTTTTAAAGGAGGCTAGCAAGGTGTGAAATGAGAGAAAGTGAGGAAAACGTTTTTCCTTGTCTAAAAAGCGGGAAAATTTTCTCCTATTTTAGAAGACTTTTTTTCTTTGGTAGATAATGTTTTCCCCGATCAATTTATTTTCTATTAAATAAATATCGGAAAATTTGAAAAATGTTTTTGGATAAATCATTTTTTGTAAAACGAATGGAAGGTGTGAAAACCGAGAAAGAAAAGAGGGGTTGGGGCATATGTCAGTTAAGTCAAACGTAAATATAGTAAGAGAGAAGAGAGAAAAGGACTTACTTAAGGAAAAGGTGAGCAAGAAGAGACAAAATTGTTAGGTGAGCACGAAAAAAGCTGAGTGACCGTTTGAGACGTAGTAATGGGGCCAGGATTTTAAAAGAAAAATGATTCATTCGCCGAGGGATTGGAGCAATAGAAAATCTCAAAATAAAACAAGTAGGTAAAAAGGGACATCCGTGGTGCATTTAGATGGAAATTGTATCATAGGACTTAGTTTGATTCAAGCTTGGTACCATTTTACTGACTTAAGGAAAAGGTGAGCAAGAAGAGACAAAATCGTTGGGTGAACATGAAAAAAACTGAGTGACCGTTTGAGACGTAATGGGGCCAGGTTTAAAACGAAAATGATTCATTCGCCGAGGGATTGGAGCGATAGAAAATCTCAAAATAAAACAAGTAGGTAAAGAGGGACATCTGTGGTGCATTTAGATGGAAATTGTATCATAGGACTTAGTTTGATTCAAGCTTGGTACCATTTTATTGACTTTAATTCTACGGGGTCGTCACTCCAGTTTAATTTTATGCATAACTCACGGAGGTCCCCATCCTGAGACTTAACATGGCAGTGTATATTCTTTATCTAATATTATATCAGATTTCAATTGCCGCACTTTGTTTTTTCGTATACCATTTTTGATTGATTTTGATATTGTATAGTTGTGTGAGTCTTAAATGCAATCGTGCAAACTAGCCACGTAAGGTCACTTAAATAGATGAACCTAGGAAATAAAAATGAACAAGATTGTATTAATTAACCATTTTCAATATAACGAAAAAATTTACCAGATTTGGGCGCCGTAATCAAGTCCTCTTTCTCGATTTTTTGGGTTGCGGAAGTGAAAATGATCTCCCATGCTTATGTTGTCTTCTAATTGACCTCAAATAAATCAGTGGCAATTCCTAAAATAAGAATAATTTGCCTAATTTATTGAGTCAACAAACGTTGCAATCGGAAGAAGAATTTGAGAGAGCTCAAGTCAATGTACGAACCACATCGTAAGGTGAACTGTCAGCACTCATGTGGTAATCCGTCCGCCCCTTGAGGGAGGGTCACAACAACCATCTAAATGCAAAACACGCCATATAGATTTCTTTTAATGACTGACAAATGAAAGAGTCAAACTTAAGGTATGAACAACCATCAAGTTTTCTTCATATGCCAACCGCGCAATGCGCAAACCAAGTCAAAATATTCATAAACAAAGAAGTATTTTTTCTCAAATCTCATCAATTCTTGTGGTAATGCTTAAATTCAAGTAATTTCTCAGTCTATTGTCTTTCATATTTTCCAATCCAATCACTTGGTTAAGAGGACGGACTCGGCGAGTGCGAGGGTCAAAAGGAAAGTTCGCAGGTTACATTGTAGGTCTTTCTCTTTGTTGCTGGTTTTTAAGTTTTTTTAATCCTTTTCCTTTTGACTTGATTTTGGGCATCTCTCTCTCTCTCTCTCTGCTCTGTTCCTTTTTTCACAAAGATTCTCCAGCTCTGGATGGTCGAGCCAATGACAGTGCGCCATGTCACCATTCACCTAATTGGTGGGAGTATCGTCATTTGGTTTGACTTCTTTGATGCAATATTCTCTCATTTTTACAAGTACTTCATGAAGTTTCATGAATTATTTCGGGGAAGGAGATACTATAAGAGTAATAGTTTTCAAACAACACTTATTTCAATGCCAAAACTTTTCGAGTAATCAGCTAAGTACTACTTTCATTAAAAAATAATTACATCAGTGCTATCAGTGGCTTAAATTGTCGAAAAATTTAACATGACAATATTTTATTATATAACATCCAATGTGGTTTGTTGGCTAAGGTGATCACGATTGGGAAACCATTCAAAACCTGTTCAGGATGCGATTTCACAACAAGGCCTTGTCTTCAATCCTCAAATCATGGCCTCATCTTCACTGCAAGGCCTCCTCTTCCTCCGAGCCCGAAGAACCAATCCTTTCTTCACCAAGTCAACGGAGAGAACTAAAGCATCATGAAGATAAACAAGGGCTAAGACAAGGGAGTTTTATTTCTCAATTGGGAAAGCGTAGCTTTGCTCTGTTTCTTCCCAACGGATACGTAGACAAACGCAAGAACACTGAGGAAAGCTTTGCCGTTTAGTTCACGTTGCCCAATTGGAATTCTTTATTATAAGAAAAGCAATGTATGAATATTTTATTATAACAAAAGTTACATAGGACAAATTGTCAGAATTTGTCATAGGAGACACTTAAGTCATCATTTTTTCACCAACGTAAGAGTTATGTTATCGCTTGAAAATTTTTGACACTAAAATGAATGTTCAACGAAAATTAAGTTACTTCTAATCTTCTTTTTCCTTGTTTTTGGTGAGCAGAATATATTGAAGTTGCGGTTACAGGTTGCATGAGCAGGGGCTTTCTGTGGTCCTTTAAAGGTCGATCAACATGGTACTTTACTGCACGCAAAATGATTTTGATCATGATAAGATTTTGAATAATGTATTTATTTAAGCAATGCATTTTATATATTGACCATATGACGGGTCTTGTAAGGTATGACTTGAAATTTTTTAAATGCATTTGGTGGCCAGTATTTATAATGAATTTATTAACCCGAAAAGGAATCTTTTTTAGAAATGTGCTTATACTTGAATTTAGTTTTAATCTAAAAGGTTTTAAATTGGTCTTGGTCCAACAAGTGGACCAATATAATATGGCTTTCCCATTATCAAAAGGTTTACCGTAGAAAAGGACTTTGAAATGTCAATGTCTTCTTCTTCTTTTTTCCTTTGTTTTTGTGCATCAAGACCAAGATTAGTATAACTAAAAGGAAGAAAGGGAAGTACTTTTTTGGCCTATATATAACATAAGTTCTCTGGTTCATTCTTAACAACAATGGCGCCATACATCTATACTAGCTTTGTGTCTACACTCTTTTTTGCACTCTTTGTCATTCAAACCTTGGAATTTAGTCACTCCAAAACCTTTACAAATGTAAGCTGCATAGTCGCCGAGAGGGAAGCTCTTCTAAAGTTCAAGCAAGATCTTATCGATCCTTACAAACGTTTGTCATCATGGACCGGCAAAGATTGTTGCGAGTGGGAAGGAGTTGAATGCAACAAGAAGACTGGTCACGTCACAAAGCTTGATCTACGTAATCCCTGTGGTGGAATAGAGTGCAGCTTGGGAGGTAAGACACATCTTGCTCTAAATGAACTGAAGCATTTGAAGTATCTAGACCTCAGCTTCAATAATTTTTCAACCCAAAAGTTCCCAGAGTCCTTAGCTTCTCTTCAGAAATTGGAGTATTTGAACCTCTCATCTGCGGGCTTTTATGGACAAATTTCCAATGGAGTTAGTAACCTTTCCAGCTTACGGTACTTGGACATGTCTTATGTCCCCTTTCTCAACCCCAAAGATTGGTCAAGTCCTATCAACATGCTTTCATCCCTAGAGTTCTTGATATTGAGGGGATGTGATTTGGAAGATGCTTCAGGCTCTTTCTCTGTCAATTTCACTTCTCTTAGATTCCTCGATCTGAGTCACAACTCCATGAATTCATCTATTCCTCCTTGGTTTCAAAACTTGACCAAACTCGAACATCTAGATTTAAGTTTTAATCATCTCCAAGGCATATTCCCCACTGTCATCCTTGCAAATAGTCGGTCATTTAGACACCTTGATGTCTTTAGCAATAGGCTGGAAGGTGAACTTTTGAAGAACATGAGCATTTTCTGTCCCTTGCAAGTTCTAAGTTTGCGTTCGAACAAATTTAGTGGGAGGATTTCAGATAGTGAAGACAGTGCTTTGATTTGTGGACAAAGTAACCTGAAGACAATTGATGTTTCCGGCAACAATTTCAGTGGTCAACTGCCCAATCAATTTGGGAACTTCAAAGATCTCGAATTCCTTGATTTTTCATGGAACTTGATATCAGGCTCTATTCCCGCTATTGTGGGCCACCTATCATCTTTGAGAAAGTTGTGCCTCTCTTCTAACAAATTGAGTGGCTACCTTCCAGAAAGTATTGGGCAACTATTCAATTTAGAAGAGATGGACATCCGTAATAATCATTTGGAAGGAGTTGTCAACGAACTTCACTTTGCCAATCTCACTAGCTTGACCGTGTTAAAATTTTATTCGAACGAGCTAGAATTAAATATTAGCACATCTTGGGTTCCTTCTTTCCAACTTCAAAAGATTTTCATGTCTGGTTGCAAAGTGGGACCAAGATTCCCAAATTGGCTTCGAACACAGAGGAACATTTCGGTACTATACATGTCAAATGCTAGCATTTCAGATGAAGTTCCCCATTGGCTACCTAACATTTTATCTAACATTGAACGGTTGGATCTATCAGGCAACATGCTTGGAGGGAACATATCTCGAATTATTGGAAAAAAGATTCCACTATTAAGGTTAGTGTCGCTTTCTAGAAATAACCTTAGTGGAAGCATTCCAAATTCATTATGCATGTCAAATGAACTGGATTTTCTTGATCTCTCTAAGAACCAACTGTCTGGGAGACTTCCCCGGTGTTGGAGGAAGTCGCAGACAAATCTGGAATGGATTTCATTGGGAGATAACAAGTTAAATGGTCATGTTCCATACTCTTTATGCCATTTGGAGCGATTAGGAGTTCTAGGCCTACATGAAAATGACTTGAGTGGAGTGCTTCCAGAGTGTTTACTAAAGCTAGATTTGGTAAACCTCGATCTTAGTAACAATCAATTCATTGGTAGAATACCTTCGTTTGGACAACACTCTCAATCATTTGAGATAATCGATCTTAAGAGAAATTACTTCATTGGGGACATTCCTTTGCAGCTATGCCATCTTGATAATCTCCGATATTTGAGTTTAGCACATAACCACCTTTCTGGAGGCATTCCTCATTGTTTCAACAACTTCTCGCTGATGTGGGCCAGTTCGAATTTTACTCCAAATAGGAGATTCCCATTAGGCTTTTCGATTATGGTTGATATGAAAGGAACAAGCCGAGAATTTACCACCTCACTTCGATATTTATTTTCCATAGACCTTTCAAGCAATGCATTAGATGGACAAATACCAAAAGGGCTGACTTGGCTTGCTCAACTTGAGAATTTGAATCTCTCTCACAATAAGCTCATCGGAGAAATCCCAGCAAATATCGGGAACCTGAGAAAGTTAGAATCCCTTGATCTATCTAATAACAAGCTATCGGGTGGAATCCCTCCTAGCATATCCAATTTAGACTTTCTAGGTTGTTTGGATCTTTCCTTCAACAATTTATCTGGCCGTGTTCCATCGGGCAATCATCTAACCACCTTGGATGATCAATTTTTTTATCGTGGTAATGATGGACTTTGCGGAGCTTCTCTTTTAAAAGTTTGTCTGGAGAAGAGCATAATGATAAGGAAGGACGAGATGGTCACCATACGATCAAAGATGAGTCTAATGAAGGCAACTCCATCGTTGTTTGGTTATACTCAGGATTCGGACTAGGTTTCATAGTGGCAATCTTGGGATTCTATTGTTTATTACTTCTCAAGCCATCTTGGAGGATTTCCTATTTTCAGGCAGTAGATAGGATTATTGTAAAACTGTCGATCTTGAGGATGATTACCATGTTTTGGTTCAAAAGAGTTTTTCAATTCCAACTACGCAAATACGAGGTTATTTAGTAAGTAAAATCACTCTCTATCGCTCATGAATTATATTTTCTTTTCTCATATTCACTTTGTTGATGGATGCTCCTAAATGTTTTTAGCATTTATCCTCACATTTGTGAGTTGCAGGTAACATGACACCCAGCATGAAATTACACATCGACTTATCCAATTTCAGAGATATGCGCCCCTGCAACTACTATAAAGCTGATAGTTTCTCCTCATAATGGAAGATTGTTATCGAAGCTTCAAGTAATAAAGAAGTTGTACTCATTATTCTTCGACATTTATCTCTATCTATCCATTTGGTTATAAAGTAAAAAGTCTTTAGCTTTTGTCCAATAGAATAGGGCATTTATGTTAATGTAAAATGAGCAGGCTAGTCTCTATCTATCCACTTGATTATATAGTAAAAAGTCTCTTGCTTTTGTTTAATAGAATAGCGCATTTATATTAATGTAAAATGAGCAGACTCTGTGAGCCGAAGTTGGATGAGTAGGGTAAAAGTTCGAATATTGTTCCATGCCAAAACATGTGAAAAGCATGGATAATTATCAAAAAAAGTTAGGGACAAAGTTTTGACTAGCAACTTGTTCATTCGATAACACGTCAGTAAGTTACCAACACACGATGTTCTGAGAAGCTTGTGTAGAAAAGAGGCAGCCGCCCCAGCTCACCAAATCACCCTTATCAAACTATTCGCCACTTTCGAGCATTTGTGTTGCTGTTACTATTTGTATTATCACAAGGTGTCGCTAAGTCACCATGAACTGCCTCCGATGATCGATTTTGATTTCTTTCATATTGGTTCAGGTATAATTTAATTTGTGCCCTTTTGGATAATGACTCCAATTGGGATCCAATTTGGTTTTGAAGTTTTTTTAAATCTTCTTCACTAGTCGGTCAATTTCATCGCCAATTCTGAATACATTGTTAGATATTTCGGTGAGATCAGAGCTTGGCCATCGAACTGTGTTTGTTGGGACTTAAATTGGAGCCATAACTTGATAGGACTGCTCTCTGATTTAAATGCCTGTTTCTGTCTCTTAGAGTAAGCCTGTGCAAGAATTATTCTTGTTCCTCGATTAAATTGTTTGGTTGGGTGCTAGAAATTCTGGATTTACACGTCAATTTAGCTTAATTTCATTGTGTAATTTCAATTACATCATACACTTTGCATACCAGGAGAGGATCTTGCATTAAATTTGCATTATGACATTGAGATTGCATTGTTATTTAATCGTCATATTTGCATATTTATTTCCATAAATCACAAGTCATAAAAAGGAAAATATCCAATAATTTTATCTTGCAAGCTGTTAATTTCATTCTGTGTCTTCATTAAAAAAAAAAATAATAATAATCCCACATGTCTGGTGATGCAGTTGGGAGATTCCGCATATTCATATTATATAAATAGATTCGTTCTCTTAGTATCGTCTGGCATTTTAGATTGCATTATTTTTGTTACCACCTTTCATAGTTCCTTTAGGAAAATAATTTATTTACGGTGCATTTTTGCACTACGTATTACATCCGTAGATTGATAGTTTACTTCACGACGAAGTAAATGCAAGGAAATTAGAAGGTCTGATCGAGACAAGACACTAGTAGTTAGTAGAGGCCTCGAAGGGGCCAATCGCTACCAAGTAAAGGTCTGCATTAACATGATAAGAAATTTCATGAACTTGAAAGACTTGAGTGCCTCACACGGAAGAATCAATTTTTGAAGCCTTCAAGTATGGTTAAGGTTTTCTGCAATTTCTTAGTAGGAGGATGCTAATTTTAATTCCCTGTCATCCATTTTTTTTATTTGTATTTTATTTATTGTTTTAGTTTTAGTTTTTTCTTTTTTTGTTATTCCAATTGCCATATCCATCATGTCACATTCCTTGAATCTTCTTGACATTGCCTAAAGAGGACTCGAGATTAAGACTCTGTTTGTTTGGTGAAAAATAAATCATTTGAAAAATATTTTCTTAAAAATAATTATTTGTATCGCTTATATAGATGAATGAAAGAAAAAGATTCATTGTCTATGAAATTGTATAATAAAAATATTTTCCATAGAATAATTTTTTTGATTCATACAAGTGATCATTATTAAAAAGGCATACAAGCCTTAACCAGTTTTGAGACTTATGCTTATCCCTAAACCTTACTATTATCATAGAGAAGTTTGACATTCTTGACATTAACAAAAGTAGGAGAACATTGAATTCCAGTTTTCACTTTAAAAGCCCAAAAAAGGCTAAGGTTCAAAGAAGGGGCTTAGTGATTACACGTCACGTTTGGTCCGATTTCTTAGCAGGAGGGTGCTGATTTAATTCCCTATCATCCTTTTTTTCTTGTATTTTTTTCTTGTATTTTTTTTTTCATTTTTGCTATTTTCCTTTTTTTTTTTTTATTGTAGTTACCATATCAATCATGTTATCTCCATAAATCTTCTTGACATAAATAGGACCCAAGATGAAGACTCTGTTTTTTTTTTTTAATATAAAAATTAATGATTTAGAAAATATTTTCCTAAAAATGATCATTTGTATTGCTTATAAAATAAATGAACAAAAAAAAAAATTTCATCGTCTACAAAAATGTTCGGATATTAATTGTTATCAATAATGAAAATTTTTTGTTTAGATTAATTATTTTAAGTGATGTAACCAATCATTCTTAAAAAAAAATACTTTCCAAATCATTCATTTTTCATGAAACAAATATAGCCTAAATTTAAGTTCCTTTTTCTTGATCATTAGTCATAAGTTATGTATGATAAATAACAATCAATATTATAAACCCTAAACTCTTCGAATCACATAGCCAGAAAAATGAATGGCCAAAGTTCATGTGTCTTTCTTCGGTTTAATTAAACGATTCTTCTTTTTGTTTTCTTTTCATGATTTCTTTCCTATTGACCTCATTTATTGCTTTTATGATTAGTCAAGGGAAGTCAATAATTCTTTTTATTATTATTATATTGCAACTTTTGCCCACTTGTTGATGGTTAGGAAAGGTGATTATATCTTCATGATGCCGTAAATGCAAAGGAGATGAAAAGGGTCAAATCAAGACATGACACTGCTAGTAGTTAGCTAAGACCTTGAAGGGCCGAAGGTTACCAAGTCAATGCCT
Source organism: Eucalyptus microcorys (assembly GCA_014182515.1). NCBI lineage: Eukaryota > Viridiplantae > Streptophyta > Magnoliopsida > Myrtales > Myrtaceae > Eucalyptus > Eucalyptus microcorys. The sequence continues at coordinate 25,129,039 of CM024568.1, read as the reverse complement.
GCATTCATATGGCATGAAATTTCATAAAATCAGAAGACTTGAGAGTGATTGAAACGGAAGAATCAAACTTTGAAGTCTTTTAAGTATGGTTAAGGCTTTCTAGGATATATGCTCATAGTGGCAAGCATATGTATCCCCAATTTATCACACAAATCGTATAAAGAGTGCACGAGCTAATCCTATCTCGATTGAAGTACATAGAAACTTGGAGAAGAAGATGAGTGATTTGAAGCCTATTTGGAATCTCTTCCTTTGAAGGAAGGAAGGATCGAAGGCTACATTGGTCTTTTTATTATGTTGTTGGTTTTAAGTTTGGGCAAAAGTCACCAAGAATCCCAAACTTTGCCCATTCTGATACATTTACCCTAATTTTTTTTTTTTGTGATACAAAAATCTCGAACTTCTACTCATGTAACACATTTATTCCAAAATTGTATAGTGTGACACATTTATCTCAAACTTGTTTTTGTGACAGTAGAAACCCAAAATTTTTTAAGTGATATCAAAAAATCCCCAAACTTGTATCTGTATGACACATTTATCCCAAAAATTTAGCATTACAGAAAAAAAAATTAGGATTTTTAGTGTCACAAAATTTTTTTGGGGTAAATATGTTATATAGGTAAAATTTTGAGGTTAGTAAATGTGTTACAGTGGATAAAGTTTAGGGCTAAGTAACATTGACAATGACAAGTGACACACGACACGACATGACACGATATGATACGTTGACACGTTATTTATTAAAAAAATAGAGAATTTCAACACGTTAGGACACATTGTATATTAAATGTATATTTTTATATATACATAATAAATTATCTTTTTTAAATTCACAAATAAATAAATAAAAAAAAGCCTAGAATAAATTTATACTAAAAACATAAATCCACCATTTGTTAATATCATTCATTATTTTAATTTCACAAATTGAATTTCATTCCAATAAATTCATAAAACTTAGAGGGAAAAAAGAAAGCAATCCACATTTTGGACTCCAGTATCACAGCGTGTTGAAAGAGAAGAGAAAAAAAAATAAACTTGTCTACTACTTTTACCAAAGAAAAAAACAACTTTACTACTACTTGGTGGTGGCCCCATTTTTATCACTGCTCTTCCCACTTTAAAAGTGCAATAACTTATGGGGGTGATGCAGTATGTTTACTTGGATCTTCAACGGCATATTGAGGATGCCATGGTTGAACTAGTGGACTACAATGATAACTCAAGCAGGGATGATGCTTACGTTAAGGATCCGAGTTTCATAATTATTGCAAAGCACCTTACGCAAGTTCATCTTCTGCATGGTGCAAACACATCTTTTCTTTTGTTTATATCAATAGGTTTTCTTCATTTTGAACTTGAAATTATGGAAGCTTACAAAAAAAACTTGAAATCAGCTGAGTGTGACATGAGCCATGAAGTCAACCGATAAAAATAAAATTCTATACACCACCAAGAATTCACCCTTTTCTTATGTGGTATGTATCGGATTATTGAGACGCGGACCCCTGAAGTGTCATAACTTGGCAGAAATGGACACTTAAGTGCCATAACTTACGAAAGATACACTTAAGTGCCAAAATCAGAGCAAAATTGATCACTTGAGTGCCAATCCGGCCAAAATCCAGCCAAATTGCATACGTGGCATTTTCCCGGCGAAGCAAGCTCAAAACGCTGCCGTTTCACATGCTGACGTGGCCAAATAATGCAAAAACGGCATCGTTATCGTTTTGGGCTGACGTGATAAAAAAATAATATAAAAATTAATTAAATTAAATGTAGTTAAAATATTAAAAAATAATAATTTAAAGTTTTAAAAAATAAAAAATAAATAAAAAAGAAAAGAAAAGGGGGGACGGTGGCTGAGAGCTCAACCATCGCTGCCGCCTCCCTGCCATCGCCGGGAAGGGCCGGCGACAAAGGGGGGAGGGTCGACCAGGGTCACCGAGCCCTAGCCGGGGGCTAGCGACCTTGGCTAATTAGCGGCGAGGGCTCGCGAGGGTTGCGGCCCTCGCCCTAGATCCGGCGAGGGTCGGCGGCCCTCGCCCGGCCGGGGCGAGGGCCGCGACTCATCACCACTCGCCACAGATTTGGGCAAGGGTCGCCAACCCCGCCGGATCCGGGCGAGGGATAAAACCCTCGCCCTAATCTGGGGCGGGCTCGCGAGTCCTCGCGCCGGTCGGCCGGGTCGCCGGCCCCGGCCAAGGCCCCGCGACCCGGCCGACCCTTCCCCCTTTGTCGCTAGCCCTTCCCGGCGACGGCGAGGCGGAGGCGGCGACGGCGGCTAAGGGCTAAGCCCTCGCCACCACCCCCACTTTTTTTTTTTTTTTTTTTTTTAAAAAAATTTTTTAATTTTAAAATTATTTTTTAATATTTTAACTAAATTTAATTTTAAATTTAATTTAATTAATGTTTTTTTTTTTTTTTACCACGTCAACCCAAAACGACGTCGTTTTACACTCGTTTCACCGGAAAAATGCCATGTCGGCGTTTTGACAGGACTTTGGCTAGAGTGACACTTAAGTGATCCGTTTTTCTTCAAATGTGGCACTTAAGTGTACCTTTCGTAAGTTATAACACTTAAATATCACTTTGTGCCAAGTCATGGCACTTGAGATGTACTTCTACCTCGGATTATTACTTGTTTGCTCTCTGTTAATTCGCCTACATCGCTTGAAAGGTGCAAAATATATTCAAGTTATGTAAGACAAGGCGAGGGTGAATTTTACGAATATGGGGACTCTGCAAAAGATGTACTTAAAGACGTGTTTACAAGATCAGCAATGGGAAACTGAGCACCAATAGGGGGATGAATTGAAACATAATTACATATATGTCCTTTAGTGAAGCTCAAGGTACTCTTTTTCCCCAACTGTGTACTTGGTACGATACAGAGAGCAGTTTCCTGAATAAAAAATTGGTAATCAGTTGGTCTCTTCAAAGGACATTCAGACTTCATAATTCAACGAGAAAGAACTTGGCTTTATTAAGATCTTGGTTGGAAGATAAAAGAACTTTTTCCACAATTGGGCCTCATCTTTTTAGGTACTTGGATTGATGATGGTTATGTTGTACCATAATTATGTAATACAATGTCATTGATTTCACTCCCCCTTCATGTTTGGGTCTCTTTGTTTGTTTCGCTAATGTCTCATTGAAACACAGCATTAGAATGGATGTCCAAATTCCTATTGATACTTGAGTTGGTCATGTCACGCAAACATAAATATATTGATCAGTTGGGCTATCGTGCCTGGATAAAGTAGGAAATCTCTGTCTATGTCTGTTTGTGAAATTTGTGTCTATCCCATTTGCTTTGCTTTTCAGGGCGTTTGTTGGTAACAACATATGAATTACAGATCCATTAGTGCCTTCGAGTTTGTTTATGATTGTTAACTTCCTTTAAGAAATTTTTCATCTGCATCTTTTGGAAAGAAGAGTACCAGGGTTTGGGTGGTGTTTTGTCTGGAGTAGTACATTTTTACCTGCATTCTAGGTCCTATCTACGGCAAGTGTCTTATGTAGCAAACTATACTGGGGCTCCTTCTTTGTCTGTTTGTCAAATAATGGAGCTTCATCTATGTCTCCCTATGCTTGAAGCTCACTAAAGTGGGCTTTCACAAAAAAAATTTCCTGACAAAATTCTTTTGTTGCTTATTATTTTTTTCTTATAGGATTATTTTGTGAGCAAACTATATCTGATTATTTATATATGTGAAATATACACTATTAATCAGGAAGTATCGTTGATCTATTTCAGGTCCGCTGGCAAGGCCCGAGTTTCATTTTCATGTCTCTTTGTTTCTGCTTCACTCTCAGAATTCAAGTTTTACAGTTCTAATGTGAAACATACACTATTAATCAGGAAGTGTCATTGATCCACCTCTTGCCCTTGGAGTTCCAATAACCGGGATTCTTCCGCCTCAGTGCATTTCATCAAGCCTGTTGCCTTCATCTTTTGAATCACATGGCCAGTGGGATAGGCACAGTGGAAAAGGGACCAGTACCTATTCCTTGCCGAGAAATTTCAGTGAATTGAATGAAATAGCACTCAGCAAGACTATTTCCATTCAAGATAACATAATTAAAATAGCTGAGAGTAATGAAGTAGCATGCATTCAGGCTAAAGATCACTTGACAGGGAGAATTGAGGTTGCTTCTTGTATCAAGGTCATTAAGGTGGCCATGCCACTTTCCTTGACCCCTTGTCTTGAATTTTTGTGGAGAATCATAAGTTAAAGCCCCAAAGAAGTGCCTACATATATAGAAAATAGGACTGTACTTCTCAAGTAGGACTATAATATTGTACGTGTGCTATTATTTGAAGAAAGACCAAAAACATTTATGACTACGCACCTTGAATGTGCAACATTATTATCAACTTTTCATGGCTGCTTTTCTTTTTTTATATTTTTCTGTACCTATGGTCATAGATTTTAGTGACTATGTGTTCCTATACTTGGTCATTAGAAGTTAAGCAAACTATTTGGTGGTGTCTCAACCTTTTTCTTCAAATATCAGTTGGTGATATAACTGATTTTACCATTCTAACCGTATTTGATCCTGTAGCTTTCTCCTTTTGTAATCTAGAGCTGCTAACACTAGCATACATTGGCCGCTTCAAAAGGTCAAAAATTGTAATTGTTTATAATATTTCTGAGTTCAATAGATTCGGAGCTTCAATGATAGATTAGCATTTCTGATTTCTATGTTCTTTTGCTTCTCTTCTCCAATGATGTTGTTTTGCTAGTTAAAACTTGTGCTGACAGTGTGTGTTCTGTACTGTAGTTAGGTGGCTCTAGTAAGATTTGCATATAAAGAATTTCCTTTCCATGTGGTAAATCTTGCTTTTGGTGCTGGAAATTGAACTCCCGATTAGCTACTTCAATGCTCTAGGTACTCTTTTAAAAGTACTCCAATGTGATGTTGGTTGTATAGCTATTCAGTCCTCATCACTATTGTGATTCTGGGTTTACCAGGATATGCCCTTTATGAAGCATATGATATTATGATGCAGTTGCCTTGGACACGGAAGTGAATTATCTGGACATTGGTTACGTTAACACAACAGGCAGTGTGGATAGAAACTTCAATCTCAAGGTAACATGCCCATACTAGCTTCTTCTTTTTTCTTTTTTCTTCCATGGAATAGGCAACAAAAATAGAATTATGACACAGAAATGTTAGTCTCAAGTACCTAGTCCAGTTTTTTAGCTTCCCTATGCTCCAAAATAAGACTATTTTGATTAACATTTAAGGAAAATTACATGAACTTATCTTCCTGTCCATTTATCTGTCTAGTGATTATTCTTTCCTTGTGACTGTGCTCTTCTATCTTATTGAAGGCAGTACAACACGGTACAGCACTATCACGAGTGCCGATAAGTGGTAGTACAAGGAAGTCAGACTATGCATTGGTACCTTTTTGGCTTTTTACTATGACAGTAGTTGCATGGAGTTCTAGTTTTGTTTGATACCAACATGTTGGTCGAGCAGGCAACTTTTTCTATAAGAAAGGGTTTTAAAAATAGCAACGATGAGTATAAATTGTCAAATGATATATACACTCGCTCCGCTCGTCATTTTATCTTGTGGAGTTGACTGACACTTTTGCAGTTGGATGCATGACCATTTGCGGTAGCCATGATGGTAAGTGAAGATTCTTATTATTTTACTTAACCTGTTTGATTTAAGTATGAGGGACTCGTGCACCTTAAAGCTGATCATAGATTGGAAGTGTGGAATCCATGTACTCGGAGCCTCTATACAGTTGTTACCATGCTAAAGGTTTTGCACCCACTTGAGCCCATAACTTCAATAGGTGGCTTATTTGATAAAAGCATTTTCTTATATAAATAGAAATGGTAGCTCACTTTGTATCCTTGAAACTATTTTTTCTTTGAAAACTCTTCTGGTTTCCCTTTTTGACTTGGCTATTGGCACCCTTGTACAATTACAACTGCTTTCTATTATGTGCATATATACTATTTTTTTTGCAGTCATACAGTATCAGTGTATTCATCTCCGTTCAGGTATCAGTTGGTGCCTTCATATACCTCCAAATCCAATCCTTCACATTGGGAATTCACTTGAGTTCAGTCTAGAAGGTGAGTCAATGAGAAAAATTTCATCTGTATTACTGGATGCTTTCAAACATTAGCCAATGTATGCTGGTTATTCACTTCCTGATTTCGTGGAATTGTTGATTGTCCATACAAAAATATCAGCAATTATTTGCTTTAATTTTATTTCATTTTGAAAGGTATTGATAACTTAGACTTGGGTTATATTTTGTTCCTAGCATTGTTGAGGCAGCTCTGTCACTTTAAAAAGAATGTCATCTTTCTCTGGACATTCAATTTTCAATTGCCATGGAAAATGATGGTTTTGAATTTTCATCTAGTGAGAATGTTTTTCTGCCCATCCCCTGCTTCTTTGGCCACTAATCCTTTGGCTGTCTGTGAAAATATACTCGTGCCAAACTGGTGTTTAACCCAGGAAGATTCTGAGCAAAGATTAGACCTTTTTATTGCTCATCTATTCGTTAATCATTTTGTCTGTTCCATCTGATACCCTCAATCTACGTAGATGGTCTGTTTTTTTTTTTTTTATTTTTTTATGATGAGTAGGTATACTAGATTTACTTCAGGAATTTAACTATCATGCTCAAGAAAATACAGTACAACTTTGTGAGACTGTCCGCTCTTATGACGCTCCAATATTTTCATAAAAACATTTGCATATTGTTCTATATCATAAAGTGCTTAGTAGGTAATAGCTTTATCGTTTCTTGAATTCGCAAAAGATTGCCCTTTGCTAATTTGACTTCGATTTCTATTGTGAATTGTCTTGTAATTATTTTTTATTGTCTTCTTTGCAGTCAAACCGACCATCGTATGTTCGTAAGAACAAGGACTCGAAATAGATCAGGCTAGCTTATTGGCTTTATTCGTTGTTGTTTATGATTTATCCATTGATTATTGAGTAATTCTATTTCCATAATAATTTGCATGTTTATTACTATCATATCCTAATATTTTTAATTTGAAAAAAAGTCACAAAAACCCTAAACTTTGTCCACCGTCAGATATTAACCATTGACTTCTCCGTCTTGGCTACTCGCCAGGCTCGCCTCGTCAAACTTCCCTTGGCACTCTTTTTCTCCATGTCGCGCCTTTTCTCTCTCCCTCCTTCCCCGGCCTCTCCCGCGTTGGACCGCTCCGAGGACGCGCTCCAGAAGGCCCTCGACCCCAAGCAGGCCAGCGGGGTGCCAAAGCCGGAGATCGGCGCCGCCAACGCGGTTCCGAACGACCTCGAGATCGATGAGGCCAGCATCGAGAGGCAGCTCCAAGACGGCGTGTCCGGCGCCGGCGACGTCCCCCTCACGAGGGAGGCGGAACGTCTGCGGGTCATCAACACGCCGGAGAGCCGCCGGTTCTACGTTCCCTCGTTCGGCTTTGACCACCTCGGAGTCAATTCCAACGTCTTCACCTTCTGGCGTGAGGTTTGTCGTGGATTTGAGCTGAATTGTCGCGATCGTAGTTGAAAGAGCGTTCTGCTGCGAAGATTAGATGATGATCTTTAAATATTGCTTGACTATTATCTGGACGAAGAAAATCTATTTGCTTCACTATCAAGTTTCTCTGGGTCTGACAAAAGGAAAGAACAGAAGCATGTTAATCTTTTTATTTTTATTATTAGCATTTTCGTCTCGAGGAGGAAATGTTCCCTCAAGCCTGTTTCCTCACGGAGTATCCCCTTAAGGCGTGGGACGTCGTGGAGAGTTTTGGCGACCTTCTGGTGAAGGATGTGAAAACTGGGGCTTGCTATCGAGCTGACGATGTGCTTGAAGATTTTTGTACTGAGGAGCTCCAAAAGGATTTGGGCATTAAGAAGGCTGCCGAACTCAAGCATGTACTTGCAACTTTGAGATCGGGTGATCTCAGTGTTCATGAAGTGGATGCCAAGATAAAAAAATATGGTGTCACGGCTCCACACACCAAAAATCCTCTCTCTGAGCCCTATACGTCCATTGGTACTTTGCTTATCCCTGAGTAAGTACCAGCAATAGATGTGGCGCTGTCATGCCAATAGTGCATGCTTTGTAAATTATTATTATTATTATTATTATTATTTTATGTCTTAGGTTAATTTTTTTCTTCAATCTACTGCAGGCGCAAGCCACCTAAAACTGCACTAGGCATTCTTCGTACTGCCAAATGTTTCAAAGCCCTCCTTCGATGTAACAACTTTAAACTCCCCTTTGCTGTTGAGCAGATTGGGAAGGGTGTGTGTTATGAGGTTGTGCATCGTTCTCCCTGATCATTCTAAATTATGCATGTTCACATGCTTGGGTTGTATCCATGATCTCTGCTCTGATACTATTTCATAGCATAACCTGTCTTAAGACTGCTTTATATGTAAGATTTGATTTGTCATGGTATTCAAAATGGGCTTAAAACGTGGCCTCCATAGTAGACGTATTGTCATCATCTTCATCATGTCCTTATATTTAATCCACCATTGATTCTAAAGCTTTTCACACGTGCAGATTCCTCATCATCGCCGAGGTCTTTGGAGATTTCTTAAGTTCAGTCTTGCTGAGATCGAGCATTTTGTCGATCCTGAAGATAAATCCCATCCAAAGTTTTCTCGAGTTGCAGATCTGGAATTGTTTATCCTCTCAAGGGAACAACAAATTTCTGGCCAAGCAGCTATTAAAACTCAGCTTGGCGAAGCAGTTTCAAAGGTTTGCTTGAATCATCTTTTGGACTTGATTTTTCTTCCCTAACTTGTTCACTTTCACTTTGAGTCTCATAAATTTCGATGTTTATTTATAGGGAACTGTTAACAATGAGACTCTCGGCCAATATATATTTTTTTAACTCACCTCGGGATAGACAAGGATCACTTGCGGTTTAGGCAGCGTCTTGCAAACGAAATGGCTCTCTGTGGAACAGATTGTTGGGATGCTGAAATTGAGTGTTTCTATGGTTGGATTGAGTGTGTTCTTATTTCAGATAGGTCAACATATGAGTTCCAATCAAGTACGGTAAGAGTTATGTTGCCTTCTTTTTTTAATTGTTTTTTTTTCCCCAAGAAGGGGCCCGTTCAGGAATACTGAAAGAAACAGCTGCATCTTGTGTGATCTCAATAATCGAAATGATTTATCATGAGGTCCTCTCGAGTCTTTTTGAAATCCTTCTAGAACTCTTCATCCTGTTTCTAATTTATAGATAGCAGAAGCGAGGTTATGGAATGCGAGTCATAATTATTTTTTATTTTATCCATATAACTTCTTTTCATCTCTGTATAGCAAGGTGTTATTGGTGTCACTTACCAAAAAATACAACTCCATAGTTACAACTATAGAAGGAACTAAGGACTTGACGACCTTATCAATAAGTGAATTAATTGGCTCTAGAAGCATATGAGAAAAGACTAATGGCACAAGATGAAGATTCAGTTGAAAGTGCCTTTCAGTCTAAAGTAAATATACGGTCTCATCAAACTAAAAATGATGGAAGGAGCTCATGGAAAAACAAAAGAGGAGGAGAAATTATAAAAAGGAAAATTATCCACCTTGTGGTATTTGCAAGAAAACAAATCATTTGAGAAGGATTGTTGGTTTAAAAATAAAAAACAATGCCGCTTTTGTAAAAGATATGGCCACATAGAAGATTGTCGCTCGAAAAACAAATAATCGAGCAAACTATGTAGAAAAAAAGAAAGTGAAGAGAATACATTCTACGCAGGCCAAGCTGCAAATGACAATAAAAGCGAAACATGGTACGTCGATAGTGGGTGTAGCAATCACATGACAGGGACTAAACCATATTCACTGATATTGATAAGTCCGTGAAATCCCAAGTAAAGTTGGGCAATGGTGCATTAGTAGATGTCAAAGGAAAAGGCACCATCGTCGTGGAAACAAATAAAGGCCCAAAATATATACATAATGTATATCTAGTCCCTCGTCTTGCACAAAATCTATTAAGTGTGGGCCAAATAATACAAAGTGGGTATTCTCTATATTTTAATAGAGATACCTGCATTATCTATGATAAATATAAAAATATCATTGCCTCTGTTAAGATGAAAATAACAATTTTCCTATTCAATGGAAATATGTCAAAGATATAGCCATGAAAGCTCAACTTGATGATTCATGGCTATGGCATCGAAGATTTGGCCACTAATTTTGTTGGGCTAAAAATTCTCCATCAGAAAAATATGATGAGAGATTTTCCAGCCATCACAGAAATTTCAGATGTTTGTGAAGGCTGTCTTCTTGGAAAACAACAGAGACAGTCCTTCCCATATGGAGTTTCATGGAAAGCTAAGGAGCCATTGAACTTGTCCACACGGACGTGTGCGGTCCGATGAGGACACCTACACCTAGTCAAAATAAATATTTTATCCTATTCATTGATGATTATACAAGAATGACGTTGGTATACTTCCTTCGAGAAAGATCTCGAGGTTTTCTCTATCTTCAGAAAATTCAAGAACCACGTCGAAAATCAAAGTGGCCAAAGAATTAAAGTCCTAAGGAGTGACAGAGGCAATAGAATACAATTCAAAGGAGTTTAATAAATTTTGTGAAGATGAAGGAGTCCATCATCAACTAACTGTTGGCTACGCCCAGAACAAAATGGAGTAGCTGAAAGAAAAATAGAACCGTCATGGAGATGGCAAGGTCCATGCTAAAGGAGAAAGGCCTTCCCAACACTTTCTGGGTGAAGCGTTTATACTGCCTGTATACCTATTAAACAGGTGTCCAACTAAAGCAGTTCAAAATAAAACTCCAGTCGAAGCATGGAGTGGACGGAAACCTTCAGCAAAGCATCTCAAAGTGTTTAGATGCATTTGTTACGTCCACATCCCTGCTCGTAAAAGGAGTAAGCTAGATGAAAAGACAGAAAAGGAATATTCCTTGGCTACATGACCAATCAAAAGGCTATCGGATTTACAACCTAAGAACTAAAAAGCTAATGATTAGTCGAGACGTCGAGTTCGACGAAAATGCTGCCTGGAATTGGGAGGACGAGAAGATCGAGAAGAAATATATCACCTTGCCAGACATACCACCTGCTCAAGAGGAGTCAACGTCACAAGAAGAAGGAGAAGTACCGGATTCCACCACTCACGACGTAACTCCACCAAGCTCTCCAAGAGCAACACAAGAAGAATCTACTCCGTAGTCTCCATTACTAAGGGTAAAAGCCCTTAGAAGAATTTACGACACATGCAACTTTGCTATTTTGGAACCCGAAAACTACGAACAAGCATCCAAAGATGAAGTCTCGGAGAAAAGCCATGGAGGAAGAGATCAAGATGATCGAGAAAAATGAAACTTGGGAGCTTGTTGATCGACCCGAAGACAAAGAGATCATTGGCGTCAAGTGGGTCTACAAGACGAAGCTCAATGCGGATGGATCAATCCGTAAGCATAAAAGCAAGGCTTGTGGCGAAAGGATACTTGCAACAAGCAGGTATTGACTATACTGAAACTTTCGCTCCCGTTGCTCGCCTTGATACTATTCGAGCACTTATAGCCTTAGCGGCACAAAAGAATGGAAGATTCATCAACTAGATGTGAAGTCGGCATTCCTAAATGGATACCTCCAAGAAGAAATTTATGTAGCTCAAACCAGTAAGGCTTTACTATCAAAGACAATGAAGAAAAGGTCTTAAAGCTTAAGAAGGCCCTATACGGGTTAAAACAAGCACCACGTGCGTGGTATAGTAGAATCGATGAATACTTCATCAAGCAAGGATTCAGGAGGAGTATGAGTAAGCCGACACTCTTACATCAAGACCCAAGGTAAGTCCGACACTCTCATTGTCTCTCTATATGTAGATGATCTCATATATACAGAAACAATGAGACAATGATCCTAGAATTTAAAAAAAAAGAAATGATGAAGACATTTGAAATGACGGACTTGGGCTTGATGAACTATTTCCTGTATTGAAGTCAATCAAGATGAAGGAATTTTCATCTCACAAAAGAAATATGCAGAAAATCTCCTTGAAAATTCAAGATGAATAATTGCAAAACAGTGGCAACACCACTTGTAATGAATGAAAAACTATTGAAAGAAGATGGAGCTGAAAAAACAGACGCTTCACTCTATAGAAGCCTAATTGGGAGTCTACTATATCTTACCGTTACACGGCGATATTATGTACGCGACAAGTTTACTATCACGGTTTATGCAGAGTCCAAGTCAAATTCATTTTGGAGCAGCCAAGAGAATTCTAAGATATTTACGAGGAACTACGATTATGGTATTTGGTACCGACCTAGGTTTTGTTACATTGCACAGGTTCTCTTTTATCCTGTCCTGTGTGGCAACGATTTGATGGATGACACATGTTATCCGTTGTCACACAATTATATTCTTTTGTCTAATATACCATTTGAAGCAAAACATTATCCGGCACATTTTGAGGGGTTGAAAACTGGATGAGAGAAAGTTTAGAGATGTACATGTTCTGTTAATTAAAGAGGCATCTAGTCGGTGTGATGATTGTTATCGTTTGACAGAAGAAATGTGGAGCGGCTTTTGTTGCCCGTAAAAAAGTTGCTGAACGTGGAGGTAATTCTTCAGACTAGTTAACTTTGCTAGCTATTCTTGGAGTACATGGAGCAGGTTTCTGCCCTTCATTTGTGAATCCTTTTTCTTATCGTGACTCAACTAATCAAAGTATCAATGCAGAAACTGGTAAGTGTTCCAAACAAGAAGGAACTAGGTCTTGCATTTAGGGGAAACCAAAAGATGGTGGTTGAAGTTCTGGAGGTATACGCTGGAGGTTCCTTGGTTTTTGCTCTTTTGCTGAGTATATTAGGAATCTCTTCATTTACTTTATATGCTTGCATTTGTCTTGTTAACACCAGGCAATGGGTGAAGAGGAAGCTTTGCGGTTGAAGGCTGCTTTAGAATCCAAAGGAGAGGCGGAATTTCTGGTATGCACGATGGGAAAGAGCGTAATAATCAAGGATAACATGGTCAATATTTCGAAGCAGAAGATAAAGGAAGATTGGAGGGTTTTTACGCCGTCTGTTATTGGATCGTCTTTTGGCATGGGACGCATAATATACTGCCTATTTGAGCATTCTTTCTATACAAGGCCCAGCAAAGCGGGAGATGAACAACTAAATGTGTTGCGCTTCCCTCCATTTGTAGCACCTATCAAATGTACCATTTTGCCATTGATACAGAAGCCAGAGTATGAGTCAGTTGCTCAACTGATTAGCGAATCACTGACTGGCAAATACCGGACTGATGCTTGTGTTCCGCATAAGATTGACATAGGTACTTATCCAGTATAGAATTTAGGTTCTTAATTTTTTGTGTAAAATGAGTTTCTTTTGTGCATATTTGCATGAAGCTCATATCTTGGTCACTCTGTTTTCTTTGCTCACCATAGAAGGGGATTTTATCGAGGGGGGCGAATGCGAAATGCCTGCATCCTTGAAGCTCTTTTCATTTATTCTCATGCTCAGCTGCAAAGTTTGACAGACAACTTTATCCTCTTTGCTTATTCTTTCTTAAACAGAGCTATGATTTCTGAAGCTTTTCCTTTCCATATGTGGTTACATGAATACTATGGGTGGATCGCTCTATTTTGTCCTATTCACAATGTTAGGGGATTTTCTAGAGGAGTTTGAATGCTTGTTTTTCGAAGATTGTGTTCTTTTTTTTTCCTAATGCTAGGATCAGCTCCATTTGTTGGCATCTTCTCTTTCCACGTTCCCTTTTTATTGTTAAAATATGAGTTAGGGTTTGTTGAAACTGCTAATGCTGGAGTCAGCTTTGCAGATCTGAATGTTACACGAACGACTTAGATAAGAACTTGTTTCGTCGTTGAGCTGCATATTTGGATCGAGATTTACTGTCCTTGGTGCAAGCACCAAAGTTACATTGGATGATCTTCCGCTGCTTTGACCTGGCTATGCTTACAGGCATCCCCACAGGAAGGAGAGATGCGAGATTCGTTACAGGCAACACCATAGGGAAGAGATATGCGGTATGCGATGAGTATGGTGTGCCTTTCACGATCGCTGTCGGTTCTCAAGTTGATGTGACCATACGAGAGAGGGACAGCAGAGATCAGGTTCGAGTAGGAGTGGGGGAAGTGGTCTCCATTGTGAAGGAATTGATTGATGGGCGCAGGACCTGGTCCGATGTACGGATGATGTACGGTGGAGTTTCTGCATCTGCCGAAGAAAATGAATAGTTGGGTTACGGATATCATTGCTTACTTTACTGTCAGTTTATTATATTCTTGGGGTATTCAAGGTAGGAAACAAACGTACTTTTTATTATTTTTCTGTTGATATTTTAGATGGTGTCATAGATAAAACAAATAGGAAGTTGCATATGTACGTTGGTCTCTTCGCTTGATTCCGTATTGCACAGTTTTCATGCAAATTCTGCCGCTTGAGAAGGTAAAAATATTTATTTGTGAACTTCTCTGCTTCAAGTTACCTGTCATCTAGATCTGTCACATCACAATCCTAGGTACTCCGATGTGCGTATCGCTACAACTATCATGGCTGTTGCTCCGCCAAACACTATCCGTCAGTTACCAATTCTCAGCCTCTCGCCCCCTCCTCTCCCTCTCTCTCGAATATCAAGCTGCACATAACATTTTACTCATGCGCATGCCAAAGAGAGAGAGGCGGCTGATCTATTTGTGCTCGTGGTAACATTGATCTCGAATGTGGTGGCGACATTGGAAACCTCTTATGATCTCGTGTTCCCGATTTCACGGAAAACACATGTCATAAAAAAGGGTTGCATGAGAACTTATACCACATTGACATGAAAATTAAATCAAGAGTGCAAGAAAAAAGTTTCGATAAGACTATAAGTTATTGGCCATGCCATTATAGGTCAAACCATAGTTATTGCTAGGTAGGTCCTTTGTCAGAGAGGGCAGTCCACTTTAAAGATAGGGTCGACTAGCCTCCGGGAGGAGAGTTGGTGCTCATTGATAATATGATAATCCTGCTTTTTCTTTTTCTTTTTTTTGTACGTCAATTTCACATAGGACATAAGCTCCACCTGTCAAAGTGTCAATTCATAAATAATGTATCGTCAGCAAATTATAAGGGTTCGCTAACGCAACACATTTGATGGAGAAAAGGATGCAATTGCAAAAATCAAATAAGTTAGGAGACTCGATGTATAAATCAAAGTGGGCTTTGATGGCACAACTCGAACCTCCACCAACAAAACTGTCTACAGGCTCTGCCCCTCGTCATCAAGACCGCCACCAAGACGCCGCCGCCTCCTGCTAGCATGTGCCGCACCCCCGCTCTCTTTTTGCCGGTGTCTCCTCTCCCGACGCCGTCGCTCACGACACCATCATCAGATCTCGCGCCCGCTCCTCCCCTCCCCGTTCTCTCCCCCTCTTCGCTCAAATGCTCTGCCGCGGCGTGTCGCCCAATAAATTCGCCTTCCCTTTCGTCCTCAGAGCTTGCTCTCGCCTCCGAGAGATGGGCCACGGCCTTCGCGCCCTGATCGCGAAGCTCGGGCTCGACTCCGACGTCTATGTCCAGAACGCGCTGATTAGTGCCTACGTGGATGTTGGTGCGGTGGAGTCGGCGCGTAAGTTGTTTGACGAAATGCCTGAGCGAGACCTGGTGTCTTGGTCGTCCTCAATCGGGCGTTACGCGAATGATGGATTCGGGTACAATGCCTTGGCTTGTTTTCGGGGAATGCAACCGGTAGAGAGTATCGAACCGGATAAGGTCGCTTTGCTCAGCGTGATCTCGGTGGTTTCCAGCTTAGGGGCCTTGGAATCGGACAGGTGGGTCGATGGTTACGTTCGGAGAAGTGGCTTTAGTTGGAAGATTACTGGTGGGGCCTTTTTGATGGACATGTACTCCAGCTGCGGGTGACTCCATGAAACGATGAGGGTGTTTCACGAAATGCCTGAGAGAAATGTGTTGACCTGGACTGTGCCGATCAATGGGCTCGCGGTGCACGGTCACAGTGACAAGGCCCTCGATTGTTCAATGACATGAAGAAATCAGGAATGCGGCCGAATTCTATAACCTTTTCTGCGTTTTTAGTGGCTTTCAGCCACGTAGGACTTGTTGGAGAAGGCCGAGGATTATTCGAAAGCGTTAAGATATAGTATGGCATGGAACCAACGCTTGAGCATTATGGGTGTATAGTCTGCCTTTTTTTGGTTGAGCCGGGCTGGTTGAGCAAGGGCATGAATTTGTCGAAAAGATGCCGATCAGGCGAAAGTTAATTGTCTGGAGGATTCTGCCTCGAGTCCGTGCGAATCGTAACCATCTTGGCTTAGTTGAAAAGGCGAGAGGAAGACTTCATGAGCTAGATCCTCATCAGAACAGCGATTATGTCCTTTTATCCAATGCCTATGGGGGAGTTGGTAAATGGAACCGCACAGCTCGGATTAGAATTTAGACTGAAAGATAGAGAATTAGCAACATACCAGGTTATAGTTTGATCAATGCAGAGGAGGAGCCCTATGAGTTTGTTTCAGGGGAAAATTCTCATCGGGAGTGCGAAAATATTAAGGACTTGTTAATAGATAGTGTTTCGCCACGCTTATACGAACTCGATCTGTGCTGTCCCCATCTCTGGAATGGTCATCTTGTAAATTGATAGATATGGCGAAGGGCACGCCAAGCTCATTCAGGTTTGCAGATCTGAATGATCCACAAACGATCTACAAATATCACACGATTTTATAGAAATCAGATAACAAGTGAAGGTCAACCTAGAAAGTCAATTTTCAGGGAAAAAAACGCACAATGTGAGACCGATCGTACCGACCAAATGAGCTCCCTTTTTTTTTTTTTTTTTTTTTGCAGAACACATGATATTTATGATCAAATAATCGATCAATCCTTAATCAATTCAACTCATCTAACAATTATTTCTTAGCAATCATAATCATTTGTAGAGTGAATCCTAGCCTCGATCACTTTAGGTAATCTTGCTTCATCGAATTCGAGCGTTAGAGAACTATACATTGATTATGACAAACTTCAAGCTCAATTGAGCTAATCGGCCACCATGAGCTACTCGAGATGGCTTAGAATAGCTTGGCAACAATCCAAATCAAATCACAATGTCTAAAGTAAGATAGTATTCTAATCAAACTTATAACAATCAACAAATGGGGATCAAAAGAAGTCAGAGTGGTCAATGATGATCCGGCTAGAATTGGATGAGCTTCGACCAAGGACAGCTCAAAGATAGGTCAACAAGTGACGTCGCAAGCTCTGGAACGCCAAGGAACCACCACCGACCGTTGGATGAGGATTGGAAGCTGGCGGCTTGCTCTATCGTCCCAAGCACAGGATGAAGCTGAAGAAAACTAGGCTGCCGATCCAAGGCTTTCTTTCGAAGATCACCACTGGCGGAGGATGCGACTAGCGAAGGGGGACACCGAAGATCACCGGGAGTGGGGTGGCAAGGGGCGACGATCAACCGGTGGGCAGCCAAGTAGGCTTTGGCCCTTTTGTCGCTAAGTGTTTGTGTGTGTGTGTGTGAGAGAGAGAGAGAGAGACCTATCAAATTTTGGAGGGAAAAGCTTATATACCTAGGCCAAGTTTGAATCCTAGTCATTGAATTGACCAATGGCTAGGATTTGATCTCCCAAGATGAGATCAAAGAAGCTTAGAAGCTAAGTAATATCGTGATTGATTAGGATTTATGTCACATGGATTGCTGAGTTGTCACATCCAATAGCCAAGATGAAGTCCTTAATGAAACGATTGGAAAATGACACTTGGCCACCGATTGGTCAACGTTGATCAAAACTGGGTTGACCTAGTCGGATTGGGTTGACCCGAGTTGAACTAGTTCAAATCCTAGTCCTAATTTTTGTTCTAATTTTCTGAATTTGACCATTTAAAATGATATTAAAATTTTCTTATGTGAATTGGATCAAATTGAATGCAATTGGATTACCTCAGGTCGAATAATTGTGCACAAAATACCTTGATCATGTTAATTTCCATTAAAATGATGCCACAAGCTAAGCTAACATTTGTAATTGAAATTCGTTTGGCCAAATTGAAGCTTAATTACTTCAATTGGATGCTAGTCTAGAATGGGCCAAGTTGAATGAGCTCGATTGGAAAACGTTAACTTGATTTTCCATCTTTGGGTGTGCCATATTCATCAAATTGGAAAGTTCCCATGTCAATTTGCCAAAATTGACCCCAGATTTGGATTAATATTAAGAAAATGAATTAATCAGGGGTGAAACCACTTAAATCATGAATAATTGATCAGGACCCCTTTGGCATGCTAAATCACAAAATCGGTCGAAGGAGTGCATGTGAAATGACATCTAGATCAAATGTTATAAAGGAATCCACGCAAAAGTAATTTTATTTTTGACTGATTTTGAACGTAAAACTGAAAAAAAAAAAAAAAAAAAAAAGATTCTTAATCAATTTATGCAAAATTATTAATGCCAAAGTCAAATTGAAGCTAAAACGAGGTGACTTATGGAGTTTTACAATTTTCAATTTTTGGGTCAAACCCTTTGGCGGCTAATCATTAAAAGATTGATTTAATGATCAAAATTTTATTCTTTTTTATTCTTTTTTTGCAAACTTGTTATGTTCTAAGTGAAATTGGGACCAATTAGGAACCTTTGCTGGGGTTGGTTTTGTGGTCAATAGGTTAACAAAAAAGTCGAGTAAAAAATCAACTCTCTCACTTTTTGAGTTTTTGATGAAAATGACTAGAAAATTAATCACAAATGGAGGAGTGTTGCTGCAATAGAGTCAAGTAAAAAGATTGTTTGTTATATTTTTGGGTATCCAATGTAGGAAACAAATGGTGTACTTTTTATTATTTTTCTGTTGATATTTTAGTCGGTGTCGTAGATAAAACAAACAAGAAGTTGCAGATGTACGTTGGCCTCTTCTTTTGATTTCGTATCGCACAGTTTTCATGGAAATTCTGCTTCTTGAGAAGGTGAAAATATTTATCTATGAGCTTCTCTGCTTCAAGTTACCTGTCATCAAAATCTGCCACATCATAACCCCTAGGTACTCCGATTTGTGTATCGCTACAACAATCATGGCTGTTGCTCCGCTAAATGCTATCCATTGGTTACCAAATCTCAGCCCCTCGCCCCCTCCTCTCCCTCTCAGATATCAAGCTGTACATAAACATTTTACTCATGCACATGCCAAAGAAAGAGAGGTGGCCGATCTATTTGTGCTCGTGGTAACATTGATGAAGGTAAAGGGCGGCATTACCGAATGTGATAGCCGATCTATTTGTGCACGTGTGATAAAAAAAAGTTGCATGAGAATTTTTACGACTTTGACATGTAAATCAAATCAAGAGCACAAGAAAAAAGTTTCCATAAGAATATAAGTTATTGGCCATGCCATTACAGGCTAAACCGTAATTATTGCTAGTTAGATCCTTTGCCAGAGAGGGCGGTCCACTTTAAAGATAGGGTCAACCAGTCTTTGGGAGGAAATTAGTGCTTGTTGATGCTATGATTATCTTGCTTTTTTTTTAAAAAAAAATACAAGAATTTCTTTTCACATGATACCGAACGTCAATGTCACATAGGACATAAGATCCACTTGTCAAAGTGTCAGTTCATAAATAATGTATTGTTAGTAAATTATAAGGATTCGCTAAGGCAACACATTTGATGTAAAAAAGGATGCAATTGCAAAAATCAAGTAAGTTAGTAGACTCAATGTATAAATCAAAGTGGGCTTGATGGCACAACTCGAACTTTCACGAAAAGAACTATCTACGAGCTCCGCTCCCTCGTCATCAAGATCGGCCTCCAAGATGACGCCGCCTCCTGTTATCATGCGCTGCCTCGGCCCCCGAGAGCTTGCCCCACGCCCGCTCTCTTTTCACTGGTGTCTTCTCTCCCGACACCGTCACCTACGACACAATTATTAGATCCCGCGCCCGCTCCTCCCCTACTCACTTCTTGTCCCTCTTCGTTCAAATGCTCCGCCGCGGCGTGTCGCCCAATAAATTCGCCTTCCCTTTCGTCCCCAAAGCTTGCCCTCGCCTCCAAGAGATGGGCTACGAGCTTCACGCCCTAGTCGCGAAGCTCGGGCTCGACTCTGACGTCTATGTCCAGAACGTGCTGATTAGTGTCTACGGGAATGTTGGTGTGGTGGAGTCGGCGCAGAAGGTGTTTGACGAAATGCCTAAGTGAGGCCTGGTGTCTTAGTCATCCTCGATTGGGTGTTACGCGAATGATGGATTCGGGTACAATGCCTTGGCTTGTTTTCGGGGAATGCAATTGATAGAGAGTTTTGAACTAGATAAGGTTGTAAGAGTTTTCCTAATGTTGGCTATGTTAATTGAGATTGTGGTTTATTGTTTTATGAGATTGATCTAATAAAGCAAAACATAAGGTTTCTTAATAGTTGAATATATGCTTGGCTTGTGTGGGCAGAATTGGGCCTGGCCCGTGATGAGAGGACCTAACTAAAAACTCTATAAATAGCATTAAAGTCACTCCTCTAACCCTTACTTTTGCCGTTCAAAACGTATACACCCACTACCTCACATAAGGAACGTCCATGAGTGGTGGTCTCATTAAGCTAGGGTATTGAGGGTAAGAGAGGAGAAGATCTTTAGCGTCGAAAGTTCGAATTGCTACCGTTCTACTCCAAGAATTATGGATTCCAAATTAGTTATGCAAATCTTTGTCTTCTCCTCCAATATGTTTGAGTTTCTGGCTATATCGATCTTGGGAAGCTGTTTCGATGGCAAACTTTTGATATTAGAACCTCGTAGCCTAAAATTCAAATTGTTGCATTTGGTCCATTTTTAGAAATTTTATCCTTTGAAATTTGATTTTGAACACATATTCGAACTCGTCTGGGTGAGACGAGTGTTTTGGTGGGTGGCACGCCTCCGGCAAAGGCCAAATGTGCCGCCCATGAGCATTTCGGATTTGACCCACCTTTGGATCATTTTGCCTGTTTTCATGATTTTTTGTTTGGTGAAAGTGAATTTTGATCACATATTTGAATTCCTCTCGTCAAAACGAAGATTTTGATGGGTGGCACGCCTCCAAAAAAGGCTGGAAGCCGCCTCACACGCTAGCACGCGATGAGGAAGTTGGGAGTCAATGCCACGCGCCGTAGTGCAAGCTCACATGAATAGCCCAACTACAAAGTATTGGATTTCGTTCCCCTAGAATGCCCGAAAGCTTACAACAAGAAGAAGCTCCATAGATGTGTCAAAGGAATTACCAGTCTTATGTTGATGCGAAATAAACCCTTCATAGGGAAAAATGACAAGAAAGTTCGGGAAGGGACAATTGAATAGGGCAACACTCATTAAAGCCAGTAATCGACCGGTCACTCATGGGTTGTTGTAAACAAGGAAGAAGAAGAAGCGGCCTTAGCTACTCTTGCCTTTGTTGATGGCCGTGTGCATGAATGTCATGATTGCGCATCACCCTTTTTTGCCTTTGGTGGTAGTGTATTCTAAGTAGAAGATCTTTTTTTTGCCTTTCCTTCTGCGCTTATTCTAAAAATGGAATTCACGATCCTTCCAATACCATGAGGATTCTCCTGAATCGCCAAGACAAGATTCCAGAGATCCAGAATGCCAAGCCGTGCGAAACACTTCAGAAACATTTGGATGAAGGAGCCACTTCCAAACGAACAGGGTGGGCATAGACACAGAGCTTCAAGCAAGCATTACATTGATCACAATCTTTTTGGCCCCTAATCCTTTCCCGCATCAAGGCAATGAAATTGTTCTTGTAAGCGAGATTGAATGCTTTTTCGGGTCCTTGTATTCGTCCCGAAGGGAATCCGACTCAGGTGTGAGCGAGGTTATCTTCTTTGGGGTCTATGCGTATTCGCTTAGCCTTTCTAGTGGTAAGTAGAGGGAGTGCATTGGGATAAGTATGCAGCTACAATCCCACCATCTTATCTTAGGTCCTTTTTGAGAGGGTAGCGGGATGAAAGCTAGGATGGATGAAAAAGAAGTTTCAAGCTTGAGGACAAGTTTCATACGCACAATAGCCCAACTACAAAGTATTGGATATCATTCCCCTAGAACGCCCGAAAACTTACAACAAGAAGGAACTCCATAGATGTGTCGAAGGAATTACCAATTGTTGACAATTAAATTTTGGTACTAAGTTATTTATTTATTTATTGCATTAAAAAATAAGGAATTAATTTTTAACCCCTAAAAAATTAATTAATTAATTGCATAGCATAGCATAGTATATAATTTTAGGTGCATTTATTTTTAATTTGCATTTGCATTGGGCTGGTAACGAATGTGTTCGAATTGATGGTTCTGAGCTTTAAATTGACAGGTTAGACTAAACTTACGAAGCAAGCAAATTGGTCAAAGCCTGTTTTTTTAATGATCGAAAATTATTTCATGAAAATAGAAATTTGAAATTTTTCTAGGATATGTTGGGGTTTTTTTTATATGTTCGGATAGAGCAAGTGTGACAAAAAAAATTGCGAGTTCAACTTTGCAGGGTTTGAAATTTCAAAAAAATCATTTTGCAATCCTAAATTGATATTGTATTCGGAAAAGAAATCTCCGTGAATGTTGATTTGAAAAAATTAAAATCCGAATCCTCGATCTATAAATAAATTGTTTGTGTAGGGTGTTGGGAGCCACACATTGAATATACGGTCGCACAAATAGGGGTTTTATTTTTCGGAGCTTTTCTCTCTATTGTTAGGTCGAAAAATTCAACACAAAAAAGAGAAGAAAAGTCGTTCGTTCCATTGAAAAAAGAAAACAAAAGACAAAAGCTTTTCGGGGAAAAGGAGGTAAAGTCAAAGTCTGCAGAAGCAGAAAGTAGCAGTGAAAAAGAGACGTGAAAGAGGAGAGAAAGTGACGTGAGAGAGAGAGAGAGAGAGAGAGAGAGGTGACAGCGGAAAAAGAGGAAAAAGCAAAAAAGATGAACAACTGTTCATCTTCTTCGTGAGTTCCCGTCCGGCGTCCCTGCTGCCCGCCTCTTCCGCGCCGCCGAGCTGCCGCTGTTGCTCCTGCGCTCCGCACCGCCCGCGCCCGGTCACCAGCACCGCCGCTCGCCTGCGAGCCCCCAGCACCAACGCCTGAGCCGCTCCTGCTCTTCTCCGTCTCGCCAGAAGCTGCCACCGCCGCGCGACCCGCGTCAGCAACGCCGCGCGACGCCGCGCGACGCGACAACAGCTGCTACGACCCAGCGCCGCCGCAACCCGAGCGACTCCTGCAGCAGATCCCGAGTCCCCCGTGCCGAGCGACGCCCACAGCAGCCCTGCGCCTATTCGGTTCCCATCCGCGACGTGCAGCTCCCTCTGCCGGACCACTGCCGCAGCAGCCACCTCCGTGCCGCACCACCGCGACCTCCCTGCCATCGTCCGCCCGCCGCCGCCCTTCACCGGAACGCCGGCGACCAGCCGCCCTCGGGTGACCCACCACCACGAGCTAACAAGCCGTGGGTGAAAAAACAAGGAAAAAAGGGAAAATCAATCTAGGTAGTTTTTATTATTTATTATTTATTATTTATTTTATTATTTTGCTTTTTAGTGGAATTATTCCATAACGTATGATTGAGATTCCGACATGAAATAGCCTCTTAATTAGAGATTGACAATTTGATTTTTGCGTCCGAAATCCAACTCGCAATTGCTTGGAAAATCATTAATCCGATCTCATACTCGAGTTTCAATTTGCGATTTATTTAAAATTGACTAACGTGATCTCATGTACAAGATATGGTTCGTTAATTTTTGGAAATCAATCTTATCTTGCTCTGATTTGCCGTCATGTGATTTGACTCGACTTTGTTTTCGTAAAAAAATCCAAAACAATCTAAGATAGATTAGGTTCGTTTTAGAATATTCTTTGTCTTAGGGTTGCCTTGCATATTTAGAATGGTGATTTTATTTCGAATTTCTAAAATAAAAAATAAAAAAATACATTTATTTAGGATGTTAGTTTTTTTTTTTAAGTTTGAATTGCACGTTTATTTTTGTGTCAATATTAATTTCGAATTTCATAAAAAAAACAAAAATTGTCATGCATATGTCATATAATTATGGCATTCTTTGCACTTCATTGCATTTTAGGATTGTATGTTTATTAATTATAGGTTTAGATAATTTCTCTTAGATAGATTGCATGTTTTTTAGGATAATATAAAAATCATACGCATGTCATATAGAATTAGGTTCATGAAATGCACGTTATTTAGTGATTGTTGCTAGGTCCATTTAATTAGAAATTGCCCGTCGTTAGAATTAAGTCATTAGGTTAATTTAGGTTGCACATTTAATTATTGCATTTCTTTAAAAATTATTTTACTCATGTCATATATTTTAGGCTATACTGCTATGTCATATCACTTCATGTTAGTTGGTAACATGGGAAAATGTCACAAATGGTTCCTGAACTTTTATCTAATGTTCAATTTCATCACTGAGCTTTCGATTTGCTCAATTTGATCCATGAACTTTCATCTAATGTTCAATTTCATCCTTGAACTTTCGATTTATTCAATTTGGTCCCTAAACTTTCATCTAATGTTCCATCTAGTCCATCTAGTCCCTAACTATTTGAAAATTGACCAATTTCCCTTTTTTTAATACCAAACTGTTTTTTTTAATAAAAAAAAACCAAACTATTTTTTTTTGGTCAAAAAAATACCACATTTATGCAAAGTAATAAATGTCAATATTTCTTTCCTTTCTCCATATTAAAAACAAATGAAAAAAGGGATAGTAATAATAAACAAAAGGTGAATCTTGCATTTTGATTTTTTTTGTATATGCAAATTACTTGAATAATGTACAAAAGCCCATCAATCGATTTTTTTTATGTACTTCATCGACATAAAAAAAATCGATTGATGGGCTTTTGTACATTATTCAAGTAATTTGCATATACAAAAAATAAATCAAAATGCAAGATTCACATTTGTTTATTATTATTGTCCCTTTTTCCATTTGTTTTTAATATGGAGAAAGGAAAGAAATATTGATCTTTATTACTTTGCATAAATGTCGTATTTTTTCAACCAAAAAAAAATCCAGTTTGGCATTTTTTTTATTTATAACAAAACAATTTGGTATTAAAAAAAGGGAAATTAGTCAATTTTCAAATTTTCAAATAGTTAGGGATTAGATGGAACATTAGATGAAAGATCAAAGACCAAATTAAGTAAATCGAAAGCTCATGGATGAAGTTGAATATTAGATGAAAGTTCAGGGACCAAATTGAGCAAATCGAAAGCTCAGGGATAAAATTGAATATTAGATAAAAGTTCATGGACCAAATTGAGCAAATTGAAAGCTTAGGGATGAAATTAAACATTCGATAAAAGTTCATGGACCATTTGTGACATTTTCCCTTATTAACATTGCATTGCATATAGATTAGATTATTATTAAATAGGTGAAAACAAAAATTGAGTGATTGCGTGTTAATTAGAAATCATATTTATGACTGTTGATGTAAATTCTGATCTAACAACGCAAATGTTTTCTTTGCTATGAAGTAAGTCCTGCATTTTTATTTGCTTTTTTATTGGTGGTTTGCGCACCCGCATGATCACCTCACATATTAGAGAAGTGAATTAAAATTAATTCAAGCTGCCTGCAAAACATTTTTTTGAAATAAAAAAAGGAAAGGTATCAAAAGGGCATTAGAAAAGTCTAGTGTAACCAAATCTCTGTACCCAAATTCTCTGGTTCGTAAGAGTAAAATAATTCTCCCATTATTTTACTTAGGTGTCTAATCGACCTACCGTAAATTGATTAGTGGCGACTCATAACTAATAATCTTTTGCATGCTAAATATTTGAACCTAAGTTGCGAATTGGTATGGGTTTGGGAAAACTTAAGCTAAGTTTAAGTTTAGTAATCTATTAGCCAAACTTTAGGTGGTTCACCCGAAAATTTGGTCGCGACAGCTTGGCGACTCCATTGGGAACTTGAATTAAAACTCTTAGTAGACTTAGGCCAATTTTCTATTCTTTTAAAAAAAAATTGTTTGGCAGCGAGGATCTTAGATGCGTCCCTAATGTTCAATGTGTTAAATGTTTTTGTAGAATGGGAGGTATAAGGGGAAGTTTTTGCTGACCTTTGTTTTGCATGGAGGTTTAGGAATGTATGGTTTACTTTCATTTATGAAGTGTTGCTTGATATAAACTGTTGTGCATGCCTTACATTTGTACTACACTGTTGCACACACAACTTGCTGCCGGACTTGGGCCACATGGGATTATCTAGGATGGTATTAAGATGGATACCATTTTGACCACATGCCTGCGGTACGAGGCGCACATCTTGATCCCGAAATTTCTTTTTTAGTGTCGAGAGTACCCATCTTGGTCCGCATGCTCGTGACCCGGGTCGGCTCTTTGACTAAGCCAGAATCATGAGGTCTTGATGTAATCCACACGCCCGTGACTAGTGTGATCATCCCTGTGACTCCACCTTGTTAAGCATTATAGACTAGAAATCGAGCCACTTACCATTCGCATGTCTCTGTGATTGCCCCTTTGTTATTTTTATTTTTGGTAAATGCCCCTTTGTTATTGATAAAGTAAGTTTTCTAAATTCACACTCTTGCAATTTACTTACTTTATTATATCATTTTGTCGGTCCATGGCATTAGGATTGTCCTGAGTCTTGATCAATATACAATGGGAATACTGGACATTCGAATTATTCTCCTTCCAAATGAATAGCTTAGCACTTGGTGGGACAAGTTAGATCAAGTTGGCCGTCAATCTGTAGAGTCTCACATTGGTCAACTACTTCCATTGTTGCATATCAACATCCATGTCAGCCTCTTTCAAGCACTTGCCCATTGTTGGTGCCCCGAGACTTCTACTTTTATCTTCGGCGGTAAGCATGAGCTCACTCCCACCTTGGAAGAGTATAGCATTGCCGTAGGAAAATCTTTGAAAGCTAAATTAATTAGTCCGCCTATCGGAATAGATCCCGTTGTGGCCTTATTTGATTTTTTGAGAATTAAGGAGGACAATATAAGAAAGGTTTTAAATGCTCACTGCAATACATGTCCTTTATCTTTTCTAAAAGAATGTTTTGAAAATGGCACTTCATTTCAAATGTGTAGGATTTTCCTTTTAGCTTTCTTTGGGTTTATAGTTTTTCCTTACTGCAAGAATGCTATTAATCCTTTGATTGCTCAATTAGTTAAACAAGTGTTGGAAGGAAAAAAATTTGTAAACACTGTTCTAACTGAAACTTTTCTTTCCCTCACTCGATTTAAAGAATGTGGTGATAAGACTTTTCATTCCTCTCTTAAGCTTTTGCAAATTTGGTTTCTTTCTCATATAAACGGGTTTGGTGGTTTAATGACTATACATGATAATAATAACTCTAATCACCTTAATATGTGTAATAGGGCCATTTGGTTTTTCTCGGTATATTGTTCACTCTTCCTCTCTACCGCTGCGATTTTGGACTGTTCACACCAACTGGTTTGTTACTTGATCTGGCCGCTCTAGCCATCCATTAGGCGCGAATTTTGGGGGTTTGCCTCCTTTGGTAAGCCCCTTGATTCTCATCGAACGGATTCCGCCGTCTCCCTCTCTTTTGTGAGATCCGAGCTGCCCTATTTTCCGTCGATTGCCTGTTGCTGCGTTGCTCGATTCTTGGTGGTGCAACGGTTGGTGCGACTCCGGGCTTCCTTGACGAGAGTTGATAGGCGTCCTTGCACTCTCCTTCGTCCCGGCCAAGCCCTGTTATGCTCCGGCCCTCGTCGAGCTTCTCTTATCCCTCTCAAGTCACGGCTGCTTTGTTTGTTGGTCTTCCATGAGCGGCTTGTTGCCTTTGCTCCGAGGGTATCGGGGGGGTTTATTTAGACTCTAGCACCTGCCTTTAGCCGGTTGACCTCTTCTTCGATTCTCTTTATGGTTGTCCTATAGAGGTTTTGGGTGGTTGGTGGCTTGGTGTGTTGTATTTATGGCTGCTCCATCTTCTGTGGTTGGTGAGCCGAGTAATGTGGCCTAGTTGAATGCTGGAATAGATAAGGTTTCTAGCCCTCTCACTCGAAACAAAGAGGCCCAGCCTTCCTCGCTCGCGGGTAAGGCTCTTACGCCAGCGGAGTCGAACCGTGGTCGCTCCAAGGCTGAGGCCCGTGTTAGGCATTCAAGAGGACGAAGTAGAGTAAGGTCGTCTTCCAAGTGGCCCTAGGCCACGCAAAAGCAAGTGAGGGACTTTAAGGCCCCAGCTGTCCGGACATGGGCGAATGTTGCAAAGCTTGCGGCGAAAGGGTATGACCTTACCTATGTTCATCTTTCGTTTGAGGATGATGTCTCTATGGTGAATCTCCTTGAAGAGGTGCTCGATGTGGTGGATCCATGAGTGCCCTGTGGGGTACTATGTAAGAAGGCGACTGCCCTTCCAGCTCACGGAGCTCTCGCTCAAGTAGAGTTGGGGACCGAAGCTTGTCGAGGTTTTTGCCAATGACCAGGGTTTCTTTTTCTTCCACATCCTTGACCCCTTGTTCAGAAGGAAGATTTTGGAAGATGGACCTATAACGGTTGCAAGAGTTCCACTCATATTGCAACAATGGAAGCCTCTTCTAGAGCTGAAGAGGGAGAAGCAAACCACGATCTCAGTGTGGATTCACTTGAAGAACTTACCTCTTGACCTTTCGACTGCTCCGATAATTAGCGCCATCACGAGTACCGTTGGCAAGCCTCTGTATGTTGATCAATGTACGGAGCAAACACACATGATTTCCTTCACAAGAGTTTGCGTTGAGTTGCAATTTAATCAGCTGAGGGTCTTTTCGGTCAAGGTAAGAGTTAATGGAGTGGCTCGATCTATTGCCATCGAGTACGAGTGGAAACCAGCCGAATGCTTGAAGTGTGGCTCCTTTGGACACACATGTGCAGCCTCTCCAGCGGGTCCTAAGGCGGTGCAAGGCAAACAGCAGGCTCGGCCCATTCCCTTCCCACCTGTGGAGTCCCGGACTGCTCCGATTGTGGTGGAAAATGTTAGTGAGGCTGATTTGGGTTGGAAACAAGTGAGGGGCAAGACGAAGAAATCTCCCCCTCCAAAGGAGGCGAGCTTGGCCCATCCGGTCAGCACCGGAGACGAGGGGCCATCCCTTAAGAAGAAAGAGGCAGCTGTGAAGAGCTTGCCCTCAACCTTTACCCGTAGGGCTCTCAGTTAGCTTCGGATTCTCACCAAGGTAGATGCGGGTGGCTCTACCGTGGAGGAAGACCCCATTAGCCCTCCTGATGGTTTGGCAGCAGACCCGGGGAGTGGAGCGGAGATAGAAGGGTCGGCCAACCACCTTGGTAGCTCAGATGATGATATTCTCTCACCTTGTCCGTCGTCAAAAGCTCCTTTGACTAAGAGGAGAGAGGAGATGATATAGGATAAGCTTTTGGTGCTCTCCCCTGCCTTGCCTCCTTCATCGACCCGTGTGGCTCCTCCTCCAAGTCGCTGCAAGCCTTCGAAAAGGAGGTAACATTTTCTCTCTTCTTCTCATGTACATATGTATATTGGTTGCTGGAATATTAGAGGCCTTGTCAACCCGACTAGGCAAGCGGAGGTTCGTAACCTGATATTATCGAACCACTTGTTCTGTATTGGCTTGTTGGAAACTAAGGTGCCATAGCATCTCTTCAATTCCATTTTTGGAGGTCAGTTGAGGGATTGGTGTTGGATTGCAAACTACGGCTTCTTCCCTAGGGGTAGAATTTGGGTTGGATGGGACCCCTTGAGGGTTAAGTTTGAAGCCTTCTCAGTTACCAAGCAGGCGGTTCATGGGAACTTTGAGAGCCTGGATTCTGGGGTTGCTTGTTGTATCTCTTTTGTTTATGGGGACCACTCATTCTCGCTGCAGAGATCGCTCTGGGAGGATATCATCTTTAGAAGCATCCATTTCCTTGACACTCCTTGGCTTGTCTTAGGGGATTTCAATGCTATTAAGGATCTATCGGACCGGGTCGGTGGCTCTTAAGAATGGATCCCTTGCTTTGATGAGTTTAGACAGTGCTTGGAGTGAGCTGAGCTGGACGACCTGAGGTTCATTGGTTTTAGGTACACTTAGACTACGTCCTCGGGGCCTTTTAGGAAAGCAAGAAAGATTGATAGGATTCTGATGAACGCTAGGTGGAGTCAAGATCTTTCTTA
Source organism: Eucalyptus microcorys (assembly GCA_014182515.1). NCBI lineage: Eukaryota > Viridiplantae > Streptophyta > Magnoliopsida > Myrtales > Myrtaceae > Eucalyptus > Eucalyptus microcorys. Next base: position 25,098,885 of record CM024568.1, on the reverse strand, counting down.
CTCGGAAGCTACCTTCTTGGCGCCAGGAATCTCGGATCACTCGCCTATGGTGGTGAAGGTTCTTAGACCGACTCCTCGGAGGAAGCCCTTCAAGTTTTTCGACTTCTGGATGAAGCACCCCGAGTTTAACGAGATTGTCTCGCAAGTTTGAGATGCCCCCAGGGTTGGAGTCCCTATGTATAGGCTTGTTTGTAAGCTCAAGGCTCTTAAATGTCGGCTCAAGCAGCTAAATAGAGATTCTTTCTCTAATATCTCCGCCAGAACCCTTGATGCGAGGAAGACTTTGGAGACCACTCAGGTAGGCTTGCAGCAAAATCCCTTTTCTGTCAACCTTGCTGAGGTGGAAAATAACCAGAGAGGCGTATCTTTACAGAGTTGCGTGCCTCGGAGGAGTCCTTCTTCAGGCAGAAGTCCAGTGTCAGATGGCTCAAGGAGGGAGATCGCAATACCAAGTTCTTCCACCAGTATGTCAGCGAAAGACAGTTGAGAAACAGAGTCCTATCCGTCCTCGACTCCTCGGGGAACTTGGTGACTGAGCCTCGGCTGGTGTAGCATCGCTTTGTAGGTTTCTTTGAGGACCTCCTGGCGCTGCAAGGGGAGTTGGTTAGACCTTCGTTGGAGGACTTAAGGGAGGTTATCCAACACCTACTCTCAGATGATTAGTCTACACTCCTTGCTCGGCCGGTTATGGAGTTGGAAATCCGAGACACTATCTTCTCCTTACCTAGGGGAAATGCCCCTGGACCAGATGGTTTCACAGTGGAGTTATTCAAAGAAAACTAGGAGATGATTAGTCCCTTAGTCACGGCTGCTATAATGGACTTCTTCACCTCCGGAAAGCTCTTAAGGGAGATTAACAATACCATCTTGGTGATGGTTCCTAAAGTGCTTATCGCCACATCCTTAGAAGATTATAGGCCTATCGTCTGCTGCAACACTATTTACAAGTGTATTACTAAGGTACTTGCTAATCGGGTGGCCCTAGCCTTGAAGAGCATGATAGGTTCTTATCAGACTACTTTTGTTAGAGGTAGGAGGATCAGAGATAACATCTTGTTGGCCTAGGAGCTATTCCCTAGCTTCCATCTTGAGCCCTATCTTCCTAAATGTGCAATAAAGGTGGCCTTCAAGAAAGCCTATGATACTGTGGATTGGGACTTTCTCGAAACTGTCTTGCTGGCGTTTAGCTTCCCTCAATCGATGACACAACTTATTATGACCTGTGTGCGCATGCCTAAGTTCTCTATTACTTTGAATGGAGAGCTTCACGGGTTCTTTACAAGCAACCAAGGTCTCTGCCAAGGTGATCTCATCTTCCTTTACCTTTTCACTTTGGTTATGGAGGTGCTTTCAGGGATTATTCTTAGGTACTCTTTGAGGCCTAATTTCAAGTTCTTTTGGAGGAGTAAGGCGACGGGCCTTTCACATCTCTTTTTTGCGGATGATGTCTTCCTTTTTTGTGAGGCTGACCTCCCTATAGTGGCTCTCCTCAAGGAAGGCCTACGTATCTTTTCCTCATAGAGTGGCCTTTATCCTAACTCGTGCAAGAGTGAAATTTTCTTGGCGGGTGGCGCTCCCTCCTTAAAGAATGGTATTCTCTCTGAGTTGGGCTTTCAAGAAGGGAACTTGCCGGTTTAGTACCTGAGGGTTCCCATAATCACTTCGAGGATCAGCAAAGTAGACTGTTGTGCCCTAGTCAATCGTATCACTACAAGGGTTCAGTCTTGGACTCATCGATTCCTCTCTCTTGTGGGACGACTTCAGCTTATTAGGTCAATTCTTCACGCTATACAAGCCTACTGGGCTAGTGTATTTGTTCTACCTATAGCTGTGTTGGACCAGATAGAGAAAATCTTTAGACAATTCCTGTGGAAAGGGCCGGACCTGGGCAGGGGTGGTCCTAAGGTAGCTTGGGATGAAGTTTGCCTTCCAAAGGAGGAAGGAGGGCTAGGTATCATGAGGCTCCATGATTGCAATAAAGCTACTATGCTGAAGCATATCTGGCTCTTGTTCATTAACAAGGAGGCGATGTGGTGTAGGTGGGTCCATTCCACTTTCTTAAAAAATAAGAACTTCTGGGTTGCTAGGAAGCCAACCTTTGGCTCCTAAGCCTGGAAGAGCTTGTTGAAACTAAGAAGTGATTTTCGGATGGCCTTCTACTGGAAAATTGGCGATGGCCAAACAACTTCTCTATGGTTTGATAACTGGCACTCTAGGGGGCCCTTGAACTTGCTCTTCTCAGATTCACTTATATACAGCTTAGGGCTTTCTAGGCAGGCCTGCGTTGCTGACCTCTTATTTGATGCTGGCCAAGCTCTCAAGACGATACTTGAATCATGGGGTCATCCTCTCCCGGTTATGTATGATTATTCAGATCGTTGTTGCTGGCGAGAAAGCTCGTCGGGCCGGTTCACGGTGGCATCGATGTGGAACTTCATCAGGAAGAAGAGAGCTTGGGTCCAGTGGCATGCCTTTGTGTGGGACAATGCCATAATGCCTCGGTATTAGCTTAATCTCTGGCTCATTGCCAAGCGCAGACTTCCTACCCAGGCTCTCCTTTTGTCTTATGGTAGAATTGGGAATGCTCCCTGTGCGTTTTGCAAGAGTATGCCCGACTCTATTGATCACCTATTTTTTGATTGTTGTGTTACGGCTGGCATCGATTTCTTTTGGGCTTCTAGATGAAATTTGCCTTGGCGCAATAGAACTTAGAGGGAGAACCTCCGCTGGGCCGCTACCTACTTGATGGGCAAAGACTTCTATAAGTGCATTGCCTGTTTTTCCTTTGGCGCTCTTTGTCATATCTTTTGGAAAAAACAGGAGTATCATCATCTTTAGAGACCAACCTCTGACAATCCCGGCCGTGAAGGACCATCTCTTCAAGGTGGTTCATGACAAGGCTATCACCTTTAGGAATGTTGAAGATAGTTATCGAAATAGAAGGTTGTAGAGAAGTTGGGGCCTAGACCCAATTATTTTCACTGGGGACCCGTAGGTAGTTGGTTCCATCGGTGCCTCCCCCTCACCTTTGGCTTGTTTGGTAGCCGGCTGTCCATGTCGTGCTTCTCTTTTGACTTTGGTGTTATAGTGTGTGTGTCGCACTTAGCGGCTTTTACATCTCGTCACCCTTCCATTCCTTTTGTTTCTTGCATTTGGAGTGTAAATTTCTGGTGACGAGATCTTTTGTACATTTGGTATTTCCTCAATATATTTATTGCCTTTTACTAAAAAAAAAAAAATAACTCTAATCACCCCATTATGAGATTTGAGAACAAGCAAAAACATGCACCGGATTACCATTATTTTAGGTGGCTAGCTTTCATGAGAAAACTAACTTCCAAAGGTTTCCTATGGCATGCTAAGTGGTTCCAAGTTCGTGTGGCGAGACTTTCATGTGGAGGTGTTGGCCCAATCCATTTGCTGGGATTCACTAGAGCATTGGAGTACTATCCAACTAGAGTGACTCATCAGTATCAAGTTGTGCAAGAGCTTCCCCCGGCGTTGCAAGCAGATCCGCTCCAAGTCAGCTTCGTGGATGGAGACCGAGACCATGAGGATTCCATGCTCATGATCAAATCAATGTGGGACATGTGTCATCCATAAAACCTCAAATGTCCTAAGGAGGAGTTGAAGGGTAAAGAAATGAAGTACTATGCCTCGACTGAATACATTCAACAACACAAGATTCCAGAAGAGTTACTTCCAAAGATACCAGAGGTGCCACTGAAGATTACCAATCGCGTTGAGAATATACGCCTCAAAAGAGTTGCCAAAAAAGCTCAAGAGGAGAATAAGCGATTGCGCCGAGTGATGTCCCGAGTGTATATTGATCAAGCTAGATGATGTGCTTGAATCAATCTCGTTATTTTCATTTCTAGATTAATGTTTAGGAAGTTGAGTCATTTACTTTTCTAGTTTATTTGTTTAAGGCATTTCAAGTTTTTATTTTGTTAGGTTGTGTTAAAAAAACTCCATCAATGAATAAAAGCTTCTAGATTCTTGCCATAGACGAGCGTGTTTCATATGATATACTTATTTTTGTTCATTTCTTCAATTAGGTGATAACATATCCCTCACGTTCACCCATAATTACGCGATCAAGAGCTAGAATGGTTGACCAAACTGAAATGCGTGATCGTATGTCTACTATGGAAGACCAACTCCAACAGTTGCTCGCCTCTATGCAACTTATGACAGCTCAAATCCAATCCCTCTGAGTGAATCTGACTCCTACACTCGCTCTTCCTGAGATAGTTATCCTGAAGCAAGCAAGCAAGGATCAAATGGGTGATGACAACATGCCTGAGCTCGAAGATGACCCACTATTGGTCACTGGCGAAAAGACCAAGCCTGACAATGTCCCTAAGACGGAGCAAGATGAACACTTTGCTAAACTCGAGGAGAAAGTGAAGCAATTGCAAGAATCACAGAGTTCACTCCCATTCAACTTGTCCGTGTATGAGAAGGTCAAGATGCCAAAGAAGTTTAAGATGCTAGAGTTCGAGAAATACGATGGTACTTCCTGCCCAAAAGCTCATTTGCAGATGTACCACATACGCATGGCCCAATATGTCAAGAATGAGCTCCTTATGATCCAATCATTTCATGCAAGTTTGATTGGGCCCACACTGAACTGATACATAATGAAGAATGTAAACATTCTCGACACCTGGAATGAAGTGGCTGACGCGTTCCTCAAGCAATATAAGTTCAACATGGACATTGCACATTCCCGAGAGGATCTTGAGCGGATGGAGAGAAGAAAAGTGAGTCATTTAAGGAGTATGCTGTGAGGTGGCGAAAATCTGGCGGCTCAAATCACTCCTGAGCCTACTAATAAGAAGCTGATGAAGTTGTTCGTCAAGACTCTCCCGTTTGAGTTCCGTAATCGGATGGCTAGCACGTACGTTGAGAACTTCAACCAACTTATCCTGGTGGGTGAACAGATTGAGATTGGGCTAAAAGATGGATGGTTCAATGAACCGACCCATCAAGGCAAAAGGTTCACCATGAAGAAAGACAGAGAACCTAGCACGGAAGTCAATGTTGCATATGCACAGTCTAGCAAGCCTCCGATTATTCATGTCCCTAAGAATCAACAAGGCGGAGGCCAATCGACTGCGCCTCGGTAGTTTGTTAGGAGGCAGTTCATTCCTCTTTCTAGCCCTCTATCCCAGGTCTTAAAGGTCCTTCAAAAGAAGGGGTTGCTGTCCTACGAGCCAAAGTGACTCAATACTGAAAAATTTTCTAACTACGACCCCTCCAAGAAATGCCAGTACCATATGAGGGAAGTAAGACATTTGATTGATAAATGCATGACTTTGAAGCATAAGGTCCAAAACTTATTGGACACCAAGGCGTTCGCTTTCAATACCACTCAACCGAATGTCAAAAAGAATCCTCTACTTGAGCATGAGGATAGGATGAATGCCATATTCGGGTTTGATGCTGGTCGAACCAAGAACTCGAAGGTGCACGTGGTGGATGCCTACAATGGACTGGTGAAAGCTGGATATTATCCAGATCATGAGAACATTCCCCTGTCATTGATGAGAGAAAGGGTTGCCAAAATGGTAGATGACGGTATTATCGTCTACTCTGACCATAACTGCATAGTTTCTACCATTTCCAATATCATTATTGATTGGGAGGAAGAGCAGGCTGCGCTCGATGATGATAAGGAAGAAATAGATCCATCACTCATGGATATGCCCCCATTAGAAGATGCATCCGACAATGAGATAGTTGAGATGCCTCAGCCGTATGAATATATTGACAACCAAGCAGTGACTTGGTCCTATGACCTAGATGTTAACCTCATTACAAGGTCTAGTTGAACTTATGCTCAAGCTAATGCTCAACCCGCAAAGCCCGTCACTAATGAAGAGGCTAAGGAATTTCTGGCTATGATCAAGGCAAGTGAGTATAACGTGGTCAACCAGTTGCAAAAGATGCCTGCTCAGATCTCTTTGCTTGAACTCCTGCTAACATCCCCTGTGCATCAAAAGTCGCTGATGAAGGTGCTGAATGAAATTCGTGTACCAGAAACGGGTGAGGCAAATAAGCTGAAGGAGTTTATGGGATCGGTCATTCTCGAGGACTTGATTGCTTTTTTTGATAAGGAATTCCCTTTTGAGGGTAGGGGGCATAACAAAGCACTCTACATATCTGTTAAGCACAAGGCTTCTCATGTGTCCCGAGTGCTCATTGTTAATGGGTCTGCCCTAAACATATGTTTGTTGGCCACTCTTCACTGCCTCAAGATAGACCCGTCCAAGAAACATGCTGTGAAGACTTCTATGCGAGCTTTTGATGGCACAAAGAAGGAGGTGCTTGGGGAGATTCATCTTGATGTGCAAATAGGGCCGGTCGTTTTCAATGTCCCCTTTCAATTGATGGATATCCCTACCACATTTAATTTTCTGCTGGGTCATCCCTGGATTCATACTGCTGGAGCAGTGCCTTCAAGTCTACATCAGAGTGTGAAGTTCGTGATCAAAGGGAAGCTGGTCACTATTTATGGCGAAGAAGATCATCAAATTTACCATGAGATGGCTATCCCTTATGTGGAGCCAGATGTTGAATTCGAATCGAGTTATCACTCATTTGAATTGGTGTCTACCATACATGCTTCTTGAGATTCGTCACTGCCCACTCCTGAAGTTTCAAATGCCGCCCTTATGGTAAGAATGATGATGGTTGGGAATGGTTTTGTTGCTGACCGTGGTCTTGGAATAAGGGGTTAAGGTATTCGAAACCCCATTGAAGCCCCTCAGAGGTCCCGATCTGTTGGATTAGGGTACCATGGAAGAGGTGGAGGAAGATTTGGAAGGCAAAGATAGGAAATGCGGAACTCGCCACCTGAGCAAGGGCGAGGGAGGCAAAACTTTCTACCTCCAAACATTCATGAGACATTCCCTGGTCCCCCAATAATGATGCAGGATGAAGCAAAGGCGATGGACACCCTGGGGCAGCCAAGTGGTAAATTTAATTATTTGGTGAAGTATTTGGCTCCTCCCAGCTTGTACATTGACCCCCGCAATGTAGTCCCAGATGGATGGGATGGCATGGACGATCAGATGCCTCCAAAGACAGAGAACTCCGATGACGCCCTGGAATGAATCACAAGCCTGTTCGATGACCTCTTCATAGGAGCCATTGATGAAGGACCTCTGGAAGAAATGGGCCCTAGCCCACAAGAGTAACTTATTTATCGCTTTTGCACATTCCCCTGCGTGGGAATTTTTATTGCTTTCTAGGAATTATTTTTGATTTCTTCTTTTTTGCTTTCTTTTTAAGGCTTAGGAATCGCATTTTCCATTCAATAAATTGTAATTAATTGATGAATTTCAATAAAATTACAAACTTTATTTTGAGGGCATGATGAGGTACACCAAACCAGCCTGGTGATGATATCTAGCCGATAAACCAAAAGAAAAGTCCAAGGAGAATTATAAGGCTTGGGCTTCATCATGCTTTCTCGTGCCAAAATGTTTCAAAAAATGCTTTTGCAAAAGAATTTCAAAAAATTTTCACAAAAAAATAATATGATTTACCCTGTTTGTCTTTTTGTTATCCTTCCACTTACTGTTTCAGGGACAATCATATAGCATGCAAATGTGTGGAAATGGTCCAATATAATGCAACAAGTGTTGATAACGATGATCCCGAAGACTCGATCGAAAATTCCATCGAGGTGAAGCATAGTTGGGAACAACATGAAAAAGCTAAGGCTCTTACATCTGAGCAGATCGTCACTATTAATTTAGGTGACATTGAAGAAGCCAAGGAAGTGAAAGTTGGGGCAAATCTCCCCAAAGATGAGGCCGAGCGCCTAATGTTGTTACTAAAGAAATATCAAGACATCTTTGCATACTAATCCGGATGTGCCACCTAAGAAGTAGAGGCTGCGAAGGACTAAACCCAAGCTCTCAAAAAAGATAGAGGAAGAAGTGATGAAGCTTTTGAAAGTGGGATTCATTGAAGTCTCGCAATACCCTGAATGGGTGGCTAAACTTGATTGATGAGAAAAGACTGAAGGCTCTTTGCCATGACCAAACTTATTAGTAGAGAGTGGCCAGATCCTTCAATCAAAATGTACGATTGAGACATTTTAAGGTAAATGATCTTGTTCTAGGTAAGCTGTTGTCAATTTTTCTAGATCCTGGGGGCAAGTTTGCTCCATATTACAGTGGCCCATATGTGGTGAAGAAGGTACTTCCTGGAGGTGCTTTGATCTTGGTAGAAAAAGATGGTCATAAGTTTTTCACTCCAATTAATTCTGATGCTGTCAAGAAGTATTACCCATGATAGAATTTCCAGTGTCATGTTTTGAATTGCAAGTATTTTTGTGATGAATAAATTGCCTCAATGAGTTGAATTGTTCAAATTTGTTGCAAATCTTGCATTTTTCTTCCTTGATGAATTGTGTGAGATAAATTGAATGTGTCAAATGGGATACTTTGGAATGATGAAAGGCAAGCCTTATTTCATACACTATTTCATACACTAATCCCCACTGAGTGGTGTAGAAAAATTCCATGCCCGCAAGGAAAATAGTGATCTCGCGAAGGGTACGTCATCCAAGGTGATGAGAGGCAGTTTCTTCTTTTACCCGAAACACTACAAGTATACCTATTATTTAGCCCTTTGAGTCCACACACGTAAAGAGCTTTTTAAATTATCCCTGTTAAGGATCATCCCATACTAGGATAAAATTTGAAATGAATGATAGGAATTTTCTTGCTCACACTTGCATCAATCTTTGAGTATTGCTTTTGAGTGTAACTTGTACAATAATTTAAAGTGCCTTAGGACGACGAAGAGCAATTCTTTCTCTATCCTATACATTTTATCCATTGCATAGCCCACTTGAGCCTATGAATTCATTTCATATTAAGCCCAGTTGGTGATCATCCCCCACACTGGGGCAAGGCAAAGAAAAGAAAAAATTCAAGTGGCATGGTCTAGAATGATAAAAGATGGAGGCTGTGTGAGTCCAAAGAAAATAAGTGCAAAAAGAGAGGCATGAAAAAGCAGTATGCCTGGTAAAAGTAAAGCCAATGCCCAAAAAGAAAAATCAAACATTTGATGTAGTAAATCGTATCCTCAACAACGCAATACTAAAAAAAAAAAAAAAAACTCAAATGCTGTTGCAATCAATGGAGTTGTGGTGTGAAGAGAAATCTTCGACGGTAGAGAAGAAAATTGGTAGAGATGTCAAGATGATCACCAACTTTGATTCCCTAAACACTTTTTGAGCCTAATGATCATTTTATTTCTTAACCCATGAACCAATCCTACGTTACGTCCCTTGCAAAGTCTCTTCAGATTAGAGCACTTAAATTAACGTAAAAGTTCATATGTTCGAAAGCATCTCTCGAAGAAGTGCGAGTAAGATAATTTCTGCCTTATTTCGTATGTTTCTTGACTTGTAAACCCCAAGACAATTGCGAAATGTCATTTTTCAATAGCCTCAACTCAAAAAATCTCCTTTGTTAAGTTGTTGACCAAGTCTACATTATGGTCCCTATTAAAGATCTCTCAGATTGGTAAGGTCATACCACTTGTGAGATTGCTCAGACCTTTTTTGGCATGACAATAGTGAGATAGAGTGATTGTCAAAATCCTATATCAAATGTCAGGATGAAATAGCCCTTTTAATGAGGATGAGTGATTAGTCCTTTCGAACTAAAAGATCCCTCACTTGACACATCCATGACACTCATGTGTTTAGATTAGAATATTCTTTTGAAATCTTTCCCAATGGAAATTAGGTGATGCAAAATTAATAGAAACCATCACACATGAACCTCCTTTGAATTAATGCATGTTTGTGATTACAAATGCATGTTGCCTCTCCTATGACTATGTTTTGCAGGAGACATATCCCCGAGGATCAGAGATGTTACCAGGTAACTATATCTCTATCCATACCTTAAGTACTTGTCAATGCATAGGTACCCCTCAAGTGCACCGACACTCGACTCGATCGAGTTGTCCCCTAGAGATTTTTCTTCAGATTTAGTCTGATTAAGGCGACCGAAGAAAGGTTCGGATCCTGGTCAAATGATCTATGTTGCAAAGCTAGGCGACCATAGAAAGATACGGGTCCTGGACATGTAACACCAACTATCTTGAATCATTCTACCCTCCTTGGAGGTAAGATATTCCAAGTAGGTTCCTTTACTGTTTGCATTAGTATTTCCATACAAATTACATAGATGTCTTAATTATTTTCATCTAAACATTTCACTTTGGATGTGAATTTTTTTGTCTTTCTTGTTATACCTTAGTTTGGATTTATGTATTTCGAGGTCCAAAGTTTTAACATCTCAATTTGGATCTGGATGTCTTAATTATTTTCATCTAAACATTTCACTTTGAATGTGAATGTTTTTTTTGTCTTTCTTATTATACCTTAGTCTAGATCTAGGTATTTCGAGTTCCAAAATTTTGATATCTCAGTCTGGAATATGGATGTCTTAATTATTTTCATCTAAAACATTTCACTTTGGATGTGAATGTTTCGATCTTTCTCGTTATACATTAGTCTGGATCTAAGTATTTCGAGCTCCAAAATTTTGACATCTCAGTTTGGATCTTGATGTCTTAATTATTTTCATCTAAACATTTCACTCTAGATGTGAATATTTTTTAACTTTCTCGTTATACCTTAATCTGGATCTAGGTATTTCAAGTATAAAAATCTTGACATCTCAGTCTGGATTTGAATATCTTAATTCTTTTTGTTGAACATTTTACTCTGGATGTAAATGTATTTTCGATCTTTCTCGTTATACCTTAATCTAGATCTAGGTATTTCGAATTCAAAAATCTTGATATCTCAGTTTGGATCTGGATGTCTTAATTCTTTTCGTCGAACAGTTCATTCTATATATGAATGTTTTTCGATCTTCTCGTTATACCTTAGTCTGGTTCTAGGTATTTCAAGTTCCTAAAATCTTGACATTTCAGTCTGGATCTAAATGTCTTAATTCTTTTCGTTAAACATTTCATTCTGGATATGAATGTTTTTCGATCTTTTCGTTATACCTTAGTTCAAATCTAGGTACTATGATAAACATTATACTCTTCAGGAAACTTGAGTGAAAACTGGGTACTTGTGGAATAAATGAAGATTTATCATGTACATTAGGATGCTCTACCGCACTGATTGGTAAGTAATTGTAGGTACGTTCTTTCTTTTTGCATCATGCATTTGCATTAGCATTTCCATGCATCATATAAATTGCATTTTAAAATGGGATTTATTTTCCAACAAAAAAAAAAATTATTCATTACATGTGCATGGTCCAAATTTAGGCCTCAATTTATCTTTAAAGGCAACCTCTATGAGCTCACCTTCAAAGAGGGGCAGCTGTTGACATTTAAATTTTGATACATAGTTATTTATTATTTATTGCATTAAAAATAAGAGATTAATTTTTAAACCCTAAAAAAATTAATTAATTAATTGTATAGCATATAATTTTAGATACATTTATTTTTAATTTGCATTTGCATTGGGTTGGTGACGAATATGTTCGAGTTGGTGGTTTTGAACTTTAAATTGACAGGTTGAACTAAACCCACAAAGCGAGCAAATTGGCCCAAGCCCTTTTTTTTAATGATAAAATTATCTCGTGAAAAATAGAGATTTGAAATTTTTCCAGGATATGTTGGGGTTTTTTTTTTATATGTTCAGATAGGGCAAGTGTGACAAAAAATATTGCAAGCTCAACTTTGCATGATTTGAAATTTCAGAAAAATCATTTTGCAATCCTAAATCTTATCAAAAATAAATATTGCATTTGGAAAAGAAATTTTCGTGGATGTTGATTTAAAAAAATTAAAACCCGAATCCTTGGCTTATAAATATATTGTTCGCGTAAGGTTTTGGGAGCCACACATCGAATATATGGCCGCACGAAGGGGGTTTTATTTTTCGGAGCTTTTCTCTCGGTTGTTAGGTCGAAAAATTCAACACGAAAAAGAGAAGAAAAGTCTTCCCATGGATTTTTCCGTTCGTTCCATTGAAAAAAAATACAAAAGACAAAAGCTTTTTGGGGAAAAGGAGGAACAGTCAAAGTCTGCAGAAGCAGAAAGTAACGTGAGAAAGTGACGTGAGAAAGTGGCAGAGAAAAAGAGACGTGAAAGAGGAGAGAAAGTGACGTGAGAGAGAGAGAGAGAGGTGAGAGCGGAAAAAAAAGAAAAAAGAGGAAAAAGCAAAAAAGATGAACAACTGTTCATCTTCTTCGTGAGTTCCCATCCGGCGTCCCTGCTGCCCGCCTCTTCCGCGCCGCCGAGCTGTCGCTGTTACTCCTGCGCTCCGCACCGCCCGCGCCCGGTCACCAGCACTGCCGCTCGCCTGCGAGCCCCCAGCAACAACGCTTGAGCCGCTCCTGCTCTGCTCCGTCTCGCCAGAAGCTGCCACCACCGCGCGACCTGACGTTAGCAACGCCGCGCGACGCCGCGCGACGCGACACCAGCTGCTACGACCCAGCGCCGCCGCAACCCGAGCGACTCTTGCAGCAGATCCCGAGTCCCCCGTGCCGAGCGACGCCCACAGCAGCCCTCCGCCGATTCGGTTCCCATCCGCGACGTGCAGCTCCCTCTGCCGGACCACCGCCGCCGCAGCCACCTCCGTGCCGCACCATTGCGACCTCCCTGCCATCGTCTGCCCGCCGCCGCCCTTCACCGGAACGCCGGCGACCAGCCGCCCTTGGGTGACCCACCACCACGAGCTGCCAAACCGTGGGTGAAAAAAAAAAAAAAAGGAAAAAAGGGAAAATCAATCTAGGTAGTTTTTTTTTTATTTTTATTTTTATTATTTTGTTTTTTAGTGGAATTATTCCTTAATGTATGATTGAGATTCCAACATAAAATAGCCTCTTAAATTAGGGATTTGACGGTTCGATTTTCGTGCCCAAAATATAACTCGTAATCAGTTTGGAAAATCGTCAATTCAATCTCATGCTTGAGATTCGATTCACGTTTCATTTAAAATTGACCAACCTGATTTCATATGCGAGATATGATTCGTCAATTTTGGATATCAATTTTATCTTGCTTTGATTTGCAGTCGTGTGGTTTGAGTCGACTTTGTTTTTGTAAAAAAATCCAAAAATATCTTAGATAGATTAGGTTTGTTTTTGGTTGCCTTGCATATTTAGAATAGTGATTTTATTTTGAATTTCTAAAATAAAAAATAAAAAAAATTGTATTTATTTAGGATGTTAGTTTTTTTAAAGTTTGAATTGCACGTTTAATTCTGTATCAATATTAATTTCGAATTTCATAAAAAAACAAAAATTGTCATGCATATGTCATATATAATTATGGCATTCTTTCCATGTCATTGCATTTTAGGATTGTATGTTTATTAATTATAGGTTTAGATAATTTCTCCTAGATAGATTGCGTGCTTTTTAGGAAAATAAAAAAATCATACGCATGTCATATAGAATTATGTTCATGAAATGCACGTCATTTAATGATTGTTGCTAGGTCCATTTAATTAGAGATTGCCCGTCATTAGAATTAAGTCATTAGGTTAATTTAGGTTGCACATTTAATTATTGCATTTCTTTAAAAATTATTTTACTCATGTCATATAGTTTAGGCTATACTACTATGTCATATCACTTCATGTTAGATTAGTAACATTGTATTGTATATAGATTGTATTATCATTAAATAGGTGAGAACAAAAATTGAGTGATTAAAAAAAAAAATTGAGTGATGGCCAAATTCCTCATGATTTTATAATCGCCAAAAATATGTTTTGGCTGAAATTCAAAGAATCAAACACATGCATGCGAAATCCGAGCAATCCATCCATTTTTCAACCTCAAAACAATCTTGATTTCTCAATAAGCCATAAATCAAGCACATGCATGAGAAATTTGAACGCTTCATCAATCGCTCAACCTCAAAACAGTCTTGGTTGCTCAATAAATCATCATCCATCATCAAAATCCAACAAATCCAGCCTACCAATGCACTTTCTAGGACAACAACATCACTACACAAATATAGATTAGTAGACTTCAACTTGCTGGCATGATTTCTGCATTGAGGATTGAACTGGAAATTATCTAGAAAATTAAGAAGTTGTAGGAATCTGACTCGGAAATAGAAAAAGTGCGAAATGCTGTGTCATTAGGAAAAAGACCAGAATTTCAAGTCTTTGAGGATGGGATAGTAAGGTGTCAAGGACGACTTCGTCCTCGACAATGAAGAAGTAAAGAGAGCAATTCTGTCGGAAGCACATAGGAGTAATTATAATATTCATCCGGGTAGTACAAAGATGTACAGGAATTTACGCCAACAATATTTGTGGAATGGCATGAAAACAGATATAGCCAAACATGTTTCCCAATGTTTAACATGCCAGCAAGTAAAGGCGGAACACCGCAAACCAACAAGACTATTAAGACCATTGGATATCCTAGAGTGGAAATGGGAGCATGTAACAATGGATTTTGTACAAGGATTGCCAAGGACATCAAGTGGTCACGACTCTATTTAGGTAATAGTAGATCGCTTGACTAAGTCTGCCCATTTCCTAGCGGTCCGCATGGACTACTCGATGGATAAACTTGCTGAAATATATGTAAGCTAGGTAGTACGGTTACATGGTGTTCCAGTGACTATTACATCAGATCGGGACTCAAGATTTACTTCGAATTTTTGGCGAAGTCTTCAAATCGCCTTAGGGGCTAAACTCCAGTTTAGTACTGCTTTTCACTCTCAAACAGATGGACAAACAGAAAGAGTGATCTAGACTCTGGAAGACATGTTAAGAGCTTGTATCATTGATTTTAAACAAAGTTGGGATGAGCAGTTGCATCTAGTAGAATTCGCCTACAACAATAGCTTTCAGAAAAGTATAGGCATGGCCCCATATGAAGCATTATATGAAAGAAGGTGCAGGACCCCTGTCTGTTGGAATGAAGTAGGTGAAAGGAGATTGACAGGACCTGAACTGGTACAAGTTACCACTGAGGCTGTTGAGATTATCAGGAAAAGACTTAAGACAGCCCAGAGTCGACAGAAAGACTATGCAGATAAGCGTAGAAGACCTTTGGAATTTAGTGTGGGAGACCATGTATTCCTTAAAGTATCTCCAATGAAAGGGATATCACAATTTGGAATGAAAGGAAAATTAAGCCCTAGATTCGTTGGACCCTTTGAAATACTCGAGAAAATAGGAGACGTAGCTTATCGTTTGGCATTGCCTCCTAAGTTGGGAAATTTACATGATGTGTTCCATGTGTCGATGCTGAGGAGGTATGAGCCGGATCTTGGTCACATACTCGATCATGAAGCCATCAAAGTGGATGAGAAAGTGAGATACATAGAAGAGCCAGTACAAGTGTTGGATCGAAAAGAACAAGTCCTTCGGACGAAGAAAATCCCTCTAGTTAAGGTGTTATGGCGACATCATGATGTGGAAGAGGCCACCTGGGAAAGTGAAAAGAGATAAAAGAAAGATATCCTCATTTGTTTAATGAGATTTAAGTGATATTAAATTTCGAGGATGAAATTCTCTAAGGAGGAGAGAATTGTGGCATCCAAAATTTTAGACGACCCTCGGATAGGTGACAGTCACCGAACTGTGGCTTTGTTTTTATTTTACAAGCATTGATTTTTATTTGTTCATTCGGATTAATATTTCAATTTTATCTTTTGAACCAAAAGGATGGGATTCGGTCTTGCATAAGAATTATATGTGCTGAAATTAAAGAATTAGAACTTGAGGATATTGGACGGCATGCAAGAATTTGGAGTGTATATATATATACTTGTATATAAAGCAATTTAATTTTGGATATTAAATTAAATTCAGTAGAAATAAAATGCTTAATAATTATTTAAAAAAAAAGGAGAAATTGGGCCTTATTTTAAGGACTCTTGGGCCCAAGATTTCGGGCCCAAGCAAGCCCAAAGAACCCCCATGGGTGTTGACCGGATCACGACGGGGAGGAGGGGGGAGCATGCCAATCAAACACTTGTCCATAATTTGCCTATTAATCCTTCACTTGTTCTCCTCATGAGGACACTTGTCCCTTTCATGCAAAAATAGAAATTAAATGTTAATCAAAGAGCAAAAAGGGAGAGGGTTTCGGAAGTGAGAGGAAGAGAGAGAAACCGAGAGAGATGGAGTGAAACTGAGCAAGTGAGAGGAGGAGAGTTCGAGCGTGAGTGCGGGTAGCGAGGGAGAAAAGGAAGGGCCGCCTTCCGCTGAGACCGTGCTGCCGTCGTCGACGCCACCGGTCCCTATCACCGATCGGGCTAAGCCGCGACCCCCGAACCTCCGTTTTTGGACAGCCACCAAGAGAAAGGGTTTAAGGCAAGTGGAAGTTCACCTATCTATGCCTTTGCATGTTAGAATTGTCTGTGGAATGTTAGTAGATGTGAGGAAGTGTAGAAATTAGAGTTGCATGTTGATTGGGATCCCACTAGATGAAGTTAGAGCTAGAAGCAAAGCAAAAACAGTGTATGTATTGGATTTCGAATTTTCAGAAGAGAAATCAAGATTTAAAGATCTGACTATGATGGATTTTGGGAAGTAAAGAGGATATAGTGTAATGTTGTATACTGGTATATACTGGCTTGTGGGTGTTGGAGATCGAAATCCATGGAACAGGAGCAAATTTTCCTTTGGCTAGTAAGCTGTTTTGCAAGGGACAGAATGACTATTGGTGCTTCCTCGATTTTTCTGTAATTATCTAGCCACAATTTGTGGCACCCCTCAACGGTCCCCAATCCGTTAGGGTCACCACAGGTACTTGTCACTTATCCTACTATATACAAATACCAATAACTTTTTAATTAAAGTGAAACCATAGTTCATAGGGGTTGATCAAAAAAATTCTTCTCCTTTTTTTCTCTTTTTCTCTCTCTCTTTTTTTTTTTTTTTTTTGTAAAATTCCTAGTGCAGTTCATCAGCGGAAGCATAAACGAGTCTCACCATCCCTTACTCCAATAACAATAATGCAATGCACACCAACTACGCACCAAAAGAAAAGACAAAGTCAAGTCGCTTTTATTTACATTTTCATGATGGACATCTCGGGTCGGTACAGCAAAAGGCCAAGATTTTTAACTATACTTGGCTATAACTCAAAAGAGAGCTTGACCCTACATCAAACATGTACACCCCTCCATAAACAAGCGTTGGCTATCCCCAAAAAGTGTCAACTCCCACTAGTCGTACGAGCCATCACACCCAACCCGGTGTGTCGGGCGGCGGCGGCAGTAGCATCCTCAGAATCACTCTATCATGTCGGACATGAACAGACAAAAACTCCTAGATAACCGAGCCATCAGCAAGACCCACATCGTACATCACTAAGACACGAACTCGGACAAACACTAGACTTGGTACACTAACACAGGAATGCTCCGTGCACTCCACCTCAACGTCAATAGGTATGCCATAGAAGGTACCACGCACAACTAGTGAAAGAGGTATCTTTCTAATCTGAAATGTTAATCCCCAAAGGAGTGAGTACAACCACTTAGCAGTAAAGATCCACCAAACTACACAATGCGTCAAACAGAACAATCAAGGTATCATGAATAAAACACATATCATTCATGCATTCAAGCATACATCACCTTGCAGCCATGCATATATCACCATACAACGTACATATATCACCATGTACCTATACTTATATCGTCAAGTAGCCATGCATATATCACCATACAACGTACATATATCACCATGCACCTGTACTTATATCGTCAAGCAGTCGTGCATATATCACCATACAACGTGCATATACCACCATGCACTCTAGGCTTGCATTCCCATGAAATTCATCCCATACCATAAGCACACATCCATGCGCATGATTCAATTCTCGATCTTTATCTTTCAATTAGATCACATCATTTTTCTTCCCAGGACCAGTGTTTGCATCCCATAATTTATCGCTCGCATCCAACCTGGCATCGCGAGGAGCCTCCGGCACACACTTCGGGCATCTGGCACACACACTCCGGGCATCTCGTACCCCAACTAGCATCACGAGGAACCCCCGGCACACACCTCCAGGGCTTCCGGCACACACCTCCGGGCATCTCGTAACTCCCGAGGACATCCGGCACACACACTCCGGGCATCCGGCACCCACTCTCCGGGCATCTCGACACTCCCGAGGCATCGTCGGCTCACACCTCTGACAATCTTGTTATTATCTCAATTTATATTCACACATGTATCTCTATTTCAACATTGCATTTGATGCAACAATATCAAAGGTTTCAACCAGCTTTTGATGTCATATAACATGTCATATGTCACCACATATGCAGCATAATCAATCATTCAAGACATTATATCACATGGAGCAATTTCATTTATTTTTGAAAATACAGCAAATTTCGGATAAAAACAGATTGCACTCCTTTGGTCATAATTCTTGAAAAATTAGTAACCAGCCTTAATAAATTCTAAAAATTTGACATGTTATATACAATATCTAGAGGAAAATATTCCGTGAAGGACACCATATCAAAAGAACATCATAAAATTCGGTACAGTTCATACATCACAGTCTTTATAATTTCCGAATATTGCCATACACAGTTTCATTCACGAACTCAGTAAAAATCCTAAATCAACTCCAAAAATTATGAAATTTTTATATGTTATAGAAGAATTCCAGAAGTAAATATTTTGTGAAGAAATCGAAACCAGATTTGTGATAGATTAAAAACTATAATAACCATAACCGTCCATAACCCTCGGCACCGAATTCCAGTTCTAACCGTTTTGAATAAAGATTGTTTCACCAACCTAAACTTATCCATTTCCTATAAATTTTTAGTATGTTACTCCTTAACATGTCATATTCAACTTTCATTCAGAATACGAGATCAAATTCCAACTGGAGAATTTTATAAAACTCACAGAATCATACTAGGTCAGCATTACGATTTCCAGATCTGACTTCTTAAAAAAAAAATGGTTTCACCGGTCTATACTTGGTCATTTATTCTGAAATTTTGATATGTTACTCTCCAAGAAGTTTTCTACAACTTCCATGAAGAAATTGAAGCCAAATTCCCACTAGAACATTGCATGCAACTCAAGAAATCAACATAGGTCGGACTGTCTTTCCAGAAACAGAACACTAGGCTAGAACACACCACTTATAGCTTCGAATTTTCACACTTCATCCACATCCGAAATTTCACCATTCATCACACATGAACACAGCAAGCAAAGGTAGATTAACGGATTCTACTTGCCTCTAATCCGAGCACAACACAGCAAGCCAAGACGGCGGGGCAAGGCGGGACTCGGTGGCTCGACGGCGGCGACGAACAGCAGCGAACGGCCTCCCTCTTCCCCTTCTTCTCTTGCTCACTTGCTCTCCCTCTCTCGGACAGTCACTCTCTCTCTCTCTCTCTCTCTCGGTTCCATCTCTCGAGTAATCCGCCCCCTTCCCCTCACTAATTTCTTCCCCTCAATGATTAATCATCATTAGCTTTGCATGCTTTGACACTTGGCTTTCTTCATGGGACAAATGGAGAGACATGCAAACCGGTTTCCCCCCCCCCTTCCCCCTTGGTCGACAGCAGCCCCCTCTTGGGCTTCATGGGCCAGTCGAATGGTGGGGTTGTGGGCTGGGTTTTTGGGCCGGCTTGGCCAAAGAATTTCGGCCCACTCTCCTTTAAAAGATCTAACCTAAATTCCCCACTTATAAAAATACTTAATTACATTTTAGTTGGCCATAAAATTTTGCAACACTAATCCATAAAAATCAATCCATAAGGTGCATAGCCAAGAACAAAATTCTCATTATCAAATTATCCTATAGCACCAACTTTGATAACCCAAGAACATAAGATATCTTTCCATTAAAGTGTTCAGCCTTAATTTATTACAATTCTTTGGTCTAGAGGCCACAACATACTTCAACGACACAACCATTCACTTTTCCATAGGTTGTAATGCCTCTAGAAATGGCTGTGAAATTTTGGGATGCCACACAATTTGACTTCGACTTCTTGATGAAAGCTTTAGGGGACATCCACATGAAAAACATATCAAAAATTCAGAATAAAAGAACAAGGAATGACCATTGAAAAGATTTTTCTATGAAAACACCAAATCTGGAATTTTACAGAATGATAGTTAGGAAAAATCGAGATATTTGTCCTCGGTACGCAAGGAATCTGACTTGATGTTCTTCATGAAGTTTTTTCCTCTAGGTCTCATTGATAACATGTTAAAATTTTGTAATTTTCTGAGCCTGTTTAGTAATTAATTCGGAATTGTTACCAGAACTGTGCGAATGTGAAAGTTAAACTGCTGCTTCGAATTTTCACATAATTTGTCCTATAGGTGAATATGTTTCGAATTGCTATGTGATATGATGATGCTGATGGTGGAACCTTGTGATTGATAAAAGGTCCATGAGATATCTTGTTTGATAAATAAAGGTGCTTTTGTGAATTAAAATGCTAATTGTTACCATTGAACCCTCGGGTTAATGATGCCCCGGGAGTCGGGAGGTCCAAAGGATCAAAAGAGTCAATGCCTTGTGGATGCCTAGTGGCCCTAAGAGGCTAAATGTTGGAGGTTTGCCCCGGGAGCTTCGGGATGCCCGGTTGTATGCTTGTCGGTACGTAAACCTGGATGGCCGAGCAACCATTCTCATGGTGAGCTTCGGAGGTTTTTCTCGTGATGCCAGGTAGGGTATGAGATGCTTGGAGGCATGATATGCTCCGGATGCCTAGTGGCCTTAGTGGCTGAATGCCGGAGGCTTTCGTGATATCAGGGTGAATGCGAATGCCCGGAGGGACGCAAACATTGGTCCTCTAGGGAATGAAATCTTTTGAAGGCAAAATAAATGATATAGGATTTGATTATGTGGCATATGATTCTTATAGAATTGCACTTGCTTTAATATTGATGAATTCTATGATATTGACATCCATTTATTCCTTGATTTCTTGCTTTGTCTATCTTGTATGAAATTAGATACTAATAGTCATGCTTGACATAGCTTGTTGAATCTTTTGCTGCTGAGTGGTTGTACTCACCCCGTTTGGGGACTAATATTTCAAATTGAGAGATGCCTTTGCTACCTGTCACACGTGGCACTTTTTATGGTGTCCCGGTCGATGTTGAGTGCTCGTGTTCGGAGCACATCTGTGTTGGTGTGCGAGGGTTGGTGTTCATCCGCGTTCGAGTCCTAGTCATGTATGATGTGGGTTACTTGGAGGCCCCGTGGTGCAGGAGTTCCTGTCCGTGCATGTTCGCCGTGACGGGATTATCATGGGGATGCTGCTGCCGCCGCCAGCCGATGGATCGGGCTGGGTGTGATTGACCACGGGCGATGGGTAGCTGATGGAGTTTTTTTTGACTGCCGGCACTATCTGATGGACTAAAGTTTATGGCTGTTGTAGAGTTGGGCACTTTTGGTTATAGCCGAATTTTAGAAAAGCGTGGCCTTTTGTTGTACCAACTCATGTTGTCCATCAAGTTATGTAAATAAAAGTGCTTGACTTATCTTATGAAATTGTCTAGTAAGTGTGCATCATTTCGAAATTTTTGAGTTGGGGAGATGTGAAATCGCTTCCGCTATACCTCTTACGTTGCACCGGGACCGTTAAAATTAAATAACAAACTCTCAGGACTTATAGCTGTGGCACCCCAATCCAATAGGGGTGCCCAACGGTGCGCTTTCCACTCTGTTACCTTGACTTGAAGGTCTATAAGTCCTGAGAGTTTGTTATTTAATTTTAACGGTCCCGGCGCAACGTAAGAGGTATAACGGAAGCGATTTCACATCTCCCCAACTTAGAGAATTTCGAAATGATGCACACTTACTAGACAATTTCATAAGATAAGCCAAGCACTTTTATTTACATAACTTGATGGACAACATGAGTTGGTACAACAAAAGTCCAAGGCTTTTCTAAAACTCGGCTATAACCAAATGTGTCCAACTCCACAACAACCATAAACTTCAATCCATCAGATAGTGCCAGCAGTCCAAAAAAGCTCCATCAGCTACCCATCGCCCGTGGTCAATCAAACCCAGCCCGGTCCATCGGCTGGTGGCAGTGGCAGCATCCCCATCATAATCCTGTCACGGCGAACATGGACGGACAAGAACTCCTGCACCACGGGGCCTCCAGGTAGACCCACATCATACATGACTAGGACTCGAATGCGGATTGTTGGGAATAACTGATCCCCGAAAACCGGATTTGACACTAAATCGAACCCCTAAATCAATGCGGAAGACGAAGCCCGGGAATAACATGTATCACCGATCCTAAAGCACACCACGGATTCGAGCGTACCTTGTTAGCCACAGATTAGACACCGATGCCGATAGAGGAAGAAAAACTTGGCCCTGTTCGATCCGATGACGCCTTGAAGGGAAGAAGAACGTGTTTTATACTTACTGTTTCTTCTTTTTCTTTTTGGAGAGAGAGAGAACGCGCGGGAGAAGACGTACGTTCGTTTTCTGTTTCCAACCGATGTGATCTCTCTCTCTCTCTCCTCCCTTTTATACCTTCCCCCATCCACGGGCCCTATTCCCGTGGGCCGGGCCTTTTGGGCCCAGCATGGGCGGACGGGCCTTAAGCTCATCACCAATTAAAACCATCATCTCCCACTCGCACATGGTGGGCTGAAACATGATTCTCTTTATCTCTCTTCAACATTCATACCGGTGAATAATCCGTGCGACTAGCATACTTTGAGAGCTCGTTGCTATACATCTGTTAGGAATATATAGCAGCTCATAATGGGCATCACACTCTGAGTAGATTTAGTATGCAGTACCCTAGATCGATCGATCACATTTATATCTCTCTTGATCTCTTTCAAATAATGATATATATTGTATTCACAATTATGATTATCCCAAAGACAGTCATAATTGGTTAACCGGTGAATACAAAACTACAATGTGATTCTCCAAATTCGATCTTCCTCTTTCCTTCAAACTCTCAATTTCAGTTCAGCTTGCTTTTCTAGAAATGTCCCATTAGATCGAATCACTCATGACCATTGGCAACATCCTAAGATAACAAACACTAAATAGAAATCTTGAGAATAAGTAAGAGTCATGAGGGGACAAAAAAATTGAGGAACACTTTTCCTCAAGAGTCTCACACGACACAAAAGTTGAGATCAAACTTTTGCCACTCTTATTGGTTGTCTCATGCATACGTAGTATGAAATACGTATTACGGTATTTAACTCATTTCTCATGGAGCGTATGTCTACACCTTTCAATACCGTACAGATGATAGTTCAGACATACCCAATGTCTAACTTGAGTTCACGTATCTACTCATTCACAAAATTCATCGAACTCACATCGGCATCATAGACGAGATAAAGTAAAATATGTGGGGTATTTTACTTTCGGACATAGTAAGTATTATGTCATCATCTTAACACCCAGTTAATGCGACATACGTATTTTAAGCTTGAGCTCTCGATTATCACCTAGATAATAAGCTTAAAAACAGTCTCATCTCTATTTATCACACAGTAAATAGAGGCGATTACCCGTGTGAGTGGGCTAATCTTATATCTGTCCGACATACTTCCTCAACTTAAAATAATGCACTGAGCATTAAGATGCATAAAGATCAAACAAAGATTCATAGGCATTAATGATGAAAACACAAATTCATCAAATGTGAACACTTAGGGAAATTACAATATTCAGTACATCAGCCTCTACGCAATCCTAGAGATTTCATATGACCACAAAACACATCTCTAGGTATTGGCTTTGTCATAGGATCTGCTACCATTCTATGCATAGTATGTACTCTAAGTCCACATCTTTTCGTGCAATCATATCTTTGACAAGATTGTACTTGGTATCTATAAGTTTGGTCTTGCCATGATATTTTGGATCTTTGGTGTACGCTTTTGCTGCTTGGCTATCACAATTAACCAACAATTAATCTGCAGCATTTCTAATAACACCTAAATGATCCAATAATCTCTTAAGCCAAACATCTTCTTATATTGCTGCAGATAATGCCACGAACTCAGTTTCCATCGTGGACAAGGCTATACACTTTTGTTTCTTACTTTGCTCCAACATATGGTGCCATTATTCGGTAAGAAAACAAACCCAGAGGTAGATTTTCTTTCATCTAAATCTCCTCTCCAATCAGCATCAGAATAGCCTTAGAGTCGCAGATCCTTTCCATAATAACTCAACGTATAATCAGCAGTCCCCTTTAGATACCTCAGTATTCTTTTAACGGCTTTCCAACGTGCTTGACCTGGATTGGATTGGTATCTACTCATCATTCCAACTGCAAAACATATGACAGGTCTTGTACACATCATAGCGTACATCAAGCTTCCAACAGCACTAGCATAAGGAACATGTTGCATTTGTTCCTTCTCTTGTGGAGTCCTTGGACACAGTCTATGGCTCAATCCTTCACCTTTTGCAATAGGAGTATCTATGGGTTTACAATCTTGAAATCTTAACTCCAAGAATGTATGCAACATCACCCATGTCTTTCATCTCAAAGTTGGAAGATAACCAATTCTTCACAATATTAACAAACTCCATATTACTTCCGACAATTAGTATATCATCAACACATAATGATATGATCACAAATTGATCTTTGGATCTTTTGATATATACACAATAATCCTCATCAATTATTGTAAAGTCATATGCCATTATGGCATTATGAAAAACGTATATACCATTGTCTCGATGACTGCTTAAGGCCATATATCGACCCCCAAAGTCGACATACCTTTTCTTCTTGGCCTTTTCACTATGAAACCAGCAGGTTGTTCCATATATATTTCTTCCTCTAATTCTCCATTGAGGAAAACAGTCTTTACATCCATTTGATGTAACTCAAGATCCATACTAGCCACTATTGCCAGAATAATGCGAATCGAGGTAAATCCCTCTACAGGAGAAAATGTATCTTCATTATCGGTTCCTTCCCGTTGATTATACCCCTTCGCCACAAGGCGAGCCTTATGCCTTTCTATCGAGCCATAAGCCTTTCGCTTTATTTTGAGAACCCACTTGTTCCCAATAGCTTTGTGTCCTTTTGGAAGATCAACCAGTTCCCAGACTTGGTTTGATTTCATTGACTCTATATCCATTTTTCCTTATTAGGGCAATTCAGAGCCTCATTAATATTTCTTGGCTCATCCTCATCTTGTGGAGCAATCATAAAAGTTTCTCATTCAATGTCAAAACGTCGATAGGGAATACTTTGGCGACTTGTTCGCTATATGGGAGATTGTATACTTAGCACATCATTCCCCATTATGCTCCCATTCGGATTAGATAATGACGATATCATCTCATCATGTGGTTGTAATTGAGAATGAGTTGAATTCAATTCATCACTTCTCATATTACTCCCACTTGGATGAACTCCATTAATATCATTATCTTGATCCAAGGTTTCAAATAGGGGTAATCTTCCCCTATTTCACCCTTCTTAGGAAATTCATCCACTAAGAATGTGACATCCCGTGATTCAAATTCAGTTATACTCCCACCTTCCTGCTCACCTACGAACACATACCATTTCGAGTGTTCGGAGTATCTCGTTAAAATACTCTTCTTTCCTTTAGGACCCAATTTCCCAAACTTGTGAGAGAACTCATGAGTATAGGCAGCACAACCCCATAGCTTAAGAAAACTTAAGTCCGGTTTTCTACCTGTCCATAACTCATATGGAGTGGAACTAACTAATTTGGAAGGCACCCGGTTAAGTATATAGGCAGCGAGTTAACAACGCATCACTCCAAAAAGTGATATGTAAGTTAGCATGCGCCATCATGGACCTAACCATTTCCAGCGGGGTTCTGTTTCTTCTCTCTCGCAACACCATTTTGTTGAGGAGTATATGGAATAGACAACTGTATTTATATTCCTTTTCATCACATTATTTTCTGAACTCATCAGATAAATATTCTCGACCTCGATCGGATCTCAATACTTTTATTTTCTTGTCTAATTGATTTTCTTCCAAGTTCATAAACCTTTTGAAACAACATAATGCTTCAGATTTATGAGAAATCAAAAAGACATATCCGAATCGAGTATAATCATCTATAAAAGTGATGAAATAAACAGCCCAATGCCTTCTTCTCACAGTCATTTAACCACGGACGTCGAGAATGGATTAAATGCAGAGGAAATTCAGCTCTTTTACTTTTTCCAAATGGTTTCCTTGTCATTTTCCCTACTAGGCAATGCTCACATATGGGCAAATCGACTTTTCAATGTTGCCCAACAAGCCCTCTTTGGCTAGTCTATTCATACATTATTGGCCAATATGACCAAGTCTAGCATGCCACACATTCACATCATTATCATATGAAGTAGAAGACGTGAAACAAGGGAATAACATATATTGACATCAACACAGTCAACATTTAGTACACCATCTAGAAAGTGACCATAATCATAGTAGTTTGTATCCAAATACAAATCTACACCGTTATTACGGAAGTTCACACTAAAACCAAGCTTAACCAACATTAAAACAGATACTTAAATTTCGACGAATCTCCAGAGCATTTAGAACATCATGTAGGAACAAGGTGCGCCCACCACACATGTTCGGTTGGCGGTGCCAATCCCTTTAACTTCAACTCGGAGTTGTTTCCCACATAGATCCACTTAGTTCCGGTTGGTATTCGTCGGAATTCCACGAAGGATCCTCTATCCTTCGCTACATCGTCTGTTGCTCCTGAATCTACAGTCCACAAAGGATTGGATTCAGCTAATAATACAGAACTTGACACAAAAGTAAAGTTCTCAAATGTACAAGAGGTGTTTACCTTCTTTGGCTCACGACAGTCGCGAGCATAGTGACCTTTCTTGTCACAATTGTAACACCTCACCCTTGACATTTTCTTCACTTGAGGACGTTTTCCTCTCTTGTGTTGGTTAACTCTTGATCTCTTGCAATAAGGACTTGATCCTTTGCATTCCCACATATTGAACGAATCAATACGCTTGCGCTTAGAGCCCAAAGCCCTTTCTGAGCTAGAACCAGCATTGTAAATTTCTATTTTCAGCTCACATGCCGTTAAGCGGTCCTCTACCAGCTCAAGGTGGCGCACAGCATCCTCAAGATCTTCCATAACATGGTCAAGAGCTTCTAGTGCTTCTTGCTTTTCCAGCACATATTGAATCTTCATATTCAATATTTCACAATCATTGCCGTTCATATCAGTAATTACATTCTTAGTTGCTGAAAACATCGATCTGAACACATCAGACATACATGCACGAATAATAAATGCCTATCATTTATGCATCCCTATTTACCTGAGACCCATCATATTAATGAATAATTTCAAGTAAGGTTTCAGAATCAAAAGGTCACTATGTTTCCAATCATCCTCCAAAATCCTAACTTAAAACTATCATTAATATAATTGTCTTATGCAAAACAAATTCTATAAAGTTACAAAAACTTCTATAACTACCCCTGACTAACTACCCACAAAGCAATCGGCAATTAATGAAAGCAACGGATAATTGACATCCAATGAAATAATAATGCTTTCAACTAATACAACAATCCATTACACTAAGTAATATATCCAAAAAGAAATATCAACATAGAAAGAGATATTCATCACTCAAAAAACATCTCAAACTAATCTAAGAAATAAATAGGGAAAGTCCCTTCTAATCTATCAGTCAATGTATCTGAGAAAACTGAAGGCACATTTGCCAACCATGGGAAAACTTTTGGAGAGCTTTCATGTCGCCACCAAGGCGCATTCACTCTGCGCCATGTGGCGCTCAATTTAAGGGTTGAAGTTTTGGCCAACTCAATCCTATAGTACTCTCTTACAAAAGCTTCCACTAGCCCCCGTAATCCGGGACCACGTTGACCTCCCATAGCCGATCTAACACTGCTTGCCATTCGGGTGGAAGAGTGTTCATCAAAGCCGGCACCTTCTCAAAATCCGGCATAAGATAACCATTCCAGATGATTTCCTGTATCATCTAATTGACCTTGACCATGTGTGATACTAAATCACCATCAAGCCACCGATAATCAGCTAACTCTTTCATCAGCCTTTTCAGTCTAGCTCTTCCTTCGTCCGTTCTCGGGATTGCGGTATCCGTGCATAACGCATCATAGTTCCTGCAACGAATGCAGAACTCAAATGGATCACTTATAATCCACAATTAAACAAAATGGAAAATACATAATTTCCCATGATTCATGCAACAAATGCAAAAAAAAAAATGGATTACCTCTAACCCACACAGACATAATGGAAAATACATAATTTTTTTTTTTTTTTTTTTTTTTCGGGTCAACGGTCAACGGTCAACGGTCGTCGGTCAACGGTCAACGGTCAGGTCGTCGGACCGGTCGGACCGATCGGGCCGGACGGACCGGTTGAACCAGACGGGCCGGTCGGACCGGTCGGGCCGATCGGGCCGGTCGGACCGGTCGGGCCGATCGGACCTGGTCGGACGAACCGAACGCACGTGCCGCGCGCGTGCGCGGGATGACGTCACGCGAGACGTCATCCGGCACGTGCGCGCGCGTGCCGGGCGCCCACGGGTCGGGTCGGGTCGGGTCGCCCGCCGGCCAACGGTCGTCGATGCGACGTCATCGATGACGCGTCGGCACGCGTCGGTCCGTCGACCGGCGCGTGCCGGTTCGCCGTCCGGCGGTGCGCACGCGCCGGTTCGCATACCGGCGCGTGTGTCGCACGCGCTGGGTGAGCCAGCGCTTCCGGGCGCGTCGCGCCCACGCGCAGCGCCTTCTGGCCGCGCGTGTGGGCGCGTGCGGCGTCTCCCGGAGGCGCACTACATGTCGCCGAACTCGTCTCGACGAGCCCTTTCACCCTATGCCTTCAGAAATTGATTTCGAATCACAGAAACTCGAAAAAATGGACGAACAGCGCTCGGGTGTCGGGATTTCTTGCCCTGATCAGTACGGCCGAATTACTTTCGCGAAAAATTAATCAAAAAACATCAAACAGGTCGGGAAAAACGTGAACTAGGGCTCTGATACCAATGTTGGGAATAACTGATCCCCGAAAACCGGATTCGACACTAAATCGAACCCCTAAATCAATGCGGAAGACGACGCCCGAGAATAACACGTATCACCGATCCTAAAGCACACCACGGATTCGAGCGTACCTTGTTAGCCACAGATTAGACACCAACGCCGATAGAGGAAGAAAAACTTGGCCCTGTTCGATCCGATGATGCCTTGAAGGGAAGAAGAACGTGTTTTATACTTACTGTTTCTTCTTTTTCTTTTTGGAGAGAGAGAGAGCGCGCGGGAGAAGACGTACGTTCGTTTTCTGTTTCCAACCGGTGTGATCTCTCTCTCTCTCCTCCCTTTATACCTTCCCTCATCCACGGGCCCTATTCCCGTGGGCCGGGCCTTTTGGGCCCAGCATGGGCAGACGGGCCTTAAGCCCATCACCAATTAAAACCATCACGGATGAACACCAACCCTCGCACACCAACACAGATGTTCTCTGAACACGAGCACTCAACATCGACCGGGTCGCCATAAAAAGTGCCACGTGTGACAGGTAGCAAAGGCATCTCTCAATCTGAAATGTTAGTCCCCAAACGGGTGAGTACAACCACTCAGCAGCAAAAGATTCAACAAGCTATGTCAAGCATGACTATCAGTTTCTAATTTCATACAAGATAGACAAAGCAAGAAATCAATGAATAAATGGATGTCAATATCATAGAATTCATCAATATTAAAGCAAGTGCAATTCTATAAGAATCATATGCCACATAATCAAATCATATATCATTTATTTAGCCTTCAAAAGATTTCATTCCCCAGAGGACTAATGTTTGCATCCCTCCGGGCATTCGCATCCACCTTGGCATTGCAAAAGCCTCCGGCATTCAGCCACTAAGGCCACCGGGCATCCGGAGCATATCACGCCTCCAGGCATCTCGTACCCCATCTGGCATCACGAAGAAAACCTCCGAAGCTCACCATGAGAATGGTTGCTCGGCCATCCGGGTTTACGTATCGACAAGCATACAACCGGGCATCTCGAAGCTCCCGGGGCATACCTACAGCATTTAGCCTCTTAGGGCCACTGGGCATCCACAAGGCATCGACTCTTTTGATCCTTTGGACCTCCCGACTCCCGGGGTATCATTAACCCGAGGGTTAAATGGTAACAATTAGCATTTTAATTCACAAAAGCACCTTCATATATCAAACAAGATATCTCATGGACCTTTTATCAATCACAAGATTCCACCATCAGCATCATCAAGTCACACAGCAATTCGAACTACACTTCTTATAGGACAAACTTTTGTGGAAATTCGAAGCAACAGTTTAACTTTCACATTCGCACAGTTCTGGTAACAATTCCAAATTAATTACTAAACGGGCTCAGAAAATTACGAAATTTTAACAAGTTATCAATGAGACCTAGAGGAACAAACTTCATGAAGAACACCAAGTCAGATTCCTTACGTACCGAGGAAAAATATCTCGATTTTTCCTAACTATCATTCTGTAAAATTCCAGATTTGGTGTTTTCATAGAAAATTCTTTTCGATGGTCATTCCTTGTTCTTTTATTCTGAATTTTTGATATGTTGTTTATGAGAATGTCCCCTAAAATTTTCATCAAGAAGTCGAAGTCGAATTGTAGCTACATAATTACAGAAAAATCGAGGAAGCACCGATGGTCGTTCTGTCCTTTGCAAAACAGCTTACTAGCCAAAAGGAAATTTGCTCCTATTCCATGGATTTCGACCTCCAACACCCACAAGCAAGTATATACCAGTATACAACATTACACTATATCCTCTTTACTTCCCAAAATCCATCATAGTCAGATCTTTAAATCTTGATTTCTCTTCTGAAAATTCGAAATCCCTTACAGGCACTGTTTTTGCTTTGTTTCTAGTTCTAGCTTCATCTAGTGAGATCCAAATCAACATGCAACTCAAATTTCTACACTTCCTCACATCGACTAACACTCCACAGACAATTCTAACATGCAAAGGCATAGATAGGTGAACTTTCACTTGCCTTAAACCCTTTCTCTCGGTGACTGTTCGAAAATGGAGGTTCAGGGGTCACAGCTTGGCCGATTGGCGACGGGGACCAGTGGCGTCGACGGCGGCAGCTCGGACATGGCGGAGGCGGCCCTTCCTTCTTCTCCCTCGCTGCCCACACTCACGCTCGAACTCTCCTCCTCTCACTTGCTCGATTTCACTCCAGCTCTCTCGGTTTCTCTCTCTTCCTTTCACTTCCGAAACCCCCTCCCTTTTTGCTCTTTGATTAATCAATTAACTCTATTTTTGCATGAAAGGGACAAGTGGAGGCAAGGTTGAAGACATGTGTTGGAGGACATGCACTCCCCCCTCCCCTTCTTGATTCGGTCGACACCCATGGGGGGTCTTTGGGCTTGCTTGGGCCCAAGAGTCCTTAAAATAAGGCCCAAATTCTCTTTTTTTTTTTAATAATTATTAAGCATTTTATTTCTACCGAATTTAATTTAATATCCAAGATTAAATTGCTTTATATACAAGTATATATATATACACTCCAAATTCTTGTGTGCCATCCAACATCCTCAAGGTTCTAATTCTTTAATTTCAGCACATATAATTCTTATGCAAGACCAAATCCCATCCTTTTGGTTCAAAGGATAAAATTGAAATATTAATCCGAATGAATAAATACAAATCAATGCCTGTAAAATAAAAACAAAGCCACAGTTCCGTGACTGTCACCTATCCGAGGGTCGTCTAAAATTTTGGATGCCACGTTGCATGTTAATTAGAAATCATATCTAGAACTGTTGATGTGAATTTTGATCTAACAATGCAGATGCTTTCGTTGCTATGAGGTAAGTCCTGCATTTTTTATTTGCTTTTTTAAGTGTTAAATTGGTGATTTGCGCACCTGCATGATTATCTCACATGTTAGGGAATTGAATTAAAATTAAATCAAACTGGCTGCAAAACATCTTTTCGAAATAAAAAGAGAAAGGTACCAAAATGGCATTAGAAAAGTTTAGTGTAATCAAGTTCCCGTACCCAAAATCTTTGATTCGTAGGAGTAAAATAATTCTCCCATTATTTTACTTAGGTGTCTAATCGACCTACCGTAAACTAATTAATGACGACTCCTAGCTAATAATCTTTTGCATGTTAAATATTTGAACCTAAGTCGCGAATTGGTATGCGCTTAGAAGAGCTTGAGCCAAGTTTAGGCTTAGTAATCCATTAGCTAAATTTTAGGTGGTTCATCCGAAAATTTGGTCAAGACACTAATCTTATGTTGATGTAGAATAAACCATTCATAGGGAACGGTGATGAGAAAGTTCGGAAAGGGACATCATAATTATTGTTGCCACTAGACCAATACAAACCCTCCTCTACGAACTAGCTGTCCTCAAACCAATCATACAATAATTACTATTATTCTTATGATGATCTTCTTCGAAGTGAGACGTGAAAACAACGTAATATCCGATGGGAAGAATATGGCTAACAAGGGGCAACAACAATAGGACATCTTGAAGAGCCAAGCAATAATTTCTGACCAGCTAATCATAGGTTACAAAACTTTCGGATTCCATGTTAGGATAATCTTGTTTTCCTGAAACTATTTAATTTCCTAGGTTGTTATCAAAAATCACATGCAACACAGAGCGAGATGAAAAAATTTGTGTCAATTTAGTCGAGACAGATGATATGAGAATGAATGAACAAAATCATTATACATAAACTAGTAATGAAGTTACTCTTAGAATAGCCACATAATCAAGCCCGAAGGTCAATTTGGAGCAATCTTGGAATTTTTTCTAGCCATAGGATTAGCAATTAGCTCTATGAATGTTGAGGTCGCCGCTTGGGGAACAATCACAAATAGGTTTCTACTCCTAATCAAAGACTTGGGAACTTCCCTGACCTGCCACATACTAATTTTCGAGCAGCTCCAATCTGAAATTTGGCTCCCCCGGGGAGTTTGTGGGAGAATTTCAGTTTTTGGTAAGACACGTCACAACTTAAGTTTTTGATGAAAGTGCACTCGACAAGGTTAGAGGTCCTTGAGGTAGCCGGACTAAATGAGGTTAGAGGTCTTATGGAGATAAGTTGATCCGTGATGCTTTAGTCACTCAAAATGAAAATCACGTTTTTAACGCCATCAACACCGAAACAACTGTGCGGTACTATGATTGGAAGACGTAAAAGGACACTTCGAAAAAAATATAACATTGTTTATTCCAAGCCTAGAGACTTCATATATGACCATTCTGGTTTGCTCTCCTTACAAAAATCTCTCCTTTAGCTTTTGCCAAATTCAATCTCCGTTTTCTCCGATCTCGAGTTCAGAGAAAGCGAGAGAAATGGGGAGTTTGGGAGCGATTTTGAAGCATCCGGATGAACTCTACCCACTGTTGAAGCTGAAGATGAAGGCGAGGAATGCCGAGAAGCAGCTCCTTCAGCAACCTCATTGGCGATTCTGCTACTCCATGCTCCGCAAGTTCTCCAAGACATTCGCTTTCGTCATCGAACAACTCCCCACCGAGCTTCGCGATGCGGTGAGTGTGGTTTTCGATTTCAAAATTCTTTTCATAATATTTACATATTAAAGTACATCTTTATATAACGATTTAAGTTTTTAAAAGAGTTGGCGATGGTCTCACAAAATCTCATATGCTGTCAAAGCATCCTAAGTTTTAGGCCCAAAACTTTTACTTCATTTAGTTGCTTAACAAAAATGTACCAAAAGCCAATTATCCAAATGCTGTTTGTTTTGAACAAATACTCGAAAAGTTAAATTACTTTATCTAGATCCAAAATCATTTTCCCAAACTTTTTTTCAAACGCACCAAGTTGTTGTGCCTGCTGCCAAAGACAGCAGGCGCGACAACTTGGATAAAGCTAAGGATCAATGTCTCATGCGAAGATTAATTCTTTATTCTCACAACATTACCTGAAACCTTCCCCTTAATTTACTTTAAAAGACTAGACAACAGAATCGAAAAAATTAAAGCGTTATGCTCGTTTAGGTTGCATGCAAATAGCTTGATATTTGTAGGGGACAACCCAGAGGAGATTAATTATGTTAATGATGACTTAAAACAATTAAGTCGTCAGTGGCTTTATGTGTAGCCTCGAAAATTCATCACCATGCTTTGATACGTGTCCCCATTCTAGGCTTCTAGCAACCCCTCATTTTTGTGCTTGCTCATTTTCATGGAAAATTATGATGATTTATAAACGTGTTAGCCATATATGGTTCAATAAATTTTTTTTTTTTTTGAAGTTTCTTTACAAATACAGATCCCTCTACCGTAATATCCTCCATGCTCTTGCGGTTAAGTTCTGTATAAATCAGCCACAAATGTATGGTGGAAAATCTATTTTTTTGGGAAGGCTAAACTTATTACAATTGTATCAGTTCGGTTCTAAACCCCTTTTATTATTAATTAAATTCTAAACCTTTTACATTTGTACCTATTCAGTCCACTCGACGAATTTTGCTTATTGGCACCGACCTAGACTATAGTCGCCCTATATGGTATGGCCGGTACCAACGTGAACAATTTTAAATATTTTTTTTTTTTCATTTTCTCATTTTCTTTCTCTTTCATTTTTTTCCTTCCATTTTTCTTATTCCTCGGGCCAATCGCCAAGGGTTGGGCAAGGGAGCCTTCGCAAGAGGGTTGGGTGAGGCATAGCTTCATCGGCCCTCACCTCGGCCAGCAGTTGAGGTTCGGTGACTAGCTAGAGGAAGAAGAAGAGGGGAAGGAAAAAAAAAAAAAATAGAGAGAGAAAAGAAAAAAAAAAAAGGAAAGAGAAAAGAAAAGAATTAATAAAAAATTAAAATGGAAAAAAATTAAAATATAATTAAAAATTATCCATGTCGGCGTCGACTATGTCATGTAGGATGAATGGCATCTATGTCAGCCTAGTTGGCCAAAATTGGTAGGATAGGCTACATTGGCATAATTGCAAAAGGTTTAGAACTTAATTAGTAAGAAAAATAGAGTTGAGAATTGAATTAACACAATTGCAATAGGTCTTAGACTTTTTAAATAATTATCTTTTTTTTTTATCAATGATAAAAGGTAATATATTTAAAGAAAAATAAAATGTTTTTAATAAATGAAAAGGTGATCCACCATGCTTTTGAAATTGTTCAAATATTTATCGTGGTTGAAATCTTTTTATTAGGTGGGTGATTTTTGGTAAGGGATTTCCCATTAAGTGTTCTTGAGTTGGTAATATAGTCTTGTTGAGTCATACACGCTCAATTAGTATAATCTATTAAGAGATGAGTCAATATGAATTTCTCAGTTATTTAAATATCGTTAAGATATTGACACACATGTATAGGTTTTTTCTTCCTCTAAATAATGGGGAATGATATGGCCAATCTTACACACTCTTTTGATAAATTCGCCTAAAATCAATTCCCCATGCAATTTTCTCTCTCATAAGTGTGAGCCCCCATGAGCAGTCCATCCTCTTCCTCCTTCTCTTCCTACTAAGATTTTACTGTTTTAGTATTATTGATTATGATTTGTGTAGCATAATAATATAAAGGTTATTGAGAAACATAACGTATTAAGTTTTTGGTAAGGGATTTCCAAATAAGTTTTCTTGAGTTGGTAATATAGTCTTGTTGAGTCATACATGCTCAATTAGTATAAATCTAGTAAGCGATGAGTCAATATGAATTTCTCAGTTATTTAAATATCGTTGAGATATTGACACACACGTATAGGTTTTTTCTTCCTCTAAATAATGGGGAATGACATGGCCAATCTTACACACTTTTTTGATAAATTTGCCTAAAATCAATTCCCCACGCACTTTTCTCCCTCATAAGTGCGAGCCCCCATGAGCAGTCCATCCTCCTCCTCCTCCTCCTCTTCGTACTAAGATTTTACTGTTTTAGTATTATTGACTATGATTCCTGTAGCATAATAATATAAAGGTTATTGAGAAACATAACATTTTTTTTTCTAAAAATCTCTTCTTTTTTAACAAAAGCTAATTCATATATTCATACGCATCATTAATGAGAAGAAGACAATACATGTACCCCTTTGTAGATTGGATAGAAGACCACCTAGTCGTTCAGAAAGCAAAGAAAAAAAATTATCCAACAGCTAATTTTTGTAAAACATGGGAAGCTAAAAGAATACGAGAATTTTTAAATTCACAAGAAAAAAAAACTATAATTAAAATAGATACAGGAAACGACTCCGGTGGCCACCCTTTCAACCTGGAAGGGGGAGGTGGGGGGGTTCGAATCCCCATCTTCTCAGGGGGTTGGGGTGGGGACGAATTAATTTTAGGAGTGGGTTTCGATTCCCACGCCCTGCAAGGAGGCATGGCAAAAGTCTGAGACTAAGAGTTAGAATAGGAGAGAGTAGAACCGACAAAAAAAAAAAAAAATAGATACAGGATGGTGGGGGTGCCACGGGACGACAACATAAAACCCAGTGTACCAGTCTTCAAGACGGAATTTACTCCTCGGCCCCAACTCCCTTTTTATACGCGCCTCCTACCGCAGCGACAATATGTCATGCGTCCATGTGAAAGTGCATATTACTAGCTAACCCATTTAAATTAGCTAATGACTTTTTTCTTATCCTATTGTTGAATCTGAGAAGTCGAAGAAAAGTGCTATGGGCACTTCAAATCGAGGTATGATCTCGAATGGAACTGCGTGATATTACTGCTAATGCCAATGCAATGCTCATCCATAGATTTAGGTGATTATTTCTTGTTTTCTCTTGATACTTTGTCCTACCTCAATTCTGCTGTCTGCTAATCCAACTGCAAAAATGTAAATAAACTGTTAGATTAGTTAGTGCAAATGCCACTCACAGCCAATGCAAATTCCAGTAAAATTATTAGATTAGTTTCTCTCGATGTGCTTTTATCTCTTCAACTTTTCTTTTGCATTTTTGCAGGTGTGCATACTCTATTTGGTCCTGCGCACCCTCGATACAGTTGGTTTGTCCTATAACACTGCATTAGTTCTCCGTCTTTCATTTGAAAGATATTATGCTGTTTATCAAACATGTGCGTCTGTCCTAAATTACCCTCACTCCATTAGCACTTCTGGTTGGTTAATCTGAGCCATCTATCCCTTGTATGTCCAAGGTTTACTATAACGCAAACCCACTGGAGTTTCCTTTTTATGTTGATAACATTCATGGAAATATCTGTGTAGGTTAGAATAAGTTCTTCACATCTAAACTTGAGTGTTTTTGTCACCATTAACCATCATAAATGGAAGTGGAGTATGCTATGCTCTAGTTATTTAGGCCCTAGTTGATTTATCATATAATAATGTTTTTGCTTACATTTAGTCCATTGAATAGTTCATAAAAGAATCCGTTTCAGGATTAGTCCTCAATTCCTCTGCCTAGTTCTTGTGAGTATCACGTTGAATAATTGTTTCCAGCTCCATATAGACATTAGTATGTGATTTTGTGCTGGAATCTTATTTCTTCTAATGCTCCCTTTCCAGAGGATGACACAAGCATACCTGTCGATGTCAAAGTGCCTATCCTGAAAGCTTTTCTTCAGCATGTGTTTGATAAGGAGTGGCATCTTTCATGTGAGTTAAACATCCTATCATGCTACCCTTTCTTTCCAGTTGAAGCTTTTGGTGATCTAAGACTGGTTTTCCCTGCATTTAAATCCTTGGTTCAATATTCCTGTCCTTTCCCCACCTTTACATAAAATTCAGGAAGCGTGAGTTAGTTATTTTGTCAAAAAACTTTGTTTGACTTGTCTCTCTTAATGTAACCTTGTAGAAATATGTTTGTGTGTATGTGTAAATAATTGACGTCCTCCACATTTTGCATTAAGAATGATCATCAAAGCTACATGGAGATTCCATCTTTAACAGTATCTTGTAGCAATTTTCCATTATTTGAAACTGACTTCAAATTGACTGAAATAATTTTCTATAATACTGCTATTCGAAGAACAACATATATCAACAATATTTTGCCTCTACGTTATGATTCTACATGAGAACCTCTACAAATAGTCTCATCTACATTTCTTATTTGTGCATTCTTTTACTCACTTCTTTAAGAACCAACACTAAAGTAAGATAAACACTCTCTTGCTATGATAAATTCTTGTGTTATTTCCAGCATATGAGGAAATTGGACAACCAAGCATAGGGTAAACGATTGTCAATATATTTCTGATGTCAAGGTGGAAAATAAGGTGTTTCTTGGTTATTCAGATTCCATCATGCCACTGATTTTCTCCAACTAGCAATTCTTGGGGCATGCACAACTTGGTTGGGAAAGCTGCTTTAAGTTGCAACTGTTGTTATCCTCTAACTTTTATTATTGTTTAGCTATTGCTGTCTTAGTTTACAGACAATCTGTAAATGGTGCTTATCCAGAAGTCTGTGTTGCCTATATGAAGAAGTTGGAGCTGGGCACCGAACTATTTAGCTGCCCAGAATTTTATTGAGTTCACTGACTTGATATTTTTATTGCCATATTAAGGTGGTACAAAAGAGTGCAAGGTTTTAATGGACCAATTTCATCATGTTTCAACGGCTTTCCGGAGCTTGGGAAAAGGTTACTAACTTGTGATTTCTTTATTATTTTGATGTGAACAACTTTTGTGAGGTCAGGATGTTCTCTTCTTCAACCTGATCTTCTTTAGCCTCTCAACTTAACCATGTGTGTTTCCTTTACCAACATACCTAATCATCATAGTTCCGCAACCATATTATCATTGTCTACCAAATGTTCCTTCCAACCCATTTTTCACTTTCATCAAGAATGAAAATTCAAAACCAACCCACCCGTGGGTAGCGCAGGTGGTATTTGCTCTCTCTTGCAATGCTGCGATCGAGAGTTCGAATCCCTTCATTGTCAACACGATTTAAGTGGGGGGCCCTGGTGGTGGGTTCCTGGGCCAGTCTCCCCCAAGGTTTACATCTAAATAGTGGCTTGCGACGACATCCGACAGTGCCACCGGGCATCGGATAGCAGTGTGACCCCGATTAGCATAAGCGAAAGGGAGTCTCCGGCGGTTCCTTGGTCACCAAAAAAAAAAAAAAAACTCAAAACCAAACTTTCCTGCAATTGACCCAAAATTGTTTAACCATTTCTATTGATTGATGTATTGACTGCTTTTCCTTTATAAACTGTAGCTTTTGTTTATACTTGCAAGTATCAAGAGGTAATTGAGGATATTACTAAAAGAATGGGAGCAGGAATGGAAAAATTTATTTGCAAAGAGGTTTGTGATCTTGTCATGTGATACTCCTGATATTTTCCAAGACCCTACCTTGTAAATAGCCAAGCTGAAGGAACTCTTACACACATTATAGTATTTAGTTGTGTTTGGACTTGGTCAGTATATAGCTAGTGCATAATCCTTTCATGAGGAGAATCCTTGCCTCCAATGGTTGAAAATGAATACAATATTTTTCAGTACCAGTATAAACCTTTTATTTATTGAATGGCTGCACATATAATGGCCAACGGGTAGCCCATCCGGCTATTTACTATGACCATGGTGGAGTAAGGATTTGACCTTAGCTGTGTGGTTCTACTCCTTAAAGAATTCACTCCCTTACAGAAAATGAACTCATCTAGAAGCGTATCATTCAGCCTTAATGACCGTTCTTCCATCTTCCAAGGTTCACACGCTTGTGAACTGACTATTGACACTAACACGTGCCTTGTTTATGGTAACTGACCTGGCTGGATTGGAATGGATTTGATCAAATACTATCATGAAAAGAATTTAAGAGCTGTAATATTCTTTTGCACAAAGCATTTCAAGGCTAGTTGTAGTCTTGCACTTTTTGGAAGAATTGCTAGTAGTGGAGATTAATCTGTTTAATGGGTTGTTCCTACAAAGAGTTCCACTATTTTCTTCCCTATTGCAGGTGGAAACAGTTGATGATTACAATGAATATTGCCACTATGTGTCAGGACTTATAGGTTTAGGTCTGTCAAAGCTTTTCCATGCTTTTGGAGCTGAAGATTTGGCACCAGATTCTCTATCCAATTCAATGGCTTTGATTCTACAGGTACTTGAAAGACACTGAGTTACATGTACATGACCACATATTTTGGATTTCTAACATTGTTTTATGGATGTAAATATCAGAAACAAGACATTATTCGAGATTATTTGGAAGATATCAATGAGATTCCAAAGTCACGCATGTTTTGGCCTCGTCAGATTTGGGGTAAATATGTAAACAAACTTGAGGTATGCCTCTTCAACATGATTTAGGACAATTAAAGGCTTATATAGATTGCGCTTTAGCCCTTTCACCATATAAAATTGATTTTCCATCACCTACTTTGAAGATGAATCGTTAAGATATTATGCACCTACAATGCTGAATTTCGTGCGGCATGCACATCCTTATTTTCTCTTTTCTATAATTGGCCCTATCTACATAGGACTTGAAGTATGAGGAGAACTTAGTGAAGGCAGTACAATGTTTGAATGAGATGGTAACAAATGCTTTGACACATGTTGAAGACAGTTTGACATACATGTCTACTTTAAGGGATCCTGCGATATTTCGGTTTTGGGCTATTTTTCAGGTATATTATCAATGCTTCAAGAGAACAGTGTTTCTTATTTGTGAATAGGAGTTGTTGCCTTACATCTATCCTATATATTAAAAATATTGAAGGTAGCTATCGATCTCAAAATTTTTCCTACATAAAACTTGCCTTCGAATTTTTCTCATGAACATACCATAAGCCCAATCTCTGCACTTCTTCCCCTGCCCCTCTCTCTCACACACATTTGCGCGAGTGCACAGCAGGTGCACAGACACACAAGTTGTTCCTTTCTCTCTCCTTGTGCGCACATGTGGGCACAAGATTTGGTTTCACACATTGACGTTACAAAATTTCCCTATTATAATCAGTTGTTGACATTTATGAACTCACCCTTCATAATCTTAAGACTTTCTGTATGTGGTTCATTTGCTTTCATGACGTTGAATGTTGATATTTTCTTTTTAATGCCATTAATCTTTTGATTATCTGGGAGAAGCTCCTCTGCCAAAATTTTCTACTTTGTCTAGATAATGGCGATCGGAAATTTAGCTTTATCCTACAACAATATTGAAGTTTTCAGAGGCGAAGTAAAGATCAGGCTAGGTAAGAAAATGATTTGCTGATATTTTCTTTCATCATTGAAATTAGAGCTATCCTAGACACGATGAAATGATTAGGCATACTAAAGAACTTGAATGGCACTAGGCATGTAGAAGATACTTTTACACGATGAAATAATGAGGCATAATGAAGAACTAGGGCCAGGCATTATGGAAATATAGCTTGTCAGACTATCACCATTCATCATTTGTCAAGGATGTGTCTATCCATGAGCCTTTGCACATTTGTTTATGTTCTGTAGTAGCTCCGAGATAATAATTCTTCAGTTGTTCCATTTGTCTAACTATGCTATTCAGGTCTTGCTGCTAAACTTAGGGATCGCACAAGGACAATGGCTGATGTTTATGGTGCTTTCTATGATTTTTCTTTTATGCTAAAGTCCAAGGTATGAAGTCAAAAACTAGAATGCACCGTCTTTTATACATGTATTTTAATTATTTCTAACTTGGAAATGTACTAGACCTTATAACCTGCACAATCTTCTGTGATTTGAGTGGATATGTAGCAAACCAAATTGTATGTAAAGGCTAGCTATCTTGAATCTGAAATGGACGTGACAGTTCTCCGTTATGCCTATGAAGTGAAAAAAGAAGAAGAAGAAGAAGAAGAAGAAGAAGAAGAAGAAGAAGAAGAAGAAGAAGAAGAAGAAGAAGAAGAAGAAGAAGAAGTTTTGTCTTCTGCAAAGATATTTTGTGTTAGGAACCACTTCATTTAATGGTAGCTTTAATAGCAGAAGGGATTATAACTTAAGTCTCAGAAGCGTTGCGGAATTTCTCCCTTATGCTTCCTAACTATGGGGCGGAATATTCTTGATGATTTGTTAATCCAACTTTTGGCCACAATAGTAGTTGATGCTTTCATTTGTTCGCTTGCTTTTCCATCTCCATGCTTTTCACACTATGATTTTTTAACATACAGAGTGAGACATTACTCACCAAATTATGCCTTTGGCTCCCGTAGGTTGACAAGAATGATCCTAATGCTACAAAAACATTGAGCATAATCGAGGGTATACAGAAGGCTTGCAGAGATTCTGGCCTCCTAAACAAAAGGTTCCTCTGTGTGTGTGTGTGTGTGTGTGTGTGTGTGTGTGTGTGGAAATGGATATTGATTATGCCTTTCTACTTAAACAAATTTCCTTTGTAAATTTTGACAGGAAATCTTACATCCTTACGACTGAACCCACAAATAGTTCTGTCCTGGTGAGTTTACACCCGTTCATCTCACATTGTTTGGCTGGTCTTGGAACTATGTGCTGAATAGTAAACCAAACAAAAGAGAGAACAATAGCTTATCACGATCTAAATTGCAGGTCGCCCTTTTGCTCATTGTATTGGTAATAGTTGTCGCTCATCTCTGTGCAAGCCAATCGAGTAACTAATGTGAGTTCTATTAGCATGATACGCCTGACCTAAGATTGCTCCAAACTTGTCTTATCATTGTCCAACAACTTTTATTCCCTTGTTTTTTCTTATCCAGATGGCTTTATGGGAAAACCAGCAAGTGATGAAGATAGTGTCGCTACAAATGCATCTATCGTAGAATTATGCTTTTATATATGTTTGTACCTTGCGTTCCTGACAGAAAGTAAAGATGAATGAAGTGGGAGAATTTTCTGTATATTCGTATATCATGTACAATTACAATGATTCACTTATAGTGTAAGAATACAAGGAATTTAGGAAATAATATACAAGGAATCATAATCTCCATTAACTAAGGCAATTATAAATTTACTGAATCAATCACAATCGGCGCCAAGGTTAGAATCTTCAATTATATCTTCAACACTCCCCCCTCAAGCAGGTGGCCTGTATATGTCAAGG
The DNA here is from genome assembly GCA_014182515.1 of Eucalyptus microcorys. Lineage (NCBI taxonomy): Eukaryota > Viridiplantae > Streptophyta > Magnoliopsida > Myrtales > Myrtaceae > Eucalyptus > Eucalyptus microcorys. The sequence goes on along the minus strand of CM024568.1, from coordinate 25,055,842 downwards.
ACACCAAGCTTGCTCAGTAAATATGCATGTTGTTTCTGACATAGTGGCTTGGTAAAAATATCTGCCGGTTGATCCACAGTTCCAATTCCCTTTGCTACTAGTACTCCCTCTGTGATCTTGTCTCGAGTGAAATGGCAATCAAATTCTATATGCTTTGTTCTTTCATGAAATACATGATTTGCCGCAGTCTTGGCATGTAAAATTCACATATCCGTCGTCACATACGAACACAATATCGCCATCGGATGCAACCACCGTTGTAGCTTGTTTCTCTTCTTTCTTTTGATCTCCATTTCTATCATGGAATCTATCTCTCTTTGGCAACCAACACTCTTTTGCATAATGTGCCATTTTGCCGCAATTATAACACTTGACACTCCTCCTCGGTCTTGATTTTGATCTTCCTCTTGACTTACCTCGGGTATCATTTCTTTGAAACCTTCTTGATTGACTTATCGCCCTGTTTTCTATAACAAGAGCATCCGATGTAGAAGCATAATTCAAGCCTTTTCTTCTTGTTTCTTCATTGAACAAGCTTTCTTTAACCATGCTCATAGAAAGCACACCAAAAGGAGCCAAGTTGTTTAATGCCACAACCAAGGTGTCTCAACTATCAGGAAGAGTACCAAGTAATAAGCATGCTTGCAATTCATCACCAAGATCAATCTCAAGATTTGTCAATTGATTTACAACATCTTGAAATCCACTCAAGTGTTCTGCCATATTACTCCCCTCCTTGTATCTTAAATTCACAAGTCGCTTAACTAGAAGAGCTTTATTTTGTGGAGTTTTTCTCTCATAGAGATCTTGTAATTTCTTCCACAAAGTGTCCGCCTTTGTTTCTTGAGCAACATGATGAAACACTCTATCATCAATCCATTGTCGGATAAACCCAACCATTTTCTGATTCATTCTCTCCCATTCTTTGTCTTCCTTATCTCCTTTGGCTTCATCACCCTCAATAGGATCAAATAAGTCTTTGCAATATAACACATCTTCCATCCGAGGCTTCCAAATAGAATAATTCGAAGCATTTAACTTAAACATGGTGTTGCTGGTTTCTTCCATTTAACACTAGAATTTCAACCAAGCTCTGATACCACTTTGTTGGGGAGAACCCGGGGACACAATTCACCACGGCCAAACACAATCCAAGATCAATTTCTCCCCCGATACTAAATCAACTTAAAATCTCTTAACCCCCAGCAACAACCAGCAATGTATAGCCTTACAATATGCAAATATAACGCCGAAATGATAAGTAGACAAAACAATTAACGACACCAAGGATTTAACGTGGAAAACCCGATGCGGGAAAAACCATAGACCACCCAAAAACATCCACTAATCACAAAGAATAGCAGGATACACAAAGTATTCTTCTCTAGTCACACACTAGAGGCTTAACATCAACATTATAATCATCTTTTTCTCACAACATAGGTAGATAAACAAGTTTGGAGCAAGAAAGCCTTAACCGCAACTGGAGAATTTGGAGACGGTTCTCGACAAACAAAAACCATCAACTTGTAGCCCTCGGTCTCACGAACAACATACTGAAATTTGAGCCGATTCGTCAGTATTTGGCCTTCGAATCAAAGCCGCAAAGTTGCAACCCTCTTCCTTTCTTCTCTTCTCCCTTGTTTGCAGTTTTCTGTCTCTCTCCTCTCTTTTTTTTTTTCGACGGACACCCACGCACAACCACTCCACTTCTTTTTGTTCTTTTCTTTTCATTTTTTTTTTTTTTTTTTTTGTTTTTTTGTTTTTTTTGTTTTTTTTAATGCTGGCTAGGCCCCACATGAAGGTGGACCCAGCCAACAGTCTTGTGGACCCCAACTCTAATCAATAAGCTAAGTCAAGCATCTATTCTCTTCTTTTGATGTTGTGCGGCTTTAAACACGTTGTTACCCTTCTTGCTTTATGGAGGCGTTGCCATTGAGACGAGGCTCGTCCCCTGCCACCGCTCGTGTTGTTCGGATCAAGGTAATTACAAATGGGCAACTGCACTCGCGCTTCTTCGAACAGCAGAAAGCCTGAATCTTTGAACAGCGCAATGAAGAGTGTTGAGCGCTGGCTCAAAGAAAAGCTCTGTGTCGAGTTGTATGTTAGGATTGCTTCTGGTGATTTCACTATTAGCGATCAGGATGAATAAAAAATTCTCAGTCGATTGCGCCATGCTAGAATCTAGCAAGAAAAAGCAAGAAATTTTGATTTGTTTAACTCGTCCCCCCGTGGAATTGTCCATCTGGGTGTACTCAATTCACTTCAATGGAGAATTATATCCTGCTTTGGCCGATATTATGTAAAATCTACTTCATCATTATACACCACATGTCAACTTGCTCTTCCAAACCATCACATTGACAATGGATCGACGAGAAGAGAAGTCACAAACTCTTTGAGCTTTGTTCCAGCATGAGAGTAGTGATCTACTTCATCATTATATACCACATCATGACTTTGTCTTGTCGTCTACTTAAGAATTTAACTATATAGATGATAGATAGATGCAGTCATTCCAAACGATAAAAGACAAACAGAAAAAAGAAAAAAACCACATTATTCAACACAAGTCAACTTATGCACAGAGCAGATTCGAAAGTCTCTGATGCAATCTATGACGCTTGGTAATTAAACTTGTTCTTCCAAATCATCACATTGGCAATGGATCGATGAGAAGAGAAGTCACAAATTCTTTGAGCTTTGTTCCAGCATGAGAGTAGTGATCTACTTCATCATTATACACCACATGGAAGACTCGTGCAAAATTGAGAATTCGCACAAGGAGTGGCTTGGGGACAGCGGTCGGATGGCACATCTCTTTGTTTATGTCCTTCCATGCATTGACCACTTGTTTACGGAGAGCGTCCTTAGCCTCTTGCTCCGTAACTCTATATTGTTTCATGAAACACTCCACTGAAGATGCCGTATGTCCTCTCTTTTGCTCAAACTGTAAACAAATTCCATTAGACAAAATTTAGGCAAATTGATGTTGTTCAATGTTATAGCTTTTATATACCTTATGTCCAGCAATGTCATTCATGATCCGAGAGATTACACCCGAAGCCTTCACCATCTTGTTGTCGCTAAGTAATAACCAGTCAAAATAACTTTTTGTTACGACATCCCCCATTCCCAGAAACGACGTCCCTAATAGCAATTCACAACCGATGGATAATGATGCAATGGGCAGGTACTCGTCCATCGTTGGTACGTAGTTTTGCTGGAACCATTTGGCTTGGGCTAAGTATGCTCTCATATGGTTTTTCATCTGATGATTCGTTATCAAACATAAAGCTATGTTAGTCTTCTAACTTTAACGTATGTGGGGGACTTGAATAAATTACATTCTCTCATCCTAATCCAAAAACCTGATATTCTGTTGCAAGTGGACGAAGTAAAAATTTCATTTGTTTAATGTTAATTCACATTGCTTACCACTTCTTTTGCATAGAAGAGGCAGTATGATTGTCCTCTTCTAGTCACTTCGTAGCCAATTTCATCATACAAATCAAGAAGTGTCTTGTAACACACTTGCATGTACTCGGGCAATCCATCTTTGGCATCGACAGCCCACCTGAATTCAAGTTCAGAAAACATCACATTTGACCCTAATTAACGGTTGATCAAATTAGAATAAATTGGGAATTGGTAAACAAGAAAAGCATTTGAGTGCCAATTGTACCTTTCAATTGCTTTCGTGAAGAGTTCTAGTTCTTCCAATGTGGCGTAGATATCATACACATCATCAAATATGGAAACAATCACCATCACTTTGGTTAGTATTTCTCTAGTGGCTTCGTACTCCGGCTCGAAATAAACTCCCGACATCCAGAAATACAGCTCCACAAGCCTATTTCTAGCAAACGGAAACTTTTTCTCTCCATCTAAATCCTTCCACCACCTATAGTTTACCAACAAATCCTATATTAGGCGAACATATCATTGATAGAATTTTGAGGTTATCTATGGATAGTACTTTAGACTAATGATTTAAAGAGTGTAAAACTCCCTGTCACGTACAAATGTTTTTCAATTCAAGATAAATTAAAATTGCATGAATCAATCTATGTCAATTTGGTGTTCTTAGAACAACTAGCTAGTTCAGACACGCAATCATGAAGTTAAACCTTGTAATTTTGCCAAGTTCCTTCTGGTGTTGCTCTTGTAATAAGTTGAAATCAAGTTTCGCCAAGGAAAGCAAGACTTCATTATGTGAAGGCTCCTCTTGGTAGAGTTGAATGTAATGCCTTGCCTCTACCCTTGGCAGTCCCTTGTGGATTGGCTGGTTTAGGGCATGAGTCACTTGTTTTTCGAGATTATCGGTTACTTTTCCTTTGTCAATTGATTCAAGGAGAGTGATAGTAAAAGCAAGTGCATCATTCAAAATACCATCGCCATGGAATCCTAGATGGCAAGCTTCAAATAGACTTAGCAATCCTTGCACATCTGCGATGAGCGATTTGCTGAAGTTCCCTTCGTTGTCCTTGAACTTGTTGAAGATTTCTATACAGCGAAATGGACCACGGGAAAAGATGCTATCAAGAGATGCCATGAAAAACATCATGCATAATATCTTGATCAATTGGAAACAATGGAAACATGACGTATTAATCCAAGGAGTCAAAAGAAAGTACTATTCACCTCTCAAAAGCGAGAAAATTTGAAGAACTCAAAATGCGAGAATTGTACAAAGAAAAAAGTTGATGAATTAACAAATTAAAATTGAAGTAAAATAAACATCATAGCAATATTATGTGTTCACTCTAATCAATCATATGGGCTATCAAACTAGTGTTTGCATTAGAATTTCGCAAAATTGATTGATCAATGAGAAATTGAAATGACATACCGCATGGAATATTGTAACCGTGTTGTCGCAACAATCGAAAGAGTAAAGCGGTTGTGTGCAGGTTGTTATCATTATCCCCACAGCGAAATTCAAAATAGCTTCTGTGGATTTGTTCCAGCTGCTCATCTATCTCAATTTCAAAATGATAGGCAAGTCCTGAGCGTTTGATTTGATCAATTAAGTTCAACTTCTGCGAAGGCTTATCCATAGCACTTGTCAACATCTTTCTCACTTCTCCTTTCAATTTCTCAATTCGTTCCTTTGCTACGCCTTGAGAACTCTACATTAATATGAAATTGAAAGTTTAAAAAATAGAGGAAAACGCAACAAATATATTGCTTATGATCCGACTGACCAAAATAAATAGGAATTGAATAACGTAAGGACCAACACATGCATGGAGTTCCCGATAAACTGCAATCTCTTTTCTTTTTCTTTGTCAAATTCTGTGGGATGTTGCCCAATAATCCAATACAATTATTTTTATGCTCTCACCTCAGAAAATATAACCATAGAAAAAATTTCAGAAGGTAATCCAAACACACAAAAAAAAAAAAAAAAAAAAAAGATTAACTTAAATGATACCATTGAGTTGGAGTCAGAAGCATATTTGAGAAAGTAATCCCCCCATATGCTTGGATGAAAATTTCCCGACCGGCGTTCAGCGACCTGGCTTGTTTCATGAGCAGGAGAAGGAGATGGGATTGTTGAAACCGGAAGAGACATTTCTTTGCCGCTAATTTCTAGATTTAGGTGTTTGGCCAAATATAGATGAAGAATACTAGAGAGAAGAGGCTTTTTAGCAAGTGTCCATACCTTATTGATGGGTTTTTTTTTTGGTAAAAGGTAATAAATATATATAGCTAAGACAATTTACAAAAGACCGGCACCAAAAACCTACACTCAAACCTCAAAACGAGACGGAGTGTAGGGGAGCCAATGTAAGAAGCCACAAAGGCAAACAAGAAAAGCCACAAGGGCAACAGCAACAAAAAAAAACAACAAGCGGGAACGAAATAACAACAAGGCTAACCAACCCTCAGCCCACCAAAGGAAGCGGGCTAAGAACGGAGAGCCAAGAAAAGCTAGGAGCAACTCGCGCAAAACAACAACTAAGGAGCACTGGGCGGACAAGAGAACACCGCAGGGTCAAATACCCATCAAAACCTTATTGATGGGTATTTATAGGCTATCCTACGTCGGAAAGTTTGAGATAGAAGGAACATAAACTTTTTTTTTTTTTTGTCGAAAAGGAGCAGAACATACCATGTTATTCACGTGTCGTACATAAAAGCTACTGCATCTTTAAAAAGGGTTGATAAAATGAAATCATGTGTTGACACCTAAATTTTGATGATCCTAGAAAAATAAAATAAAAATCGCATCAAAACAAGAAAAAGGAAAAAATAGGGAAAAACAATCTAATTGATTATGCATGAAAGTTAGAAATTCTGATGGAAGTAATTTAAAAATCAAGTGAATAAATGGCAAGAATTTTTACAAAATGAAAGAAATCAGAATAAGATTGAGCTAATTGCAAAATCATGCTCCGATTTGCAATATTGATTTAATGTAACAAAATATGAAAATTCGAAAGTTGCTATAAAAAACGGTTGTATGAAAGTCACTATAAAAAGGAGCCATAATTTCCGTGCCCGAGAGGCGGCGAATTCAAAAAAAAAAAAAAATCGAGAGAAAATTCGGGGGGAGGGGGAATTCAGGAAAATAGAGAAAAAAAAATTGTTGTGGCCTTTTTTTCTTCGGTTTCCCTTGAATTCAAAAGTCAAAAAGGAAAAGAGGAAAGAGGGAAAGAGAGAGAAGACGTGATTGCAGAGAAGACACAGAGAGAGGTGACGTGAGTGGACAGAAAAGAAAGAAAAAAGAAAAAAAAAAAAAAAAGGAAGCGAGCGAGTCGTCTTCTCCGTGCGGGCGTCCGTGCCCTCGCCGGCCTCCATCCGCGGGCACCTGCCAGCTCCGCCTTGCCTCCACTTCCCGTCCTCGCGCCGGCCACCGCCGCTCCCCGCCAAGGCATCACTGGCCGTCCGCCTGTCGCAGCACTCCCTTTCCGGGCATCGACGCTGCTGCCTGCCACTGTCCCGGACACTTGCACCCGGAGCAGCCCGCCATCCTGCAACTCGAGGCCACAAGCGACGCCCGCGGCACCTGCTCGCCGCGCCACCGCCGCTTCGCCGCCGCTGCTGGTCCACCCCCCGCGCCGGTGCTCGCACCAGTCACCGCATCAGCATCGTCGCTCCGCGCGCCCGAAGTCGCGACGCTGCCTCCGCCGGCCCTGCTCTCCGCCCGTCGCCGACGCCGTTGCAACCCACGAGCACCGCAGCACCGGACGCCAGACCCCCCGACACTCAGCCTCCGTCGCCCCTCAGTCGACGCCCGACGCCTGCTGCGGCTGTGACGACCCCGACGCTCACCACCGCTGCTGTCGCTCTGCACGACGCCTCCGCCACTGCTGCTTTCCCTTCGCCGACGCTTCTGCTCGCCGCCTGCAAGACCTCCGTCGCAGTAACTCGCCCCCGCCGCACCTCTGCCTGCCGTCCTTCGCTCGGTTGCCGACGCCGAACGCCCCCGCCGCGACGCCGATTTTCCCCCTCGCCTCCTGCAGCAGCCCACTGTCCGACGCCGGTCACCGCTGCTCGAGCCCCCGCATCAACTCCGTACCCGGACATCCTCTCACCCGTGCCTCCCTCTCCGCGATCACTGCCATTGCTGCCTCCCTCGGAGCTCCGTCCGCGCCACTGCCTCCCCCTGCAATCCGCTCCCCCGTCGACGCCGCTGTCTCCTGGTCCCCTTTAGGTAGTTTAGTTTAGTTTTTTTATTTATTTATTTTTCCTTTATCTTATTTTATTTATTTATTTAAATTGTAATATTGGATATCAATACTCATTTCATGAATCTTGTAGGCATTAAAGGATTTTGTCCAAAATTATTGTAATTATTAATTTGATCCGTAAGACGTCGAATCATTTTTTTTAATTATATTAATTTTTGGCATTTTGATAGTATTTTAATTATTAAATCATTATAATTATTAATTTGATCGTAAGACTTCGGATCAGATTTTTAATTATTTTGATTTTTTTATATGTTTTGATGTTTAGGGATAGAGTAATCGTTAATTTAACTCGTGAGATAATGGGTTATTTTTTCAATTATTTTAATTCTTTCTTTGTTAAATATCTTGATTATTTAGATTTAATGTCTTTGAAAAATACTAAAAAAAAAATAAAAAAAAAAAATCAAAATCTTGCATTAGAGCATGTAGGTTTAGTAAATTAGATTGCATTTTTAGGATTACATTTTTTTTAGGATTGCATTTTTATATAATTTTTGAAATAGGTTAGAGTTGGACCTAAATAACCATTTTTTAATAGGCTTTTTGATAATTTTTGCACATTTTAATTATCTCTTTTTTCCAAAAAAAAAAAAATAGTATTCTAAGATAGGATAGGGTTTAAGTCAAATTAATCCCTAAAATAAATTAGAAAATTATTCCCTTTTAGATAGTTTAATTAGGATCTTTATTAATTCCGAATTTCAATAAAAAAATTCAAAAAATATTAGGTGCATGTTAATTAGTTTGCATAATAGGTTCATTTACTTAGAATTTTCTCATTAGTAAAATTAGGTCATGTAGTTAAAATGCATGTTTTATAAAAAATTCTAATTCCAAGAAAACCCAAAAAAAATAATTGCTTGCTTTCGTATGTTTAGTTTTTTTGATACAATTTATTTATTTATTTGAATGTTTAATTGTGGATGAGCATCCATGTGGTCACCATATTTGCATGATAGTAATTTAGGTTAAAATAAATCCAAGCTACCTGTAAAAACACTTTTAAAAATTAAAAAAGAAATTGTACCGAAAGGGCATTAGATAAATCTAGTGTAACCAAGTCCTCGTACCCTTAGTCTCTGTTCGTATAAGTAAAATATTTCTCCCATTATTTTACTTATGTTGTCTAATCAACCTACCATAAATCGATTAGTGGCGACTCCTAGATAATAATCATTTGCGTGTTAAATATTTGAATCTTAAGTCGCGAATTGATATGGGCTTGGGAGAGCCCGAGTTAAGTTTAAAGACTTAGTAGTCCATTAACCTAAACTTAGGTGGTGCACCAAAATTTAGGTCGCGACACCATGAAACAAAAATAAAAATGGACAGTGACGAAATGATGGATGCGAACTTTTTTAATGCCTTCATTTTTATGTTAAACCATTTCTCTTCTTATGTGAGGTCAGCAACGTCCCAGTTATGTGTAATAAACAAAATAACTTTTTCTGTTATTATTTTAGTTTTCCTGGATTTAAACCCTAGTTTTTTTAATACAACTCACGTGTGAATTATATGAAAATTGTACATAGTCCTTCCTTTTCTCCTTAGTTAGTGCATGCATGATGCATGTGCAATACTAATCTATCACTTACGAACTAACAACCCACGAATCATTCTTTAGCCAAGAAAAAGAAAAAAAAAAAAAAAAAGAGATGGCCCGCTAATTTTTATTCACAAAGTAAAAGATGGAAAATATGAAGAAATTAAGGAATCAAAGGGCAATGGACAGTGGATGGCATGTGCTTATGAGAGGTTGGAATTATTTGTGATTGTTCCAATTAAAGATATCTTCACATTTGAACTAATTTAAGTATAGCTGGTCACAATTAGGTTATTATTAGAACACATGCGCAAATGTTCTCAGATTACACAATCAAGATTATGACCAGAATTTGAAGCTTCAAATATGGGAGGTGCATCCATAAAATATGGGAAAATATAGAATAAACAAAGATTTGTCTTGTCTCGAGGAGGACACTAGTCAAAGGGGAGGGGGTGTGATGGGGACATCATCTTCATCCAAGAATCAAAAATGCCTCATCTTCAGCTAATTCACATGTCTAATGATTATATCTACTGTTGGCATTTAATTAATGTGTTCTCTCATGTTTTGTTTGCGAGGTAATGTTAGTAAAGTGTAGAAACATGGACTTAGTCATATAATTCATCGTTCACCAGCAGAAGAAACGTTGAGGCTATTGTGGAAGTAGTTAAATACAAAGGAAGCCATCTGCTTGATGCTAGTAGACGACAAAAAGAACTCATCAATTAAGAGATCGGTTGAAGAAAGTGTTTACACAAGAAAAAATAACAAATTATTTATAATCAACATGGAGTTTATTTGACTGGATATATCATTTACACAATCAATTTGGTCAGATATAGAGTTCAATGATGATATCAATCTGTCAATTTATATATTACTTAGTCCCTAAGTCAACCCGATCGGGTTGGGCTTTTCTTATTCTCAATGTTGACACAAAAAGATGACCAATTTTTAGGCTATCGTTGGCAAGTAATGAGCTCAATTGACCAAAAAAAAAAAAAATGGTTAAAATTTGAAGTCACGATTATGGAAGACAATTGACAACCTACTAGCATGTCAACAGTATAGGAAATCAGCAATACGCAACGTAGAAGTCATGGACGAAGTCATCAAAATTTAGTAAAAACTGATTAATAAAGTCATTGATAACCAGCGACTCTAAGATTTCGGTTAACTATTTGAAGGAGTGCTTTAACAAAAAAAAAAAAAAAATAGGTCCACCAACAAGATAGTTGAAGACAGAGATGATGGATCAACAAAAGCGCATCGCTGCTGTGTCGTTATGCGAATGGTCTTGGGATATGAAACTTCTTATACATAATCATCGCTGAATATCTTTATACAAGTCATGCGTGAAATATATGCAAATTGTACCTTTTCTTCCCTTTCCTCTTCGGTCAGAGCATGCGTGATGCATGTGCCATACTGACCTATCACTTATGAATAACAATCCACAAATCATTCTTTATCAAGAAAAGAAAGAAAAAAAGAAATGGCCCCCTCATTGTTTATTCACAAAGTAAAAGATGGAAAATATAAAGAAATTGAGAAATTGGAGGGCGGTGGATTGCGGGCGACACATGCTTTTGAGAGGTTGGAAATTATTTGTGATTGCTTCAATTAAAGATATCTTTATATTTTCACTAATTTAAATATAACGTATTGAAAGTGAAGGACCCACTAGTCACTAATTAGGTTATGATTAGTATACGTGTGCAAATATTCTCAAATTACACAATCAAGATTCTGACCCAAGTCTAAAGCCTTAGATGTGGGACGTGAGCATGTAAAATACGGGCAAAAGTAGGATAAACAAAAATTTGTCTTGTCTGAAGGAGGCATCCTCTTCATCCTCGATCGGGGTCAGAAATGCCTCATCTTCATCTAATTCCAATGTCTGATGATTATTTCTACTGTTGGATTTAATTCATGTACTCTCTCACGTTTTGTTCGCGAGGGAATGTTAGAAAAGTGTATAAACATGGAGTTAGTCATATAAATTATTCATTCACCAACAAAAGAAACATCAAGATTATAGTGGAAGTACTTAAATGCAAAGGAAGCCATCTGCTTGATGCCAATAGACAAAAAAATTAAAAAAAAAAAAAAAAAACTCATCAATTGAGAGATTGGTTGAAGAAGTGGTTACACAAAAAAAAAAAAAAAATCCTTTATAATCAACACAATTGATTTGATTAGAAATATCATCAACACAGAGCCGATATAGAGTTCAATGATGATATTCATATGGCTATCGGCAAGACATGGAATAGTCACCGATAGATATATAATGTAGTTATCTTGACTCTTCCTACCCAAAGTTATTCTTCTCATTGAACTTTCTGCTTTCTAGTTTCACTCTAGAAATAATTGCAATGGTAGAATTTCCAGATAGAAATTAGATACATAGAAATCCCAAATCGAAATTAAGAAAATCCTTTTTGCTAGCTCAAATACCCGTACCTTGGAAGCTCACCAAGAGAGAGTCTTAAGTTCGAGCCCATCAAAATATTCAAGTGAACGTTCCTTCACTCGAAAACTTAAGTAAATGAGTTATGGGTCAATTAGCTGCAAATCACATCAATTCTCCAATAAGGAACTTTTTCTAATACAATTCATGTGTGAATAATATGAAAGTTGTACATTTTCCTTCCTTTTCTCTTCGGTCAGTGCATGCGTGATGCATTCGCCATACTGTCTTTCACTTATGAATTAACAACTCAAGAATCGTTCTTCATACAAGAAAAGTAAAAAAAAAAAAGGCCAGCTAATTGTTTATTCTCAAAGTAAAAGAGTAAAATATAAAGAAATTAAGCAATCAAAGGGTAGTGGACAGTGGGCAGCATGTGCTTTTGAGAGGTTGGAACCTTTTGTGATTGCTTCAATTATATATATCTTTATATTTGTACTAATTTAAATATAGCCGACCACCTGTAAGTTTATGTGTAGAACACATGCACAAATGTTCTCAAATTACACAATCAAGATTTATGAACAAAATCTGAAGCTTCAGATATGGGAGGTTAGTATGTAAAATATGGGGAAATGTAGAACAAGCAAAGATGAGTCTTTTCTCAGGGAGAAAACTAGTCAAAGTGGTGGGCGATGGGACATCCTCTTCATCCTTGATTGCATGCATTAAGTATCTTAATTCACAACTTTTTATGAGTATTTATTGTGGTATTTATCAAGTTTCAATGCATCTAATAATTATTGCATGCATTAAATCTCTTAATTCACAACTTAGCCTTGCCATCCAAGGCCTTTCCCAAATCTTGTGTTGTTACTAGTGCATGCATTTTGACACTCCACAACCCAAAGTTGTTCTTCCCGTTGAAATTACCACTTTCTACTATCGCTTTCAACATAACTGTAACGACAGAATTTCAGATAGAAATCAAACACGCACAAGCACCAAAATCAAAATTCAAAAATCCTTTCTCTTGGCTCCAATACCTTGTTGCGACCAAATTTTCGGGTGCACCACCTAGGGTTTGGCTAATGAATTACTAAGCTTAAACTTAGCTCGGGCTCTCCCAAGCCCATACCAATTCACGACTTAGGTTCCAGTTCTTAACATGCAAATGATTTTTAATTAGGAGTCGCCACTAATCTATTTTTGGTGGGTCGATTATAAACACAAGTAAAGTAACGGGAGGTTTACTTTACTCCTACGAAACAGAGATTATGAGTTTGGGGACTTGATTACACTAGATTTCTCTAATGCCATTTCGGTATATTTCTCTTTATTTTAAAAAATGTTTTGCAAGCATCTTGAATTAATTTTAATTCATTTCCCTAACATGTGAGGTGATCATGCGGGTGCGCAAACCACCAATTTAACACCCAGATAAGAATTCATATCAACAGTCCTAAATATGATTTCTAATTAACATGCAATCACTCAATTTTTTGTTTTTACTTATTCAATGAGAATCATGCAATGCATACTACTAATCTAACATAAAATGATATGGCATGGCAATATGACCTAAACTATATGACATAAACATGCAGTCTATCTTGAAGAAAATTACCTCTAACTTTAACTAAGTAGAAAATAAAATTAAACATGCAATCCTATCATAAGAGGCAATGACGTATAAAGAATGCCTTAACTCTAAGTTTTCTTTTTTTTCCTTTTTCATGAAATTCGAAATTAAAGAAATGCAACAATCAAATATGCAATCTAAATTAACCAAATGACCTAATTCTAATGAACCTAGCAACAATCACTAGATGACCGGCATTTCATGAACCTAATCCTACATGACATGCGCATGATTTTTTGTATTTTTTATGAAAATTTGTAATTAAATTTACTAAAAATAAAAATCTAACTAAAGTGAAAACTAAAATGAAATGTTATCTATTCTAAATACATGCATTTAAACATGCAATTTTAAAAAATAACTATTCTATCATGCAACTCTATCTAAGAAAATCAATCCTAATCTACATGATGTGCAAATGCAATTTTTTTTTTTTTTTTTTGTATTTTCGGGATAAACAAAATAATTAAGAGATAAACATCAAACCATCCATGGTCATCAAAAATGTTATCCACCATTCGAATTTAGATTCAAACTTGATTATTTCACTAATAAAATCGATAAATTGATCTTAAGCCTTAAATATCAAAATATCAATTTTACTCCCGCGTGATTAATTATTCCATCTAAAGTCTTATAGATGGAATAAAAATTCGTGTGCGGTTGCGAATTAGGAAATAAATCCTAATTGGGAGTGCACTTATCGCTCAAATTTAGGAATCATGTAATATTCTCAATCAAATTGAATCACAAAATATTCAAATTGATGGCAGACAAGATAATTACCTAAATTCAAATTATTGAGTGGATAAGTTTCCCAAATCGGGATGCCGGCTTAGAACCGTGGTCCAACGGCAAGGGCTCACGAATGGCGGAGGCTACGCGGCTCGTGATGAGGGACTCCTTGGTGTCCGGCTGGGCAAGGTTGCTCGTGACGGGGGTTCATCGGTGGCCGCTTGCGATCTTGGAGTAGCAAAGCAGGAGACGTGAGTGGTTTGCAGCTTTGTCGCTGGGCTGTCGGCGCACAAATTAGCCTGCAAAGTAGAGTGAAAAACAGAGCAACGAACAATCAATTGCCGCGGCGGGGCTTGAGGATTGGTGGTCGACAATGGATCGATCAAAAATCGTCGATGGAGCAAGGTTGTCGGTGAAGAGTGTCGAGCTCCGAGCACGAATGAGTAGTGCTGAGATGCATGGCGGTGAAGAGTGTTGGGCGCTCGATGATTTTCCGGGAAACCTACAAAACTTTTGATCAAATTTTTATCCCGACATGCAGATGTTTTTTCCGGGAAACCTACAATCACATGAGTGATCTTAGAATAGCCTCTTGATCAAATTTTTATCCCGACATGCAAATGTTATTTTTTGTCGACTCTCAACCTAATTCTGAAAAATTTGAAAAATGAAGTTTTTAATCGATGTTCACAAAATTTTCCGTGTTGAAATCAAATTGAAGCTAAAATGAGATGATTAGAGAATTTTAACTTTTTTCAATTTTTTGATCAAAGGATTAACCAAAAGTATTTTACTTAAAGGTTGATTTTATGATCAAAACTTTTAATCTTTCAGAATTTTTGTGGACAAAGTGACATTAGGAATAATTAGGAACTTTTTGTGCAAAAAGCCAAATTTTGACCTTTGGATTTTCATTAGAAATGAGTGTGAAATTACCTACAAATGATAGGTCAAAGAAAACAAAACGAAAAATGACATTTTTGTTTCGAGAAACAAGATCTGTCACAACCAAAAACTTTAATCTTGAGTTTTTACCTTTAACAACATGTTGACTAAAAATCAAGTGTCAACGGTTCTGTGCATCCTCCATGGTTTCCTTTGCATTTTAACTACTTCCGCTATAGTCCTGACATATTTTTATGCGGGTGAATGATCAATTAAGGTTGGGTCCACGTCGTCATACTTTATCGAAATTCCCTCATGAAGAAAATGTGAAAGAGCTCATAATTAAATCCCTAGAAGAGACATAATTCTCATCAGACATGTGAATTAGACGAAGATGAGACATTTGCGCATATCTTTGTTTATTCTAAAACTTGATAAGTAAGGAGGCATTTTTCGCCTGCAAGACATGCCATATCTTTGTTTATTTTAGTTTTTACCAAATTTTGCACGCTCACCTCCCATATCCAAAGCTTCAAATTCTGGTGATAATCTTAATTGTGTAATTTGAAAACATTCGCGCATGTGCTTTAAACATAGTCTAATTGGTGACTAGTGAATACGTCACTTCTAAATCCCTCAAACTCTACATTTAAGAAATCTCTAATTGAAGCAATCACAAATATCTTTCAACCTCTCGAAAGCACATGCCAACCTTCCTCCACCGCCCTTCAATTCCCCAATTTGTTAATATATTCCATCTTTTACTTTGGGAATAAACAATTATGGACCATTTCTTTCTTCTTTCTTTTCTTGAATAAACAACGATTATGGGTTGTTAAGTCGCGAGTAATAGAGTTGACCGTATTGCACATGCATTGATGCATGCACTGACCGAAGAGGAAAGGGAAGAATAGGATCAATTTGTATGTACTTTTTCCCTAAATGTCTAGGAGCGAAACTAAAGTGTTTGGGTAGATTCTAGCTTGCATCTCATTCTAGTTTTCCTTTTCTTCCATCATAGTGTGGATAGTATTTTAAGTCAAAGATGCTAACAAAATATTCGCATAGCACTGGATTTTTGTTGAAAATCTTTTGTACGACGTGCATTTAAAGAGAGCATCGAATGAAAAGATCCAACAGTTGCCCTGATGGTTAAGAATGGAGGTTTTGTCTTAAAATGAAGATACGAAATAGACTTGTGTGTGAGTGCGGTTAAAAATTTGAAAAAAAAAAGAAAAAGAAGAAGTTATTCATTTCTCTAGTTGAGTTACCTATATGCTCATGATGACTTAATGTATCCAAATTGACACTCAAATGATGGCACAAACCTCATGTCAAAATTGAATTGAAGGTTAATGATGAAATTGAACCTTAGTTCTTCAAATTAAACCTTAGTCTAGAATGGGTCAACTTGAATTGCACTAATTAAAGCTCATTAGCTTGGATTTCTAAAGTTCAAGTAAGCTAAATCCATCAAACTGGAGAGTTCCCAAGTGAATTTGCAAAAATTGACCTCGGATTTAGGTTTAGTTTAAGAAAATGAATTTGTTTTAAGTGTAAATACGCAACTCATGAAGAACTGATTTAGAATCTTAATTAGAGCTAAAAATGGCAATTTTTATCCTAACATGCTAAATCATCAAAATGTCGCACAAGTGATCTCAGAATAGCCTCTTGATCAAATGTGGTAAAAGAAACCAAGTGAAAATACAAATAGAAAGGAAGTAAGTTTATTTTGGTTGATTCCGAACTTAAATCCGAAAAATTTGGAAAATGAAGTTCTTAATTAATTTTCGCAAAATTTTCAGTGTCAAAATCAAATTGAAGTAAAATGAGATGATTTGAGAATTTTCACATTTTTCAATTTTTTGGGTCAAAAGGTTAACCAAAAGTACTTTTACTAAAATGTTGATTTTGTGATCCAAACTTTGAATTTTCAAAATTTTTGTGAACAAAGTGATGTTATGATTGATTAGGAAATTTTTGTGCAAAAAGTTAAATCTTTAACCAAAGTTGACTTTTAGTCAAAAAAATTGACAAAAAAGTCAACTTTTTGACTTTTTGGGTTTTCTTTGGAAATAAGTAGGAAATTACCTACAAATGATAGGTAAGAGAAAATGAAACGAAAAATGAAATTTTTTGTTCAAAGAATGAGCTCTGTCGCAATCAAAAACCATACTCTCAAATTTTTACCTTTAACAACACATTAGCTAAAAATTAAATGTCAACAGTTCTATGCATCGTCCATGGTTCCCTTTGCATTTTAACTATAGTCCTAACATATTTTTTTATGCTGGTGAGCGATCAATTAATATTGAGTCCATGTTGCTATAATTTATTAAAATTCCCTCGCGAAGAAAATGTGAAAGATCTCATAATTTAATCCCTCATGTGAATTAGATGAAGATGAGACATTTGCGCATATCTTTGTTTATTCTAAAACTTGATAAGTAAGGAGGCGTTTTTCACCTGCGAGAAATGGTATATCTTTGTTTATTCTACTTTTTACCAAATTTTGCTCGCTCACCTCCCATATCCAAAGCTTCAAATTCTGGTGATAATCTTAATTGAAAATATTTGCACGTGTTCTAATCATAGTATAATTGGTGACTAGTGAATACGTCACTTTCAAAACCCTCAAAATTCTATATTCAAATTAGTGCAGATCTAAGAAATCTCTATTTGAAGCAATCACAAATATCTTCCAATTTCTCGAAAGCGCGTGCCGCCCTTCCTCTACCAGCCTTGGATTCCCCAATTTGTTTATATATTCCATCTTTTACTTAGGGAATAAAAAATTATGGACCATTTCTTTCTTCTTTCTTTTCTTGAATAAACAAAGATTATGGGTTGTTAAGTCGTGAATAATAGAGTTGACCGTATTGCATATGCATTGATGCATGCACTGACTGAAGAGTAAAGGGAAGAACATGATCAATTTGTATGTTTTTTTTCCTTAAACGTCTAGGAGCAAAACAAAAGCGTTTGTGTAGATTCTAGTTTGCACCTCCTTCTAGTTTTCCTTTTCTTTCATCATAGGGTAAATAGTATTCTAAGCCAAAGATGCTGACAAACTATTCGCATAGCACTGGATTTTTGTTGAAAATCTTTTGTGCGACGTGCATTTAAAGATAACATCGAATGAAAAGATCCAAGAGTTGCCTGACAGCTAAGAATGGAGTTTTTGTCTTAAAATGAAGGTACGAAATAGACGTGTTTGTGAGTGCCACTAAAAATTTGAAAAAAAGTTATTCATTTCTCTAGTTGAATGTGAAAGACATCTATTGGTCAACCAATTCCATTATATATATGTATCTCTTTGTCTATTTTCGTTGTGCTATATTTATAAATGTACCAAAATATACCGAAAAGTTCAAAAAAAAATTATTTATCTAACATATTCCAAATTACTCAAATTACTTTAATTTTTTATTAATCGGTGAAGCTCAAAAGGAAAAGAAAAGAACGAGTACACATTTTTTTGATTTTAAAATTGGAATTAAGCTAGTAGATAATCAAAGGATACGTGATTTTCAAAAAGTTATTTTAGTAATTTTGTCTTTTCTTTTAAGTCTATTTCTTTTCTCTGGTATTGAAAGAAAAGTGTAGGATATTCGAGCATTTTCTACAAAGAAAAAAATGTATTTTATTCTAATGGAGGATGATCAGTAGTCAATAACACATGGAACGCGTGTTTGACTCTCTATGCCATCAAGTGCTGATAATTCCATATACGAATCATCATCAAGTCGATATTTTGCTTTAGTATTATCTGGTTGATGGAGTTGCAAAGATGATTGATGAGTACTTTTTATCATGATTAGTTAATAACACATGGAACACATGTTTGATTCTCTATGCCATCAAGTGCTGATAATTCCGGATACGAATCATCATCAATTCGATTTTTAGCTTTAGTGTTATCTGGTCGATGGAGCTACTGAGATGATTGGTGAGCACTTACTTTACTTATCTAAAGTGGATATTCTTGTTACCGACCAAAAAAAAAAAATGTGGATATTCTTGTCATATAAAAATTGAGACTTCTCACTTTTCTAAGAAATAAATAATAATAAAAAAAAGCGCTACCTGAATTGACAACCATTTTAGCTCCATTTACACCCAAAAAATAAAAATAATAGAACAATCGAAATTATGGGTCCCACCTCTCCCTTTCTTTACATTTTTTCAATCTGCGGAGACCCCGCATGGCTCCCTCTATCTGTCACTGTGTGCGCCTTTTATCTTGGACCATCACCGCTTGCTGCTTTAAGCTCTGAGGTTGTGCCTCCTCAATAGCTAAGGCCGAGGTCGTTCGAGGTGGTTAATATCGGAGTGACCTCAGGCCAAAGTCCTCGTGCAACAACCTCAGTCCAAAGTCCTATATCCAAGGTTGCACCAACCGGTGTCCCAGCCCCAGTGCTAGATCAGTATCTTCCTCGCATAAGACCGTCGTCAATGCTGTGGCTACCATTGTGGCCAGCTCGCTAGTCATCGCCACAATCTTCTTCTTCACGTTCTAAAGGCGGGGCCAATATCTCTGCTCACCAGAAGCAAGAGGTTTTGCGCCAATGTCCCACATTTATATTTTCAAAAATGAATTTCACAAGACCAAACTAAATGGATATGGATCAACTCAAAAGCATAAAGCAAGGCCTTTGGTGAAAGGACACTTGCAATAATTCAGTATCAACTATACCGAAACTTTCGCTCGTGTCCCTCATCTCGACACTATTAGTGCTTTCATAGTCTTAGCAACACAATAGAAATGGCAAGCTATCACCTAGATAAAAAGTCAGGATTCCTAAATGGATATCTTTAAACAAATATATAAATGGACATCTTCAAAAAGAAATATATATGTAACAACAGCCCAGCTTTATCACTAAAGGCAAAGGAGAAAAGGTCATAAGGCTCCAAAGCACTCTATACGGGTCATATTGATGAATACTTCCCTAAGCCGAATTTATTTTGGAGCTACCAAAAAAATTCCAAAATATTTACAAGGAACAAAAGAATATTGCATTTGTTTATCGCCCACATGCACAAGCTAAGCTGCTTAGTTCCACCGATGGTGACTAGGCAGACTTAGTTGACAATAGGAGCAGTGCTACTTGTTACACATTCTCACTAGATTTGCAATATTCTCATGGGCATCCAAGAAGCAGACTCAATAGCATACGAAAGATGGATACCTCTTGGCCGCTACCACTACTAGTAAGCATTATGGCTTCCAAAAATACTAGAAAACTTCAAAGAAGCACTAACACAACCTATTGTGATAATTTGCGACAATAAATTTGTGATTGCAATATCTAAATATCAAGTTTTTTACGAAAGAACTAAACTTATTGCTATCAAATATCACTTCAATTGAGAAGTGCAAAATAACAAAGAGATTGAGCAAAAATATTAGAAAATTGATTATCAAATTGTTTGACATATTAGTGTTACCACAAGCTAAGTTCAATATATTGCGAAGCATGTTTGGAGGATCGTAAAAATTGATTAAGGGGGAGCGGTGAAATCATGATCTAGAAAAGCCTGAACTCTACTAATACATAATCTAATAGTTGCTAAGGTTTGTGATGACTCCTAGTACTAGTAATAATTGAATTCTATGGACGGTGTTTTGCAAAAAAAAAAAAAAAAAAACGTAGAGATATTCCGCATGTGTTGAGTCGGTTACTAATCTATAAGCAAGGGGTGATGTTCGGATGGGTAAGTACTTTGACAAACCAACCGAGAAAAGCTCATACACTCAATGTTAGCTTGACTTGTGCGGCTTGTGGCTCCTTTTTCTTTCTCTGCTTTCGTAGAGCTTTGGCGGCTTGTGGTACGAATCCCTCTTTTAAAGAAGGAAAGAAAAGTGGGGCCCAAGGTCCAACTTTTGACTTTGGGCACAAAACACGCCTAGGTTTTTTCTTTTCTTTCTGCAAGTGATAGACGCACGCACAAGCCGCCAAAGCTCTACGAAAGCAGAGAAAGAAAAAGGAGCCACAAGCCGCACAAGTCAAGCTAAAGAGAGTCGTGCACGTATTTGTTTTGAGCTTGAACGCGTGATGATTTTGTGCCGTGAATTTATATTCAAGTGAGTTGTTTATTTATAAACACTTTGGATTTTGAATTAAATCTAAGAGTGGGAAATACTCGAGCATGTGAGCGATTGTAAATCCTGATTCTCCGATTATAGTGGATTATTTGTTGCTGGCTCTCTGTGTGGACGTAGGTACCGATACTCGAACCGAACCACGTAAATTTATGGTGTCCTTATTATTTCTCGTTTATTTCTCTAGCGATTTTGCGTTGACGTAAATTGCAAAATCCTATCATCTCCACATATCGTATTCAAACACATGTTATAACAAAAGTAAGCAATAGAACAATAAAAAAAAAAAAAATAGATTAGTAGATTTACATAATTCAATCACTACGACATAGGTTCATGGGAAGAATAACAACGAATTCTACTATAGCTAAAGTGATATAGTGTAGATTATAATCACAGTCGAGTTAGTCAAATTATATCTAATAACTCACACAACGTTTAACCCCATATTTCTTCATGAAATAATCTCTTAATCTCATAAAATAATTAAACACAAATTCTCACCATAAGAATTTAATTGGCTTGAATACTTGTGTATCCTCACCAGGATGTAATTGCCACAAAACTTACGATGAAAATTGCCTCTACACATCAACAATGTGCCCACAAGAGCCATATATAATATATATTATATTATAATCATTTGTTCAATCTTGGACTTTCTTGTTCACCAGGATGTAATCGCCACAAAACTCATGATGAAAATTGCCTCTGCACATCAACAATGTGCCCACAAGAGCCATATATAATATATATTATATTATAATCATTTGTTCAATCATGGACTTTCTTGTTCACCAGGATGTAATCGCCATAAAACTCACGATGAAAATTGCCTCTGCACGTCAACAATGTGCCCACAAGAGCCATATATAATATATTATATTATAATCATTTGTTCAATCATGGACTTTCTTGTTCACCAGGATGTAATCGCCACAAAACTCACGATGAAAATTGCCTCTGCACATCAACAATGTGCCCACAAAAGCCATATATAATATATATTATATTATAATCATTTGTTCAATCATGGACTTTTTTCTTCACTTTTCCTTTGGCCGACTCTAAAACTAACACGATTTCCATACATTTCCCTAGTGCAGTAGATTTCCTTTTTCTTTATTTATTAATTTCTAAAATTCAGATTTTCATTTTTGACTCAAACTTGAGACATAATTTTCAC
The DNA here is from genome assembly GCA_014182515.1 of Eucalyptus microcorys. Taxonomy (NCBI): domain Eukaryota; kingdom Viridiplantae; phylum Streptophyta; class Magnoliopsida; order Myrtales; family Myrtaceae; genus Eucalyptus; species Eucalyptus microcorys. The sequence goes on along the minus strand of CM024568.1, from coordinate 25,033,623 downwards.
ACAAATACACAAACACTATGATATAATTTTCCTTTCCTTATCCCATTGTTGCTCTATTGCCAGTAAAATCCACACACACATACCCTTGCACATTGACTTCAAAAACTAACAAGGGGCAACAACGATAGGACATCTTGAAGAGCCAAGCAATAATTGCTGACCAGCTAATCTTATGTTACAAAACTTTTGGATTCCATATTAGGATAATCTTGTTTTCTTGAAACTACTTAATTTCCTAGGTTGTTATAAAAAATCACATGCAATACAGAGTGAGATAAAAAAAAATTATATCAATCTAGTCGAGGCAAATGATATGAGAATGAATGAATGAAATCATTATACATAAACTAATAATGAAGTTACTCTTAGCATAGCCACATAACCATGCCCGAAGGTCAATTTGGAGCAATCTTGGAATTTTTTCTTGCCATAGGATTAGCAATTAGCTCTATGAATGTTCAGGTCACCGCTTGGGAAACAATCACAAATAGGTTTCTACTCCTAATCAAAGACTTGGGAACTTCCCTGACCTGCCGCAAACTAATTTTCAAGCAGCTCCAATCTGAAATTTGGTTCCCCCGGGGAGTTGGTGGGAGAATTCCAGTTTTTAGTAAGACACGTCACAACTTAAGTTTTTGATGAAAGTGCACTCGACAAGGTTAGAGATCCTTGAGGCAACTGGACTAGATGAGGTTAGAGGTCTTTTGTAGATAAGTTGATCCGTGATTGTTTAGTCACTCAAAATGAAAATCACGTTTTTAATGCCATGAACACCAAAAAAACTGTGCAGTACTATGATTTAAAGACATTAAAGGATACTTCAAAGAGTATATAATAGGGGTGAGTATGATCCGGGTTGGGCCAATCCACCCCCTAACCCTAGGACCAATCCGCACAGTGCTGGTCCCCAATTTTTGGGACCAAGGACCGACCCTATTGAGCTTGGGACTGAGGACTGGACCGACCCAATAGGTTCGGTCTGGTTCCAAGGTCAACGTGGGACCAATTGATAATTTTTTATTTCATTTTTTGTATTCCTTAAAAAAATGATTGAGGACTGGACCGACCCAATAGGTTCGGTCCGGTTTCAAAGTCAACCCAAAACTAACCAATAATTTTTTATTTCATTTTTTGTACTCCTTGAAAGGGCAATCGATGACCGTACTGACCAAATGGATTCGATGATGAGCAAGGTTAGCTAAGAAAGGCAAGCAATGAGGGTCAAGTGAGGTAAGCGTTGAATAGAATGAGCATTGAATGTGGAGCGGGGAGCATCAAGCCAAGCGAGCATCGAACGGCGATCGGCACGAGTGACCCAAAGCGAGCAAGGCGAGTGTTGAGTGGCGAACGGAAAATGTGTTTTTTCAATTTTAGCAAATTTGAAGACTAAGAGAACAAATAAGACAGAAGAGAACAATACTAGAGAAGGATGCCATAAGGTGCCTTTTTGGAAGCCGTAAGAACTCCTCACAAAAACATTTTCCTTGTTCGTAAATTATGACTATCGACGCCGTAAAAGACATTAAAAACCTAAGTTATTAAAGAACAATGTAAAATTACTTGAACTCTTCACTAAAGAGCTGTTTAATGTTGTTGATGCCGTTTATTTTAAAGTTTTCTCTATATAAAAAAATTATAAATAATATTATATATATATAGTCAGGGTTGGTCCGGGTTGGATCAACCTGGAACTCTCAAGACCGAGAACCGACCCGCACGGTACTAGTCCAGGAATTCAGGACCAAGGACTGATCTAGTCACCCTAGGAACCGGATCAGGACCGGCAGGGTTGGGCCGATCCAGGGTCGGTTTAGGGTTGACCCTAGACCGATGCTCACCCCTAGTATATAACATCGTTTATTCCAAGCCCAAAGACTTCATATTTGACCATTCTGGTTCGCTCTCCTTAGAAAAACCTCCCCATTAGCTTTTGCCAAATTCAATCTTTGTTTTCTCCGATCTCGAGTTCAGAGAGAGGGAGAGAGAGAAATGGGGAGTTTGGAAGCGATTTTGAAGCATCCGGATGAACTCTACCCACTGTTGAAGTTGAAGATGGAGGCGAGGAATGCCGAGAAGCAGATCCCTCAGCAACCTCATTGGCGATTCTGCTACTTCATGCTCCGCAAGTTCTCCAAGACATTCGCTTTCGTCATCGAACAACTCCCCACCGAGCTTCGCGATGCGGTGAGTGTGGTTTTCGATTTCAAAATTCTTTTTATAATATTTAAATATTAAAGTACATCTTTATATAACAATTTAATCTTTTAAAAGTGTTGGTAATGATCTCACAAAATCTCACATGCTATCAAAACATTCTAAGTTTTAGGCCCAAAACTTTTACTTCATTTATTTGCTTAACAAAAATGTACCAAAAGCCAATTATCCAAATGCTGTTTGTTTTGAACAAATATTCGAAAAGTTAAATTACTTTATCTAGATGCAAAATTATTTTTCAAACGCACCAAGTTGTTGTGCCTGCTGCCAAAAACACCAGGCGCGACAACTTAGTTAAAGCTAAGGATCAATGTCTTATGCGAAGATTAATTCTTTACTCTCACAACATTACCTGAAAACTTCCCCATAATTTACTTAAAAAGACTAGACAACAGAATCGAAAAAATTAAAGCATTATGCTCGTTTAGGTTGCATGCAAATAGCTTGATATTTGTAGGGGACAACCCAGAGGAGATTAATTATGTTAATGATGACTTAAAACCATTAAGCTGTCAGTGGCTTTATGTGTAGCCTCGAAAATTCATCACCATGCTTTGATACGCGTTCCAATTCTAGGCTTCTAGCAGCCCCTCATTTTTGTGATTCTTGCTTCACCATCATTTTCGTGGAGAATTATGATGATTTATAAACATGTCGCCCATATATATTTCAATAATTTTTTTGGAAGTTTCTTTACAAATAGAGATCCCTCTGCCGTAATATCCACCATGCTTTTGTGGTTAAGTTGTGTATAAAGTGGCCACAAAGTTATGGTGGAATATATATTTTTTTGGGAAGGCTAAACTTATTACAATTATGTCAGTTTGGTTCTAAACCCCTTTTTTTTTATCGATTAAATTCTAAACATTTTGCATTTGTACCTATTTAGTCCGTTCAACCGATTGGGCCGATTGGCACTAACCTAGACTATGGCCACCCTACATGGTATGGCTAGTACCAACGTAAACAATTTTAAATATTTTTTTTCCTTTTTTCCTTTTCTTTCTCTTTCGTTTTTTTTTCCTCTGGCTGATTACCAAGGGTTGGGCAAGGGAGCTTTCGCAAGAGGGTTGGGTGAGACATAGCTTCACCGGCCCTCACCTCTAGCCAGTCATTGAGGTTCAATGACCAGCTAGAAGAAGAAGAAGAAGAAGAGGGGAAGGAAAAAAAAAAAAAAAAACAGAGAGAATGGCAAAAAATTAAAAATATTATTAAAAATTGCCCATGTTAGTGCCGACTACGCTAAGTATGATGAATGGCATCCATGTCGGCCTGGCTAGCCAAAATTAGCAGGATAGACTAAATTGGCATAATCGCAAAATGTTTAGAACTTAATTAGTAAGAAAAAAAAAATTGAGGATTGAATTAACATGATCACAATAGGTCTAAAACTTTTTAAATAATTATCCTTGTTTTTTTTTTTTATCAATGATATATGGTAATATATTTGAAGAAAATCAAATATTTTCAATAAATGAAAAGGTGATCCACCATGCTTTTGAGATTGTTCAAATATTTATCATGGTTGAAATCTTTTTATCTGGTGGGTTATTTTTGGTAACGGATTTCCAATTAAGTTTTTTTGAGTTGGTAATATAGTCTTGTTGAGTCATACATGCTCAATTAGAATAATCTAGTAAGAGATGAGTTAATATGAATTTCTCAGTTATTTAAATATCGTTGAGATATTGTCACACACGTATAGGTTTTATGGGGAATGATATGGCTAATCTTACACACTTTTTTGATAAATTCACCTAAAACCAATTCCCCACGCACTTTTCCCTCTCAAAAGTGCGAGTCCCCGTGAGCAGTCCATCCTCCTCCTCTTCCTACTAAGATTTTACTGTTTTAGTATTATTGATTATCATTCGTGTAGCATAATAATATAAAGGTTATTGAGAAACATAACATATTTTTTTCCTAAAAATCTCATTTTTTTTTATAACAAAAGCTAATTGAGATATTCATACGCATCATTAATGAGAAGAAGACAATACATGTAACCCTTTGTAGATTGGATAGAAGATCACCTAGTCGTTCAGAAAACAAAGAAAAAAAATTATCCTACAGCTAATTTTTGTAAAACATGGGAAGCCTAAAAGAATACGAGAATTTTTAAATTCACGAGAAAAAGAAACTATAATTAAAATAGATAAATAGATACAGGACGGTAGGAGGTGCCACGTGACGACAACATAAAACCTGACGTACCAGTCTTCAAGACGGAATTTACTCCTCAGCCACAACTCCCGTTTTATACGCGCCTCCGAACGCAGGGACGATATGTCATGCGTCCATGTGAAAGTGCATATTACTAGCTGACCCATTTAAATTAGCTAATCACTTTCTTCTTATCCTACTGTTGAATCTGAGAAGTTAAAGAAAAGTGCTATGGGCACTTCAAATCGAAGTATGATCTCGAATGGAACTGCGTCATATTACTGCTAAGGCCGATGCAATGCTCATCCATAGATTTATGTGGTTATTTCTTGTTTTCTCTTGATACTTTCTCCTACCTCAATTCTGTTGTCTGCTAATCCAAATGCAAAAATGTAAATAAACTGTTAGATTAGTTAGTGCAAATGCCACTCACAGCCAATGCAAATTCCAGTAGAATTATTAGATTAGTTTCTCTCAATGTGCTTTTATCTCTTCAACCTTTCTTTTGCATTTTTGCAGGTGTGCATACTCTATTTGGTCTTGCGAGCCCTCGATACAGTTGGTTTGTCCTATAACACTGCATTAGTTCTCTGTCTTTCATTTGCAAGATATTATGCTGTTTATCAAACATGTGCATCTGTCCCAAATACCCTCACTCCGTTAGCGCTTCTGGTTATCTGAGCCATCTATCCCTTGTATGTCGAAGGTTTACTATAATGCAAACCCGCCGGAGTTTCCTTTTTATGTTGATAACAGTCATGGAAATATCTGTGTAGGTTAGAGTGAGTTCTTCACGTCTGAACTCGAGTGTCTTTGTCACCATTAACCATCATAAATGGAAGTGGAGTATGCTATAATCTAGTTATTAAGGCCCCAGTTGATTTATCATATAATAATGTTTTTGCTTATATTTAATCCATTGAATAATTCAAAAAGAATCCGTTTCAGGATTAGTCCTTAATTCCTCTGCATAGTTCTTGTTAGTATCACGTTGAATAACTGTTTACAGCTCCATATAGACATTAGTATGTGATTTTGTGCTGGAATCTTATTCCTTCTAATGCTCCCTTTCCAGAGGATGACACAAGCATACCTGTTGATGTCAAAGTGTCTATCCTGAAAGCTTTTCTTCAGCACGTCTTTGATAAGGAGTGGCAATTTTCATGTGAGTTAAACATGCTTTCATGCTACCCTTTCTTTCCAGTTGAAGCTTTTGGTGATCTAAGACTGGTTTTCCCTGCATTTAAATCCTTGGTTCAATATTCTTGTCCTTTCCCGACCTTTACATAAAATTCAGGAAGCGCGAGTTAGTTATTTTGTCAAAAAACTTTGTTTGACTTGTCTCTCTTAATGTAACCTTGTAGAAATATGTTTGTGTGTATGTGTAAATAATTGACGTCTTCCACATTTTGCATTAAGAATGATCGTCAAAGCTACATGGAGATTCCATCTTTAATAGTATCTTGTAGTAATTATCCATTATTTGAAACGGACTTCAAATTGACTGAAATAATATTCTATAACACTGCTATTCGAAGAACAAGATATATCAACAATATTTTGCCTTTGCGTTATGATTCTACATGAGAACCTCCACAAATAGTCTCATCTACATTTCTTATGTGTGCGTTCTTTTACTGACTTCTTTAAGAACCAACACTAAAGTAAGATAAACACTCTCTTGGTATGATAAATTCTTGTGTTATTTCCAGCATATGAAGAAATTGGACAACCAAGCATAGGGTAAACGATTGTCAATATATTTCTGATGTCAAGTTGGAAATTAAGGTGTTTCTTGGTTATTCAGATTCCATCATGCCACTGATTTTCTCCAACTAGCAATTCTTGGGGCATGCACAACTTGGTTGGGAAAGCTGCTTTAAGTTGCAACTGTTGTTATCTTGTAATTTTTATTATTGTTTAGTTATATTGCTGTCTTAGTTTACAGACAATCTGTAAATTGTGCTTATCCAGAAGTCTGTGTTGCCCATACGAAGAAGTTGGAGCTGGGCACTAAACTTGTTGTTGCGCGCGGGCGGAATTGACCAAGCGAATCGGATAAAATAGTCGGAATGAAGGAAAGGGAATCGGACACCAGATTTACGTGGTTCGGTCCGAATATCGAAACCTACGTTCACGGGGAGAGCAGCACGGAATTCCACTATAGAAACAAGCGATACACCGGAGATTACAATCACTCGAGTACTCAAACACACTAAGTGTTTCCCAGCCCCAAATTACACCCAAATAACTCACACAGTGTTTAGCCCCTCACAATTCCTAGTGAAACCTCACTCAAGGAATTAAACAAATTCTACTCACAAGAATTTAACTGGCTAAAACACTCGGGTGTAATTTCAATGAGAAAATCTCTCTCTGCCGAGAGCTTCTGGCTTTTCTCCAGGAAGTCTCACGACTTCTCTCACCAGCACTTCAGCTCTCTCTCGGCCACCGAAAATAACTCAGCGCCATCTTCTCCTTCACTCCTCTGCCTTTTAAGGGCGAAACAAGACAAGAAATGTGAAGCCATTCAAGCGCCCACAATCAGCACCGACGCCCACCAAAATTCACGGGCACGCATGCACACTTCGCATTTAATGAGGCAGAAAACGTGCGCCCATAATTCAAGCGTGAAAGAAGGATGGTCGTCGTCTTCCAAGACCATCTCCACGACGTTCAACTCCTTCAATTAATATTTTATCCTTTCTTTCCTTTGGTTGTTTGCAGCTGAATAAAATAACAAAGGAAAGAAGCAAGGAGTTAAGAAAGAAGACAAAACAAGCCCACAATTGGCTTTAGTCTTCCACGTCCATTCACCATGCATGCACGTCCATGTGCATGCAATTAAAGAGGTGGAATAAAATAATGGACTTCCCCTCTCTCGCGGCCGCACGCTCCCTTCATTCTTCACGCTTGCGGCTCATAGATCCGCATGCGATCTTCTTCTGACAATTTCGGCCAATTCACATGCTCTGCTGACTCGCACGTGGTCGAGTTCACATATTCTCGTTCAACGAGCTCAAATCGACACATATTTTCAACAAAACCATTTAGCTGCCCATAATTCTATTGAGTTCACCAACTTGATATTTTTATTGCCACATTAAGGTGGTACAAAGAAGTGCAAGGTTTTAATGGATCAATTTCATCATGTTTCAACGGCTCTCCTGGAGCTTGGGAAAAGGTTACAAACTTGTGATTTCTTTATAATTATGATGTGAACAACTTTTGTGAGGTTAGGATGTTCTCTTCTTCAAACTGATCTTCTTTAGCCTCTCAACTTAACCATGTGTGTTTCCTTTACCAACATACCTAACCATCATAGTTCCGCAACCATATTATCATTGTCTATCAAATGTCCTTTCCAACCCATTTTTCACTTTCATCGAGAATGAAAATTCAAAACCAAACTTTCCTGCAATTGACCCAAAATTGTTTAACCGTTTCTATTGATTGATGTGTTGACAACTTTTCCTTTATAAACTCTAGCTTTTGTTTATACTTGCAGGTATCAAGAGGTAATTGAGGATATTAGTAAAAGAATGGGAGCAGGAATGGCAAAATTTATTTGCAAAGAGGTTTGTGATCTTGTCATGTGACACTCCTGATATTTTCCAAGACCCTACCTTATAAATAGCCAAGCTGAAGGAACTCTTATACACATTATAGTATTTGGTTGTGTTTGGACTTGGTTAGTATATAGTTAGTGCATAAGTCTTTCATGAGGAGAATCCTTGCCTCCAATGGTTGAAAATGAATACAATATTTTTCAATACCAATGTAAACCTTTTATTTATTGAATGGCTGCACATACAGTGGCCAACGGGTAGCCCATCCGGCTGTTTACTATGACCATGGTGGAGTAAGGATTTGACCTTAGCTGTGTGGTTCTACTCCTTAAAGAATTCACTCCCTTACAGAAATGAACTCATCTAGAAGTGTATCATTTAGCCTTAATGACCATTCTTCCATCTTCCAAGGTTCCCACACTTGTGAACTGACTATTGACTCTAACACGTGCCTTGTTTATGGTAACTGACCTGGCTGATTGGAATGGATTTGATCAAATACTATCATGAAAAGAATTTAAGATCTGTAATATTGTTTTGCACAAAGCATTTCAAGGCTAGTTGTAGTCTTGCACCTTCTGGAAGAATTGCTTGTAGTGAAGATTAATCTGTTTAATGGGTTATTCCTACAAAGAGTTCCACTAATTTCTTCCCTATTGCAGGTGGAAACAGTTGATGATTACAATGAATGTTGCCACTATGTGTCAGGACTTATAGGTTTAGGTCTGTCAAAGCTTTTCCATGCTTCTAGAGCCGAAGATTTGGCACCAGATTCTCTATCCAATTCAATGGCTTTGATTCTACAGGTACTTGAAAGACACTGAGTTTCATGTGCATGACAACATATTTTGGATTTCTAACATTGTTTTATGGATGTAAATATCAGAAACAAGACATTATTCGAGATTATTTGGAAGATATCAATGAGGTTCCAAAGTCACGTATGTTTTGGCCTCATCAGATTTGGGGTAAATATGTAAACAAACTTGAGGTATGCCACTTCAACATGATTCAGGACGATTAAAGGCTTACACATATTGCGCTTTAGCCATTTTACCATATAAAATTGATTTTCCATCACCTACTTTGAAGATGAATCGCTAAGATATTATGCACCTACAATGCTGAATTTTGTGCAGCATGCACATCCTTATTTTCTCTTTTCTGTAATTGGCCCTATCTACATAGGACTTGAAGTATGAGGAGAACTCAGTGAAGGCAGTACAATGTTTGAATGAGATGGTCAAGATGCTTTGACACATGTTGAAGACAGTTTGACATACATGTCTGCTTTAAGGGATCCTGCAATATTCCGGTTTTGGGCAATTTTTCAGGTACATTATCAATTCTTCAAGACAACAATGTTTCTTATCTGTGAATTGGAGTTGTTGTCTTACATCTATCCTATATTATAAATGTTGAAGGTAGCTGTCGATCTCAAAATTTTTCCTACATAAAAGTTGCCTTAGAATTTTTCTCATGAACATGCTACCAGCCCAATCTCTGCACTTCTTCTGCTGCCTCCCTCTCTCAAACACATTTCCGTTCGTGCGCAGCAGGTGCACAGACACACAAGTCGTTCCTTTCTCTCTCCTTGTGTGCACGTGTGGGCACAAGATTTGGTTTCACACATTGACATTACAAAATTTCCCTATTGTAATCAGTTGTTGTACATTTCTGAACTCATTCTTCATAATCGTAAGACTTTCTGTACGTGGTTCATTTGCTTTCATGACGTTCAATGTTGATTTTTTCTTTTTAATGCCATTAACCTTTTGATTATCTGGGAGAAGCTCCTCTGCCAACATTTTCTACTTTTTCTAGATAATGGAGATTGGAAATTTAGCTTATTCTACAACAATATTGAAGTTTTCAGAGGTAAAGTAAAGATCAGGCCAGGTAAGAAAATGATTTGCTGATAGTTTCTTTCATCATTGAAATTAGAGCTATCCTATACATGATGAAATGATTAGGCATACTGAAGAACTTAAATGGCACTAGGCATGTAGAAGATACTTTGACACAATGAAATAATGAGGCATAATGAAGAACTAGGTCCAGGCATGATGGAAATATAGCTTGTCAGACTATCACCATTCATCATTTGTCAAGGTTGTGTCTATCAGTGAGCCTTTGTACATTTGTTTATGTTTTGTCGTAGCTCCGAGATAATAATTATTCAGTTGTTCCATTTGTCTACCTATACTATTCAGGTCTTTGTTGGAATTGTCTCAGTGCTGCTGATGCTCGATCGTGTTTCCTCTGTTTTTATTTTACAGTCAAGTTCATTTAGTCATGCAGTTAGTGTTTTTGCCATTTTCTAGGAAGTTAATAGCACGTTTGTGTGCAGTTATGTGTTGCACGTATGTGAGCAGTTTCTGCTTTGTATTTAGTTGTGGTACTCGACAGTTTTTTCCTTTGAACAAAACGTATGAAGTGTTATGCTCTGTTTTTATCCTTTCTCTCCCTCGAACAACAAAGATGTTTTCTATTTTGATTGTTCTTTTATAAAGCTTTAACAATGGTATCAGAGCATTTGTAGGATCTTAAGGGACTGTGAAGTAAGGGTTAGTGAGTGAAGACTGCTTGCTTTCAATCTGAAAAGAAAAAAAAAAAAACAGGCTGATGGAGGCAGGATCGAGTGGATTCTCTGCAATGGCTGCTCTAGTCTTTACTGGGGAAAATTATCAAGCTTGGGCTGTCAAGATGATAGCATTCTTGGAGGGTCACGATCTATGGGAGGTTGTGGAGAATGATTATGAGGTTGCTCCACTTCCAAATAATCCGACCTTAAATCAGATAAAGTACCATAAAGAGAGAATCACAAGGAAGGCTAAGGCAAACTCTTGCATGTATGCTGCTCTTTCACCCACTATCTTCACAAGGATCAAGAGATGTGATTCTGCAAAGGAAATATGGGATTTCTTGAAGGATGAATACAAGGGAGATGAGAAGATAAGAGGCATGAAGGTGCTGAATCTCTTGAGGGAGTTTGAGAGACAGCAGATGAAGGATTCAGAGTCAGTGAAGGAGTACTCTGATAGGCTGGTTGAAATAGCTGAAAAAATCAGAGTTTTAGGGACTGACTTGAAGGATGAAAGGCTTGTTCAGAAGATCCTGGTGTCTCTTCCAGAGAAGTTTGAAGCCACCATAGCTTCTCTGGAAAATACAAGAGACTTAGCTGATATAAAGCTTGCAGAATTGCTAAATTCCCTGCAGGCATAGGAGCATAGAAGACTGATGAGAAGAGAAGAGTTTGTAGAGGGTGCGCTGCAAGCTAGAGTGAAGTCAAATGATGGAGGCAAAGGGAAGAAATGGATTCAGTCCAGAGGAAATGCTGGTGACTCCAAGTTTGTAGCAAAAGAAGGAAATTCTGGCGGGTCTAGCAAATGGAAGAAGAACAAAAAGCCTTGTCAATACTGTGGTGGAACTAATCATCAGTTTTTTAGATGTTGGAGAAAGCCTGATGCTAGATGCAGAAGATGTCACAAGCTGGGTCACATGGAAGCAATCTGCAAAGAGAAAAATTACCAGCAAGAAGGAGAAGCACAGGTAGCAGTAAATGAAACTGAGGAAGAACACTTGTTTGTAGCTTCATTTTCTGGATCTTCTGTCGAGAATGATCATTCTGCATCTAGCATCAGGCTTCATATAACATCGTTTATTCCAAGCCTAGAGACTTCATATTTGACCATTCTGGTTTGCTCTCCTTACAAAAACCTCCCCATTAGCTTTTGCCAAATTCAATCCCTGTTTTCTCCGATCTCGAGTTCAGAGAGAGAGAGAGAAATGGGGAGTTTGGGAGCGATTTTGAAGCATCCAGATGAACTCTACCCACTGTTGAAGCTGAAGATGGAGGCGAGGAATGCCGAGAAGCAGATCCCTCAGCAACCTCATTGGCGATTCTGCTACTTCATGCTCCGCAAGTTCTCCAAGACATTCGCTTTCGTCATCGAACAACTCTCCACCGAGCTTCGCGATGCGGTGAGTGTGGTTTTCGATTTCAAAATTCTTTTTATAATATTTAAATATTAAAGTACATCTTTATATAACGATTTAAGCTTTTAAAAGAATTGATAATGATCTAACAAACTCACATGCTATCAAAACATCCTAAGTTTTAGGCCCAAAACTTTTACTTCATTTAGTTGCTTAACAAAAATGTACCAAAAGCCAATTATCCAAATGCTGTTTGTTTTGAACAAATACTCGAAAAGTTAAATTACTTTATCTAGATAAAAAATCATTTTCCCAAACCTTTTTTCAAGCGCACCAAGTTGTTGTGCCTGCTGCCAAAAACAGCAGGTGTGACAACTTAGATAAAGCTAAGATCAATGTCTTATGCGAAGATTAATTCTTTACTCTCGCAACATTACCTGAAAACTTCCCCATAATTTACTTAAAAAGACTAGACAACAGAATCGAAAAAATTAAAGCGTTATGCTCGTTTAGGTTGCATGCAAAAATAGCTTGATATTTGTAGGGGACAACCCATAGGAGATTAATTATGTTAATGATGACTTAAAACCATTAAGCTGTGAGTGGCTTTATGTGTAGCCTCAAAAATTCATCACCATGCTTTGATACGCGTTCCAATTCTAGGCTTCTAGTATACCCGTTAAACGGGTGGGTCGGGTCGGGTCATAAATGGTCCGACCCAAATCGACCAATTTAACTCGTTTATGACCCATTTATTGCAATGTAAAATTTTTGACCCATACCCAACCCATTTAACTAAACTTAAGAAACTTATTTCTCATATATATATATATATATATATATATATATATATATAATGGTATTGCTAAAATAGTTTTATACAACAAAAATTTAATGGACAATTTTTATCATTTTTAAAATAATTATTTTTAAAAAAATTAATTTTAATTATTTTTTATTTTTTAAAATTAAAATTTTAATTATTTTTATTTTTTAGATATAATTTTGTTTTTCTTTTTTCTTTTTTGTTCTTCTTCTTCTTTGGCCGGCTGCCGACCACGACGACGGCCGGCGGCCGGCCACAAGCGAGCCTCGAGCTCGCCCGGTTCGCCGACGCCGGCAAGCTCGAGGCTCGCCTTCTAGCAACCCCTCATTTTTGTGATTCTTGCTTCACCATCATTTTCGTGGAGAATTATGATGATTTATAAACGTGTTAGCCATATATATTTCAATAATTTTTTTGAAAGTTTCTTGCATACATTATTTTTTTTCAATTTTAAGAAAATAAAAATTAAAAAATTCTGATGAAGGGTTTGGTCTTTTTAAAATATATATGTATTTGATTTTTTTAGTATTATTGTCAAAATTTATATTTAAAAAATTGCATACATTATTTTTTTCAATTTTAAACAAATGAAATTTAAAAAAAAACTAATATTAATCACCCAAAAGACTTTTCAAATGTGTTTTCTACCAAACAACATTTCTCTCAAAATTGCTTCTCAAACCATAGTTTACCAAATAACCTTTGCATTTGCCTAAAGTCTTTTAGGCTAAACTACTTTGCATTTTCCCAATAGGCTTTCAAAATGCTGAACCAAACGCACCCATAGATCTCGCTGCCATAATATCCACCATGCTCTTGCGGTTAAGTTGTGTATAAAGTGGCCATGAATGTATGGTGGAATATATATTTTTTTGGGAAGGCTAAACTTACTTCAATTGTGCTAGTTCGGTTCTAAACCCTTTTTTTTTATCAATTAAATTCTAAACTTTTTGCATTTATACATATTCAGTCTGTTCGACCAATTTGCTCAATTGGTACTGACCTGGACTATGGCCGCCCTACATGGCATGGCCAGTACCAACGTGAACAATTTTAAATATTTTTTTATTTTTTCCTTTTCTCCTTTTCTTTCTTTTTTCGTTTTTTTTTTCCCTTCCATTCTTCTTATTCCTCTGGCCAATTGCCAAGGGTGGACAAGGGAGCCTTCGCAAGAGGGTTGGGTGAGGCATAGCTTCATCGGCCCTCACCTCTGGCCAATCATCAAGGTTCGGTGACCAGCTAGAGGAAGAAGAATGGGAAGGAAAAAAAATAGAGAGAGAAAAGAAAAAAAAAGAGAAGAAAATAATAAATAAAAATGGAAAATGGAAAATTTTTAAAATATTATTAAAAATTGTCCATGCCAGCGCCGACTACGCCACGTAGGATGGATGGCATCCATGTCGGCCTGGCTGGCTAAAATTGGTAAGATAGGCTAAATTGGCACAATCGCAAAAGATTTAGAACTTAATTAGTAAGAAAAAAAAAGTTGAGGATTGAATTAACACAATTGCAATAGGTCTAGGACTTTTTAAATAATTTTCCTTATTTTTTTCGATCAATGATATATGGTAATATATTTAAATAAAAATCAAATATTTTCAATAAATAAAAAGGTGATCCACCATGGTTTTGAAATTGTTCAAATATTTATCGCGGTTAAAATATTTTTATTTGGTGGGTTATTTTTGGGGACGCGGACCCCTAGAGTGCTATAACTTGGCAAAAAGGAACACTTAAGTACCATAACTTATAAAAGGTACACTTAAGTGCCAAAATCAGAGCAAAATGGATCACTTGAGTGCCAATCTGACCAAAATCCGGCCAAATTGCATATGTGGCATTTTCTGGCGACTTCTTTTACTGAGGTGGCAAATGTTTGAAAAAAAAAAAAAAGCCCATGTGGATGACAAAAATGACGTCGTCCATCCACACTGAGTGAGCTGACCTAAATGACGTCATTTTTCCTTGATGTTAAATGACGTCGTTTAGTTCATTTTGGCTTAAGCACACCTGGCCGTCGTTGTTCCTCCCCGTCCGCGTTCACACTAGATCTCAGGCCCTTCTCTCCGTCGCCGTTCACACCCAGAGGTGGTCATTAGTCATCGTCGTCAGTCGCCGTTATTGGTCGTCGTCGCCGCTCACCATAGTTGGTCGTTGTCACCACTCACCATCGTCACTCCTCCAGGTTTGGCCCCTTCTCTCCCTCCCCTGTGATGAAATTAGGGCTCGCTCCATTATTTTATTAGGGCTCCGATGGAATTTCTGTTGAAATGCGCACGCTCTATTTGGCTACTCCCTTGTGTGGAGATGCTCACCTTGGTCGATGATTTCTGCAGTCAATGCTCGAGTGAAACGAAATATTGAATAAGGTGGAACTAGGAACTAGTGTGTTTGAGTGAAACGAAATATTGAATCAAGTGGGATATGATAGATAGATTAAGGTGGAAGGTGTGAAATAATGGCCCTCAAGTGCTTTGCAAAGAGCACGCAACTTTGCTATCAATCTGCTTTTGTTCCCTTGATTATGATCTTTTGGTTCTTTTACTCTTCTTTCCTGATTGTTGTTTCTAATCAAATAGTCAACATATATGCAAGGAACATTGAGGAGTGCAAAATTTGTTTTGATACTTTATATAAGTTCGTTTACTTGCAAGGGACATATTTGGAACCACATGTAAGTACCTCATTTTAAAATTTATGGATAAATTCAGGGCTAGGATTTTGCTCTGAATTTCTCTTGTTTGTGTAATGACCTCTCGACACAATATGTTAATGACCAGACATCATAGAGTAGGGTATGATTTCTTTTGGTTGGATGAGAAACGGAACTTTCACCCTATATTTTTACATCGAGCTTTCCTTAATTTTATGTATGTGTTTTCACATTGGTCATAGATTTGATGAAGTTGATGTACATTCTCTCACATCGCAGGTTTAGTTTAGCAAAATATAGTAGACAAAATTGCTCGGGCTGTGCTTGTTGTGGGGACCTGTGTTTATTGTGGGGACCTCTGTTTTTAGTTAATATTTTAAGGGAAAGGAAGGCAAATAATTAAAGTGGCGACCTCTTTTTTGGCTGTCATGTAGGGGCATATTGTCAGTGTGAGAACCTCTGTTTAATAAAGTCCATAAGAGTAGGGGGACTCCCATGTGCAATTGTCTATTGCCCTTTGTGGATGTGGTCCCAAAAACTTCTTTTTCTTGTTCTTGGTGCAAAAATCAGTTATGACAAGGATTATGTCGCTGTCATAGTTTACTACGATAGGGAATTTGTGATTAGGGAGGATGAGTGGGAGTATGAGGATGGAAATGAGGGCACCATCTTTGTGGAGATAAAGAAGGCATCTTATATAGGATATCTTAGGGATATAATGACTTATTTGACTAGTAAAGTTCAGAAGTTGTTGTATTGTATTCCTGGGAAAGGCTTAAGAGATGGTTTGAGATGCTTAGAAAATGATAATGGTTTTAGGGATGTTCTATACCATTATCTTCATGGTAAAGAGGTAAAAATATATGTTTAGTATAATAGTGAAAGTGATGATGAAGATGATGATGGAGAGAGCGCCCAAGTAGGACAAGAAGGAGATGGTATTTAAGGAAGTACTGACGTTAGGGTCGAAGGAGGGCAGGATAGATATGATGGATAGGAGAGGAGCGCAGATGCAGTTCACCAAAGTGATGATGACATAGGTGATGTCACAATCACTGGATTAGATTGGGAAGTAGCTGAATCAAGTGATGATGATGATGATGAAGGGTTGCTTGTTGAAAATTTTATAAGTGATAACGACGACGAGGAGCTCGTACAATCAAGAAAACAGCGAAGGGATTTTTTGACAGATAAGTTTGTAGCTTTGCAGGTAGCTGATGAAGTTCCAAACAGGGCCGAAAATGTTGGTGCGGCTGGCGATGAGACTGATTATGAAGAAAGCGTTGAGAATGCTACTTCCCAGGATGAGCTTGAAGAAGATGAAGTAGCTGTGCATAGAAGGAAAAGTAAGTTTCCTTCTTATGATCCATCCGTTGTCTCTCCTACTTTGTTGGTAGGTATGAAATTTCAAAATGCAAAACAATTTAGAGAAGCTATACTGAAGAACTCCATTGCTGCACAGATGAATATTGACTTCATTAGAAACACTAAGACCTTTGTAAGAGCTAGGTGTTCGCAGCAAAATTGTCCATGGAAGATCTATGGCGCATTTGTTAGGAGAAGTGGATCTTTCCGAATCAAAGCCTACCAAGAGAAACATGTTCCATTAATTTTGAAAATAAAAGGGTATCAAGTGCATGGTTATCCAGGCACTTCTTTGAATTGATTAAGCTGATGCCTCAGATGAATAGTACTCAGTTCAAGATGCTGGTGAAGGAGCAGGTAGGCATCAATATATCCAAGAGTCAATGCAAAAGATCGAAGCAAAAGGTGATGAAGATACTCATTGGTCAGTACATCAGCGAATATGGACAGTTGTGGGATTATGCTTGGGAGTGTAGGCTGCAAAATCCTTCAAGTAGAGTGTATGTAGAGGTCATGGAGAGACCACTTCCTGATATTAGGACCAAGTTCGATAAGTTCTATGTTTGCTTCGATGCATGCAAACGGGGATTTTTATTTGGTTGTAGACGAACTATAGGATTGGACGGGTGTTTTTTGAAGAGCTTGTGCAAGGGAGAATTGCTAGCTGCAATTGGAAAAGATGCAAATAACCAAATGTTTCCACTGGCTTGGGCTGTTGTGAAGGTAGAGAATAAAGACAATTGGTCTTGGTTCCTAAAAAATTTGATGACTGATTTGGAGATAACAAATAGGGCAGAGTGAGCGTTCATGAGTGACCAACAAAAGGTAATATTTGCTTTTTGAAAAATTTGGTCACATGTTTGCTTTTTTATATCAACATGTCATTTGCTTACATTTTTTTATTTTGAATTATTGCAAGGACTGGTTTCAGCAATAGCTGAGTTGTTGTCTTACACTGAACATCGAATGTGTGCACGGCACTGTCGCGACCTCTTTTTTTCGGCGCCCACAATCGGTTACTGGCGCCGGCGGAGGCTAATGGCTCGGTTGAAATTAGTTATGCCTGGACTCTCCCAAGTCCACCAATTCACGACTTTAATAGTCTAAATTTTTAACCTGTAAATCAATTTTTAAAATGGAGTCGCCACTAATCGATTTGGGGTGGGTTGATTAGAAACTCAAGCGAAGTATTGGGAGAAATACTCACTCCTGCGCAACCAGAGAAATTAGGATCGGAGACTTGATTATACTAGTTAATCACTAATGCCCTTTCGGCCCGACTCGGATTTTTTTTTTTTTTTACAAAACAACGCCGTGGCCGGGCGTTTGGGGACACCCGGCCCGGCCCAAGACTCGGGTTCCTATCGGAACCCTGCCCGGATCTGACCCGATTTTTGACCCGACACGCAGCCACCCCTCGAAATGCACGAAACCCTACCCGCTTCGCAGCCCGGGTTCGATCCGATGACTCGAAGCTGTGACCCGAAAAATCGAGAACCCTAGGGTTCTCGATTCGCGGCGCCGGAGAAGGGAAGGTTGAGGCGCTGCGGTGGCGACGGCGACGATGGCAATGACAAAGGCGGCGGCGACGATTGGACACGGGGAGGGGTGATGGCTACGACGATGGCGACAGAGGCAATACGCTACCTGCTCACGGCAACGGCGCGACGGAAGCAGCGACGACGGCGCGAACCCCTTTTCCTCCGGTTTCTTTCTCTCTCTCTACCCTCTCCTCCAGCGGGACTTAGATCCGTGGCCATAAGTCCTCGGACCCCCTGAAGTCTCTCAGTGGGGTGCCTGAGGCCTACGACTTCGAATCGTCCCTCTCTCTCTCTACCCTTTCCTCCGGCGAGCCTCGGGTCCTTGGCCGTTCGACCTCGGACCTCCCCTGAAGTCTCTCAGTGGGTTGTCCGAGGTTTGCGAGCCTTAGATCCGACTCTCCCTCTCTCGATCTATCTATGTGTCTTTGTCGTCAACATCGGGGGCTATTTATAGGCGAGGGGGTGGCCGGTCGACGGAACTTCGACCGCCGGTCCCCCTCGCGCGCTGAGCGGACCCTGACGGCCGAACCGGTGTCCCATCCGACGCTTTCCAGCGAAGCCCGCTCAGCATTAATGGCGCCTGAGATCTTATCCTCTCCGGCCGACGTCAGCTTACTCTCTTCGGCCGTAGGCCGTCCTTCGCGCGTCGGTGTCCTCTATGTGCGTGAGCTATAGAGGCGTAGGGGAAGATGGAAGAAGGAAGAAGAAGACGAAGAAGAAGAAAAAGAAGAAGAAGAAGAAGAGAAGGGGCCGGGCCGGACTTGGAAAAAAAAGGGATGGGCCCTAGGCCCGCGTGGAGGGAAAAAAGGGGGCTGGCTGCTTTTGCTTTTTTTGTTGTTTTTGTTTTTTGTTCGCTTTTTTTATTTTTTATTATTTATTATCCGAAAAAGGAAAAATAATAATAATAAAACCTAATTAATTAAAAAAAATGAAATTTAGGCGTCAACAGGCACATATACGCAAATTGGGCAAAGAACTATAAAATGGACAAGCTGCAGTCGCAATTTTGGCAGCAAGCAAAGAGCACGAATATGGCTGACTTTAGGATGGACAAAAAAGAACTGCTTCAATTGACAAAGGAATGTTATGATGCACTATTCCAAACAAAACCGAAGTATTGGTGTAAGGCATTCTTCAGCGAGGAATTCAAGTGCGATAACATCAATAACAACATCTGCAAAGCATTCAATGGGAGGATAATAGATGCCAGATGCAAACCAATTATCTCGATGCTTGAAGACATACAGGTTATGGTCATGACTCGGCTGCACAGACAAAGAGATGAGACTACAAAGTGAACTAGGCAATGTGGTCCTAGGATTGCTAAGAAATTGGATGACAGCTTGGCTGCAAGTAGGTATTGTCATCCCATTTGGAATGGGGATGAAGAATATGAGATAATGAAGGGTTCCGATATGTATGTTGTCCATTTAGGTACGAGGAAGTGTTCATGTAGAGCATGGCAACTAAGTGGAATTTCTTGTGCACATGCCATATGTGCCATTCAATTGAAGGGCCACAACACAGAAGACTACATTGATGATTGGTACAAGAAGTCGAAATATCTTGCTTCGTATCAATTCATGTTGCAGCCAATCAGAAGTAGCAAATTCTTGGAGCCAACAGATCGTAAAGCACCTCAACCTTTGCCACTAAAGAAGAAAATGGGAAGACCAAAGCGAAAACGAAGAATGACGGAAGGAGAGGTCTCATGTCAGCATAGGATGAATAGGATAGGTGTACCGATAAAGTGCTCTTTTTGCCACATAGCAGGGCACAATATTAAAGGTTGTCAATTAAGGAAGCAGCAGGAATAATTGAGGCCAGCCGAAGGGCCTAGTGAAGGGACAGTTGGAGAAGGAGAAACAGAAAGGCGAAGTGAGTCGACGACAATAAACCCAGTAAGTCATAACAATTGTGTTTATGTTGCTTTATGGTTTGTTACAAATATGTACATAGATGTAATGTTTTTGTCATTGTCAGGTCACGAGAATGACACGTGAAGAATTGGCCAAAGCCCCTACTGTACCTGAAACTGAAAGGCCTATTCAAAGAAGGCAAGGTAGAAGACAACCACCTGAAGGATTGGCCGAAGCCCCTTCTATACCTGAAACTGAAGGGCCTGTTCAAAGAAGGCAAGGTAGAAGACAGCCAGCTGCAGGATTGGCTGAAGCAATTGGAGGGCCAATTAAGTCGACTGTTCTTCAACAGCAACAGAGAAAAAAATACCCGGTAAGTTCAATAATTTGAGTTTAGTTTTCATTTATGTTGTTATATGGCCTGATGCTATATTTATGATGTCCTTTGCCTTTTTCTCAGATTCGAAGAAGGCAAGCTAGACCTTAGCTGCCAATAGAGGACCCAACTGAAAGGCCACCACAAAGGCCACTAGAAGGGTCATCACAAGGGCCACCACAAAAGCCAACTGAAGGTGTCACTGAAGCTGAAGGGCTAAATAGAAGAACAACCAGAAGAAAGCCAAATTAAGAGCCACCTACAAGAAGGCCATCTAGAAGACGCCTAGCTGAAGAATTGGCCGAAGAAACCCCTGCTATAGTTGAACAGCCACAACAAGAGCCCAAGAAATCACATGCGAGAAGAAGAGCCAACCAATCACAAGTACCTGAAAGTGACGCTCCCCTTCAAACAAGAGGGGCTCTTGGGAAGAGGTTAAAACAATATGGTTATGGCCTTTATATAGATGAGCGTTCTGGAACAGTTATTCTTAATATAAGTTTTATAGGTTGCATTTAATTTAATTTATAGTGCAAACTTTTGTTGATAATTGAGTTTTCTTTTTGAATCCTGGGAGAATTTCAGAGGTTCTTATCTCTCAAGGCCCAACTCAAGAATCAACGGCTACGCCAACAAAGAAGAAGACATTGGCTGCGCCAACAAGAAAGAAGAGTAAGAAGAAGAACCCAGTTGCAGCTCCTTCTGAATCAGTTCAGCCTACAACTGTTGCAGCTCCTTTTGAATCAGTTCAGCCTAGGACAATTGTAGCTCTATCAGAATCAACGTATCTCGAGACAGTTGAAGAATAAGTCTCACGTCCAGTTAGAAAATGTGCAAGGATTATGAATCAAGTGCAAGGTCCATCAAAAAGAGCACGAATAGGAGGCATTGTGCATATTGATTGATGAAATGGGATGTGATATGATTTGTGGGGCTGATGAATCAGTTGTTTTATTGTGGATGTTTTTTTTTTTTTTATAATAGTTTGTCATTGAGTTTGTGAAACTTTATTTCAATATCAATAAAACAATCTTGTTGCTTGTCATTTTTGCCTTTTTCATTTTTTTGATTTTGTTTTTACTTTTAGTTACTGCTGCTTCTGGTGGTGGATCTGTGGTGGTGACTGAGGTGCTCGTGTGGCTGGTGGTGGTGACTGGTGAAGCCTGGTGGTGGTGGGTTCATTATGGGGGTTGGGTTGGGGCCTCTTGCTATAGCTGGTATTAGTGCAAGAGTGCAGTGTGCATAGCCTAGCTTGCACGAGCCCCTTTTGCAACAGACCCACGACCCACCACCAACAGTGGCTGCTAATGGTAGTTCTATGGTGATGGTTACGTGCTGGTGTGGTAGTTGGGATGCTGGTGTTGCTAATGGTGGTGGCCAGTGGTGACTGCTGATGCCTATTGATGGTGGGTCTATTATAAGAGTTAGGTTGAGGGTTTTTGCTACACTTGGTGCAAGATGTAAGTGTGCAATATGCACATCTTGCACCAGGTAGTGCTGGTGCAAACTGGTGTCAGGCACCTTGCACTAGCAACTTCTGCAGCAGCATACTACCAGCATAGTGGTGGCTAGTGGTGGCTCAAGTGGATGCCTGTGATGCTTGGTGTGGCTGGTGGTGATGGCTAGAGGCCGATGGTGGCCAGTGATGGGCGGTGGTGGTGGCTGGTAGTAGCTGATGGCTAGTGTAATTTATAGAGGAAATGTACAAAAAAAATTGGCACTTAACTGATCACATCCTAAAAAACCTAACACTTAACTGTTCACTTTTAATCACAAACGGCACTTAAGTGATCACTTTTAATAATAACTTGACACTTAAATGACTCTTTTTTTTTTATCATGACTGGCACTTAAGTGATCACTTTTAATAATAACTTGACACTTAAATGACTCTTTTTTTTATCATGACTGGCACTTAAGTGATCACTAGATACAACTTATAGCACTCGAGTAATCACTCGTGTCTGTTCTATGTATATGGTGGTTTGCAGTAAACTAGAGAAGCTGCTGGTTTATATATACGGTTCCACTTATGGCAACTCCATTCAATTCAATGTTTGCTGCTGATTTACATTTAATTCAAGTAAAGAAGTCACCACAACACATCGACCCAATATACATTCCATCATCACCGATTTATATTTGAGAATAAGCAAAAACATAGTACAAATTGTATCTCATTCATTCATTCATTCATTCATTCCCTTTCCTTGACCTCCCCACAAGCACAAGAAGTAACACATAATACATATGACAGCCCAAAAAAAATTGCCACAACAATCTTGTAGACAACACAACACTTCTTCTCATCTTCCAACCAAATAAGTTATATTTCATTCAAAACAAGTACATTTCTCTACTCATTTACAACTATGGCAGTCGGAGAAACTTCTTCTCATCTTCCAATACTTTGCATTTCATCATAAAGTAGGATAGACAAATAAACAGCAACACAATAAACGCTTGGTAATACTTCCGTTCAATTTTCATCTTTGAAACTTCATTATTCAAATGGTTAGCCGAAGATGCTTGAGCTTGCATTGAGTCAACATCATCCCAGTCGTCCACAAGCGTAGATGGAGGTTGATGACATCCATCAAGTAGGTCCAATATCACCTCTGTGGCTCGGTGAGAGAATTTCGCATCGACCCATTTGAAATATTTGCACTTCGACCCTTCTCTGTATCGGGCACATCCATAGAATCTTCTCCCGGGATTCATTCGAGTCCACGATGTTCTTCTTGGACTTGCTAACCCACAAAAACAAAAACGCTCGCCTTCTCCTTTGCTTCGGCGAGAGAAATTTGAGCCGCTGTTGAAAATCCTGCTCTCCATTTCTAATATTCGACTGTAGAATTTGGGGCAAATCGAATTCGGGTTTGGGATTAGGGCTCCAGCACTTCAATGGCATTTTGCCCGATTTAGGGTTTTAGATTTAGGGCAAATGGGGAGACGACGGCGTTTTGGCTAGTTTAAGGGCTCTATTTTGGCCAACACCCGAAATGACGTCGTTTTGGGTGAATTAGAGCTGACTCAGCTCTCCGGCGAGCCACCTGGCGAGAAATATTAATATTTAATTGCCACGTATAATTTCCGGCAGGCTTCGTCGGAGGTGGCACTCAAGTGTCTCACTTTTCTTAAAATGTGGCATTTAAGTGTACATTTCGTAAGTTATGGCACTTAAGTATCCCTTTGTGCCAAGTTATGGCACTTGAAGAGATCTTTTGCCGTTATTTTTTGTAAGGGATTTCCAAATAAGTTTTCTTGAGTTGGTAATATAGTCTTGTTGAGTCATACACGCTCAATTAGTATAATATAATAAGAGATGAGTCAATATGAATTTCTCAGTTATTTAAATATTGTTGAGATATTGACACACACTTATAGGTTTTTTCTTCCTCTAAATAATGGGGAATGATATGGCTAATCTTACACACTTTTTTGATAAATTTGCCTAAAATCAATTCCCCAGGCACTTTTCTCTCTCATATGTGCGAGTCCCCGTAGCAGTCCATCCTCCTCCACCTCCTCTTCCTACTATGATTTTACTGTTTTAGTATTATTGATTATGATTCGTGTAGCATAATAATATAAAGGTTACTGAGAAACATAACATATTTGTTTTCTAAAAATCTTATTTTTTTAACAAAAGCTAATTGAGATATTCATAAGCATCACTAATGAGAAGAAGACAATACATGTACCCCTTTGTAGATTGGATAAAAGATCACCTAGTCGTTCAGAAAACAAAGAAAAAAATTATCCAACAGCTAATTTTCGTAAAACATGGGAAGCCTAAAAGAATACGGGAATTTTTAAATTCGCAAGGAAAAAAAAAACTATAATTAAAATGGATACAGGACGGTAGGAGGTGCCACGTGACGACAACATAAAACCCGACGTACCAGTCTTCAAGACGGAATTTACTCCTCGGCCACACCTCCCTTTTTATACGCGCCTCCTACCGCAGGGACAATATGTCATGCGTCCGTGTGAAAGTGCATATTACTAGCTAACCCATTTAAATTAGCTAATCACTTTTTCCTTATACTATTGTTGAATCTGAGAAGTCAAAGAAAAGTGCTATTGGCACTTCAAATCGAAGTATGATC
This sequence comes from Eucalyptus microcorys, assembly GCA_014182515.1. Taxonomy (NCBI): domain Eukaryota; kingdom Viridiplantae; phylum Streptophyta; class Magnoliopsida; order Myrtales; family Myrtaceae; genus Eucalyptus; species Eucalyptus microcorys. The sequence continues at coordinate 25,009,006 of CM024568.1, read as the reverse complement.
TCGAATGGAACTGCGTGATATTACTGCTAATGCCAATGCAATGCTCATCTATAGATTTATGCGGTTATTTCTTGTTTTCTCTTGATACTTTCTCCTACCTCAATTCTGTTGTCTGCTAATCCAAATGCAAAAATGTAAATAAACTGTTAGATTAGTTAGTGCAAATGCCACTCACAGCCAATGCAAATTCCAGTAGAACTATTAGATTAGTTTCTCACAATGTGCTTTTATCTCTTCAACTTTTCTTTTGCATTTTTGCAGGTGTGCATACTCTATTTGGTCCTGCGAGCCCTCGATACAGTTGGTTTGTCTTATAACACTGTTTTAGCTCTCTGTCTTTCATTTGCAAGATATTATGCTGTTTATCAAACATGTGCATCTGTCCTAAATTACCCTCACTCCGTTGGCACTTCTGGTTGGTTAATTTGAGCCATCTATCCCCTGTATGTCGAAGGTTTACTATAACGTAAACCCATCGAGGTTTCCTTTTTATGTTGATAACATTCATAGAAATACCTATGTAGGTTAGAGTGAGTTCTTCACGTTTAAACTCGAGTGCCTTTGTCACCACTAACCATCATAAATGGAAGTGGAGTATGCTATGCTCAAGTTATTAAGGCCCCAGTTGATTTTATCATATAATAATGTTTTTGATTATATTTAATCCATTAAATAATTCATAAAAGAATCCGTTTCAGATTAGTCCTTAATTCCTCTGCCTAGTTCTTGTTAGTATCACGTTGAATAACTGTTTCCAGCTCCATATAGACATTAGTATGTGATTTTGTGCTGGAATCTTATTTCTTCTAATGCTCCCTTTCCAGAGGATGACACCACATACCTGTTGATGTCAAAGTGCCTATCCTGAAAGCTTTTCTTCAGCACTTGTTTGATAAGGAGTGGCATCTTTCATGTGAGTTAAACATGCTATCATGCTACCCTGTCTTTCCAGTTGAAGCTTTTGGTGATCTAAGACTGGTTTTCCCTCCATTTAAATCCTTGGTTCAATATTCTTGTCCTTTCCCGACCTTTACATAAAATTCAGGAAGCGTGAGTTAGTTATTTTGTCGAAAAACTTTGTTTGACTTGTCCCTCTTAATGTAACCTTGTAGAAATATGTTTGTGTGTATGTGTAAATAATTGACGTCCTCCACATTTTGCATTAAGAATGATCGTCAAAGCTACACGGAGATTCTATCTTTAACAGTATCTTGTAGCAATTTTCCATTGTTTGAAACTGACTTCAAATTGACTGAAATAATTTTCTATAACACTGCTATTCGAACAAGATATATCAACAATATTTTGCCTCTACGTTATGATTCTACATGAGAACCTCTACAAATAGTCTCATCTACATTTCTTATTTGTGCGTTCTTTTACTGACTTTTTTAAGAACCAACACTAAAGTAAGATAAACACTCTCTTGCTAGGATAAATTCTTGTGTTATTTCCAGCATATGAAGAAATTGGACAACCAAGCATAGGGTAATTGATTGTCAATATATTTCTGATGTCAAGTTGGAAAATAAGGTGTTTCTTGGTTATTTAGATTCCATCATGCCACTGATTTTCTCCAACTAGCAATTCTTGGGGCATGCACAACTTGGTTGGGAAAGCTGCTTTAAGTTGCAACTGTTGTTATCCTCTAATTTTTATTATTGTTTAGTTATATTGCTGTCTTAGTTTACTGACAATCTGTAAATGGTGCTTATCCAGAAGTCTGTGTTGCCTATATGAAGAAGATGGAGCTGGGCACCGAACTATCTAGCTGCCCAGAATTTTATTGAGTTCACTGACTTGATATTTTTATTGCCATATTAAGGTGGTACAAAAGAGTGCAAGGTTTTAATGGACCAATTTCATCATGTTTCAACGGCTTTCCTGGAGCTTGGGAAAAGGTTACTAACTTGTGATTTCTTTATTATTTTGATGTGAACAACTTTTGTGAGGTCAAGATGTTCTCTTCTTCAACCTGATCTTCTTTAGCCTCTCAACTTAACCATGTGTGTTTCCTTTACCAACATACCTAACCATCATAGTTCTGCAACCATATTATCATTGTCTACCAAATGTTCTTTCCAACCCATTTTTCACTTTCATCGAGAATGAAAATTCAAAACCAAACTTTCCTGCAATTGACCCAAAATTGTTTAACCGTTTCTATTGATTGATGTGTTGACTGCTTTTCCTTTATAAACTGTAGCTTTTGTTTATACTTGCAGGTATCAAGAAGTAATTGAGGATATTACTAAAAGAATGGGAACAGGAATGACAAAATTTATTGCAAAGAGGTTTGTGATCTTGTCATGTGATACTCCTGATATTTTCCAAGACCCTACCTTGTAAATAGCCAAGCTGAAGGAACTCTTACACACATTATAGTATTTAGTTGTGTTTGGACTTGGTCAATATATAGCTAGTGCATAATCCTTTCATGAGGAATCCTTGCCTCCAATGGTTGAAAATGAATACGATATTTTTCAGTACCAGTATAAACCTTTTATTTATTGAATGGCTGCACATATACTGGCCAACGGGTAGCCCAGCTGGCTATTTACTATGACCATGGTGGAGTAAGGATTTGACCTTAGCTGTGTGGTTCTACTCCTTAAAGAATTCACTCCCTTATAGAAAATGAACTCATCTAGAAGCGTATCATTTAGCCTTAATGACCATTCTTCCATCTTCCAAGGTTCACACGCTTGTGAACTGACTATTGACTCTAACACGTGCCTTGTTTATGGTAACTGACCTGGCTGGATTGGAATGGATTTGATCAAATACTATCATGAAAAGAATTTAAGAGCTGTAATATTCTTTTGCACAAAGCATTTCAAGGCTAGTTGTAGTCTTGCACTTTCTGGAAGAATTGCTTATAGTGGAGATTAATCTGTTTAATGGGTTATTCCTACAAAGAGTTCCACTAATTTCTTCCCTATTGCAAGTGGAAATGGTTGATGATTACAATGAATATTGCCACTATGTGTCAGGACTTATAGGTTTAGGTCTGTCAAAGCTTTTCCATGCTTCTGGAGCTGAAGATTTGGCACCAGATTCTCTATCCAATTCAATGGCTTTGATTCTACAGGTACTTGAAAGACACTAAGTTTCATGTACATGACCACATATTTTGGATTTCTAACATTGTTTTATGGATGTAAATATCAGAAACAAGACATTATTCGAGATTATTTGGAAGATATCAATGAGATTCCAAAGTCACGCGTGTTTTGGCCTCGTCAGATTTGGGGTAAATATGTAAACAAACTTGAGGTATGCCTCTTCAACATGATTCAGGACAATTAAAGGCTTATATAGATTGCGCTTTAGCCCTTTCACCATATAAAATTGATTTTCCATCACCTACTTTGAAGATGAATCATTAAGATATTATGCATTTACAATGCTGAATTTCGCGCTGCATGCACATCCTTATTTTCTCTTTTCTGTAATTGGCCCTATCTACATAGGACTTGACGTATGAGGAGAACTCAGTGAAGGCAGTACAATGTTTGAATGAGATGGTAACAAATGCTTTGACACATGTTGAAGACAGTTTGACATACATGTCTGCTTTAAGGGATCCTGCGATATTCCGGTTTTGGGCTATTTTTCAGGTACATTATCAATTCTTCAAGACAACAGTGTTTCTTATTTGTGAATAGGAGTTGTTGCCTTACATCTATCCTATATATTAAAAATATTGAAGGTAGCTATCGATCTCAAAAATTTTCCTACATAAAATTGCCTTAGAATTTTTCTCATGAACATACTACAAGCCCAATCTCTGCACTTCTTCCCCTGCCCCCCTCTCTCACACACATTTGCGCGCGTGTACAGCAGGTGCACAGACACACAAGTTGTTCCTTTCTCTCTCTTTGTGCGCACATGTGTGCACAAGATTTGGTTTCACACATTGACTTTACAAAATTTCCCTATTATAATCAGTCGTTCACACTTCTGAACTCACTCTTCATAATCTTAAGACTTTCTGTACGTGGTTCATTTGTTTTCATGACGTTGAATGTTGATATTTTCTTTATAATGCCATTAATCTTTTGATTATCTGGGAGAAGCTCCTCTGCCAACATTTTATGCTTTTTCTAGATAATGGCAATTGGAAATTTAGCTTTATCCTACAACAATATTCAAGTTTTCAGAGGCGAAGTAAAGATCAGGCCAGGTAAGAAAATGATTTGCTGATATTTTCTTTCATCATTGAAATTAGAGCTATCCTAGACACGATGAAATGATTAGGCATACTGAAGAGCTTGAATGGCACTACATGTAGAAGATACTTTTACACCATGAAATAATGAGGCATAATGAAGAACTAGGTCTAGGCATGACGGAAATAAAGCTTGTCAGACTATCACCATTCATCATTTGTCAAGGCTGTGTCTATCCATGAGCCTTTGTACATTTGTTTATGTTCTGTAGTAGCTCCAAGATAATAATTCTTCAGTTGTTCCATTTGTCTACCTATACTATTCAAGTCTTGCTGCTAAAGTTAGGGATCACACAAGGACAATAGCTGATGTTTATGGTGCTTTCTATGATTTTTCTTGTATGCTAAAGTCCAAGGTATGAAGTCAAAAACTAGAATGCACCATCTTTTATACATGTATTTTAATTATTTCTAACTTGAAAATGTAGTAGACCTTATAACCTACAAAATCTTCTATGATTTGAATGGATATACAGCAAACCAAATTGTATGTAAAGGCTAGCTATTTTGAATCTGAAATGAACGTGACAGCGCTCCGTTATGCCTGTGAAGTGAAAAAAAAAAAAAAAAAAGAAGTTTTGCCTTCTGCAAAGATATTTTTGCATGAGGAACCACTTTCTTTAGTGGTCGCTTTAATAGCAGAAGGGATTATAACTTAAGTCTCAGAAGCGTTGCGGAATTTCTCCCTTCTGCTTCCTGACTGTGGGGCAGAATATTCTTGATGATCTGTTAATCCAACTTTCGGCCACAATAGTAGTTGATGCTTTCATTTGTTCGCTTGCTTTTCCATCTCCATGCTTTTCACACTATGATTTTTTAACATACAGACTGAGACATTACTCACCAAATTATGCCTTTGGCTCCCGTAGGTTGACAAGGATGATCCTAATGCTACAAAAACATTGAGCATAATCGAGGGTATACAGACGGCTTGCAGAGATTCTGGCCTCCTAAACAAAAGGTTCCTCTCTCTCTCTCTCTCCGTGGAGTGGATATTGATTATGCCTTTCTACTTAAAACAAATTTCGTTTGTAAATTTGACGGGAAATCTTACACCCTTGCGACTAAACCCACAAATAGTTCTGTCCTGGTGAGTTTACAATCGTCCATCTCACATTGTTTGGCTGGTCTTGGAACTATGTGCTGAACAGCAAACCAAACAAAAGAGAGAACAATAGCTTATCACGATCTAAATTGCAGGTCGCCGTTTTGCTCATTGTACTGGTAATAGTTGTCGCTCATCTCTCTGCAAGCCAATCGAGTAACTAATGTGAGTTCTTTTAGCATGATACGCTCGACCTAAGATTGCTCCAACCTTGTCTTATCATTGTCCAACAACTTTTTTTTTCTTGTGCAGATTGCTTTGTGGGAAAACCAGCAAGTGATGGAGATAGTGTCGCTACAGATGCATCTATCGTAGAATTATGCTTTTATATATATTTCTATCTTGCGTTCCGATGTGTGCTATACATGTTTGAAGTATCCGAACATAATTGACGAATTCCTATTTTCAATTTTAAAGTGTTTTTCTTCTGGAACCTGTGATCCCGAGCCATCCAAATATTAAATTGAATCTACTCTTCTCGGCTTCCTGTATTTCGTGGGAAGCTAAGGGATTTTTAGTCTTTCTGAAGCTACTATACTTTTGCCCATTTACAATAAATTACTACAGAGCAAGGTGTTTTGACATACGAAGTTTCTATCTTTGGTGAATTGCCTTGGAAGCTAAGGGATTTTTGGTCCTTCAGGCTGTACAAAACAATTTATTCATATTAGAGAATGGATTCGATGATACCTTTGATTGGTAATTTCACTTTGATTATGGTCATAGCGGTTTACCTCAAAGAAAAACTTTGTGAGAAGAAGAGTCATACTTCAGTCGAGAACTCATGTTTAGTTCAATTTTTTCATCCCCTTCCACTATTTAAGCGTTACATATTCTGCCAATCAACCAAAAAAAAGACCTTATATATTGATTTTACAGTATGTATCAGTATTTTTTTTTCTTAATCATGACATCAAAGCACTTTACCTAAATCTGCTCTAAAAATTTGAGCCGTGCTTATTCTATCGAAGTTATAATCGGAATGTTTCACCAAAAAAGCAAAAAGAAAAAAAAAATTCTTTTGGAAAGGGATGGATTGAATTGAATATGCAAAAATTATGAAATTTTCCTTTGTTTATTCTGGACATGAATATAAATGTCTTGAAATGTAATGGAATTGAAAATGCAATTGCTAGGAATTTAAAGTGCTAGAAAGATTTTTCTGGGAAAATAAAGATAAACATAAATATGCACGAACACAAGTTATGTGATTGATTGGACGAACCTTTGCAAAACAGTTCTTGATTTTGTATCTACAAATAACTTCCTAACCCCACTTGCAGTTATTGGTAGAAAGTTAAAGTCTCTAGACACAATCTCCTATTATCTAGCAATGATTATATGCAAGATGTAACAAATCTCGAGACTATTGGTGTAACCACTCAGCAATTGTGCATTCTTGTCGATCCACTATCTCTTTCTTCAACTAACGTGTTGGCAAACCTCTATAACGTTCATTAATAGTACTTCCTTAATAATAAACCAAGATCTCAGATCGCTTGCTATAAATGACTTGGTTGATTAATTTCGCTCAAGTTTTAATGACTTTGTATAACTTCTACATTGTGTGTCGTTGATTTCCTTCATTACAAGTTAATAATCCAAAAGTTAGTCATATTATTTGTGTCAATAAGGAAACCTCAACCCTATAAGATCGACTTATGGACTTTTGCGACCTACCCCTCTAGGCCTTACAATCCCAAGAAATAGGTTTTAGAAGAATTTGTTTATAAAGTCAATTCGAATGGTTCGTACAAATGGAAATCTCAAATGAAATGCCAAAAAAACCCCTCAGACGGATATAAAATCTGAATGGCACATACGAACGGCAATTTTGAATGGGTTCTCCAATTTGTTAACGACACAAACAGATTGTCAGTTATAAACTCGAGTCCTCTCAAACTCATGCTTCACGTGACCACATTTCATTTTAAGTTGTTACACCGCCTAAAATCATTATCTAGGAGTCGCCACTAACCTTTTTGTTGGGGGCCAACTAGAAACCCAATCAAGGGTTGAGAGACCACCCTTGATTTTCACAGAACCAAAGATTTCATGGGTTGGGGGACTTGACTTATGCTAAAGATTTCTATTGGCACAATTTCGATACTTATGAGTACAGTTGTTATCTAAAGTGGTCATACAATTTTTTCACATTTTCGTGCAAGTCAAAAGATAGGTGATCACACATAGATGGTTCATGTGTACCATTTCTATACTAACTATCTAAAGTATAAAAATGAAGCACACAAGTAATTGAAATGATAGAGCGGGAAAGTAAACACCCAAATAGTTTAAAGGTATCACAAGAAAAACCTAAACAAACAAATTTAAGTGCGAGAAAGGAAAACCCACAACTCGTTGGACATTTATATAACGCAAAAGGGACACGAGACATATGTTAGGAAATGAATATTACAAATGAAAAAGGTCAGATCAAACATCAACCATCCACCATCTTCATTTCTTCGGGTCACCACTTCCAAGGATTGCCTTTTGGACCTATTCTAATTCTAAACTAATGCTAAACTAACATATATGATCATACAACATACATCAATGAACTCAAGTGAGGACAATCAATACAATGAATTGAGGAAATGCACTCAACCAATCAAACATGGCCTCGAGATCGGCCTTTGATTTGCATACGTCATCCCTTCTTCAGACACCTAATCAATTAAATTCATGATCATCGATAATTAATTATCACTTGTGTTCACAAGTGGTAATTAAGATTGAATGGTCCTAATTTGGGTCTAGGTTATCCCAAAGGTTCCCCACGTGGTCATGTATCGCACTTAAATCATCCATCTAAAAATCACATGCATTTGAGAAAAAAAGCAAGCACTCAAGTCATAGGGCCTTGATTCTCAACCAATCAATCAAATGAGAGAGCAATTAATTAAACAATCACATACGCCAAGTAATATGATCATGCAATGCAAAACAATGACAAACAAAGACAATCGAACAAAAGGAAATGTGATTCACTTGATGCGAAAGTAAGTTTGTGAACAATTTGCAAAGAAGGGCTCAAGTTCCAGAAAATTGCAAAGAGGGACATAAACTTTCTATATTTACATATAAGTCACTAAGAAGAGTAATTTGCAATTTCCAGCCATTTGGCAAGCATAGATAACAATTTTATAGGATATCGAGCAAGTTCAATGTCCTTGGCAAATGGATTCGAGAACCCGAATGCGGATAATGTTAGCGCACTGATTGGTCTCCTTGGACCATCAAACGAATATCAAATCCAACAAAATTAGTATCAAAACGAAGTTTGGGAAATACCAAACAACTTTGTTGAAGAAAGCTTTTCAAGATTGGCATCATGAATTTATAATAATTTTCACAAAAGCCCCGCAACTTCGGAAGGGTTGGCAAAAATAGTAAACATGTTTGATATTTTCTGAAATATTTCGACAGTGAAGTTGATATTTTCTGAAATATTTCGACAGTGAAGTTCAGCACATATCATTAAGGACAGACAAATCACAGCAGCAACTAGGCCCAATTTAAGCATGCTCGACTTATCCTAATGTGTTCCAATCCTCATGAAAATTTTATATGTTTTTCACAAAGATGTAACAAGCGATATTTCATGAAGAAACCATTTCCAGATTCAAAACACGTAGTTTTAAAAAAATCGAGGAATCAGTGTAAGACAATTAGTAGCACAAAATGGCAGCAGGAAACAAGTTTAGTCTATGGCCTATCAGCCCTACTAATTATGCTGAAACACTTTTAAATTTTTATATGTGATATACTTACATGTTGTGAACAAATTTCAAGGAGACACCGATTTAAAATTTGATCCATAAAAAATCGTATGAAAATGGCAAACGGCAAAGGTCACTGGAACAAGACATGAAAACAGAACAAGAAACTTTTCCAGATTTCAGTTCGGTCTTGTGAAAAATATTAGACCTAGTAAACGATCTTCAAATCATGTAAATAAGATGTCAAAACAAAGCTTATGATGTCTCCTACAAATCTCTAGAAGGCCTCAAATGCAATTGAGATCATTTTCCAACTCAAACAAAGATAACTAGCAAATAGGTCAAGTCTGAAACAGAGTACAAATTTTCGCATGAATAACATGATTTTAATCTAACTAAACGATTTGCAAATTCTACAAAATTTTTACATGATTTAGAACTAAATGTCAAGATCAAACTTCAGGAAGACGCTCAGTCCAAAATCGAAATGCAAAAAAATCATACACAATTGTCAAACCGAATAGGTCAATTAGCAAGAACATTTCAGCAGAACATGCACGTTTCAAAACAGATCATCCTATTCGTGAACAGGTTTTGACATAGCAAATGAGGTCCAATTTTTGTGCATGCGGCTAGTAAAAGCTCTTGAAACCAGCTTTGAATCTCGTGAAGAACTGGAAACCTAAAAATGACATTATCTAGCTCAAATGAAGACGTTTATAACATCAGTCCAATCAAGCCATCCGAATTACAGAATACAATCAATCAAGCAAATCATCAATGCAAGCCATTCTAAGCTATCATCCATCATCTGTAGCCATCATAGACTATATAAAGATCATCCATGCAAGCATAGAACATCATCCTAGGTTGAGCTCTAGCCTCAATTGCCTGAGGCAATCTCGTTTCATCGAGCTCAAGATCAAGAGGGAGTCTACCTTGTATATCTTCGTGAAATAAGCTCGATCGAGCTAGAATCAATCTACATCGAGGCTAAGGCACGTCGAGGAAGATTTAGTTATGGGCTAAGGACACTAGAGAACACCGGAGGACATCGAAAAAGCACCAGAATGACCATCAAAGCAGCTAGTACTAGGATCAGAGCCAGTTGAGCCAATCAGGAGAATCGCTAGTTTAGAAGCTCATTGGAGCTGATTCGAGGTAATTGCAATCACCACCAGGTCTGGAACTAGTAGAGGAACATCGTCGAAGGCTCTGAGACTACTGAAGGATTTTGGACCACCTAGAATCAGCCGCAAATAGTTGGAGCTTGAATCACCAGCGAAAATGCCGATTTTCGAGACGATCGTTAAAAAAAAAAAAAAAAAAAAAAAAAAAGCGATTGGACGGGAGATTCCAGCGTGGCTACAGGCGGCAGATGATGGCAACTGACTTCGAAAGGGAGTGCAGGTTGCTGAACGAAGTGGCGCGTTGCCGAAGGAAGCCAAATGAGCGACAGTTTAGGCATGACGAGAGAGAGAGAGAGGATCTGGAAATTGAGAGCCCCCATTTTTGGAGGGAAAATTTGTTTTACACCCTTTTGTAAGATCAAATCTTATCCCTTGGATTGATCTAACGGCTTGCATTTGATCTCCCTAGCTAACAAAATTACTTAGGCATTAAATTTGCCTAAGATGAGATGATTAATGTGCACATCTCTATTTAGACAGCTATGATGAATTTTCAATGAACGTTGGTGATTAATTTTGAAATTAAAGACTAATCGGGGGCATTTTTGTAATTTTGCAAGCCCAAGGGCAATTTTGTAAATTCGTTGTGCAAGGGATGAGGTGGTGCTGGCTAAGGGCTGGCCTAGTTGACATCCCTACGGAGAAAAGAGAAAGGAAAGAAAGAGGGACCGAGATTGGCACCTGACGATTGTTTTTTCCCCACTGCACTGTACACATTTTTATTCTTCCTTTTCTTTTGCGTTAATACTTTGCAGATTCTATTTGTTCTTTAATGATGTTGTAGTCATTTGATATATAGTGCTTTTGGTTTTGGTTGATGAAAACGTTGTTCCTTCTGTTTAAAGTGACGATCTCAATTTGGTTGACCACCACTCTGAGAACTGGAAAATATCTTGGCGTCAGATGATATTATGGTGGAACATGGTTGGCGAAATTCTAGAATCCTAAAAGCTGCTACTCCTGGCATGGGAAAACTGACAGCTTCTTTAGCTTAGTCTGGCGGGAGTCATGGATCAAACGAGGTCTCTGTCATTTAAATTTAATCCAGAGACATTTCCTTTCTATGATATGTGCACTTCTATGTTCCCAAGAAGAAAGAGGAGAAGCTTGCTCATTTCAGGAACTTATTATAAATTACTGGTATCGACAAGGCTGAATTTGTTATAAGAAGAATGAGGTAGCCCAATTTTATTCGTTTCGTCTTTCGTAGGTTCTCAAAATTGTGCACGCAGTCATGGTCCGTGATAAAGTGAAGATTATTCTGGACAAAATAAGTCTGATGGTATTATGCTTCCCTGGGCCCCCGCCATTTATCAGGAAGTGCAGTTAATGGTTGTAAGAGGTTTGAAATTTACCACCTGTTCTCTTTTCTGGACTTTAATTGGGTTTTCCTGTTTTTGATGAACTAAGTTGAAATTTATAGGTTGTGCGAAGGTGGTCTCTGACTTCAAATGGTTTTCTTCGGACATGGCTTTTTTGTCTGTATCCACCTCTATGGTTGTCCAGGCAAACAAGCCTGGTAAATCTACCATCAAAGTACTATCGATTTATGATACATTCAATTATGGTGAGGTATAATACTTTGTCTAATTGATTTGTCCCTTATCGTAGTAAATCTCCATATTTGATGCCAAATAGACCCCACTCTTTCTTTCTGCATTATGCCAGATTGCATTTACATTCATTATAGCATTCATAAAGATAGTTTTTAAATGATCCTGGAGTGATCTTTATGGTAAATGCTGAAGCTACAGATTCTCATGGCTGAAATAGATTCCACAATTACAACAATTAAAATTCTAAAGGAAAACTGCCCAACTTGTCCGGTTGCATATTAGAAACCATGAATCCCTACAGTTAAGTTGACATTCTTAGAGTATTAATAAAGATAGTTTTTAAATGATCCTGGAGTAATCTGTACGGTAAATGCTGAAGCTACAGATTCTAATGGCTGAAATAGATATTACAATTAAAACAAAACAATTACAATAACTAAAATTCTAAAGAAAAACTGCGTGACTAGTCTTGTCACACATTAGAAACCATGAATCCCTAAAGGAAAGTTGAGTTTCTTACTTGTGCATTGGTTTAGTTGGAATCTTTATTAAATTTTGTTTCTCACCATTCATGTGTCTGGGTTTCGTTTATACCATGACAAGAAGCAAAGCCAGTGCAACTCTCATTTTTTTGTAAAGATTAGTAGTTCGACTCGTCAGTTCAACTGGTTGGACCAGTAACTGGTTTGATGTCTTGTCTGGCTTAGTAATCGAACTGCAAGTGATAACAAACCAGATTGATATGACATCAGCGTGTTTCAACCTAGTTTTTGGAAAAAAGTGGGTAATAAGGTATGTACTGGTGTTTTGAACCTGGTATGAAATTGTCCTTGGCCACAAGTTTCTCAGGCTCTGACTTGCCCATCATTCTTGGTTATGGTACAGACAAGGATGTTAAGTCAGAGGAAGAAGTGTTAGATGAATGAATCTACGAATTAATGATTCCGACATGGATCGAAATTGGGATATGTAGCCCTGGTGAGCATGCTTTGTATGCCCTCAATCACCAGGGGCCAAGCTTTTGCTTGAATCCCAAGTTCAGAATAACTATAGTCAACAGTTTAAAGTTTGCACTGGACAAAATAATGGTCACTGCAAACACATAAGAGCTCTTTAACAATACTAGGATTTTTAAGTTTCACTCTAGACATGATCTCAATGCTATCTTAATAGGCATTTCCTTATTACATGTCCTTCTACAGGTGATTGTTGAAGTTTCCACACCAGCTGCTATAGTTATGCTGCCGAACTTCCCCGTAGACACTTTTGTGGGATCACACCTTAAAGCTGCGCTGACCTTGAAAGTGTCAACTGGTGATGCTAACTTTCGCAGTCAGTTTGAATCTTATTTGATTGTTTTCTTTTAATACCACCTTGATGAAGTTACCTATCATTTGCAGGTTCACAATTTTATAGATGTGATGCTTTTGATTCCTTCATTAGGTGGAAGGCTGGAAGTGAATCATTCATCATTGTCAATGAGACTGAAGAAAAAACTAAGGTCCAGAATATAATAGATGGTGACGATGTCAAAGCTGTGGTCAATGGTCCACCATGTTTGTGGACCCCTGTTTATGCTGCTGGTTCAGGTCAAACTATGCTGCATGCTGCACTGCTGAAAGAGTATCACCATTTCGAATCTTTCTCACATGGAACTACTGCTTTGAAAGCTTCATCACATATAGCGGCATTCCCACCATTTATCTTGCATCAGAAGGAGATGGAAACCACTTTGGTGGTTATTGGTTTGATTTTGGTCAAGTCGAAGCTGATGGACATTTGGAAAGTTTAGATAAAATATATGTTATCCCAGGAAAATATGTCGATGTTGTGCTTCTTGGAGGACCTGAAATATGGGATGGAGATATTGATTTCCTTGAAACTGTTGAGTGCTTTGATAAAGAACCTGCTAATTTGAAAGATCAAAATCTTGTTCAGCAGCTTCCCCCAGCACTTATAGGAGTTTGTACAGGTTTCTTGCCAACTGTTTGGAACTTTTGCAAGTGTCTGCATTTTTTCCTGGCTTTAGGTCATTATTGTTTGACATTAGATAATCACCGTTCTTCGAGGAAAGGCATTTAAATTGAATAAACTGAACTGGACAAGAGATTTCAGGTTGAATAAATTTTGGTCTGGATTGGTTGCATGAACTGGGTTTCAAAATGGGTTCCTGGCGTTGACCAAAATCCTGAAACGATCTAAAACTGAATTATGCTATTGTCTAAAATTCCATTATTCTTTCTTAACTTTAAGTTATATTTGTAGTCTGTGATCAATATCTAATAAAAATTTGTAAATATGTTGGGAGAAAAATGCTTTAAGGAAAAGCTGTGAAGAAAAGCTGACCACACTACATTTTTTCGTTTCATGTGATTATTGTTTGCTCTGGTTTTGTTCAAGCAACCAAATTCATATACTAATTGGGTTGCTCTGGACCTTTCAGCAAAACCAAAATAGCCTGGCCTGTTGGCACCCTCAGATACATCTACTAAACAGTCCTCTTTGAACTCAGGATCTTGTCTACAAATGTAGTAATTTAGTTGGTGTTGACCATCCCCTGCCAGCAATTGGAGAAGCATCTTTGTCAGTCATGTGTTCATTTCCTTACTCTATTGTGTTAGTAGCAGATGAACCAGGTACGCATCAGCTTTTTAATTCACCTGTTGGTATGGATGTTTTGAGAAGTCCCTTAACATTCTGTTTTCCACATGACAGTTAATCTGAAAGGTGCTATATCAACTGCTAGCCAAGCAGAATGAAGTCCAGAAAGAGTTCGTGTGACTCCTGTTACCCTGGCAAATGGACACACTATTTGCGTAGCTGCAGTCGGTATTGCTTGCTCTGGAGAAGTTTTTGCAAACTCATCTTCCCTTTGTTTGAGGTGGAATTGAGAAATTGTGACGAACTGGCATATTGGTATGACGATGATGATGTGGATAGGGCTCAGTCTGGCTGGGAACACTTTTTGGTCTTGCGCAATGGATCAGGACTGGTACTGTTTGAACCCTTACACCCATCTTTCAGTTTACTCACAATATAGGCTTATCCATGAATGCTGCTGTATTACTTGTTCCCTTAAGGTTTTAGGTTCAGTCTATCATATTTTTACAGAAATTGTCGGTCTAATTCTGGAATCAGATGAGGCTTGTACTCATGCATGGCTCTTTATTTGCTCTTTTCCCTGAATCATACCATTAAAATATATATTTTGCAGGGACATACACTCAGCTATAAAATTTTCTGTTGTTGTTACATCTGAAACCTGCAAGAGATTGTGCTATATATATTTATGAGAATGATCTCCCTTTCATTTGCATATTACATTTGGGTGTATTCCTGAGATTCATATATATTGATTGTTAGTCTACTGTTTGACCTACTGTAGTCGGATCTGATAAAATCATGAATTCTGTTTATCTTGGGGCCGAAAGTTCATGAGAAGTCCTCACAGATGCTATACACTTACAGGGTAAGCTCTTTGAATAATCTGAGTGCTCAAGGGGATACTAAAGTTGTTGTATTTATGTCACTGTTACCTTTGTTTTCTGCTGTCGCAATCACCTGTTATTGGCCATGCAAAATTTCATCGCACATTCGTTAAAATATGCAGCTTGTATCCACTCTGCGAGTTGAACCGGAGTACAGCTTGCTAAAACCTTGTGCCAAGTTAAGCCAATGACTATAAATTGTCCCTACTACATCCTATTTCCTGTTTTAAGTGGATCAACAGTTCTTGAGTGATTTGAAGATGAAAGGTGTATGTCATGCATCTGCGCATTTTGAATGTATGAAGCATCAGGTCCTAAGGAGGCAATCTTTTTAGGCAATAAGTTGAATAAGATCCATGAAACTTCAACAACTACAAAATGCAGTTTGAAATAAACAAAAGGGACCAGTTCATTCTGTGTGTAAATCACTCCTCTTAGCCAAATCTTCTATATCTTCCCAGATATGGGCCCATTAATGCTTTTCCATACCTGGAAATTTGAATGGAGGCTTTAACAGAAAAATCATATTTACCACTAGGGTTATCTGCAATGTGCCCTTTACTGATGATTTTTGGGCAGTAGCCTCCAACCTTTCGATTTTTTTGGAAATGTCACTTGACATTCATTTTGTATCAAACTCATTCGCATTACCTGCACTGTGTATGATCAATATATGTATCATCTTCAGACAAGCTACATCTAGAATTGCATAATATTAAATGATAAGATGGCTGCCCCACTGTTTTGTGCCGGTTTTAGGATTCAACACAAAAAAGTAGTTTCCTGGAGGAAAAATTTGTAACCAGTTGGTCTCTTCGGAGGAAATTCAGTAGTCATATTTCAATGAGAAAGAACTTGGCTTTATTAAGGTCTTGGTGGGAAGGTAAAAGAACTTTTTCCAGAATTGGGCCTCTTCTATTTGGAACTTGGATTGATAAAAGTTATGTAACCTTAGGTATGCGATGACAATACAATGTCGACTTTGCTCCCTTTCCATGTTTGGGTTTCTTTATTTGTTTCACTAATGTCTCGTTGAAACACAGCATTAGAATGGATATTCAAATTCTTGTTGATACTTGAGTCGGTGATGTCATGCAAACATAAATTTTTAACCAGTTGGGCGGTCATGCCTGGGTAAAGTAGCAAATCTCTGTCTATGTCTGTTTGTGAAATTCGAGTCTATCCCATTTGCTTTGCTTTTCAGGGCATTTGTTGGTAACAACATAGAGATTTACAGATCCATTAGTGCCTTTGAGTTTGTTTATGATTGTTAACTTCCCTAAAGAAATTTTTCATCTGCATCATTTGGAAAGAACTGAGAATGCCAGGTTTTGGGTGGTGTTTTTGTCCAGAGTAGTACATTTTTACCTGCATTCTAGGTCCTATCTTCGGTAAGCATCTTATGAAGCAAACAATACTGGGGCTCCTTCTTTGTCTGTTTGTCATGTACTGCAGCTTCATCTATGTCTGGCTGTGCTTGAAGCTCACTAAAGTGGGCTTTCACAAGAATATTTTCTCTACATAATTCTTTTGATCCTTATTATTTGTTTATTATGTTATTGTTTTGTGAGCAAACTATATCTGGTTCTTTATATATGTGAAGTACACACTATTAATCAGTAAGTATCATTTATCTATTTCAGGTCCGCCGGCAAGGCCCAAGTTTCAGTTTCATTTTCATGTGACTCTGTCTCTGCTTCATACTCAGAATCCAAGTTTTACAGTTCTAGTGTATAGGTATCAGTGATTCCTGATCCAGCTCTTGCCCTTGGAGTTCCAATATCCGGGATTCTTCCTTAGTATATTTCATCAAGTCTGTTGCCTTCATCTTTTGAATCATGTGGCCAGTCAGACGGTCAATGTGGAATTACCTATTCCTTGTTAAGAAACTGTAGTGAATTGAATGAAATAGCTCACAGCATGACTATTTCCATTCAATATAACAGAATTAACACAGCTGAGAGTAATGAAGTTGCATGCATTCACTATACTATGAATGATTAGAATTGCATAATATCAATTAATAAGTTGGCTGCTCCACTGTTTTGTGCAGGTTTTAGGATTCAACACAGAGAGCAGCTTCCTAAATAAAAAATTGGTAATCAGTTGGTCTCTTCAAAGGAAATACAGATTTCATTATTCAATGAGAAAGAACTTGGCTTTATTAAGATCTTGGTGGGAAGATAAAAGAACTTTTTCCACAATTGGGCCTCATCTTTTTGGGTACTTGGATTGATGATGGTTCTGTTGTACCATGGTTATGTAATACAATTTCATTGATTTCGCTCCCCCTCCATGTTTGGGTCTCTTTGTTTGTTTCCTTAATGTCTCATTGAAACACAGCATTAGAATGGATATTCAAATTCTTATTGATACCTGAGTCGGTCATGTCACGCAAACATAAATATATTGATCAGTTGGGCTGTCGTGCCTGGATAAAGTAGGAAATCTCTGTCTATGTTTGTGAAATTTGAGTCTATACCATTTACTTTGCTTTTCAGGGCATTTGTTGGTAACAACATATGAATTTACGGATCCATTAGTACCGTCGAGTTTGTTTATGATTGTTAACTTCCTTTAAGAAATTTTCCATCTGCATCTTTTGGAAAGAACTGGAGTACCAGGGTTTGGATGACGTTTTGTCTGGAGTAGTACATTTTTACCTACATTCTGGGTCCCATCCACGGCAAGTGTCTTATGTAGCAAATTATACTGGGCCTTCTTCTTTGTCTGTTTGTCAAAAACTGGAGCTTCATCTATGTCTCCCTATGCTTGAAGCTCACTAAAGTGGGCTTTCACAAAAAAAAAATTCCTGACATAATTCTTTTGTTGCTTATTATTTGTTTCTTACGGGATTATTTTGTGAGCAAAATATATCTGATTATTTATATATGTGAAATATACACTTTTAATCAGGAAGTATCATTGATCTATTTCAGGTCCGCTGGCAATGCCCGAGTTTCATTTTCATGTCTCCTTGTTTCTGCTTCATTCTCAGAATTCAAGTTTTACAGTACTAAAGTGAAATATACACTATTAATCAGGAAGTGTCATTGATCCACCTCTTGCCCTTGGAGTTCCAATAATCGGGATTCTTCCTCCTTAGTACATTTCATCAAGCCTGTTGCCATCATCTTTTGAATCATATGGCCAGTGGGATAGTCACAGTGGAAAAGGGACCAGTACCTATTCCTGGCTGAGAAGTTGCGCTGAATTGAATGAAATAACACTCAGCAAGACTATTTCCATATAAGCTAACATAATTAAAATAGCTGAGAGTAATGAAGTAGCATGCATTCAGGCTAAAGATCACTTGACAGGGAGAATTGAGATTGCTTCTTGTATCAAGGTCACTAAGGTGGCCATACTACTTTCCTTGACCCCTTGTCTTGAATTTTTGCAGAGAATCATAAGCTAAAGCACCAAATAAGTGCCTCCATATATAGAAAAGAGGACTATACTTCTCCAGTAGGACTATAATATTGTACGTGTGCTATTATTTGAAGAAAGACCAAAAACATTTATGACTACGCACCTTGAATGTGCAACATTATTATCACCTTTTCATGGCTGCTTTTCTTTTTTTTTTTCTTTTTTCCTGTACCTATAGTCATAGATTTTAGTGACAACGTTTTCCTATACTTGGTCATTACAAGTTAAGCAGACTATTTGGTGGTGTCTCAACCTTTTTTAGCTTGGTCAATAGAATTACAACACAGAGATGTTAGTCTTAAGTATCTAGTCCAGTTTTTTAGCTTCCTGTTGAATTTTCGTAAGGCAATTAGAAAAGAACATAAGGATTATGAGGTTCAGCAATGTGCCTACGTCCTCGGACAAAACTCTCAACTCTCTTATTTTTGTCATAACATTCTTCTGCAATTTGTACACAAGGTTCACCGCAACAAAAAAGGGAAATTTCAAAAATAGGAAAACTATCAATACAGAGATTTGCCCACAATATGTACTTTCCTTGAATAGGAGAGCAAATCTCGCTAATATCGCCAATACTCCCCCTCAAGTTGGAGCGATGACATCGTCAGAGGTCAACTTGTTCACCATATCCTGAAATACTCCCTTGGGTAAAGCTTTGGTGAAGACATCAGCAAGCTGATCCCTACTATGAATATATGGTGTCTCTATTGTCTTGTCTTGAACATTTTCCCTTACAAAGTGACAATCGACCTTTATGTGTTTGGTTCTTTCATGAAAGACCGGATTTGAAGCAATGTGTGTTGCCGCCTGATTATCACAAAATAGCTTCGTAGATTTAGACATGGCATCACAACCCAATTCTTGAAGCAATAGACGAAGCCAGTGGCAGTAGCCATGGCTCGACACTCAGCTTCCGCACTAGATCTAGCCACAACTGTTTGCTTCTTACTTTTCCAAGTAACAATGTTTCCACCAACAAAGGTACAAAAACCCGTGGTAGATTTTCTATCAATGGGGTTCCCAGCCCAATCAACATCAGTAAATCCCACAATCTCTATATTACAATTATTCTTCAACAATATTCCTCTTCTTGGAGAAGCCTTTAGATATCGAAGGAGCTGGTTTAGCAACTCCATATGTCCTTGTGTAGGTTTTTGCATAAATTGGCTCACATAGCTAACAAAATAAGCAATGTCAGGTCTAGTAATGGTTAGGTAAATCAATCTCCCTACCAAACGCTGAAATTGCCCAATATCCTGTAATGGTGTTTCCTTAGACATAGTCTTATTGTTGTAATCCATAGGAGTGCTAGCAGGTTTAACATCCAACTTACCAATCTCCTTCAATAGATCTAGGATATATTTCATTTGAGTCAAGAACATACCTTTGTTAGAACTTGCTACCTCTATCCCCAAAAAATACCTCAATTTTCCAAGATCTTTAATGTCAAACTCCTTGCTCAACAACTATTTAAGTTCTGCAATACATGCTAAGTTACTGCCAGTAATAATAAGATCATCAACATAAATGAGAATAGCAACAATACATTCACCAGTTACTTTAGTAAACATCGAAGAATCAGCTGCGCTCCTTTTGAAACCAAATCTAATGAGTGCGGAACTTAGTTTGCCATACCATGCTCTAGGTGACTATTTGAGACCATATATTGCCTTCTTTAATTTGCAAACCATTCCCGTATTATTCTCTAAGGGATGTCCTAGAGGAAGATCCATATAAACCTCTTCCTCTAAATCTCCTTGGAGGAAAGCATTCTTCACATCCATTTGAAATAATGGCCAACTACAGTTAACTGCCACAGATAGAATGACACGAACAGTGTTCATGTGTCATTGTAGTCTATCCCATATGTTTGAGTATACCCTTTTGCGACAAGCCGAGCTTTGTACCTCTCAACCGAACCATCACTATTGTATTTGATCTTGTAAATCCACCGACATCCAACTATCTTTTTCCCGTTTGGCAATTTAACAAATTCCCAAGTATGGTTACGGTCCAATGCCTAAAGTTCATATTTCATGGCATTCACCCACGTTGATTTTCAATGGCAGATAAGAAACTTAAATAATTATGGGAAATTATATCATACCCAATAAAATCTTGAATAGGATGCTGAGCCGTATGATATGTTAAAAAATCGCGGAGCCGTGTTGAAGGCCTTGGAATGCATGATGACCTGCGGGTTGGGATTGAGATATTAGGTATCGTATATGCTAAATCTACCTATGTTGCATTTTCAACCTCTACTTCCAAATCAGCCCCATCTGTTGTAATGGCAGCTATATCAGGAACGGCATTGACATTAGGGACAAGCTGACTCCCTTGAATAACTGTTGATGGAATTTCCTCTTGATCCAACATTGAATCCCTGATAGGTAGGATAGGAAGCAAAAATTCAGAATAGTCATCTTGCTCCACTAAATTTGATTCCTAGCAAAAAACATGTGAGCCTCATTGAATACAACATCATGAGAAATATAAACACGTCTAGTACTTGGTTCATAGCATTTGTATCCCTTCTTGACATTTAAGTATCCCACAAACACACTTTCGAGCCCATGGATCCAGCTTGTCACCAGATTGAGAATGCACATAACACGCACATCCGAAAATTCTTAGGTGAGAGATACCAAATTTTCGGCCATACAGACTTTCAATTGGAACTTTATACCCCAACACTTTACTAGGCAAACGATTGATTAAGTAGCAGCTAGTAAGGACCACGTCAGCCCAATATGTCTTGGGTAAATTTCCTGAGAATAACAATGCTCGAGTAACCTCAAGCAAATGCCTATTTTTTCTTTCAGCAACTCCATTCTATTGCGAAGTTCCAACGCAGGAGGTCTGATGAATGACTCCCAAGCTACGCAGGAACACTTGAAAAGCCTTATTGGTATATTCAATTCCATTGTCTGTATGAAGAATCTTCACCATAGTGTTAAATTGATTTTTCATCATATTGCAAAAATCTTGAAACACAGTCATAACTTCATTCTTGGATTTGAGCAGATAAAGCCATGTAGCTCGAGATTTATCATTAATAAATGTAACAAAATACTTGAACCCCTCCTTAGAGTCAATAGCAGAAGCTCCCCAAACATCCGAGTGAACTAAATCAAAAAACTATTCTGATTTATGTGTACTATGTGGAAAAGGTAACCTATGTTGTTTAGCATAATGACAAGGATCACAGCAATTGGAATCATAACTTAAAATCATATCAAGAGCATGTAACACCCGATCAGAGGGATGACCCAAACGCCAATGCCACAACCGGGAAGTGTCAACAGTCTTCCTTTGTGCCATCAACACTTCGTTGTTGAGGTCCACCGTATATAGCCCATTCTGCAACTGCCCTTCACCAATCATCCTCCTGGTGGTTCGATCTTGAAAAAACACCTTTTGAGGAGTAAAAATAACATTGCAATTCCACTGATTAGTATATTTGCTAACTGACATTAAATTTGAGGATAATTCGGGTACTAACAATGCTTCAGAATTATTTGGAAAGAAATTAATTTGTGCAAACCACTAGTTGGAACCTGCCCACCATTAGCAATAGTAATAGGTGGATATGACACACCTGAAGTAATATTGGATAGCAAGTTTGGAGAACTACGCATGTGGTATGTAGCCCCTGAGTCAACAATAAACTGAGTTTTGGATAAAGCTGAGTAAGTATGGACATTACTAGACGTCATAGCCAAATTTCCGGTTTCGGTGCTAGAAGCATTCATTCCATTGCCATGTGTCTGAAGTAATTGATGAACTTGTTGAGACAAAACCTCCAACTTGGATTGAAAATCGTTTGGATTTTCTTGGATTGCCACCTTAGCTTCCGGACCCCTATCTTTGGAAAGACGCAAATGCGAATGAAGAACCAAACACCTCTCTTTGGAATGGCCATTGCGATTGCAATGGTCACAATGAAACCATGTTGGTTTCTTAAATTTTCCTTTGGCAAACCGAGCAATGGAGTCTCCTTACTTCATGTTGATAGCACTATGGGCCGATTGTTCACCAAGCTATCCTGATGTAATTGGAACTGAAGGCATGACACGTCTCCTTGTTTCCTCACTTTGGATTATGGCACAAACTTCATGGAAAGTGGGCAATTCAGGACTCATAAGAATTTGACGTTTGGTGTCCTCAAATTCAGGCCTGATGCTTGCTAACAATTGAAAGATTTTATCTTGCTCTTCTCGATTGACATAATCCATACATTCTGAGTCGCAGGTCTATACTGACGAAGCTTATCCCATTGCTTCTTCATTTTTCCCAAGTGTTCAGTGAAAAATTGTGTTGCGCCTTGCTTAGAAGAAGCAAGTCCTTGTTGCAGTTCAAAGATCCGAGATGCATTCCTGGCTTGACCATACATCTCATTTATCAAATCCCACAACGCCTTGGCTGACTCTGAATATGCAAATATCTCATAGATCTCTGGTTCCATGGAATTGAATATCCAAGACATCACAATGTGGTCATTCACTTGCCATTCATCAAATCTAGGATCTGTCGCGGGAGAGGCTCTAATCTTCCCGTTGATGTGACCAAGCTTTGATCTACCTCGAGAGCAACAGTTATAGCTCGTGACCAAGGAAGGTAATTTCTTTCATTTAGCAACAACGAAGTAAACCGCAGGTTGTTTATCTCATGCACCTTTGTTGTGTTGGATGCATCTCCTGACTTCTTTGACCTATCCATGACATGTTGCTAGTAATAATAAGGATATGACAGTAACAAAGAGAGGAACAAGAACTAACCGAAGAATGCAGATTGTTGTAGAACAAGAACGATCTTGAACATAAGCAGATCGAGACAATCAGATGTGCAGAAAACAAACCAAAAAAAAATCACAGGTTGAATCAAACCTATTCTGATACCATGTTGAATTTTAGTAAGGCAATCAAAAAAGAACACAAGGATTAAGAGGTTCAACAATGTGCCTACTTCCTCGGACAAAACTCTCGACTCTCTTATTTTTGTCATAACATTCTTTTGCAATTTGTACACAAGGTTCACCGCAACAAAAAAGGGAAATTTAAAAAATAGGAAAACTATCAATACAGAGATTTGCCCACAATATGTACTTTCCTTGAATAGGAGAGCAAATCTCGCCAATATTGCCAATACTTCCCTATGCTCCAAAATAAGACTTATTTTGATTAACATATTAAGGAAAATTGCATGAACTTATCTTCCTCTCCATTTATCTGTGTAGCGATTATTCTTTCCCTGTGACTGTGCTCTATCTTATTGAAGGCAGTACAACATGGTACAGCTCTATTATGAGTGTCAATAAGTGGCAGTACTAGGAAGTCAGACTATGCATTGGTACCCTTTTTGCTTTCTACCATGACAGTAGTTGCATGGAGTTCTAGTTTTGTTTGATACCAACATGTTGGTCAAGCAGGCAACTTTTTCTTTAAGAAAGGGGTTTAAAAATAGCAATGATGAATATAAAATGTCAAATGATATATACACTCACACAACTCGTTATTTTATCTTGTGGAGTTGACTGACACTTTTGTAGCTGGGTGCATGACCATTTGTGGTAGCCATGATGGTAAGTGAAGATTCTTATTATTTTACTTAACCTGTTTGATTTAAGTATGAGTGACTCGTGCATATGAGTGACTCGTGCACCTTAAAGCTGATTTTAGATTGGAAGTGTGGAATCCATGTACTTGGAGCCTCTATACAGTTGTTACCGTGCTAAAGGTTTTGCACCCACTTGAGCCCATAACTTCAATAGGTGGCTTATTTGATAAAAGCATTTTCTTATATAAATAGAAATGGTAGCTCACTTTGTCTCCTTGAAATTATTTTTTCTCTAAAAACTCTTCTAGTTTCCCTTTTTGACTTGGCTATTGGCACCCTTGTACAATTACAACTGAATTCTATAGCATCATATGCTCTCAGTCTTCTTTATTTTATGAGCATATATAATATTTTTTTTGCAGTCATACAGTATCAACGTATTCATCTCCGTTCGGGTATCATTTTTTTTTTTTTTTGTAAAAGTAAGCAATATATTGGGGAAAGGCCAAACTATACAAACGAGCACGACTTCAAAAACTTGCACTCAAGATTAATAGAATCATTATGAGTGGAAGGAAGCCGGGACGAAAGCCAAGCGGCTAAAACAAGAAAACCAAAAGAGCAAGAAGCACAAGAACGGTGATAACAACAGCCAACCAGAAACAATCTAACACAACAACCAGAGCAAGAGAGGTGAGAATCAATCGCCTCCCCCCGCAAGCAATAGAATCCTCAGATTAAGGTACAAAATTAGCAAAGCCTTTGACCACCAGGCATATTAGACGGATGGCTAAAGATCTCCAGAAGTGAAAATGATTGGGTCAATGTCCCAACTGTGTTGTAGCCTCCTATTTCTAGTAGAGTCCTCCACGTTTCTGAAGCTGAGAGCCTTATCTTTGACGACTTTTAGAAGATACTTCTTCATGGCCGAGACGGTGAGCGACTCCTCTCTGAAGAGTATATTGTTCCTATTCTTCCAAATAATATGGCAAAGTGCACCAAAAGAAAAACGAGCAATGCATTTATAAAAATCATTGCCCGAGAGCAAGGTTATAACCCAACGAAGATTCTCATCCTAAGACCTGTTACGCCATGGAAGGTTGCATTTGGCCGTCCAAAAGAAAGTAATACCAGCCGTAATGTGACACCCAAAAAATAGATGATCAATAGAGTCGGGCAAATCATCGCAAAAAGGGCAGGAGCCAGTATCAATCCTACCATAAGAAAGAATGAGAGCTTGGGGTGGGAAGCCTTCGCTTAGTGATGAGCCAAAGGTGAAATTGGTACCTAGGCGTGATGGTATTGTTCCAGACGAAAGGATGCCAGAAGACCTGGGGCTTCTTCTACCTAAAGACCTTCCAAGCCGTCACAACCGTGAAAAGGCCCGCTGAGTTCTCCCTCCAATAGAAAGAATCCTAGTTCGAAGATAGGGAGGGAATGGGGTACTCCCAAGACTCCAACACTGACTTGATAGCCTAGCCATCATTCGAAAAGAGGTCTGCCACTGTAACCTGCCTAGAAAGACCGGAACTATAGATGATCGAATCCAAGAAAAATAAGTTCAAAGGGCCCCTAGGGTACCAATTTTCAAATCAAAGTGACACTGTTAAGCCATCCCCTATTCTCCAACAGAAGCTATGTTGGTTTCCGTTTTGAGTTGTAAGATCTTCTTCCAAGCCCAAAAATAGTAAGTTGGCTTCTTCACGACCCAAAAGTTCTTCCTTGTTAAGAAGGTCGAGTGGATCCACTTGCATCACAACGACTCTTTATCCGAAAACAATATCCAATTATGCTTCAACATAGCAGCCTTATTACAATCATGGAGTCTCCGGATACCAAGACCGCCCTCCTCTTTTGGGAGGCAAACGTCGTCCCAGGCTACCTTGGCATCCCATCTGCCTAACTGCGGGCTTTTCCAAAGGAATTGTCTGAGGATACGCTCAATTTGGTCCAACACAGCCAGAGGAAGAATGAAAACACTCGCCCAGTAGGCCTAGATAGCATGAAGCACTGACTTGATTAACTGAAGACGGCCAGCAAAAGATAGAAACCGATGGGTCCAAGATTGAACCCTCGCTGTAATGCGGCTAACGAGAGCAGCACAATCCGTCTTCCCCAGCCTTGATGTAATGATTGGAACTCCCAGATAATGGACCGGAAGGTTCCCTTCTATGAAGCCTAGGTCAAGCAGGATTTGATTCCTTAAGGCTAACAAGCCCCTAACAAGAACACCTCACTTTTCCTTGAATTCGGATTCAATCCACTCCAAGCTAAGAACGTTTGAAGGCCTTCTTTGAGGAGTGTCACAGAAGGCAAGTCGACTTCACAAAAGAGGAACACATCATCCACAAAGAACAAATGCGAGAGGTTGGTGGCCTTGCATCTCCAAAAGTACCTAAAGTCCGCCTACAAGGAGCATTGGGTATCGGTTGGTGCCTTCATGTACCTACAAGTCCAATCCTTCACATTGGGAATTCACTTGAGTTCAATCTAGAAGGTGAGTCAATGAGAAAAAATTTCATCCGTATTATTGGATGCTTTCAAACATAAGCCAATGTATGCTGGTTATTCACTTCCTGATTTCGTGGAATTGTTGATTGTCCAATCAAAAATATCATCAATTATTTGCTTTTATTTTATTTCATTTTGAAAGGTATTGATAACTTAGATTTGGGTTATATTTTGTTCCTAGCATTATTAAGGCAGCTCTGTCACTTTAAAAAGAATGTCATCTTTCTCTGGACATTCAATTTTTAATTGTCATGTGTCACAACCCGATCTCGCCGCCCTTGATCCCTCATCATCACGAGGAGAGAAAATAGGGACAGATCAGGTTTAGGAATACTTGATCATGAGAGTTCCCTCACGGCTTGCGTTCCAAAAGACGTCATCACCTCGCCTTTTACATCAAGCATCTCATGAGTTCCCTCCACGAGATCGCGAGCTCTCCCAATCTCGTACCCGCGTAACAGCAAAGTGTCGCGATCCATACCCACAAAGGCGACACACGTTAGAAAAAGGGGTCAAGTGTGGATATTGGATTTAAAGGTACCTTTACCATAGTAGCCCTCTTGACAATACGCCTCGCCCATAAGGATGGCATCACTTCATGCTTTGGAGTACTCTCATATCGAGTATGCTAAATCATGGTGAGTTTCATCGAAACTCGTACCTGGTGTGATAGGTTTATTTATACAATCTAGTTGTTAATGACAACCTAAAAAAAGACGGGAGTCGCCACTAGCCTCATTTTGGGGGTCAGCTAGAAAACTCAATCGAGGATTGGGAGTGTTCCCTCGATTCCTATGCAATCAAATATCTAAGTTCGGGGACTTTGGTTACACTAATATTTCTATTAGCGTCCTTTCGGTACCTAAACAGTATGTTGTGTTTTCCTAACATGTCCATGCATTTCTTTTTACATTTTCGAGATCATTAGTCATAAACTAAATGATAATGCGTGATTGGTCATTTTCATTTTATTTTATTTCTAGAAAAATAAGAAAAGAAAGCAGTCAATGGAATTGAAATTATGAGACACTAAGTAAACAATCAAGGAAAGCAGTAAATCTACAATGCAATAAAAAAGATGAGAGAAAGAGAGAAAACCCGTAACTCGCCGGGCTTTATACAACAAATGGAACCCGAAACATTTGTCGGGGAAATGAATAGTACATGATAATAATCGGAATGGACATTGACCTCCACTGTCTTTGCGCTTTCTCCAACTTCGGCGTCATAATCTAAACCTAATCTAAGAAACTTATGACTATGTGCATACAATGGAAAGAAACAAGCATACACATCGAAACAATCAAAAACAAGATATCATGTCAAGATTAATCATTTAAAAGAAGTGCAATACGAAAGTCAAATTTTGGAACCTTGGGGTCGACCTTTGTCTTTCCTGCGAGGGTCCCACTAAGACACCTATACAATCCATATTTTGTGACTTATAACAATTGTTGACCAATTGTATTCTAGTATAGCCAATAACGCTTATAAGTCTCCTAATCAAGTGATTTATGTGATCCCAGGGTTTTCCCTCGATATCATGCATTGACCCTACCATTTATCTAAAAGTCACATGCATTGCAAAAATTTAAACATGCATGCGAGTCTTTTTAACCTTGTTTCTCAACCAATCAAGCAAAAAAATGAACCGTCGGTGGGTCACTTATTACCAAGGGCATGCGTTAATCACAAACATAGGTCATTTTTAATGCATGATGGGATTATATGTATGAGGGGCACATGTGATATTTCAAAAGAAAAAACATATCTCAAAATCATTCATGAAAAGTTTTGAGACAAAGTGATGTCTCGGCTATAAAAGACATTCAATTGCCAAGGCTAGCCCGTGGCTCACATACATGCACTCACAAGCATCGTAGGCATTTTGAATACAATTCAAATTGTGACTTTCACAATATCAAATCAGGATTTTTAAAAAAGATTTGAAAATATTTAGGATTAAGGAATATCTAGGCTATGGAGCACATTCAATTGCCAAGGCTAGCCCAGGGCTTACATAAATTCACTCACAAGTGTCGCAGGCATTTTGAATATGGTCCAAACCATGATTTTTCCTTAAACCAAATCGAGCTTTGGAGAAGAACTTTTTTAGAAATCGTTTTTGAGAAACATCACATGTACCAAAGTATTTTTTGAAATATGTGATTTGAAAAGGCCGATTGTTTAACAATAAAGATCAAAACATTTAGAACAATTTTCATAAAGATGGCATGTCCTAATTTCATGCACAAACTAACCTAAAAGGTAATACTAAACAATCACAATCATATTTATATCAGAAAATTTCAGAACAAACGTATAAGGACGGCAAAACTGGGCAGTACTTAATGATAACTTGGCAATGAAAAAATTCCCAAACATGCATGACATGATGATAAACAACTTTCATGAAAAACATTTTCTTAAACAATCTATACATGATTTTTCAAAAATCAAATAACAAGCAATAACATATCAGAAATTTGTCAAAACTACATGACATTCAGCTAATGTTACAAGGATTTTTCCTATCAAAACATATCTAAAAATCATCCAATTTACACACAACATAGCCAACATGATGACAAGAATGTTTCATTAAGAAGCTAAGTTCAGATTCCAAATATAAAAATTGGAACAAAAATATCAAAGACATGTCCAAACAGGGGTTAGAACAGGGGTCCAAACTTGATCCCTTGTTCAAATTCTGATCTAGTTTTGAAAAAAATGAAAAATAGTCTAAACGATGAGTGATTGGCATGAAATCAGTGGCATTAGAAACTTCTAAGTGTGTCCTACATCTTCCTAGAAGAACTCGAGTTCAAACTAAGTTAATTCGGTATCCTAAAATCGATATCTCTAAAAATGTGCGCATCAGTAACTAAGAAAATGGAACATAAGCATTCATTAGAAAACCTTAAAATCACTCAAAGAATACACAAACGAAATGAAGACATCACATGGGACTTAGAATTGGATGCGATGAAAAGTTTGGATAGTCATCTAATCGTAAGTCGGTATGCAAAATGTCATACAATTTAAATGACATTATGAGATGATTCATGATTCCTAATAATATGCTTGGGAATTCTAAATGTGATGAACACTTTTTGTGAGACAATTTAATGTGCAAGATGAAACTCAAATGACATGATCTAAACATGCATGCAAACCTTGCAACATGCGATTCAATCATCAAGAGGCATGATCGTAAGATTTGATCCTTCGATGACTCAAATAAGCATGGAAAGGTGCACACATGACAAGGTTTCATTTCAACATTAAGTTTACAGAACAAGCATGATTTCAGCTACCCTCAAGACATGCATAAATCCTACCAAAAATCTCACATACAGAGCATACGATGATGAAGATTTCTCGTTAAGAGTTTGAAACTCAATTAAGATCATATGAATTGTGGCAAAAATGGCAAAATAGACAAGCTATATGTCCAACACATGTTGCTGCAGTACCTTTTACTCTAATACATGCAATTGATTCACATTACCAATGTAAAAACCTTACAAAGCATACATCAATTGAACATATATATCATGTATTTCAACTCTCATGAAGGATTTGAGACCAAATAGATGCATTTATGGACTCAATTTCATCAAAACAAATCTCGGACCAATGCAGGACGGACTGACCTATATTCAGATCTAAACGATTTTGACCTAGCTAAACATGTCCAAAAATTTTGAAAAAAACTACAAAATATGCACAATATGTGTACGAGCAACTCTCATGAAGGATATTTGTTCCAAAACTCAACACAAGAATCAGTACAAAAACAGCAAAACCTGAGATCGATACGGAACAGATTGCCCTAGGCTTAGATCTGAGTAGATCTGACCTAGTTGAACACATCCAAAAATCATGAAAAAATTACAGAAGATGTATGAGATGATTTGGAACAAAACTTATGAGAACAATTTTATCAAAAAATGATCATGAAAGTCAGAACAAAAATAACAAAGTCAGAAGGTAGAACAAAATCGGAACCGAAAAAAACCTAAACTATTGCAGAATCGTTAATCTTCAGATGTATTTTTCGAGAGTCAAAAAATGCTCAATTGGGGCGTGTAACCTATCGTTTCGAAGCTCGGGATGTCTATTATCTAATCTTAAGAGGACTCTAGCTGAAACAAGGTCGTTTCGAACCTCATTTTAGTCAAAACAGAAAGTTACTTCTGGTGTCAAAAACATGTAGAAATAAGAACGATTTTTTTAGGATCGACCTATCCAATTGATTTTCACAAATTTTGGAAAAAATGTATGTTGTATGGAAACATATTTTGAACAATTTTCTTGAAGGCATTGATTAAATATTTAAAGCACAAAAATCCACAGAAAATCGACAAGCAGTCAAGATTGATCAATACATAACAATGAAATAAAACATGTCAGTTTTCCAAAATCATTTCTTGACTTTTGAAGCAAATTTCAGATAGCAAACAACATCGGATCGAGATGTGCTATAGCTCATTGGAAAGCTAATCAAGTCATCTTTGACTCTCACGAAGGCATCGAGCACAAAAAAAAAAAAAAAACATCTACTAGCTCGTTTCCAGGCATATGCACAGAGAAATCCATCATGAATCCAAAATTGCAGAACAATGAGCATCTAAGTAATCAAACATATCATCATCATCACAACCTATCTACTTCCATCCCAATACATCCTAGACATCATCAAGTCATCATAGACCTCATAAATCAATCCCTAAGATGAGCTCTAGCCCCGATCTCCTATTGAGATCTCACTTCATCGAGCTCGAAGCCAAAGAGCTTACCTCTTAATGTTTTCACATGAAATGAACTCCCGCAAACTATCACCGAGCCACCACAACACCTAGGAACATCAAGGACTGTCCCAGGGAGACTAAGATTGTCGGAGATACTGAAGAGGACGCTAGATTTACTCTGATTTGCTGCTAGACAGAATAGCTACCAAATCGGGCACCGAAAGACCACCAGTGACTTCTCCGATTAATCCAAGACACCTAGAACTTGAGGAAGGGCAGAAGAACGTTGTGATGATTGGCAGCGCCAAAGAGCTCGCCGGCGAGAGGCCGAACGTCGGCAAGGGGTGGTGCGGCCAAAGGAAAAAAATGCGCGCAAAGATGAGAGGGAGAAAGTCGGTAGGGAGACAGAGAAAAAAGAAAGAGAGAGAGACTCCCTTCACTTTTCAGATCTGGAATTCTACGAGCCCCCCTTTTCTTTCAGAGGAAAATGATATTTATTATATGTGCATGAGAGAGGCCATCCTAGCCCTTAGATCGATCCATGGGTTAGGATGTCATCTTTCTTCTGAACAAACATAATAGCCCTAAGATGACACCATAATCCATCACGTGTTTAAATTGAATGGTCACGATACATTGTCAATGGATGGTGATGATCTAATCTTGAGGTAAGGGATTAGTTTGAGTCCTTTTGTAATTTCATCAAACTTGGGGGGCAAATTTCGAAATTTGAAAATTATGGGCATAAATGCTGAGAGTGGTTTCCGGCCAAAAAATGACCGGAAAAATTCGCTAGTCAACAGGTGAAATCAGGTCAATGCCAATCAACACTACATTGACTGGGTTGAATTTTTGTCCAAATTTTATTATGATTTTTCTGGTTTTACCCAATTTAAACAAAACCAAATATTTCTACATGAATCGAATCAAATGAGATGCAATTAAGCTATCTCAAGTCGACTAATTGTGCACAAAATGTTTAAATCCATTGAATTCCTATTGAAGTGAGGCCACAAGCTAAACTCATATTTTTAATTGAACCTCAATTGGCCAAATTGAAGCTCAATTATTTCAATTACATTCTAGTCTAGAATGGGCCAAGTCAAATTATATCAATTGAAGCATCTTAGCTGGGTTTTCTAACCTCTGAATAAGTCAAATCGACCAAACTAGAATGTATCCAAGTGAATCTCCCAAAATTGACCTTGGATTTGGACTTATCTTAAGAAAATGAGTGAAATGCAATCGTCCGTTCATAAGTCATGAAGAATTATTTTGGTCCCCTAATTAGGGCTCAAAATGATAATTCGCATTTTGACTCGGTGTTGCGACCTTCCCGAATTTTTTTTTTGGAGGTGAATTATTCGAAAGGCTAATGGATTACTAAGTCCGAAGACTTGGCATGGACCCTCCCAAGTCCTACCAATCGCAACTTGATGTTAAGAAATTAATCTATTCAAACATGCAATTATACTCAATTTGGAGCCGCCGCTAACCAATTAGGATTGGTTAGAAACCCAAGTAAAGTATGGGAGAATACTTTACTTTTGCGAACCAGAAATTCAGTAGATCCGGGGACATGGTTACGCTAGATTAATCTAACGTCCTTTCGGTACCTTTTATTTTAATTTCAAAAATATTTTGCAGGCAATGTTGATTAATTTTAACTTAAGCTACTAACATGCAAATGGTGATCATGCGGGTGCACAATCGATAAAAATAACATTCAATAAAAATGCATGCCCTAAACATGATTTCTAAATGCCATGACACCTAATTTTTCTTTTTCTTTTTTTAAAAAAAATGTTAATTATATGCAATCTTAATTTAAATTTGATATGCATGAGTTTTACTTTAATGACATGAAAGATGCAATTCATATGACATAATTTGAATCATTACAATATGCATGCAATCTAATTTACATAATCCTAAATATGCATATGTTACATGATATGGGATGGATGACATGGTAATTCTATATGCATGTTCTTTTTATGATTTTTTTATGATTATTTTTATACATGTATGCAACCTACACTAAACAATGATGACATGAAATATGATTAATTATAAACTAATTTATTAACTAACCAAGTAAATGACCTTTTGTGTTTTCTTTTTTAAATGACTTAATAATTCTTATTAAAGAAAGAAAATAAAGATGCAATACTAATCTTCGGCTTTTTTTTTTATTTTTTATATATTTTTTTTAAAAATACTACATGATGAGAATGTTAAAACATTAACCTATAACCCACTAATTAAAACGCAACATGTAATGTGCACATTATGAAATCTATATAACCTAAATAACATTTTTTTTGTTCTTCTTTTGTTTTACTAAATGAAAATTGATTTAATCTAAAAATATCTAGGTGAGTTGCTTTAATATGAAATGTGTATGGACCTAAGTACCTAAGTTCTAGATATGACAATATTTTATTAATAAACAAATTCTAATTAAACCTATTATGCAAATTAATTAATATGTACCTAATATGTTTTTGATTCTTTTTATTGAAATTCGGATTAAAAAAACTAATTAGACTAACTAAAGTGAATGATATTCTAATTTATTTTAGGAATCAATTTAACTTAAACTATATCTTATCTTAAAAGCTATATAAAAACTCAAGACATGCCAACATTATTTAAAATTAGCCCTAACA
This sequence comes from Eucalyptus microcorys, assembly GCA_014182515.1. Lineage (NCBI taxonomy): Eukaryota > Viridiplantae > Streptophyta > Magnoliopsida > Myrtales > Myrtaceae > Eucalyptus > Eucalyptus microcorys. Next base: position 24,974,783 of record CM024568.1, on the reverse strand, counting down.
AAAATCACCCATCTAAAAGTATAATCTAAAAAATATAATCCTATAAATGCAATTCTAATTTACTAAACCTAAATGCTCTAATGCAATATTTAGATTTTTATGTACTTTTTGATTTTTTTTATTTTTTAAATCTTTCCAAACAAGTAATTATTTTAAAAGAATGAAGATAAGAATTAAAATAACCGAAAAAATAATCCGTTGTCTCACGGATTAAATTAACAATTATTTTAACTCTATAATGATTTAACAATTGAAATGCTATCAAAATTCCTAAAAATTAAAGTAATTAAAAAATGACCCGACGTCTTACGGGTCAAATTAATAATCACCATAATTTGGGATAAAATACCTGCAGTTAATGCCTACGAGATTTATAAAAGAAAAGCACATCTCAATATTCTAAAATGAACAATAATAACAAAATATATAAAATAAGATAAAAGTTAGTGAAAAGTAAGAATAAAAATTAAAAATTAAACTACCTAAGGGAAGGTGAACAGTAGCATCGATGGGGGTGATAACGTGCGACGAAGGATGGCCGGCGTCGGAGCTCCGGCGAGGGCAAGTGGGCTGCAACGGCTATAACAATGGCGACGAGCGGAGGTCCGAGCGCGGGGGTGACGCGGGCAGCTAGCTTCGAGCGCGAGTGAATCGAACAAGCGGAACTGCAGTCGTCGGCTGGGCGTCGGAGGGCAGCACGGCGACCTGCAAAAGAGACAGGGGCACGCGGTGATGGGCACTGCAGATCGCGGTAGGTCACAGGCATCGGTTCGGAAGGGGCAACAGTCCGGCGAGGTGGCGGTGGCTGCGCAGGCTGCTGGTACGGGCGTCGAAGGTGTTGCTGGCGTCGGATGTGTTGCTGTGGACAAAGACGCAGGCAGGGGCGGCGTTCGAGCAACAGCAGTTCGACTTGGGCGAGACGGAGCAGGGGCGTCGGCGTCGGGTGTTGCTCGGGAGGGCGCGTCGGAGGCAGAGGCGCAGTGGCGGAGACGGTCGGGAGCGCAGAGAGGCGTCGATAGCACGCACCGGTGACAGACGGAGGTGCGGCAGCGCTCAGGCGGACAGGATCGGCGAGCTGCTGCAGGAGTCGCTCAGGTTGCAACGGCGTCGAGCACGGCGAGAACAGGGAGGTCGACGAGCGGAGCTGCAGAGGACGACGGTGAGTGCAGCGGGCTGCCGAGGGTCGGCGCTCGGGAGGAGATGGTGCAGAGACTCCGGCAGAGGACGCGGGTGGTGGAACGGCGACGAAACAGGGGTGCGGTGGCGCGGCGTCGTGGCTGGATCTCGGGCGGAAGGCGCGGTCGGGGGGTCCCCGCGAAGAAGACGATGCGCAGCACTTTTTCTCTCTGCCTCACCTGTCTGCATTTTCTATCCCAATAATGTAATTCATTTGATGAAATTACAATTTTATTTCCAATTTTTGAGAGCATAATGAGGCACGCCAAACCAGCCCGGTGACGATATCCAACAATGAAAAGAAAATATCATCCAAGGAGAATTCGAGGAGGGGGCTTCTTCATGCTTCCTCATCCAAAAATTTCAAAAATAAAATAAATAAAAAGAAAAAAAATCATTTGTCAAGCTATTTCCAAAAGCATGCAATAGGTTAGCTTTGTTTAATTTTCTAACTCATTTACTTCATGTTTCAGAACATTGCTTTTTCGGTCGATGAGAAAGCATCGAAAAAAGGCACACCAAGTTGCAATTGGCCCAACTGTCAATGACACATTTCTAAAAGTTAATGTGACAGATTGGGGGCATGACAAATTTTGGTAGTGACCCGGCGAGATAAGATCTCGGCCCAAGCCAAAAATGGATATTCCATCTGCTTTTACTTTGATGTTACATAGTATCATATTCATGCACGTTCTCTTGTGCAGGGGCAAAAGTGGATTTTCAGTCTTGAATGATAGGGGATAATCCAAAGACATCAACTGTTGAGGCAATCCCATTGTAGAGGAATCCTTGAATGAATGCTTAAAATCATTTTGCAGTGTGGAAAACTGTTTGTTTTGAAGTTGACAATTTTTCATGCCTAAAAAAAAGATTTTGCATGATGACTCTTAGCCACCAATTCCACTAAAGAACATCAAGATGGACTAATTTAATGAATGATGTGGAATTGATTGAGCATACTAAATGAGACAAGTCGGGATGACAAAAGGCAAACCTTATCCTATACACAGTCCCTTACACATACACTTGTGAGATGAGTGTAGGAAGATTCATATGCACAAGGTAAAGAGTTCTCTCGCAAAAGGTACATCAACCGAAATGATGAGAGGCAATTCATTTCTTCATCCCAAACACTACAGGTGATCCATTGCTTAACCCTTTTGAGCTTATACACTTATGGATATTCTTTCCGAATTACCCCTGTCAAGAATCACCCCACATCGGGGCAACTCGGAGATAAAATGGCATCATGAGGTGAGGAAAATGAATTGAAATTTTCTTGCTCTCACTTGCATCAATCTTCAAGTCGTGCTATTACATTGAATTCATGTGTTAATTTAAGTGCCTTAGGATGACGAAAAGCATTTCTTTCTTTATCCTACATACTTATACCCTTTGCATAGCCCACTTGAGCCTGCAATTTCATTTCTTTAAACCCAATTGGTAATCATCCCCCACACTGGGGCAAGGCAAAAGACAGATAAAGACCCTTGAAAGTTCGAATGTCATTCAAAGTGTAATTCCTTGACGCATGCACTACGCGCAAGAATTGAAATCAAAATAGAACTAAAGGGCATGAAAAAGTAGTGTGCCTAGTAAAAGCAAGGCCAATGCCCATGAAAAAAAAATGAAAAAAAAAAATGCATGAAAACTAGGGGCATGAAAAAAAGTGATATGCCTAGTAGAAGTAATGCCAATGAAAATGAAAAAGAAAGAGTCATGATAGATGACTATCGGTTGCAAAAGGTTGTATCTCAATGGAGCAAGTACTCAAAGAGTTAAGATCAATGGTGCATCCCTGGCGAAAGAGAAGACCAGCGGCAATGCCTAGATGATCATCAGCTTTGACCTTTATACACATTTTTGAGCCCAATGATCATTTCATTTCTCAACCCATGAACCCAGTCTATGTTACGGCTCTTACAAAGTCTCTTTAGATTAGGGCACTTGAATTAATATAGGGGTTCATATGTTTATAAGCATCGCTTGAAGAAGTGCGAGCAAGATTATTTCTTTTTCATTTTGCAGGGTTCTTGACTTGTAAACCCAGAGATGATTGCAAAGTTGTTTTTTCAATAGCCTTGACTCAAAGAGTCCATTTGTTAAGCCGTTGACCGAGCCCACAATATGGTCCATGTTAAAGACCTCCCAGATTGGTAAGGTCGTACCGCTTGCGAGAATACTCGAACCCCTGTCGATATGGTGAGATGGGGTGATTCTCTTCTAAATGAGAGTGAGTGAAAGTCCTTTCTAACCGAAAGTTTCTCATTTAGTATTCTTAAGAAATCCAAGTCATGAATGAAAATTGTATTGAATGATAACTCTCTCTAGTGGAAATTCGAGTGATGCGAAGGTCATTATACATGAACCCCGATTAAATTGATAAAATTTCAGTGGATTTTGAAGTGTGTGTTCCAGAATAACATTAATTGCTTATTTCTTTGGTGAATGCACTTTTGCTCTAATCATGTCGACAGGTAATGTTTTCTCAAAGACCCAAGAGCTCCTGATATTCAAGTCCCTTTCAAAATGCCTCATGATACTAGGAGATGAGGAACCATCACGAACATTCAAGGTTCATCCTTGATGTTCCAAAATTTTACCAGGAGGTGAAAGACCTCTACAAGATATTTAAATTCCAGAAGACATATCCCCAAGAATCAGAGATATCACTAGGTAAGTATATCTCTACTCATACTCTAAATACTTATCATTGTGCAGGTATTCTCTCTCAAGTACATCGACACTTGACTCAGTCAAGTTGTCCTTTATATAGACTTGGCGTGCTTTCGTAGCCTAGAGTCCCTCTCATCGACCCAGCGTGCTTCCGTAGCCCAGTGTCCTTTAAATCGACCTGGCGTGCTTTCGTCGCCCAGAGTCCTTTTCAGCGGCCCGGCGTGCTTCCGTAGCCCGATGTCCTTTAAATCAACCTGGCGTGCTTTCGTAGCCCAAAGTCCTTTTCAGTGGCTCGGCGTGCTTTCGTAGCCCGGTGTCCTTTAAATTGACATGGCGTGCTTTCGTAGCCCAGAGTCCTTTTCAGCGGCCCGGCATGCTTTCGTAGCCCGGTGTCCTTTATATTGACCTGGCGTGCTTTTGTAGCCCAGAGTCCCTTATATCGACCCGGCGTGCTTTTGTAGCCCGGTGTCATTTATATTGATCTGGTGTGCTTTTGTAGCCCAGAGTCCCTTTTATCGATCCGACGTGCTTTCATAGCCCGTTGTCCTATTTATTGACCCGGCGTGCTTCCATAGCCCGGTGTCTTTTGATATGACATGGCGTGTTCCTGTAGCTTAAAGTCCCCCTATCAAATCGACGTGCTTCCATAGCCCGGAGTTCCCCTTCTTCGACATGGTGTGCTTCCGTAGCCTAGAGTCACTTCATTAATTTGGGAGACATATCTTTAAGGATCAGAGATGCCACCTGGTAAGTATATCTCTATCCATACTTGTCATTGTACAGGTATTCATTTTCAAGCACTAGCACTCGATGGAATTGCCCTCCAAAGATTTTTCTAGATTCATTCTGATCAGGGCGACCGAAGAATGGTTCGGAACCTGGTTAGATGATCTATGCTGCAATGCTCAGGCAACCGTAGAATGGTACGGGTCCTGGGAAAGCAGTCACTTTGCGAAGTCATGTTATTATTCTGGTCGACCGTAGAATGGTACGGGTCCTGAACATGTAACACTAATCTATCTTGAGTTACTCCACCATCCCCGAAGGTAAGTAATTCCAGGTAAGTTCCTTTATCATTTGCATTAGCATTTCCATGCATCATATAAATTTCATTTCAAAATGGGATTCATTTTCCAAAAAAAAAAAAGTCATTTAATGCATGTGCATAATTAAAATTAGGTCTCAATTTGTCTTTGAAGGCAACCTCTACGAGCTCACCTTCAAAGAGGGGCAGTATTGACACCTAATTTTGGAAAAATAAAATTACATTGGAACAAATAAAAGGAAAAATGAAAAAAATGGGGGAAATTGATTTGATTGATTATGCATGGAAAATTGGAATTCTAATGGATATTCAAGTTTTGTTAAATGCAGCAACAATTTTGAAATCAAATGAAAAATGAGCAAGAATTGAGTTGATTGTCAAATTATACAGATTTGATTTAATGTGACAAGAAATGGTAACTTGGGAAATGCCATGTAAAGAGACCGTTTCGAATCACTATAAAAGAGAGGCTCATTTTTCATGACAATGGGGGGGCGGGGGAAATTCGAAAAAAAAAATCAGAGAAGAAATGGAGAAATTTTTTCTCTCTTTCGTTGAGCCCATTTTCCTTCGTTTCTTTTAAAAGTCAAAAAAAAGTCAAAGAAAGAGTGAAAGAGAGAGGAGACGTGAGTGACGTGAGGTGAGAGAGAAAAGAAAAGAAAAGAAAAAAAAAACAAAACAAAACAAATTCACTGTGCGTCTTCTTCACTTGCACCCGTCGCCTCCGTCTCCCGTCCGCGCCGGCCTCTGCGCCCGCGCCGGCACCGCCACCGCCTCCCCGCCGGACTCGCCCGCAACGCCGCAGCCGCGCCAAGCCCTCCGTGACACAGATAGCTGTTGTTGCCGCGCCTACACCGCAGATCTCGAGCCTCGATGTGTTGACGCCGATCGTCGCTCTGACACCCGAAAACCTGAACCCGCTGCAACGCCGGTTTCCCCCTTCGCCGGAGCCCGACGCCACCGCATCTCAGCCGCCGCGACTCCGCCTCTGCAGCTGCCGTCGCCGAGCACCCGAGCATCTCCATCCCCCCGCCTCCCACTCGGAGCCCGACGCTGCCGCGCCACCTGCTCGCGCCGCCCCACACCGGTGACCTCCGCCCGCAACGACTTGCCGCACCTCCGAGCACCAGCATCGTCACGCCCAAACGCGCACTCCGGCCCTTTTTTTATTTTAAAAAAAAAAAGTCAAGGTAGTTTATTATTATTATTTTTTATTTATCATGTTTAGTTGTAATGATTTAATTTGAAACATTGGATGTTTGTTCATTTTATGAATATTGTAAGCATTATCCGCTAGGATTTTGTCCGGAATTATTGTAATTATTAATTTAATCCGAGAAACATCGGATTATTTTTTTAATTATATTAATTTTTGGGCTTTTTGGTAGAATTTAAATTGTTAAATCATTATAAGTATTAATTTGATCCGTAAGACTTCGGATCAAATTTTTAATTATTTTGATCTCTTTGTCGTGATAATTAGGGTTAGAATAATCGTTAATTTGACTCGTGAGACAACATGTTATTTTTTCTATTATTTCAATCCTTTATTTTGTTGATAGTTTAGATTCAATATTTATTTAATAATTACTTATCTTAAAAAAAATTAAAAAATCAGAAAATCAAAAAATCAAAATTCTGCATGAGCATATATGTTTAGTAAATCAGACATGTAGGTTTAGTAAATTGGAATTTTTTTTATTACATTTTTAGGATTGCATTTTTAGAAATAAGTTAGGGTTGGACCTAAATAACTTTTTCTAAAATAGAGTTTTAGATAATATTCGCACATTTTAATTATCTCATTTTTCAAGAAATAGTTTTCTAAGATAGAATAGGGTTTAAGTCAAATTAATCCCTAGAATAAATTAGAAAATTATCCCTTTTTAGATAGTTTAATTAGGGTTTTTATTAATTTTGAATTTCAATAGAAAAATACAAAAATACTAGGTGCATGTTAATTAGTTCACATAATAGGATCATTTAATCAGAATTTGTTCATTAGTGAAGTTAGGTCATGAGGTGCATAATAATTAGCTTGCATAGTAGGCTCATTTAATTAGAATTTGCATTAAGTCATTTAGTTAAAAATGCATTTTTATAAAAGAATTCTAATTTTCAAGAAAACCCAAAAAAAATTGTTTGCTTTGTGTAATGCAATTTATTTATTGAATGTTTTAGCATCCGTGTGGTCACCATATTTGCATGATAGTAATTTAGGTTAAAATAAATCAGCTGCCTGCAAAAACATTTTTGAAAATTAAAAAGAAATGGTACCGAAAGGGCATTAGAGAAATCTAGTGTAACCAAGTCCCCGTACCCTTAGTCTCTGGTTCGTAGGAGTAAAATAATCCTCCCATTATTTTACTTAGGTGTCTAATCGACCTATCATATACCGATTAGTGGCGACTCCTAGTTAAAAATCTTTTGTATGTTAAATATTTGAATCTTAAGTCGCAATTGATATGGGCTTGGGAGAGCCTGAGCTAAGTTTAAAGACTTAGTAGTCCATTAACCTAGTTTTAGGTGGTGCACCCGAAATTTAGATCGCGACATTGATTATCAAATTGTTTGACATATTAGTGTTACCACAAGCTAAGTTCAAGATATTCCGAAGCATGTTTGGAGGATCGTAAAAATTGATTAAGGGGGAGCGGTGAAATCATGATCTAGAAAAGCATGGACTCTACTAATATCTAATCTAATAGTTGCTGAGGTTTGTGATGACTCCTAGTATTAGTAATAATTGAATTTTGTGGATGGTGTTTTGCATAAAGAAAAAACGTAGAGTTATTCCGCATGTGTTGAGTCGGTTACCAATCTACAAGCAAGGGGTGATGTTCGGATGAGTAAGTACTCTGACAAACCAACCGAGAAAAGCTCATCCACTCATGTTATTACAAAAGTAAGCAATAGAACAATAAAATAAACAAAAAAGAAAATAGATCAGTAGATTTACATAATTCAATCCCTACGACATGCGTTCATGGGAAGAATAGCAACGAATTCTACTATAAATAAAGTGATATAGTGTAGATTATAATCACGGTCAAGTTAGTTTAATTATATTTAATAACTCACGTAGAATTTCGCCCCATGATTATTCGCGTAATAATCTCTTAATCTCATAAAATAATTAAACACAAATTCTCACCATAAGAATTTAATTGGCTTGATACTTGTGTATCATCACTAGGATGTAATCGCCACAAAACTCACGATGAAAATTGCCTCTGCACATCAACAATGTGCGCACAAGAGCCATATATAATATATATTATATTATAATCATTTGTCCTACTTTTGAGGTAGTGCAACATTTGGTCATCAAAGATAGGCAGGGTTAATGGAGAAGGAAATAAAAGCAAAGTGGGATTCAGTCAACAAAGTTCGATCATGGACTTTCTTCTTCACTTTTCCTTTGGCCGACTCGAAAACTAACACGATTTCCATACATTTCCCTAGTGCAGTAGATTTCCTTTTTCTTTATTTATTAATTTCTAAAATTCAGATTTTCATTTTTGACTCAAACTTGAGACATAATTTTCACACAAATACACAAACACTATGATATAATTTTTTGCCACAGAACTCACGATGAAAATTGCCTCTGCACATCAACAATGTGCCCACAAGAGCCATATATAATATATATTATATTATAATCATTTGTTCAATCATGGACTTTCTTCTTCACTTTTCCTTTGGCCGACTCAAAAACTAACACAATTTCCATACATTTCCCTAGTGTAGTAGATTTCCTTTTTCTTTATTTATTAATTTCTAAAATTCAGATTTTCATTTTCGACTCAAACTTGAGACATAATTTTCACACAAATACACAAACACTATGATATAGATTTTCGCCACAAAACTCATGATGAAAATTGCCTCTGCACATCAACAATGTGCCCACAAGAGCCATATATAATATATATTATATTATAATCATTTGTTCAATCATGGACTTTCTTCTTCACTTTTCCTTTGGCCGACTCAAAAACTAACACGATTTCCATACATTTCCCTAGTGCGGTAGATTTCCTTTTTCTTTATTTATTAATTTCTAAAACTCAGATTTTCATTTTCGACTCAAACTTGAGACATAATTTTCACACAAATACACAAACACTATGATATAATTTTTTGCCACAAAACTCACGATAAAAATTGCCTCTGCACATCAACAATGTGCCCACAAGAGCCATACATAGTATATATTATATTATAATCATTTGTTCAATCATGGATTTCTTCTTCACTTTTCCTTTGGCCAACTCGAAAACTAACACGATTTCCATGCATTTCCCTAGTGCAGTAGATTTACTTTTTCTTTATTTATTAATTTCTAAAATTCAAATTTTCATTTTCGACTCAAACTTGAGACATAATTTTCACACAAATACACAAACACTATGATATAATTTTTTGCCACAAAACTCACGATGAAAATTGCCTCTGCACATCAACAATGTGCCCACAAGAGCCATATATAATATATATTATATTATAATCATTTGTTCAACCATGGACTTTCTTCTTCACTTTTCCTTTGGCCAACTCGAAAACTAACACGATTTCTATGCATTTCCCTAGTGCAGTAGATTTCCTTTTTCTTTATTTATTAATTTCTAAAATTCAGATTTTCATATTCAACTCAAACTTGAAACATAATTTTCACACAAATACACAAACACTATGATATAATTTTCCTTTCCTTATCCCAATGTTGCTCTATTGCCAGTAAAATCCACACACACATACCCTTGCACATTGACTTCAAAAACTAACAAGGGGCAACAATGATAGGACATCTTGAAGAGCCAAGCAATAATTGCTGACCAGCTAATCTTATGTTACAAAACTTTTGGATTCCATATTAGGATAATCTTGTTTTCTTGAAACTACTTAATTTCCTAGGTTGTTATCAAAAATCACATGCAACACAAAGCGAGATAAAAAAAACTTATGTCAATCTAGTCGAGGCAAATGATATGAGAATGAATGAATGAAATCATTATACATAAACTAATAATGAAGTTACTCTTAGCATAGCCGCATAACCATACCCGAAGGTCAATTTGGAGCAATCTTGGAATTTTTTCTTGCCATAGGATTAGCAATTAGCTCTATGAATGTTCGTGTCACCGCTTGGGAAAAAATCACAAATAGGTTTCTACTCCTAATCAAAAACTTGGGAACTTCCCTGACCTGCCGCAAACTAATTTTCAAGCAGCTCCAATCTGAAATTTGGTTCCCCCGGGGAGTTGGAGGGAGAATTCCAGTTTTTAGTAAGACACGTCACAACTTAAGTTTTTGATGAAAGTGCACTCGACAAGGTTAGAGGTCCTTGAGGCAACTGGACTAGATGAGGTTAGAGGTCTTTTGGAGATAAGTTGATCCGTGATTGTTTCATCACTCAAAATGAAAATCACGTTTTTAACGCCATGAACACCGAAAAAACTGTGCGGTACTATGATTTAAAGACATTAAAGGATACTTCGACGAGTATATAACATCGTTTATTCCAAGCCCAGAGGCTTCATATTTGACCATTCTGGTTTGCTCTCCTTACAATAACCTCCCCATTAGTTTTTGCCAAATTCAATCTCTGTTTTCTCCGATCTCGAGTTCAGAGAGAGAGAGAGAGAGAGAAATGGGGAGTTTGGGAGCGATTTTGAAGCATCCGGATGAACTCTACCCACTGTTGAAGCTGAAGATGGAGGCGAGGAATGCCGAGAAGCTGATCCCTCAGCAACCTCATTGGCGATTCTGCTACTCCATGCTCCGCAAGTTCTCCAAGACATTCGCTTTCGTCATCGAACAACTCCCCACCGAACTTCGCGATGCGGTGAGTGTGGTTTTCGATTTCAAAATTCTTTTTATAATATTTAAATATTAAAATACATCTTTATATAATGATTTAAGCTGTTAAGAGAGTTGGTAATGATTTCACAAAATCTCACATGCTGTCAAACCATCCTAAGTTTTAGGCCCAAAACTTTTACTTCATTTAGTTGCTTAATAAAAATGTACCAAAAGCCAATTATCCAAATGCTATTTGTTTTGAACAAATACTTGAAAAGTTAAATTACTTTATCTAGGTACAAAATCTTTTCCCAAACTTTTTTTCAAACGCACCAAGTTGTTGTGCCTGCTGCCAAAAACAGCAGGCGCGACAACTTAGATAAAGCTAAGGATAAATGTCTCATGCGAAGATTAATTCTTTATTCTCACAACATTACCTGAAACCTTCCCCTTAATTTACTTAAAAAGACTAGACAACATAATCGAAAAAATTAAAACGTTATGCTCATTTAGGTTGCATGCAAATAGCTTGATATTTGTACGGGAAAACCAGTAAGCTGTCAGTGGCTTTATGTGTAGCCTCGAAAATTCATCACCATGCTTTGATACGTGTCCCAATTCTAGGCTTCTAGCAACCCCTCATTTTTGTGATTCTTGCTCCACCATCATTTTCGTGGAGAATTATGATGATTTCTAAACATGTCAGCCATAAATATTTCAATAATTTTTTTGGAAGTTTCTTTACAAATATAGATCCTCTACTGTAGTATCCACCATGCTCTTAGTTAAGTTGTGTATAAAGTGGCCACAAATGTATGGTGGAATATATATTTTTTGGGAAGGCTAAAATTATTACAATTGTGCCAATTTGGTTCTAAACCCCTTTTTTATCAATTAAATTCTAAACATTTTGCATTTGTATCTATTTAGTCCGTTGGACCAATTTGGCCTATGGGCATTGACCTAGACTATGGTCGCCCTATATGGTATGGCCGGTACCAACGTGAACAATTTTAAATATTTTTTTATTTTCCTTTTCTCATTTTCTTTCTCTTTCATTTTTTTTCCTTCCATTCTTCTTATTCCTTTGGCCGATCGCCAAGGGTTGGGCAAGGAGCCTTCGCAAGAGGGTTGGTTGAGGCATAGCTTCACCAGCCCTCACCTATGGCCCATTGTCAAGGTTCAGTGACTAGCTAGAGGAAGAAGAAGAGGGGAAAAAAAAAAAAAAAAAAAACAGAGAGAGAAAAGAAAAGAAAAGGAAAGAGAAAAGAAAAGAATATATAAGAAAATTAAAATGGAAAAAAATTTAAAATATTATTAAAAATTGTCAATGTTAGAGCTGATTATGCCACGTAGGATGAATGGCATCCATATCAATCGGCTGGCCAAAATTGGCAGGATAGGCTACATTGGCTCAATCACAAAAAGGTTTACAACTTAATTAGTAAGGAAAAAAAAAGTTGATGATTGAATTAACACAATTGTAATAGGTCTAGGACTTTTTAAATAATTCTCCTTATTTTTTTTATTAGTGATATATGGTAATATATTTAAGAAAAAAAATCAATAAATGAAAAGGTGATCCACCATGCTTTTGAAATTGTTCAAATATTTATTGTGGTTGAAATCTATTTATTAGGTGGGTTATTTTTTGTAAGGGATTTCCAATTAAGTTTTCTTGAGTTGGTAATATAGTCTTGTTGAGTCATACACGCTCAATTAGTATAATCTAGTAAGAGATGAGTCAATATGAATTTCTCATTATTTAAATATTGTTGAGATATTGACACACATGTATATGTTTTTTCTTCCTCTAAATAATGGGAATGATATGGCCAATCTTACACTTTTTTTTTGATTCGCCTAAAATCAATTCCCAACGCACTTTTCTCTCTCATAAGTGTGAGTCCGCATGAGCAGTCCATCCTCCTCCTCCTCCTCGTCTTCCTACTAAGATTTTACTGTTTTAGTATTATTGATTATGATTCGTGTAGCACAATAATATAAAGGTGATTGAGAAACATAACATACTTTTTTTCTAAAAATCTCATTTTTTTTTAACAAACTCTAATTGAGATATTCATACGCATCATTAATGAGAAGAAGACAATACCATGTACCCCTTCGTAGATTGGATAGAAGATCACCTAGTCGTTCAGAAAACAAAGAAAAAAATTATCCAACAGCTAATTTTTGTAAAACATGGGAAGCCTAAAAGAATATGATAATTTTTAAATTCGCAAGGAAAAAAACTATAATTAAAATGGATACAGGACGGTAGGAGATGCCACGTGACGACAACATAAAACCCAACGTACCACTCTTCAAGACGGAATTTACCCCTCGGCCCCACCTCCCTTTTTATACGCGCCTTCTACCGCAGGGACTATATGTCATGCGTCCATGTGAAAGTGCATATTACTAGCTAACCCATTTAAATTAGCTAATCACTTTTTTCTTATCCTATTGTTGAATCTGAGAAGTCAAAGAAAAGTGCTATGGGCACTTCAAATCGAAGTATGATCTCGAATGGAACTGCGTGATATTACTGCTAATGCCAATACAATGCTCATCTATAGATTTATGCGGTTATTTCTTGTTTTCTCTTTATACTTTCTCCTACCTCAATTATGTTGTCTGCTAATCCAAATGCAAAAATGTAAATAAACTGTTAGATTAGTTAGTGCAAATGCCACTCACAGCCAATGCAAATTCCAGTAGAATTATTAGATTAGTTTCTCTCAATGTGCTTTTATCTCTTCAACTTTTCTTTTGCATTTTTGCAGGTGTGCATACTCTATTTGGTCCTGCGAGCCCTCGATACAATTGGTTTGTCCTATAACACTGCTTTAGTTCTCTGTCTTTCATTTGCAAGATATTATGTTGTTTATCAAACATGTGCATCTGTTCTAAATTACCCTCACTCCTTTGGCACTTCTAGTTGGTTAATTTGAGCCATCTATCCCTTGTATGTCGAAGGTTTACTATAACGCAAACCCACCAAGGTTTCCTTTTTATGTTGATAACATTCATAGAAATGTCTGTGTAGGTTAGAGTGAGTTATTCACGTTTAAACTTGAGTGTCTTTGTCACCACTAACCTTCATAAATGGAAGTCAAGTATGCTATGCTCAAGTTATTAAGGTCCCAATTGATTTATCATATAATAATATTTTTGCTTATATTTAATCCATTAAATAATTCATAAAAGAATCCGTTTCAAGATTAGTCCTTAATTCCTCTGCCTAGTTCTTGTTAGTATCGCGTTGAATAACTGTTTCCAGCTCCATATAGACATTAGTATGTGATTTTGTGCTGGAATCTTATTTCTTCTAATGCTCCCTTTCCAGAGGATGACACAAGCATACCTGTTGATGTCAAAGTGCCTATCCTGAAAGCTTTTCTTCAGCACGTGTTTGATAAGGAGTGGCATCTTTCATGTGAGTTAAACATGTTATCATGCTACCCTTTCTTTCCAGTTGAAGCTTTTGGTGATCTAAGACTGGTTTTCCCTCCATTTAAATCCTTGGTTCAATATTCTTGTCCTTTCCTGACCTTTACATAAAATTCAGGAAGCGTGAGTTAGTTATTTTGTCGAAAAACTTTGTTTGACTTGTCTCTCTTAATGTAACCTTGTAGAAATATGTTTGTGTGTATGTGTAGATAATTGACGTCCTCCACATTTTGCATTAAGAATGATCGTCAAAGCTACATGGAGATTCTATCTTTAACAGTATCTTATAGCAATTTTCCATTGTTTGAAACTGACTTCAAATTGACTAAAATAATTTTCTATAACACTGCTATTCGAACAAGATATATCAACAATATTTTGCCTCTACGTTATGATTCTACATGAGAACCTCTACAAATAGTCTCATCTACATTTCTTATTTGTGCGTTCTTTTACTGACTTCTTTAAGAACCAACACTAAAGTAAGATAAACACTCTCTTGCTATGAAAAATTCTTGTGTTATTTCCAGCATATGAAGAAATTGGACAACCAAGCATAGGGTAAACGATTGTCAATATATTTCTGATGTCAAGTTGGAAAATAAGGTGTTTCTTGGTTATTTAGATTCCATCGTGCCACTGATTTTCTCCAACTAGCAATTCTTGGGGCATGCACAACTTGGTTGGGAAAGCTGCTTTAAGTTGCAAATGTTGTTACCCTCTAATTTTTATTATTGTTTAGTTATATTGCTGTCTTAGTTTACAGACAATCTGTAAATGGTGCTTATCCAGAAGTCTGTGTTGCCTATATGAAGAAGTTGGAGCTGGGCACCGAACTATTTAGCTGCCCAGAATTTTATTTTCTTCACTGACTTGATATTTTTATTGCCATATTAAGGTGGTACAAAAAGAGTGCAAGGTTTTAATGGACCAATTTCATCATGTTTCAACGGCTTTCCTGGAGCTTGGGAAAAGGTTACTAACTTGTGATTTCTTTATTATTTTGATGTGAACAACTTTTGTGAGGTCAGGATGTTCTCTTCTTCAACCTGATCTTCTTTAGCCTCTCAACATAACCATGTGTGTTTCCTTTACCAACATACCTAACCATCATAGTTCCGCAACCATATTAACATTGTCTACCAAATGTTCTTTCCAACCCATTTTTCACTTTCATCGAGAATGAAAATTCAAAACCAACCCACCCGTGGACAACACGGGTGATATTTGCTCTCTCCTACAACGCTACGGTCGAGAGTTTGAATCCCCCCATTGTCAACACGATTTAAGTGGGGGGCCCTAGCGGTGGGTTGCTGGACCAGTCTACCCCGAGGTTTACATCTAAATAGTGGCTTGCGATGACGTCCGACGGTGCCACTAGGCATCGGAGGACGGTGTGACCCCAATTAGCGTAAGCGAAAAGGAGTCTCCGGCGGTTCCTCAGTCACCAAAAATAAAGAAAAAATTCAAAACCAAACTTTCCTGCAATTGACCCAAAATTGTTTAACCGTTTCTATTGATTGATGTGTTAATTGCTTTTCCTTTATAAACTGTAGCTTTTGTTTATACTTGCAGGTATCAAGAGGTAATTGAGGATATTACTAAAAGAATGGGAGCAGGAATGGCAAAATTTATTTGCAAAGAGGTTTGTGATCTTGTCATGTGATACTCCCTGATATTTTCCAAGACCCTACCTTGTAAATAGCCAAGCTGAAGGAACTCTTACACACATTATAGTATTTAGTTGTGTTTGGACTTGGTCAGTATATAGCTAGTGCATAATCCTTTCATGAGGAGAATCCTTGCCTCCAATGGTTGAAAATGAATACAATATTTTTCAGTACCAGTATAAACCTTTTATTTATTGAATGGCTGCACATATAATGGCCAACGGGTAGCCCTTCCGGCTGTTTACTATGACCATGGTGGAGTAAGGATTTGACCTTAGCTATGTGGTTCTACTCCTTAAAGAATTCACTCCCTTACAGAAAATGAACTCATCTAGAAGCGTATCATTCAGCCTTAATGACCGTTCTTCCATCTTCCAAGGTTCACACGCTTGTGAACTAACTATTGACTCTAACACGTGCCTTGTTTATGGTAACTGACCAGGCTGGATTGGAATGGATTTGATCAAATACTATCATGAAAAGAATTTAAGAGTTGTAATATTCTTTTGCACAAAGCATTTCAAGGCTAGTTGTAGTCTTGCACTTTCTGGAAGAATTGCTTGTAGTGGAGATTAATCAGTTTAATGGTTTATTCCTACAAAGAGTTCCACTAATTTCTTCCCTATTGCAGGTGGAAACAGTTGATGATTACAATGAATATTGCCACTATGTGTCAGGACTTATAGGTTTAGGTCTGTCAAAGCTTTTCCATGCTTCTGGAGCTGAAGATTTGGCACCAGATTCTCTATCCAATTCAATGGCTTTGATTCTACTGGTACTTGAAAGACACTGAGTTTCATGTACATGACCACATATTTTGGATTTCTAACATTGTTTTATGGATGTAAATATCAGAAACAAGACATCATTCGAGATTATTTGGAAGATATTAATGAGATTCCAAAGTCACGCATGTTTTGGCCTCGTCAGATTTGGGGTAAATATGTAAACAAACTTGAGGTATGCCTCTTCAACATGATTCAGGACAATTAAAGGCTTATATAGATTGTGATTTAGCTCTTTCACCATATAAAATTGATTTTCCATCACCTACTTTGAAGATGAATCGTTAAGATATTATGCACCTACAATGCTGAATTTCACACCGCATGCACATCCTTATTTTCTCTTTTTGTAATTGGCCCTATCTACATAGGACTTGAAGTATGAGGAGAACTCAGTGAAGGCAGTACAATGTTTGAATGAGATGGTAACAAATGCTTTGACACATGTTGAAGACAGTTTGACATACATGTCTGCTTTAAGGGATCCTGCGATATTCCGTTTTTGGGCTATTTTTCAGGTACATTATCAATTCTTCAAGACAACAGTGTTTCTTATCTGTGAAAAGGAGTTGTTGCCTTACATCTGTCCTATATATTTAAAATATTGAAGGTAGCTATCGATCTAAAAAATTTTCCTACATAAAACTTGCCTTTGAATTTTTCTCATGAACATACTACAAGCCCAATCTCTGCACTTCTTCCCTGCTCCCTCTCTCACACACATTTGCGCACGTGCACAGCAGGTGCACAGACACACAAGTTGTTCCTTTCTCTCTCCTTGTGCGCACATGTGTGCACAAGATTTGATTTCACACATTGACTTTACAAAATTTCCCTATTATAATCAGTTGTTCACACTTCTGAACTTACTCTTCATAATCTTAAGACTTTCTCTACGTGGTTCATTTGTTTTCATGACGTTGAATGTTGATATTTTCTTTTTGATGCCATTAATCTTTTGATTATTTGGGAGAAGCTCATCTGCCAACATTTTCTGTTTTTCTAGATAATGGCGATTGGAAATTTAACTTTATCCTACAACAATATTCAAGTTTTCAGAGGCGAAGTAAAGATCAGGCCAGGTAAGAAAATTATTTGCTGATATTTTCTTTCATCATTGAAATTAGAGCTATCCTAGACACGATGAAATAATTAGGCATACTGAAGAGCTTGAATGGCACTAGGCATGTAGAAGATACTTTTACACCATGAAATAATGAGGCATAATGAAGAACTAGGTCCAGGCATGACGGAAATAAAGCTTGTCAGACTATCACCATGTCATCATTTGTCAAGGCTGTGTCTATCCATGAGCCTTTGTACATTTGTTTATGTTCTGTAGTAGCTCTGAGATAATAATTCTTCAGTTGTTCCATTTGTCTACCTATACTATTCAGGTCTTGCTGCTAAAGTTAGGGATCGCACAAGGACAATGGATGATGTTTATGGTGCTTTCTATGATTTTTCTTGTATGCTAAAGTCCAAGGTATGAAGTCAAAAACTAGAATGCACCATCTTTTATACATGTATTTTAATTATTTCTAACTTGAAAATGTAGTAGACCCCTGCAAAATCTTCTCTGATTTGAGTGGATATACAGAAAACCAAATTGTATGTAAAGGCTAGCTATCTTGAATCTGAAATGGACGTGACAGCGCTCCATTATGCCTATGAAGTGAAAAAAGAAGAAGAAGAAGAAGAAGAAGAAGTTTTGTCTTCTGCAAAGATATTTTTGCATGAGGAACCACTTCCTTTAGTGGTAGCTTTAATAGCAAAAGGGATTATAACTTAAGTCTCAGAAACGTTGCGCAATTTCTCCCTTCTACTTCTTGACTGTGGGGCAGAATATTCTTGATGATATGTTAATCAAACTTTTGGCCACAATAGTAGTTGATGCTTTCATTTGTTCACTTGCTTTTCCATCTCCATGCTTTTCACACTACGATTTTTTAACATACAGACTGAGACATTACTCACCAAATTATGCCTTTGGCTCCCATAGGTTGACAAGAATGATCCTAATGCCACAAAAACATTGAGCATAATCGAGGGTATACAGAAGGCTTGCAGAGATTCTGGCCTCCTAAACAAAAGGTTCCTCTCTCTCTCTCTCTCTCTCTCTCTCTTCGTGGAGTGGATATTGATTATGCCTTTCTACTTAAAACAACTTTCGTTTGTAAATTTTGACAGGAAATCTTACATCCTTGCGACTAAACCCACAAATAGTTCTGTCCTGGTGAGTTTACAACCGTTCATCTCACATTGTTTGGCCGGTCTTGGAACTATGTGCTGAACAGCAAACCAAACAAAAGAGAGAACAATAGCTTATGACGATCTAAATTGCAGGTCGCCGTTTTGCTCATTGTACTGGTAACAGTTGTCGCTCATCTTTCTGCAAGCCAATCGAGTAACTAATGTGAGTTCTTTTAGCATGATACGCTCGACCTAAGATTGCTCCAACCTTGTCTTATCATTGTCCAACAACTTTTTTTTTCTTGTGCAGATTGCTTTGTGGGAAAACCAGCAAGTGATGGAGATAGTGTCGCTACGGATGCATCTATCGTAGAATTGTGCTTTTATATATATTTCTATCTTGCATTCCGATGTGTGCTAGTTATACATGTTTGAAGAATCCGAACATAATTGACGAATTCCTATTTTCAATTTTAAACTGTTTTTCTTCTGGAACATGTGATACCGAGCCATCCAAATATTAAATTGAATCTACTCTTCTCGGCTTCCTGTATTTCGTGGGAAGCTAAGGGATTTTTGGTCTTTCTGAAGCTACTATACTTTTGCCCATTTACAATAAATTACTACAGAGCTAGGTGTTTTGACATACAAAGTTTCTATCTTTGGTGAATTGGCTTGGAATTCTATTGTAACATCTTCAAATATTTTCCTAACAGTCCTTCAGGCTGTACAAAACAATTAACTCATATTAGAGAATGGATTCGATGATACCTTTGATTGGTAATTTCACTTTGATTATGGTCATAGCGGCTTACCTCAAAGAAAAACTTTGTGAGAAGAAGAGTCATACTTCAGTCGAGAACTCATGTTTAGTTTAACTTTTTCATCCCCTTCCACTATTTAAGCGTTACATACTCTGCCAATCAACCAAAAAAAACAGACCTTATATATTGATTTTACAGTATGTATCAGTATTTTTTTTTCTTAATCATGACATCAAAGCACTTTACCTAAATCTGCTCTAAAAATTTGAGCCGTGTTATTCGATCGAAGTTATAATCCGAATGTTTCACCAAACAAGCAAAAAAAAAAAAAAAAATCTTTTGAAAGGGATGGATTGAATTGAATATGCAAAAATCATGAAAGTTTCCTTTGTTTATTCTGGACATGATATAAATGTCTTGAAATGTAATGGAATTGAAAATGCAATAGCTAGGAATCTAAAGTGCTAGAAAGATTTGTTGGGAAAATAAAGATAAACATAAATATGCACGAACACAAGTTATGTGATTAATTGGGCGAACCTTTGCAAAACAGTTATTGATTGTGTATCTACAAATAACTTCCTAACCCCACTTGCAGTTACTGGTAGAAAGTTAAAATCTCTAGACACAATCTCCTATTATCTAGCAATGATTATATGCAAGATGTAACAAATCTCGAGACTATTGGTGTAACCACTCAGCAATTATGCATTCTTGTCGATCCACTATCTCTCTCTTCAACTAACGTGTTGGCAAACCTCTATAACGTTCATTATTAGTACTTCCTTACTGATAAACCAAGATCTCAGATCGCTTGCTATAAATGACTTGGTCGATTAATTTCACTCAAGCTTTAATGACTTTGTATAACTTCTACATTGTGTGGCGTTGATTTCCTTCATTACTAGTTAATAATCCAAAAGTTAGTCATATTATTTGTGTCAATAAGGAAACCTCAACCCTATAAGATTGACTTAGGGACTGTTGCGACCTACCCCTCTAGGCCTTACAATCCCAAGAAATAGGTTTTAGAAGCATTTGTTTATAAAGTCAATCCGAATGGTTAGTACAAATGGAAATCTCAAATGAAATGCCAAAAAACCCCTCAGACGGATATAAAATCTGAATGGCACATATGAACGGCAATTTTGAATGGGTTCTCCAATTTGTTAACGACATAAACAGATTGTCAGTTATAAACTCGAGTCCTCTCAAACTCATGCTTCATTTGACCACATTTCATTTTAAGTTGTTACACCGCCTAAATTTATTATCTAGGAGTCGCCATTTTTTGTTGGGGGCCAACTAAGAACCCAATCAAGGGTTGAGAGACCACCCTTGATTTTCACAGAACTAGAGATTTCATGGGTTGGGGGACTTGACTTATGCTAAAGATTTCTATTAGCACCATTTCGATACTTATGAGTACAGTTGTTATCTAAAGTGGTCATACAATTTTTTTTTACATTTTTGTGCAAGTCAAAAGATAGGTCACACACAGATGGTTCATTTGTACCATTTCTATACTAACTATCTAAAGTACAAAAATGAAGCACACAAGTAATTGAAATGATAAAGCGGGAAAGTAAACACCCAAATAGTTTAAAGGTATCACAAGAAAAACCTAAACAAACAAATTTAAGTGTGAGAAGGAAAACCCACAACTTGTCGGACATTTATATAACTTTAAAAGGGACACGAGATATATGTTAGGAAATGAATATTACAAATGAAAAGGCCAGATCAAACATCAACCATCCACCATCTTCATCCCTTCGGGTTAGCACCTCCAAGGATTGCCTTTTGGACCTATTATAATTCTAAACTAATGCTAAACTAACATATAAGATCATACAACATACATCAATGAACTCAAGCGAGGACAATCAATACAATGAATTGAGGAAATGCACTCATCCAATCAAACATGGCCTTGAGATCGGCCTTTGATTTGCATACGTCATCCCTTCTTAAGACACCTAATCAATTAAATTCATGATCATCGATAATTAATTATCACTTGTGTTCACAAGTGGTAATTAAGATTGAATGGTCCTAATTTGGGTCTAGGTTATCCCAAAGGTTCCCCAAGTGGTCATGTATCGCACTTAAATCATCCATCTAAAAATCACATGCATTTGAGAGAAAAAGCAAGCACTCAAGTCATATGGCCTTAATTCTCAACCAATCTATCAAATGAGAGAGCAATTAATTAAACAATCACATACGCCAAGTAATATGATCATGCAATGCAAAACAATGACAAACAAAGACAATCGAACAAAGGAAATGTGATTCACTTGATGCGAAAGTAAGTTTGTGAATAATTTGCAAAGAAGGGCTCAAGTTCCAGAAAATTGCAAAGAGGACATAAACTTTCTATATTTACATATAAGTCACTAAGAAGAGTAATTTGCAAGTTCCAGTCATTTGGCGAGCATAGGTAACAATTTTATAGGATATGGAGCAAGTTCAATGTCCTTGGCAAATGGATTCGAGAACTCGAATGCGGATAATGTTAGCACACTGATTGGTCTCCTTGGACCGTCAAACGAATATCAAATCCAACAAAATTAGTATCAAAACGAAGTTTGGGAAATACCAAACAACTTTGTTGAAGAAAGCTTTTCAAGATTGGCATCATGAATTTATAATAATTTTCACAAAAGCCCCGCAACTTCTGAAGGGTTGGCAAAAATAGTAAACATGTTTGATATTTTCTGAAATATTTCGACAGTGAAGTTCAGCACATATCATTGAGGACAGACAAATCACAGCAGCAACTAGGCCCAATTTAAGCATGCTCGACTTATCCTAATGTGTTCCAATCCTCATTAAAATTTTATATGTTGTTCACAAAGATGTAACAAGCGATAATTCATGAAGAAACCATTTCCAGATTCACAACACGTAGTTTTAAAAAATCGAGGAATCAGTGTAAGACAATTAGTAGCACAAAATGGCAGCAGGAAACAAGTTTAGTCTATGGCCTATCGGCCCTACTAATTATGCTGAAACATTTTTAAATTTTTATATGTTATATACTTACATGTTGTGAACAAATTTCAAGGAGACACCGATTTAAAATTTGATCCATAAAAATCGTATGAAAATGGCAAAGGTCACTGGAACACGACATAAAACAGAACAAGAAAATTTTCCAGATTTCAGTTCGGTCTTGTGAAAAATATTAGACCTAGTAAACGATCTTCAAATCATGCAAATAAGATGTCAAACAAAGCTTATGATGTCTCCTACAAATCTCTAGAAGGCCTCAAATGCAATTGAGATCATTTTCCAACTCAAACAAAGATAACTAGCAAATAGGTCAAGTCTGAAACAGAGTACAAATTTTTGCATGAATAACATGATTTTAATCTAACTAAACGATTTGCAAATTCTACAAATTTTTTACATGATTTAGAACTAAATGTCAAGATCAAACTTCAGGAAGATGCTCAGTCCAAAATCGAAATGCAAAAAAATCATACACAATTATCAAACCGAATAGGTCAATTAGCAAGAACATTTCAGCAGAACATGCACGTTTCAAAACAGATCATCCCATTCGTGAACAGGTTTTGACATAGCAAATGAGGTCCAATTTTTGTGCATGCGGCTAGTAAAAGCTTTTGAAAGCAGCTTTGAATCTCGTGAAGAACTGGAAACCTAAAAATGACATTATCTAGCTCAAATGAAGACGTTTATAACATCAGTCCAATCAAGCCATCCGAATTACAGAATACAATCAATCAAGCAAATCATCAATGCAAGCCATTCTAAGCTATCATCCATCATCTATAGCCATCGTAGACCATATAAAGATCATCCATGCAAGCATAGAACATCATCTTAGGTTGAGCTCTAGCCTCAATTGCCTAAGGCAATCTCGTTTCATCGAGCTCAAGATCAAGAGGAGTCTACCTTGTATATCTTCATGAAATAAGCTCGATCGCGCTAGAATCAATCTACATAAAGGCTAAGGCACGTTGAGGAAGATTTAGTTATGGGCTAAGGACACTAGAGAACACCGGAGGACGTCGAAAAAGCACTGGAATGGCCATCAAAGCAGCTAGTACTAGGATCGGAGCCAGTTGAGCCAATCAGGAGAATCGCTAGTTTAGAAGCTCATTGGAGCTGATTCAAGGGAATTCCGATCACCACCAGGTCTGGAACTAGTTGAGGAACATCGTCGAAGGCTCTGAGACTACTGAAGGATTTTGGACCACCTAGAATCAGCCGCAAATCGTTGGAGCTTGAATCACCAGCGAAAATGCCGATTTTCAAGACGATCGGAAAAAGAAAAAAAAGAAAAAGCGATTGAATGGGAGATTCCAGCGTGGCTATAGGCAGCAAATGATGGCGACTAACTTCGAAAGGGAGTGCAGGTTGCTGAACGGAGTGGCGCGTTGCCGGAGGAAGCCAAATGAGCGACAGTTTAGGCATGACGAGAGAAAGAGAGAGAGAGAGAGAGGGGAGGATCTGGAGCCCCCAATTTTGGAGGGAAAATTTGTTTTACACCCTTTTGTAAGATCAAATCTTAACCCTTGAATTGATCTAACAGCTTGCATTTGACCTCCCTAGCTAACTAACTTACTTAGGCATTAAATTTGCTTAAGATGAGATGATTAATGTGCACATGTCTAGACAGCTACGATGAATTTTCAATGAACATTGGTGATTAATTTTGAGATTAAAGACTAATCAAGGGGCATTTTTGTACTTTTGCAAACCCGAGGACAATTTTGTAAATTTGTTGTGCAAGGGATGAGGTTGTGCTATCTAAGGGTTGGCCTAGTCAGAATGAGGCTCCAGCCATCGGAAAAATGGCCGGAAAATGGCCATGGTCACCGATGGTCAACGCCAGTCAAAATCGAGTTGACCCGGTCCATTTGGGTTGACTCGGACTTGACCACATTGAAACAGTTCGGTCTTCCCTCCAATTTCATCCTAATTTTCTTGATTTTGTCTGATTAAAGTGAGTTTAAAATTTTTATATGTACATTGGATATAAATTGGATCAAATTGGATAAAATTAGGTCACTCGAGGTGACTAATTGTGCAAGAGATTGGATTAGTTTCTCTTGAATTGTGACTGTGAGCTAGACTAACATTTGTAACTGGAATTTATTTGGCCAAATTGAATCTTGATAACTTCAATTGAATGTTAGTCTAGAATGGGCAAATTCAAATTGGCTTGATTGGAACACATTGGCCTAAATTTCTAAGATTCAAGAAGGTTAAATTGACCGGATTGGAAATGTTCCCAAGTAAATTTCTCTAAATTGATATGGGATTCAGATTTAGTTTAAGAAAACGAGTTGATTGGAAGTGCCAGCACGCGACTCATGAAAAATGGATTCAAACCATTGATTAGGGCTAAAAATGGCAATTTTTATCCCGATATGTCGAATCTCAAAATTAATCGAACAAGTGAACTTGTGATGATGACCTCTAGATCAAAAGTAGTAAAAGGAACTAAGCTAAAATATGAATAGAATGAAAGTAATTTTATTTTTTGATCGATTCGAGCCTAAATCCAAAAATTTGGGAAATGAGATTCTTAATCGATTTTTGCAAAATTTTTAATGTCAAAGTCAAATTAATGCTAAAATGAGATGATTTGGGAATATTTTTCATTTTTTTTGGTTGAAGGGATGTTCACTTTGCCTCCTTTTTTTTCTTATCCCTATGTCTAACACTAAGCCAAATTTATAACGAGATATTCGCCGACTAATCACCATCATGTATTGACAGCTTTATTTTATGGTCTTGATAATCATTGTTAACAGTCATTCATAAGTTCGACCATCATCGACAACTACATTACATATTTGTAGGCGATTGTTACATATCTTGCCGATAGCTATATCGATATCATCATTGAACTCTATACCGACTAAATCTACTTTATGTTAATAATATATCTAATCAAACCAACTCCGTGTTGATTATAAAGTATTTGTTTTTTTTTTTTTTTTATGTAAACAGTTTCTTCAACCAATCTCTTAATTTATGAGTTCTTTTTATCGTCTATTCGCATCAAGTAGATGGCTTCCTCTGCATTTAACTACTTCCACTATAGTCTTGACGTTTCCACTAATTGTGCAAGAAATGCCCTAGATTGGATTAGTTTCTCTTGAAAGCATGTGCCGCCTACCTTCAACTGCCCTTTTATTTGTCAATTTCTTTGTATGTTCCATGACATCCCAAATTTTCACAATTTCTTTGTTGTTTTCTACTAAATAAATCGGGCGTTCGGGCATTTCATTAAC
This sequence comes from Eucalyptus microcorys, assembly GCA_014182515.1. Taxonomy (NCBI): domain Eukaryota; kingdom Viridiplantae; phylum Streptophyta; class Magnoliopsida; order Myrtales; family Myrtaceae; genus Eucalyptus; species Eucalyptus microcorys. The sequence continues at coordinate 24,948,938 of CM024568.1, read as the reverse complement.
ACGCCTATAGGTCATTCACCGGGGGCGATCACTCTTGAGATAACTAGACTATCTAAGGAAGCCATTAAGGAATTTTAATACAATAGACCTGAGAATTCGACTAAGAATTGACTTCTTGACCATGCTCGTCTTTAAAGGCCATTACGGCACAATATAAAATTGATTTGAGATCAAAGATAGGTCTATTTGACTGAGATGTGTGGCTAATTGTGGGTGACACCACTAAATTGGAAAATTCTCGTCGATCAACACTAAATTGATTTCTCTATCGTTTTGGGACCCTGTGTCTGTATTTGAATCCTTGAGATTTACACGACAACCGAGAGTCGCCAGTGTGTCAAGTGGGTTCATTGTAACTTGAAGAAAATCGACCACGGGTCATCTGCATTAAAAATATCCGAAAACTACCCGGTAGTCTAGGTCACGCTAAAAACGTGCCAAATGGAAATTAACCGCCAATTGCCTTCTCCAATTTCAGAATTTGAAAGATTACATCATATCACAATAAATTTTAGGAATGTCAACTCACCTCTGAAGATTTTCGGAGATTTCGGGAGTTTTTACAAGAATTGTTTTGGACGTTGCGGAAAAATTAGCAAAAATTCGAGATGAAATTTGAATCGATGGAAATTAGGACTTAAACTGAGCATGTGAGTGTCAGGATTTATAGAAAATTGTTCGAATTTTCTCCACCGAAATTGGACCTCAATTTGGGAAATTTTATGAAGAAGTTGGAGCCAAAGTTTAAGGAAATTCGGAATTTGAATTTTGGGGCAATCAAATTGGTTTCAATTTAGTTATTTGGTGGATATTAGGTTGGAAAGTAATAGGGGACATGCAATTAATGAAGTGGCTAATGTTGTTGACCTTTTCTTCCTTTTCTTCGGCTTATCCAGCAAGTTTTGCCAGCTGCCGTGCGTCACTTTTCTTCATTTCCTTTGAAGCCTCAGCTCATCCGCACGCCCCCAAATTCCACTGCCCGCTTGCTTCTGTTTTTATTTTCATTCCCTCTGCATTTTCATCCACCGAACCTCCCTCCTGCTGCCATTTGTCTAACGTCCATCCTCCATGGGTCAAAGTTCTTCAGCAAGAGTTGTGGTGTTGACTTCTTGAAGCCCACAAACGATCGAAGCCCTTCTTTTTCTTTCGGTTTTGTGCGTTGTCCAGCACCACCGATCAAAGCAGCTCACGGCAGAAGCTGCTCACCCAGTGTTCTCCTCGCTCAGCTCACGCCAGCACACCTCACGCTCGGTCAACCACAGCTCACTTTGCGCGCGCCGTGGACCTTCGAAGCTCTATCGTTGACTGCCCTTACTTTTTTTGTCCCATTTGAGCCGAGCGAAGCCCCACCGATTCCATTTCTGCCACTCGTCCAACGTCGACGACCATCCGGAGCAGCCCCTCGTGTCTTCATCTCCACGAAGGCAACCCCAGCATCCGACACCACCCACCGAAGCTGTCAGTTGCCGTGTCCTCTGTTTCCCTGAGTTCACGAAGCCAGTGAAAGTCACGGCCCAGCTCCATCGATGAAGCCCAGCACACCAAAGTCCATTTCCAGTCGCAAGTCCAGCCCATTCTCTGCATCTCAGCCCGCTTGAAGCCATTTGAGGCCCACAAAGTTCAGCCCATTTGAAGCTCAGCCCAAGAAATCAGCCCATCTTCATTTTCAGCAGCAAGCCCAAGCCTGCGATTTTGAAGCCCAAGCCCAATGTCTGCAGCAAGCCCAGTCCAATGCAGTAACAAATCTCAATTTGGGTTGAGATTTGTTGGGCAGTCTAGGCCGGTTCAAGCCGTTGGTGTCGTCGCAAGCCCAAGTTCACCCATCGTCGCGCACAGTCGTTGGTGTTCGGTCTCCGCTTTTAATCAAGTGAG